>CM077018.1:69210085-70410085 GCA_039090855.1 Macrothele yani
CTCTTCCTGATCATGTTCACTGCCTTCATCTTCAAATGAAGCAAAACCATTTAAAACTGGAACCGGGAGTTCCTCAGAGTGCTGAGTAGGTTGAATTGCTAAGGAAACTAGGACAGGGAGATATTATGCCAGTTTTTTGTGCTGACACTTCTTTGTGTTGAATTAGGTAAAAAATAGCAGCCAGTTATGTGGTCCTTGGGCTCCCGCCCAAAACCATAGGAACTCCAAACGGCAGACTGCTTCATTCTCCTTTTGTCCAGCTAAGAAGCATTTCCTCACAACATGAGGAGCCCATTTCTTGTCTTGGTCACCAAGGGGAACTTCAAAATAGGCTTTATAGGGCACGCCTACAAACGAAGTTATATTGCGCCTTTGACGAAGAAGTGTGTAGAAGCCACATATATAACAGAATGCATCAGGATTATTATTTGCATTTTCTTTTATGTTCACTTTTCTGAAGAAGCTATGCGATCAGATCTGAAACAAAGAAAAACAGGTGTTTGTGCAAATCAGATAAATCTCTAGAATCCAAAATTAACAACCTAAAGATAAAGAATATTTATGTTTGTAAAAAAATTAGCCTAATTTTGTCTAAGGTTAGGTAGATGTAAGCCTCTGCTCTCAAGCTATCCCTAGTGTAAATAGCAATGGGTGTCCTGTTTTAGCGAAAATCACAAGTTTCTGGAATTGCATAAAATCTAAAGTATTGTAGAGGAAAAAACCAATTTCAGATTTGAAATCAGTGTTGAAAGAATACTTAGAATCAGTTGAAAAAATCTCATGCAACAGAAAAGAAGGAAAAAAAAAATTGTTTCCCAGTGTTATTGGACTATCAACCTCATAAAGACATGACTAAATTAAAAAAAGTTTTTATATACAGGAAAACAGTTCCATTAATGAACCTTCAAAATTTATAAATAGCATTTTCTAACTACTTAATTGAAAATAGTAGACTTACAAAATACATAAGGAGACGATTTTAATTTAATAACTGGCTACTGCAAAAAGAACCTGAAAATAAAATTTAAATTTCTTCTATGTAAAATGAAACTTTTGACGCAGTTCCTATAAATTGAGAATGGGCCTAGATAAAATCTAGAGGCCAGAAATGTCTGTAAAAAACAAAAAAACAACAAAAAAACTCAGATGTAAAAAATAATTGAAAGTTCAAGTTAAAATTGAATTAAGCTATATTAATCTGAGTAAAGCCTTGAGTGTCATAATTGCTGTAAATAACATTTTTATTATTTTTAAATCTACAAGCAAAAACTATCTGCTAATAGTCTGGGAACTACCCTCGTACAGCATACTCGCATATGCCTACATTCTGCTACTCTGGGTATAACATATTTTTTTAAATGGCTTACTCAGATTTTCAGTGTTTCTAAAACCTAGTTCCCATTTTTAAAAAATATAGAACCATTACAAAAATGGTGTTCTTATTTTTCTAAATTTAATGCATTTACTGAAATCAGTATGGGTTTAGTCAGGGTTTAATTGTTGCCTTTATGCACGTGTGATCTGCACTAGGGATGTTCAGCAAATCATGATTTTTTCATGGTCTTATTGCATTAGTTCAGCAAATCATGATTTTTTTCATGTTCTTATTGCATTAGTTTATCTGTTTTTTCTTGATGGTCCTTTTCAAAGTAGGCCATGTTCCCCACAGTGTATGTGTTCCAGTTTTCTTGCTATTTTTCAATGCGTGGGAAAAGCTATGTACAGCTTTTGTGAATATCTTTGTTGCATTTGTAACTTGTTCCAGTGAGTCCAAATGTTTTATTCTTGCAGTTACTGTGTCAATTTGGAAGAATGAAAGGAATTACAGTGCAAATTCTGGGTTCACAATCTAATTGGTTCCTGAAAACTGATCATTAAAAAAGTTGTTTTAAGGGATTTCACTCTTGGAAGCCCTTCTAACACCTCAATATATCAGTATTGAACTTCTGGATACAGAAATGAGAACAAAATGCAGTTGTTGGCAAAGCTATTAGGGCAGTTAGGACTTTACCCACAGTACCTCTGTGGAAAGGCTTTCTTAGTGTTGCTGATGCTTAAAACAACTTGTGCCAGGTTGACAGTTTAGAGTGACCTGCAGCTGGAGTTCTCATAGAGCAAACTCAGCTGATTTGTGTTCTGAAGAGCAAGTGCATTTATCTCAAGGGATTTCTAGTAGTAAAAAAATTGTCCATGAAATCCAAATATTTAAAAAATATGTGCATTTATTTAGTGCATTCCTTTTCACTATGCTATATTTGTAATATACGTTTCACTCAACTGTGGAATAATTTGATAAAATATGTTCCGCGTTTTTAACCATGTTATA
The DNA here is from genome assembly GCA_039090855.1 of Macrothele yani. Lineage (NCBI taxonomy): Eukaryota > Metazoa > Arthropoda > Arachnida > Araneae > Macrothelidae > Macrothele > Macrothele yani. The sequence goes on from CM077018.1 coordinate 69,212,412, forward strand.
ATTTATTTGGCCGTTTGCTGTTAGAAACAGTATTGTTTTCAATAGCGACTGTTCTTGTGAAGAAATTTTTCATACTTCAGCTTAAAACAAAATACTTCTTAAATATGAAATTTTACAATTCAAAATGAATAAAAGTGAAAGATTTAAAAGTGACTTCTTCGACACCTCTCCATTTCTGATAAGAGTTTTGATGAGTAATGCCACCATACTTAGTATGGCATTGGAAAGTCTTTCACTCCGAATCAAGTGAAGAAGTGAAAGGGAGTTTTCTGGTGCAGCTCTGTGCAGCAGATTTTATAGTCCATGTGTGCATAGCAGGTATTTCATGGTAACATCCTCATGTTTGTTAATATGCCAAATTCAAATTACTTATTATTTACACCCAAGAAACACTTATAGCGTACTAAATCCATTTATTCACTGGTGTAATACGCATAAAGTTTTCACCAAGCTTTTACACTACACTGGAAGGCTTTTTCAAGGCAATGGCAATGGTAGTCATTTTTGTCTACCATTGCCATTCCCTTGAAAAAGCCTTCCAGTGTAGTGTAAAAGCTTGGTGTAACTTTAAGCACATTACACCAGTGAATAAACGGATTTACTACACTATAAGCGTTTCTTGAGTGTGCACAGTCTCTAGTGTACTTTGAAATAACATTACTTATTATTTAGTTGACTTTCTTGATCTTTTTTCATCTTCTCTGTTATGTTTCTAATATTAGTGAGTCTATTGTATAGTTACACTGCTGGCCACCCAAAATGCAACACCAAGAAGGAAGCATCCGATTGGCCTGAAATTCGCAGCATGCATCGCCCACGAGAGGACATGCAAACGATTAGCATTGCAGGGCATATGCAAATCAAGTGCGCCCGGCACGCCACCAAGAAGCACTATAAGAAGGGTGCACAGAAGGCGTGGTGTAAGTAGTGGAAGTGTGTTGTGCTGCTGGACCTGTGCGTGGGAAGCTTCCTGATGCCTCATCGCAGAATACGGCAGTCATTCCAGCACATTTCGGAGTTTGACAGAGGATGAATAGTAGCTTATTGCGACAGCGGTTTATCATACCGAGATATCGGCGGCCGTGTGGGACGACATCCAGCCACAGTGAGGTGATTATGGATTCGGGTGGGTGCAGGAGGGACGGACGGACCGACATGAGCGATTGCCACAGCCGCGGCACACCACCGAACGAGAGGACCTGCATGTCGTGTGGCGGGTATTGACGGCTCGCACCGCCACATCATGAACGTTAGCGCAGAAATTAGGGTGTGTTGCGTAACAACCTGTGTCAGCACATACCGTTCGACGTCGTCTGCAGGAGCGAGGACTTGTCGCACGGCGGCCATTGCTCCGATTACCATTGATGTTACACCACCGGTGAGTGTGGTGGCAGTGGGCCGTTGAATGCTGCACCTAAACTACAGAATGGCACGACATTGTCTTCTCCGACATATTCTGCTTCTGCCTGCAACACCACGATGGTCGGATCCGCGTGTGGCGGCACTGTGGCGAGAGTCTGTATGGACACCCGCATTATGCATCGCCATACCGGTCCGTCACCTGCCGTTATGGTTTGGGGCGCAATTGCATATGACACCCGCACCCTCTGGTACGCATCGCCTGTACACTCAACAGCCACCGCTACATCTCCGACGTTTTGGAGCCTGTAGTCCTACCTTACCTGCAGGACCTGCCAGCGGCCATGTTTCAACAGGACAATGCACGCCCGCACATGGCACTCATCGTGCAACAATTCTTCACGGCCCACCAGGTGTCACTGCTGCCGTGGCCCGCCTGTTCTCCCGATATGTCGCCCATCGAACACGTCTGGTCGCTGATCGGCAACCGAGTGGCCCGGCAAGCACCACCTGGAGCTACGCCTGATGAACTGTGTCAACGTGTGGAAGCCGCCTGGACCAACATACCCCAAGTCCACATCCAAAGCCTCTTTGTTCGATCTCCGTGGTGTGTACCGGCCATTATTGCCAGCCAATGGGGGCCACACGAACTATTGAAGTATGCGTGTTCCGCAAGTCGCACGGGCCTGTCAGCTCAATCGTTTCATCTTTGTATCTGTTGTTATGTGTCCAGTACATCTGGATTTTGCTATCTCGTGTCCTTTTTGGTGTTGCATTTTGGGTGGCCAGCAGTGTAGTACTGCAGTTTTTTTCATTATGAATATTTTTTGCAGTAGTTTTGCCTGTTCTACGAAGTACGAGTATTTGAAAGAGGTCTATGCTTTTTCAAAATTCTGTAACAAATAAACTTACTAACATACACTGGTGTCCAAAATTAACTTCACAAACACAAAATCCACACAACAGAGTTTAATGCCAATTGGTACAGGCATACATATATCAATAACGCTGCATTACACAACAGAAAAGGAATGTCATCGCTGCACGAGAAGGAAGCATGTACGTGACAGGATGCTACTCCAAAAGTGATGCGGCAAGTGGTGCCGACTTCAAAGTTGGGAGTGTGATTACCCTGAGCAGCTGTACAGCTCATACAATAAGCAGTCATGCTGTTTACAAGGTTTTGAATGAGAGTTTGGGGCAATAAGTGCTGCTTCTCCACCAAGGCACATTATTGCCAGGGAGGGTTCTGGGAGGGGAGCTGCCAGCTTGCAGTTGCTCTTCCCAGGGTATACCAGACATGCTCTTTTGGGTTCATATCTGGAGATCTCAGTGGCCACTCCATTGTGAATATTCTCTTTCTCCATGTATTTGTCGACTAGCCGATCCTTATGGCGATGTGCGTTATAGTCCATAAAAAGGAACTGGAGGCCAACAGCTCACCTGAAAAACATAGGATCGTCTTTTTTGAATTGTAGCATTGGTTTCTGTGATTAAATGTGTAGCAGTTGCAGCTGTTCTGTGAATGTTGGCTTTGTGAAGTTTTCTGTGGACTGTTTTTGTGGAAACAGGGTCTTCCAGGTGGATATTGAGTTCTGCTGTTACTTTTGCTGTAGTCGTTCTGTGTTGTTTGGACACAATCCTTGTTACTGTTCGATCTGTGCCTCTCATTCAATCGTGGTTTTTGACCACTATTCTTTTTTGTTGATGAGATTCGCTCACTTTCTTTCTTTTTAGACTATTGTGACCATGTACACATAGTATGGGACAATTTGCATATGTGCACATAATGCTGGTTTAACTTTCCCAACATATGAAAAGTGGCTTTGTCAATAAAACACATACTATTCAAATAATCTGTGATGGTTTCAGACCTCTCCAGCAGGGTAATTACAAGTAGAGAGAAATGTCATTAACCTCTAATTCCTGTACAAGTTGCATTTCATAGACATAAAGACAGCCTTTTAAGTGCAATATATTGTAGGTCGTTGACTTCGTTAACTGCAGCTCTAATTTCAACCATATTCGTATGAAGTCTGGGGGCAACTGTATTGCTATGCTTGAGAGATGTTACCTGTTTCTTTAAACTTCTTCATCAGTGCATTAATACTGGCCTTAGTTGGGGAGGGATTTCCGTTTACATACATACATACATGTCACTAAGCTTTTCTCTGAGATTCAGAAGTTAGCTCCAAAAAGAAATAGCAACTACCAGATATTGTTACTTACTGTTGTCATATCAAACTTCTCCATTTACAGCGATCTTGACATACAACTCGGGCTTCACTGTTATCCATTACACGCCATACACAAGATCTTTTATACTTCATACTCATAATCTTTTTCTCATGCAGACACTCCTGAATCTGATCCACCCATGTCTTCCTTGGCCTTCCTCTGCCTTTCCTTCCTGCCACTTGGGCTAAAAAGATTTTCTTAGTAAGCATCTCATCACTCATTCTTTCAACATGGCCAAACCACTGAAGCATGTATTAGTCTCCACCTTGCTAACAACATTTTGCTTCACATCAGACAACTCCAACACATCTTCATTCCTCACACAATCAGACCGTGTCTTGCCACCAACCCCGTAAGTAACGCATTTCTTCAACACACAAACGATTTCTATGTTTCTTCTGTAGTACCCAGGTTTCACTACCATATATCAGAGTAGGAACAATTATACTTTCATACACAGTCATGTGGGACTCTCTAGAGAACCCATCATTCCTGTGAAAACCTCCCAGAGCAGCTATGACTTTCAATGAAGAATTCACTCGCCTACTAATTTCACCATCCAGTTTGTTCTCTGTCAAACATGCTTCCTAAATACACAAACTCACTCACCTGGTCAATCACAGTGCCATTTATACTTACATTACATTCAGTGCTGCCAGTTCCTGTCTCAAAGACCATAACTTTGGTTTTTCCTTTATTTATACTGAGTTTGAATTTCATGCAAACTTCATACATCCGGGACAACATACTCTGCAACTCACTTTTGCTCTCTGCCAAAAGGACAGTGTCATCAGCATACAGCAATCTGCACACACAGATATCACCAAGACATAAACCAGTTTTATTTATTTTGGCATCACGCATGCATGCATCCAAAAATATATTAAACAGCCATGGTTACATTACACAACCTTGTCTGACTCCTGCACCAATAGAAAACCATTTTGATAAAAAACCATTCACTCGTACACAATCTCTACTACCAGCGTACATGGCTTTTACACTATTAAGTAGATTCCCAGTAACACCATATTCATTCAATACCTTCCACAAAAGTGTCCTATTTTCTCAGTTGTAAGCTTTCTCTAAATCTGTGAAGGCAGCAAAAATTTTCTTACCAACAGCCAGATATTTTTCAATCATCATGCGTAATTCAAAAATTTGGTTAGTGCAGCCTTTACCAGGCATAAAACCACTCTGAACATCCCACACTTTCGCTGATGTAAGACCCCGTACTTTTTCAATAACAACCTTACCAAACACTTTTCATGGCACACTTAATGGGCTAATACCACAATAGTTCTTGCATTCGGTATGATCACCTTTTCCCTTATACAAGGGAAGGCATATAGATTATGCTGCAATGGCATGTGGAGACCCTCGTTGTGGGTTGGCAGCCATACCAAGCCTATTCAGGAGTATTTTTGTAAGGAGCCCATCTTTCAAATGGGAACCGACAACATGCTAGTAAAATATCATTTTGATAAAGCATTCAGTGTGAACTTTCCCAGTCGCAGTGAATGGGAAACGTCCTTTGTCCCTGGGTGCAAAACGGTGAAACTGTTTGGTTTACTGATGGCTCCAGGACAAACGTAGGAGTTGGAGCAGGGGAATATTGCCTATCCAGAGGTTATGGTTCATGCCAAAGCCTTGGAAGGCATGCTACCATGTTCCAAGCTGAGGTGTATGCTATTCTAGCATGCGCCTCAGAATGTCTGATCAAAGGGTATCACAATGTGCGTATCCAGATTTGTTCAGACAGCCAGGCGGCTTTACTGGCACTTTGTCAGTGCCACATTTCATCCAAAATTGTTTGGAACTGCCTCCAGACCCTAACTGAACTGGCAAACCGGAACAAAGTGCAACTGTTCTGGGTTCCAGGACATATAGGGGCTTTGAAGGTAATGAGAAAGCTGACCTTCTTGCTAAAGAGGGGGCAGAGCAGGCTTTTTATGGTCCAGAGCCTGCATTAGGGCTCGCCTCTGGTGTGGCCAGAGGACTAACTAAAAGGCTGCTGAGGACTAAGCAGCTTGACCTCTGGCATGCTGCCAGGGGTCAGAGGCAGGCAAAGGAACTTAATCAAGGACCCTTGCCTCATGGGGCTAAGGAACTCCTTAAACTGCCAAAAAGGATATTGGACTGATTGTTGGTCTACTTACAGGACACTATCGTCTTAACAGGCACCTTAATTTGATTGGGGTGAAAGAGGATCCACTTTGTAGAGGATGCCATCTGGAAGAGGAAACTTCCTTGCATTTTCTTTGTGACTGTGACTTTTTTGCAGCACTCAGGCTTGAACATTGTGGTACTCACAACTTGAGACCAAGTGATCTCTCTTTAGTACCAGTCAAGAGCATTCTTGCTTTTGCTCGTGCATCTGGTCTCTTTCGAGATTAGGGCTGGGGATGCACAATAGACCTTAGGTCGCGGTGCTAGGTCAAGTACCCCTCCCCCCATTGGTACAAGTAACAAGTATACAAGGGAACAAGAATAGCACCCTTTCAATCCTGAGGGACCATTCCTAACTCCCAGCACAACTTGCAAATTTCAGTTAACCAGTCAATTGCAGAGTTACCACCATATTGCAACATCTCGGCAGTTATGCTATCAACTCCTGGAGCCTTACCATTCTGAAGAGATTCTAGAGCTTTACACACTTCTTCTCTTGAGATCCCTCCTGTGCCATCATCTGCATCAGAATCATCTTTGCTTTCCTGATGTAATAACTCACAGAAGTATTCACCCCATCTTTCATTTAACTCATTGGGCTCCCATATCATTTCCCCAACCCTATTCTTCACACAACGTACAACTTTGAGTCCCCTGTTTTTCCTGAGTCTCATGTGCTTCCAGAAAGTCTTCTTATCTTTCTAAAAAGCCAATTCATGCCTTTCAACCTTCTCCTTCCTATCTTTTGCTTTACTCTGGCAAACCAGCTTAGCAGCTTCACGCTTCTTACAGCGATATTCATCCACAGAAACTCTACCTTGCAACATCCCCAAGTAGGCTTCCTTCTTTCTCTTTACTGCCTCTTCAATCTCATTATTCCACCAAGCATCACCTCTATTGTTACCAACTATTGTGGTGCCACAGACCTCTTTAGCAGCAGTGACAACACAGTTCTTAAAACATTCCCACTTCTTTTCTACATCCCTCTCACAAGACTTCAGCTCCTTCAGTCATTCTCTGAGTAAGTCAGAATAACGCTGATGATCTTCAAGGAGCCTGTCAACCTTTTATTCTTTCTATCCTGGGCCTCTTCCTATTCCTTTTCTTCCAACCAACATTCAGTTTCATTTGTGACACTACCAAGTGATGATCAGAACCAACATACACACCTCTCATCACACGGGTGTCAACAACTAAGTGTTTCAGACGCTGATCGTAGACAACAAAATCTATCACTCTTTTGACCAAGAGTACGATTTCCCCAGGTATATGTGCGGATATACTTGTGGTTGAAAAATGTATTAGATACACACAAACTATTCTCAATGCAGAGTTCAATTAATCCTTCACCATTATCATTCACACAAGGATCGTTAAACTTACCCAGAACATTGTGCAGAAATTGCATTCTGCACACCTACTCTAGCATTGAAATTCCCTGCTATTACAACTTTCTCTTCAGCACCAAACTGGCTCAAAACAACTTTTAGCTCATTCCAGAAATCTTCCTTCTTATCAGAAGATTCTGAGTCACAAGGAGCATACACTACAACAATTACTATTCTCTGAAGTTTCACTTTCAAACAAATCCAGAGAATTCTCTCACGTATGCAACTATAGTGAATCAAGTTGTTCTTCATCTTTTCACTTAAAATCACACCTACACCAGCCTGTCCTCTCACATTTTCCAATACTCCAGCCCACTCACTCACCGTGTCATTCACATTTTCTATCCCAATTTCCTTCTTTTTGGTTTCACTTACACACAGCACATCCAATCTATACTTATTCTTCTCCTCAATCACCTCATTCATCTTGCCATTTATACCTCTAGTATTCCATACACCAATCTTGCATTCACTCAGCTGTGATCTCTTTCTGATATGCCATTTAGAAAGTCCAGGTCGATTCTGTATGCAGTGCAATAATTCTTTTGAAGGTGAATGGGAGATTTTGTCTCTACATAATCACAACTCACACTGAGCTCACACTGTATTGTTGCCATTCTAGATGTTATGAGGGAAAAACACTTAAGTGGTGCCATTTGCTGGCCATAAATGATGTGAAAAATACTTTGGTAGTGCATCATCCTTTTCTTGGAACTGATGTGATTATATGCAACTTGGTTTATGTTCAATTGAATTTTGAAATATAAATCTCTTTTGGACATCCTGTGCTATTGGATGTATATTTTATGTTTTTCAGGTTTTGGTGGTCTGTCATTATTTTTTCAATATTTCTTAAAGCTGTAATTTTTCTTGTCCCTGATTCCAGCCATTAATGTGTTTGATTTAATCTGTATTTAAAACAATTTTCAGTGCTACTTGCATTCATTTTTTTATGGGAATGTAGTTTACTCCATATTTTTCTAATGCAAGTTTTTTTTTTCAATTACTGCAACGTTTGAGCTAAGTTTTGCATCCACACAAGAGTCGCACCTGACAAAATCACTATTTAGGAAACAAATTTATTGTAAAAGCCGCACCTGCATAAGCACTGCACCCCCAAATTTTTTAATCCAATGATGTAAGAGGTTTGATAAATAGCACTGTGACATGTTTAGACCACTATTTGAACTGCTTGCATATTATTAAAGTCAGTTTTTCATAATCTTTTAAGTTATTTATGGTTATTTAATGTGCTAACATAAAGATGAAATGATGATGGCATTGAAAATTTTGAATTTTCTGTCCATTATCATATTTCTTTATTTGCAGTTCATAGATGTTTTTTGAGGGTAATACTGATTTTGAATTTCAGCTTGTAAATACAGTTTTCATGGTATGAATTACCAGTGCTATTTTTACTTGAAAATATCGTTTTGTTATCAAAAAGAATCTGAACGAAAATAAAGAGAAAAATATTAAGTAGCCATTTCTTATAAAGGAATGTGCATGAAAAAGTATAAATAATATATGAATACAGCAGAAACATACTGAAAGGAAGAAATAAAATTCAGTTCTGCTTTTGAATTCAGGTAGTTTCACTACCTATTTTAAAACCACAAATGCCATTATTGAAAAGTTTTAACCCTGTTTTGTGGAACAGCACTTTTCCCCTAAATTTTCAGAAGTGCTGCAGGTTGTGACATAACGGAAACGTAAGACCACTGTTACAAATTCCTGTTATTTATATTTGTTTCTGAAGTTACTGCTCACTAGGTATGAGAGAAATGCCTCCCAACTCCATCTCGAATGCTAATCGCTGTACTTGGCTTTAACTTCAAAGCTAGGGTAGGGACGAAAGAGAGAATCACTTGAGGGTCAGTAACATCACATTTTTGTGAATGGCTAGAGAGAAAGTACCCATAAAAACAGAGAGATCTTAATTTAGCCTGCTACTCCCCGAGGAACAAGGCAATCAAGAAAAAAAGTGAAGGTGTGAACCATGATGTATAAATGGAATACATATGCTGCTACAAGTTTCACTCATTATGAAGCACATTAGAGGGTCTAAATTTCTTCAAGCTAATAATGAAGCAAAAATTTTCATACATGATTTATTATGTATTAAACTTAAGGAATAGTAAGATCTTTCGGCTGAAACATTAGCCTTGTTCACACTGGAAGCGTGCACTCACATGGTTAACACTGTTTCTTTTGCTGTTGCCAGTAGAGATTTTCAAATAAATATTGAAGAGTGCATCCAAATTGCAAGGCTTTTCATTGAAGAAAATTTCAATGCTTTCTCTATAGCATAATGGAAATTTGTTTGAGAAGGGTGCAGTCCTTTTGGTACTAGTCCAGTTTGGAGAGGATGAGGTATCTTCAATTGTCAGAAGAGAAAGTGCAGAAGTCTGAAGGCTTTTTCTGACATCCCTTTTATGTTCCAAAATTCTACAGTTGATTGTACAAAAGGTACTACCAATGTAACATTTTCCCCCTGAGGAAGTAGACACAGGGATGAGGTATACTTCAGGGTGGTCTAAAGGATCTAATGGATCTCTGCCTTTAAATATTTACTGGATTGTAGTGGGAGGAGGATTGATTGCAAGCCTGTAGCTGAAATTTTTTACAAGTTTTTAAGTAAAAGAATGATGGTAGAGGATTGAACCAATAAAGGAAAAAGACAGCTTTTGTGGAGGAGATAAATGACAGACAAATTGTTTGGCTTCAAACTTTTTGAAAAGTTTTGTGATAATTCTGAGGGGAAACTGATGGTTTCTAGCAATTTCTTGGATGATTGCTGTTTCCCTTCAGAATTGTCACAAAACTTTTCAAAAAGTTTGAAGCTAAACAATTTGTTTGTCACCTGTCTCCTCTGCAGAAACCATCCCTTAAAAAACCGAATGAATTCATTCATTTACTTAAAAACTTGTCAAAATTTTCCAAAATTTCAGTTACAGACTTGCAATCAATCCTACTCCCACTACCATCCAATCAATATCTAACGATAGAGATCCTTTAGATCCTTTAGACCACCCTGGAGTATACTTCATCCCTGTGTCTACTTCCTCATGCAAAAAATGTCAAATTGGTAGTACCTTTCGTACAATAAAACTGTAGAATTTTGGAACATAAAAGGAATGTCAGGAAAAGCCTTCTGACTTTCGCACTTCCTCTTCTGGCAATTGAAGATGTCTCATCTGTAGTTTTGTGTATTATTCCATAATTAATTTTTTTATGTGTGTAGCTTGCTTTTCTCCTTTATAATCTGTTTATTTCAAGTTTGTTCTATTCCATTTGAAGAGGCTTCTGATTTTATATAACCATAGGTGGAATAATTCAGTTAGTAGACTCAGTATTTGCGCTGGTTGTATTTTCTTTTTCTCCTTTTTTTTTTTTTTTTTTTTTTTTTTTGAATTTCAGCTAGGTAAAATATATTGCTTTTTATTGTACTAGTATGTTGTTTGGTGTATTTCAGGTTGTATTGCACATATTTGCTGACTGTTTTATTTTATCTGTATTTCTTTTTTAGTTATGGTTCAGGTTGAGATATCATTAATATATTATATGTAAGATTCTTCTGCGGATTCGCGGAGTTCCACTTTTTTCCTCATCATTTTGACCATTTTCGAGATCGTTGTGAAATTGAAGTGAAGTTTTGGAGGGATTAGTTAGTTGGTAGGAGAGGTTTGTTTTCCTTCAGGAGATGATGTCTTTCAAAACTGTAGCTAAATGGAGTGAAATTTTTTCCTGTAATTGTGATTTCTTTTTCTCATGATGTTCCTTCTGCCCAGTATTGTTGTGAAATATAATTTTGTTCCTCAAATATCTGTATTTCAGCTTGAAAATGGAGGAAAATTTTCCAAAATGGAAGTTCTGACGGCATGAAAATTTCCCTGTTATCTTCAGGCATGAGATTCTTCCATTTTTGTGCTTCTTGAGATTGATGTGTAACTGGACAAAAAAATTGGGGGGGATTGTGTGTGTGTGTGTGTGTGTGTGTGGAGAGGGAGAGTCATTCTCCATCGAAGGACGGAAATCAGACTCTCAAAATCGGACATTCGAAATCAGAAGTTATACTTTTAAAGGGTTAATTTCTTTTTAAGAAGTTAATTTCTTTTCATTACGATGTTCCTTCTGTCCAGTAGTGTTGTTAAATATATTATATTTAACAACACTATTATATTTCATAATATTTATGAATAACAAATCAGTACATGCCGTCTGAGCAAGAGATAAAAACTTTAATGAGCATTAAAATCACTTTGATAGAAGTTACATTAAAAAGGTCTCACTAGATCTTTCAAGACTCCATGAGTCTCTTCCTCAGGTGGTAATAATACTGGGGCTGCACCACAGACCCCTTAGCTTATATAGATAATAGTAGAATGGACGAGCAGTCAATGCATGCTCAAGCATAATGGACGAATTGCAATGCTGCAGATAAAACAAACAGAAATATGCATGTTTACAAGGTATACAAACATCAAGAATAAAGTAAAAAATAAAGAAAGAAAAGACCACGCGGCTTGTAAAAACCTAGCACCCCCCCTTTCCCCAGTTGTTTAACAGAACGTGAGACAACTCCTCCCCTACTACTACTACTTCCCCTGTATAAGAAAATACAGAGATTACACATTAGCACACCTCCCTCCTTCACCCCCCTCCACACTAACTCCTCTCTCCCCTGGGATGAGTCATGTGGTGTCCATTCCACAGGACACCACACATTATTTGATTTGATGCCTCAGGGTGTACAGCAGGTGATGCAATCCAGAGGTGACCACACCAATTATTAGCTATATTGAGGCACCTGATACATATGACACCAAGATGCTGATCATTTGTTCTGCATCGCCTGATGAACATATCCTGTAAAAATCGAAGTTGTAGCTCAACTCCTTTTAGGTGTACTGTTTTTTTTTTTTTTTTTTTTTCCAGAAAGACGCTTTGATATCTGTAAGTTCTGTTTTGCACGTTCTGTAAAGTGGATACAGTCTGTGGTGGTGCATTAAGTTATTCAATTAAAATATAAATCGGTTAAAAGTCCTAAAAATGTTACTCACGGAAGTGCTTGTTCAGTCCGACGTCAGTAGTTATTGAGAGTTTCTTTCTCTAAAGCTGTATCTTGCTTCAATACGGTCAGTTGTTAAGGTTAGCTCGAGAGCCATTTCGTCAAAAGTTGTACCCTACTTCGATTATGTCCAGTTGTTAGGGTTAACTCAGTTCTGGCTGTGTCGACATCATATTGAATGGGTAAAGGTTTCCAGATAATAATTAAAGATTCTTGAGTTAAGAGTTACTATTTACTTACCACTTGAAGTTCCACGTCGTACTTGGCCATTAGGGCTATCTCGTCGATGCTGCACTCTCGTAGAATTGCCGAAGAAATCTTCAAGTTAGGTACATATTCACTTTACAGAACGTGTAAAACAGAACTTACAGACGTCAAAGCGTCTTCCTGAATAACCTTGTGGTCACATAATGGTATGTGAACTTTATGATAGAATCACATGAGATATAATGGGTTTTTTTGGGGTTTTTTTTATGAACATGAATGTACATTGAGAGGACATTGCTTTTAAGTTATTCCCATTTTATTCCTCATTTAAAATGTTTGTGTTACTTTAAGCTTACTGTTGAAAATGAAGTGTGAAAACTTCATAGGGAAGAACTTGGGTTAATTAAGGTGATGTCATTTATGATGGTAGACGATAAAAAAACTGAATGAATTGCAACTCAGTTAAGTGCAACTTATTTCATTAATTATATTTAGTCAGATTTTATAAAAACAAGTATTAATTTTATCACCATTGTGTAATAATACAGACAAGTTGTGAAGGGAATCCCCTTAGAAACAAAACAAAGAATATTTTTGACGAAATTGAGTATTTAGGTATTCAGCATGAAATCCTATAGCATTTGTATAAATATTTGCACCTGTAACTGTAATAGTAATTGCTTTTTTTTTTTTTTTTTTGAAATTAAAATGTGTGGACATATCAGAATTAACGAATCTTATTTAGCCTTATCATAATTTTTTTTTTTTTTTGTTTTCCTTTGTAGATCCGAGCTCAGTGGTTTCTCTTGGTTAGTTCGTTGTGTGTAGATATGCCTTTAGTCTTTGAAAAGCTGAAAGTGGAATTGGTTCGAACTGTGATGGGTTGTCTGGCAGATAGAGATCCTTGTGCTTTTTTAAATATTTGGGATTGTGTTCTGCAAGTAATTAAATCTTTTCCAGTAAGTATGTTAAAGGCATTGTTATGTTTAGTATCTTCATGTGTGAACCATGCACATATCTGTGTTGTTTAACAGCAGCACAACTGTAACTACAATTGTAACTTTTTAGAATTGGTAGACAAAATTCATGTTCAGATAGATGGCAAGTTATTTCATCACTGTTGTAGGAATTTTAGAGTTCAGACTTTTTATTGTCTTCCAGGTATTTGAAGAGCAAAATCAGTATAACCTGAATTTTTATGCTGTATGTTGTGTGAAAGTATGAGTATATTTTTCTTTCCCTTAGTATCACAGCTGAACAACAAAAACAGTTTGTTTTTTACTGTTGGAGTTAAAAATTTTGGTTTAGAACTACTACTGTTTTTTTACTTTGTTTAAATTTCTGCTACATTTTATCCATGGTAATTACATGTGGTACTAGTTAGGGTAATTCAATGAAACACATGTACATATGCACACATGCACTAAAATTTTATGTTTTATTGCCTAGTAGAATTTTGTGGGATTTATTAAGTTTCATATGGAACAGTATGCTTCTTCCTTTTTTTTTCTTTTATTAATTATACCAAACTATATGGTACACATGCTAATTTACTGTACTTTTAAAAGTTGGTAACTATTTAGAAGATCTGAGAAGTGATTTATCCTTGTAATGCTTCTGACATCAGTCTTGCTGTACATTCTCATTTATGAAGGAAAAAATAGTATTTTCTGTCATTTATATGCTTCAGTATTTCTTTGTTAAAAAAAAGGAGGAGGGTGCTAATGATTAAATTGAAAGAAGTGCTACTAGTGTTGTCTTCAAGGATCAAAAGTATCAATTCTAAAAATATGTATACCCTGCATTTAATACCTACTGGGATGCCAAATTCTCACTGTGTACAAAATTGTTTTTAGCTGTCCAAGATGTTTGAAGAACAAGAAAAATTCCTAACAAACATAAATTTCAGTTGATCAAATTTCGCATTTGAAGATGGCAGAACCAAATACACTCTTCTAATTATCATCTTCTGTTTGATGTTCCTAATCCACATCAATAGTGTGTATTAATCTGAGAATATCACATTGTGAGCATGAGTAGACAGCAAAACTAACAAGCTGTTATGTTGTGTTTAAAGGTAGTCATCTTAGTATGACATTTATATATTAGACTTCAAGGAACAACACTAAATAGGCACCGCAACTATGTGACTAGTGTGAAAAGCAAACTGATTGCAAGTACTGTGGTTATTGTGCTGTTCTCATTTGCTGGAAACAATAAAGGGCAGGTGTGTTGTAATTAAATGTCTCTTCAGCATGATTTACCAGAATCCAGACCTCTTTGGCATCCAGTGTAGGTGTTGTACAGTCATGTGATAATGAGATACCTTCAAAATAATTGTTGTGCATGAGAAAAGGCTTGAACAGGAACATATTTTAATCGTTTGAGGGTGATAATTCTTGAGGTAGGAAAGCATGAGAAGAAATTAGACAGTAGAATCAGCAAAGCAGGGAAAGTCTGTTCATCAACTGTGTAAGAATATTTTCACTAAAATAAGTTTGCCAGGGAACAATATTTGTGCACGATACATATTTAAGACCTCACTTTTATGGATGTAAAATGTGGGAGTAGATGGCTGTTTAGTTAGGTTAGATGAAAAGACAACAATATGAGTAATGTGGATAGAACTGAACTGGGTGCTTCTGTAGAAGTGAATGACAAAGAAAATCATATTGAGGTAGTTTAAAATGTGTGTTACTTGGGAGATAAAAGGTTACCTAGACAGATGTGTTACATTCTGTGCTATCAGCTTGCTGACGTACTCTCTCAAAGTGAATAAGTCTAAAGAAGATATATGATCTCTCTTGTGGAAAGATTAAATACAGCATTGTTGGAATGCAATTCTCTTTGAATCAGTACAATTTTCAAAGAAAGGTGCTGTTCTGTGGTGGAAAGGTTTCAGTGTTATTTGAAAATAAATCTTTTAGTATCAGTATATCAGAAAAAAAAAATTTGCACTGTTAAAGTTTTGATATAAGCTAGATTCTTTTGAAAGCAGCATGTATGTTAAAAGAAAAAAACAACAACAACTTCTGTGGTGGAAAAAAATGCAGCATTATTTGCATATGATTCTATTGGAAGCAGTGTGTCTGAAAAAAAAAAAGTGTGATTTCTTTTGGCAGAGAAGTTGCATATGGTATTATATGAATAATTCAATTAAGGAAGAAATATTCTTCATAATGCATAAAAAATTCACAGAATATTCAAGCAAAGCAAACTGAATTTGCTTGTACCACTTACTGATCATCCATGTAACACTTATCAGAAAACTTGAAAATTTCCCGCTTCAAGACGATTGAAATTTTCAAGTTTTCTGAGAAGTGTTACATGGATGACCAGTAAGTGGTACAAGCAAATTCAGTTTGCTTTGCTTGAATATTCTGGTATTATATGAATTTGATTCTTTTGAAATTGGTGTATCTTCAAGAAAAAGATTTCCTGTGTAAAGATTGTGGTGTCATTTGAATGTGCTCACATTTGAAATTAGTGTACTAAAAAATGCGATTTATCATGACCACAGCATTATTGGAATGTAATTTTTTTAAAAAGTGTGTGATGTAAAAATAGCTGCTATTGGTTAAACACATTTGTCTTGGAATCGATGTATTTAAAACAATATTTTGTATGGCATTGTTTTGGAGTTGATTCTGTTGGAATTGCATAGTTAAAAAAAGAAAACAAAAAGAGGAAAAATCAAGGTGTAGAGTAAGCAGACAACAATGTACAAAAGTGGGTGAACAAGTTTACTGAAGGAGGAGAAAATGACCAAAGGTAAACACCACTAAGTAAGAGGGTATCTATTGCAGCCATTGATGACAGCTAACAATGGATGGATAACTTGATTAGTGTGGACAAGTGCATAACCACCCATATTATAGTACAGTGGAGCGTCAAAAATCCGAACAATCCTCTTGACTTTTTTGTGTGTGTGTGTGTGTGTGTGTGTTGTGGAAAGTTTAAGTATAGTCCGTTCATTTTAACTTAACACTTGATGATAATGGAATTGCCTAATTTTTGGGGACGACATGTCGAAGGTGGAGGTGATTTCTGATACTCAGAGACAAAAGGCGAAAACTTCCCCAGTCACTTGTTCCCTGCGGGGCTACGATTTTACAACCCATTACCACGGCAGTACTGCCCCTTGTTTCATCCCTCAGTCCCATTGTTCACTGTGAGCCGGAAGGAAAGTTATTCCCCCTGCATTCAGCATAAAGTACACCCCTTTGCAATTGGAACCAGCTTGTAATGATTGGTAAGTTTTGGAATTCGTACTACATGTTTAAAAATTTCACAGCAGTAGTAAAAATGGCAAACTTGTTTCGTATTGCATAACAAAAAAAATCTTTGTCTTATGCAACTTTTTTTTGTATACAGTTGCTTATTTTTGGTACATGTATTTAGATAATATAATGTAGAAATGTTAGCGTATTTGTATTTTTTTACATGTTCAATAATCCGAACATATAAAAAATCCGAACTACCAGTGGTCCCAATTAGTTCGGATTTTTGGCGCTCTACTGTACAGACATACACTGTACAGGGTAATTCAAAATGATTGCCCCGATTACAAATGACAATACCTCGTTTATGAACGTAGATACAGAGATCACATTGTTGCACAATAAAGAAGTCAGTTTAGAACTTTGTTTCCATACTTTACAAATGTTCTGTGTGACTCGCCTGGGCCACATGGACAACATTTTCATGGTAATCCATTTCACGCCATACATTATGAAGCATGTCCATAGCACTGATGCCAGTGCACGCTGAATGCACATCTTTAGTTCTTGCAGTGTTCTCGGCAAAGGTGGCACATACATATGGTCTTTGACATACCACCACAAGAAGTAAGGTCTGGAGATCTGGGGGGCGACTTGCAGAAAACCTTGTCGTCCTGTCCACGATGACCAATCCAATGGTTCAGAAGAATTTCATTCACAAATTGGCAAACGTGCATATTCCACTGTGGGGGTGCTCCATCTTGCTGTAAGACTTAGTCCCCAGAATCTTTATCCAGTAGTGGAAGTAGCCATTGCTGAATCATATCTAGATAAATGTTACCTGGTACTGTATCTTCAGTGAAGAAAAAGGCCCATAGACCTTTACACTGGAAATTGCGCAGAACACATTGACTTTCGGTGAGTCACGCTCATGTTCAATCACAGCAACAGGTTTTTCCTCGCCCCATATGCGAGTGTTATAGCGGTTTGCCTTGCAACTGATATGAAAGGTAGCTTCATCACTGAAAATTATGCGTGAAGCAAATATGTTATCCTCCATGGCTTCCTGCATGGTTTCAGCCTGGCTTTCCATGGTTTCAGAAGCATGGTTTTATTGGAACCTACTGCTGTGTTGCTATGTCACCATTGCAACACAGCAGTAGGTTCCAATAAAATTCTAAACTTCTTTCTTTCTTGTGTAGGGATATTAGCTGTCTATTTATCTGCATAAACACGTTATTGTCATTTGCAATTGGGGCAATCGTTTTGAATTACCCTGTATCATCAAATGTATTTGGATACCACAATGTGCCGCCCCAGTGGTGCAGTGGTCTAAGCGATGGCTTCTGATCATTCGTCCGAAAGGGGTTCAGGTTTGAATCCCGGTTAAGCATGGATGTTGTGTTTGTCTTACAGCACTGGTTCTTTCCCTTCCCTGGAGCCAGTGACCCTAAAT
The DNA here is from genome assembly GCA_039090855.1 of Macrothele yani. Classification (NCBI taxonomy): domain Eukaryota; kingdom Metazoa; phylum Arthropoda; class Arachnida; order Araneae; family Macrothelidae; genus Macrothele; species Macrothele yani. The sequence continues at coordinate 69,230,520 of CM077018.1, forward strand.
TAGGGATGGGCAACTGCTTATAGCCTATTGAGTTGCTCACAGTGGTCATTAAACCTCCAATAAAAAAATAAAGATACCACAATGTTTTGGGACAAATGGTTTTATTATCCCAATTAGTAGTTATAGTCAGTCATCCACCTTTTGCTTGTATGACAATGGCAACATGTCAAGGTGTACTGTCCACCAATTTTCAGTAGGTCTCGACAGGAATGGCTCGCCATTTGTCCTGCTGAGCTGCTGCCAGTGTGGAGAGCAAAAATGGTTGTTGATTCTGCATCTGTTGCACCAGTTAATCCCAGAGGTGTTCCTATGGGATTACGATCATGACTGAGCAGGCCTGTCTGGCAATTTCACCTCATTTTAAAGAAATCAGTCTTGCACATGCCGTGCAGTGTGGCAGGGAGTTTTGATCGTATTGGAATGAACAATGGTCACTTCTATAATACTGCTACATTGTTGGTAGGTAGAATTATCCAGAACATCGAGGTACATTTCAAGAGTTAATGGTTTGTGGTATAATAACCAATGGGCTGAGTCTCATCCATGAAATACAACTCCAAAACATGATAGAGCCTCCTCCAAACTTAACAGTTGGAAAAACACTGTCCGACGAAAATCGTTCACCAGGCTGTCGCCAAATCCAAACACGCCCATCAGATTGGAAGAGTGAAAAGTGCGACTCATCACTCCAAAGAACTACTTTCCAGTCACCCACCATCCAGGAACGATAGGCGACACACCACTCCGAATGGTGCTTCGCATTCTTGTTAGTGATGTGTGGCTTATGTGCTGCTGCTGTACCATAATAACCCACACTGTGCAACTCTCTGCAGATAGTTATGGTACTAACTGAGCCATTACAAGCATTTCCTACTTCAGTGGCAATAAAAATAGCAGAGGAACAACGGGATTTCTTACCATGGCTCTTCTGTCATGTTCTGTCAATTTGTGCAGCTTCCCAGAACTTTTTTTTTTTTTATTGCTGTAGTCGCACCATCCTGCTTCTATCTCTTCACAACATTACTTACAGTCAATTTTGGTATGTTTAGTTTAGCTGCAATGCGCTGTATGGAAACAGTACTCAAATGACATCCTATGTCCAGCCTATGCTGGAACTTGCAACATATCTGCTTCACAGTTACTGATAACACAACAGAACACCTCAGCTTTATATACAGTCTTGGCCAAAGGTCCTGCACCAGTAGACCGAAAGTCCAATTTTGATGTTTAAAGTCAACTTATATAGCGTAATGGTAAAGGCAGGAATACATATTATACATCATTTTAAAGGAAATTTTATGCTGAATTCAAATAGTTTTACAGAATGTTATTACCAGTATTAGAAGTGAAGTTACAAGCAAAAGTACAGCGTCTAGTCAATAAAGGCAAAGAATAGTGGAATTTGTGAAATTAGTGTATAGTGCATTTAACGTAAAATTACTGTACAGTACATTATTGAAACTTGCAGGACACTTAAAATAACTTACCAACAAGCAAAATATGCTTTAATATTTAATTGGATAACCACGGTTTCTTAGTAACAAAGTGCATCTTCTTGGCATGGAACTAATGAGCTTCTTTAGTTGTCCATTGGTGATAAAACAGTGCCAAAATTGCTGTTAAATGTGGCTGTGATCATTCCACTGTCTTGCACACCATTAAAAGAGTTGCAGAAACTGGATGTGTGGGAAACAGAAAAATAATAGGTTGACCAAGGCTGTGTACCGAACGTGATGATCGCATATTGTTTCGTCATTCCTTAAAATCAAGGTTTGAAACAGCCACTGATTTAAGAAATGAGTGGGAGAATGAAGTAGGCATTATTGCATATGTATGCACAGTTTGTAGTAGGCTACAAGAAAAATGGACTGACTGCACGAAAACCTTTCTTTACTGAACAACAATGGCTCAAAAGAATTGCTTGGGCCAAGGCACACAAGAACTGGACTGTTGATGAATGGAAAAATGTTATTTTCAGTGATAAAACCAGTGTTACTATTTCTGCTAATAATGGAAATGATTATGTATGTCGTCGGGCTGTTGAAAGATATAAGGCATGCTGCACCCAGCCAGCAATCAAGCACCCACATTCAGTGATGTTATGGAGCTGTATTTCAGCCAGTGGTGTTGGCCGTCTGCACATTGTTGATGGCACATTGAATGGATCAAAATATGGGGATAATTTGGGGTCCAAACTGCTACCATCTGTGCAAGACATGGGTTTGCAGAATTTTATCTTTCAGGATGATAATGCGCCACGTCATGGGTCAAAGTTGGTTGACGAGTGGTTTAATCGAAAAGTTATAACAAAACTTCAGTGGCCGTCACAGGCACCGGATCTTAATCCCATAGAGAATCTGTGGGTGAGATTGAAGCAAAATATCCATCAACAAGGACCCACACCTAAAACAGCATTAATTGAGTCTGTAAGGGCCATATGGCACCGTGTTATCACCAATGGACAACTAAAGAAGCTCATTAGTTCCATGCCAAGAAGGTGCACTTTGTTAAAAAAAGTGCACCCTCTTGGCATGAAACTGTGGTCATCCAATTAAATATTAAAGTTATTTCAAGCGTCGTGCAAGTTTCAATAATGTACTGTACAGTTATTTTGCGTTAAATGCATTGTACACTAATTTCACAAATTCCAGTATTTTTTGCTTTTTATAACTAGATGCTGTACTTTTGCTTGTAACTTCACTTAAATTACTGGTAATAACATTCTGTAAAAATATTTGAATTCAGCATAAAATTTCTTTTAGAATGATGTATAATATGTATTTCTGACTTTACCATATTACGCTGTATAAGTTGACTTCAAACATCAAAAATTGACTTTCTGTCTACTGATGCAGGACTTTTGGCCACGACTGTATATACCTCTCCACTCACAATGCACCTTCCTGCACAACCATTCTTTGCACTTATGTGTAAATATTTGGTAGTGTCCGAAAACTTTGAATAATGTAGTGTACGTACATATCATTAAGCTGTTCTCTGAGTTACCTCTTCAAAGACAGATAATCTTCCAGTTAAACTTTAACTGATGGAACTAGATTTTACCTACTGTTGGTGTATCATACATTTCCATTTCCAGTGTCCTCATCACACAGCTCTTGCTACATCGACATCTGTCATGTGTTGCACGCAAGACCCTTTGTACTTCGTACTCATAACCTTTTTTCAAGCAGACATTTCTGAATCTGGTCCTCCCATGGTTTCCTTGGCCTTCCTGTCCTTTCTTTCCTGCCACTTGGGCTGATAAAATAATTCTATTTGTAAGCATCTAAGCACTCATTCTTTCTGTCAGCCATATTGCTCACTGCTCAAATGCGTGAAACCGTTGCTAACCGTGACTGTAAAAAATAGTTGTTGTGCTGTGAACTGGAATACTGCAATGTTCTATTCTGTACTGTTCTGAGAAGTCAAATGGAATGAAGAGTGCCATGAGATTAAGTGAAGTGAAAAAAGAATTATGTGAAACAGAATGACTGTAAATTATAGTCTATATATGTTGTGAACACATTCTAGTGGATAAAAGAAAGAACTCAATGTGGTTTTTCCTCAAGAAGTGAGATTCAACTACGGGTATTCGATGCATATACAGGGTAATTCAGCTAAGTGTGTACAAACTTCTGGGAGGGGTAGGTTACACAAAGACAAATTGAAATCACATAGCAATGCAGGGTCGAAAACGCCATCTTCATGTGCTAGTGTACAGAGAGGACGAGAAATGAAAGAGTAGCACGTAAGAGAACAAAATGCTTTTCATTACTCACAAGACATTCGCGAAATGCAATGAGGTTACAGAAGGTGTTTAAAGTTGCGACTATGAGCTGTAACACACGCTTGACATCGTCGGCGCATGGAATCATGTACATTTTGGGAAATTCCTGGCGTGTCTTGGACTTCCGAAGCAGCTACAGAGATGCGTGCTACAATATCCTCATCATTTTCAATGGGGGTGTTGCACACCAGTCCTTTGATGTAACCCCAGAAGAAGTAATAAAGGCATGTTAAGTCCGGCAATCTTGCAGGTCAATGAACCACGCCCGATCCACTGATGTCCAAATGTCATGTTTAAGTGATGACGAACATCATTGCTGAAATAAGCCGGGGCCCCATCGTGCTGGAACCACATTGCATGGCGCAGCGACTGAGGGACCTGTTGTTTGTTCAGTAGATCTGTTGCAAATGTGTAACATGAGGCAAATGTAGTTAATAAGGTGGAGGCTAATATTAATAGGTGGTTTGGCCAAGTTGAAAGTGAAAGAATCTTTCTTTGATTGAAAAACTCACTGGTCTGCTGCATGTGAGGCAAATAAAAGCAAAGCTATCAGACGTCCTCCAGAAATATCCGGTAATTCCTTCCGTCCAGACGAGGAGGTATGGGCCAATTAAGAGGTCCCCGATAATGCCGGCCCAAACATTAACAGCAAAACTGTTTTGTGCTGCATGTGGTCGTACAGCATGGGGGTTCTCCACCGCCCATACATACGCGTTATGTGCATTGAAGCAATCTTCTCGCGTGAAGCATGCCTCGTCTGTGAACAGCACAGAAGCAGGAAATTGGGCGTTCTGCTGCACTCCTTTGCAGGTACCATTACACAAATGCAATGCGCTGAGGGTAATCCTCAGGGCTTAGTGTCTGATCACGCTGCTCATGATATGGATGCAATTGTTCTTCGTGCAGAACCCTCCGTACGGTGGATTGGGACAGACCGGGCCGATGGGCAATTGCTCGTGTGCTGGCATTTGGAGTGTCTGCTGCATGACTTAACACATTCTCTTCGATGGCAGGACTGCAGGCCGCTGGAAAGAACCTGTGTCACATAACCTCTGATGCAACTGTGTTAACACTTGGTGGTTTGGCACTCGTCTCATCGGGTACCGTTCTTGGTACAGTCGCGCAGCAGCTCGTCCATTGCAGTCCGCTGCTCTGCATGCGAGGTGCATATCAGCCTTTTCCGCGTTCGTGAACTCAGCCATCTTACTGCCTCTGCGGGCGGTTTACAAATGACAGTATCCTGAAAGAAACGTAGGAGCAGTCTCACGGCTGAACAACGCCATCTACTGCATGAAGATGGTGTTTCCGACCCTGCATTGCTATGTGATTTTGATTTGTCTTTGTGCAACCTACCCCTCCCAGAAGTTTGTACATGCTTAGCTGAATCACCCTGTATATTTCAACTCCATGTTCTGCAGTTTTTTTATTAGCATTAAAATGTAGCATATATTACTGAAATATATGTCTTTGGTGTTAATACTGGAACTCAGGTATGTTGTTTTTTTTTTGAACTTTTGATGATTGACATTATAACATAGATCACACAATAGATTCAAAATACTTGTTTATACTTGTTTTTTGGAACTTGGTACTCACTGGCCTACTGCATGTGAGGCGAATAAAAGCAAAGCTATCTGTTCTTTTTACTTTTTCAATCAAAGAAAGATTCTTTCACTTTCAACTTGGCCAAACCACCCTATTAATATTAGTCTCCACCTTACTAACAACATTTGCCTCATGTTACACATCTGCAACAGATCTTCATTCCTCACATGATCAAAGTGTATCTTGCCACAACCCTCCTGCAAGTAATGCATCTCTCCAGTACACAAACAACTCCTATGTCTCTTTTGCAGTACCCAGGCTTCACTGCTGTACATCAGAGTAGGAACAATTACACTTTCATATACAGCCATTCAGGACTTTCTTGAGAACCCATAATTCCTGTGAAATCCTAAAGCAGCTATGACTCAGAGAAGAATTCACTATCCTACTAATTCGGCATCTAATTTGTTCTTTCTGTCAAATATGCTTCCTAAATGAAGGACTCGGGTGTAAACCATGGTAACCAACACTTCTATGATGTCAGAAGCTGACTTAAAAATACACATAGCACCGTGGATTGTTGGCCACCGTGGTGTAAATGTAACGTGCTCGGCTAGATATAGAGAGATCCGTGGTTCGATTTCACGGCGGCGGCTGAAAACAATTTTTCGGTTGCTATGTGTTTCTGGAACGTGGAAAGAGCGAAGTATTTATTTATTTACTGACGCCACGCATTTGGAGGATTTTCACTTCTGTCATTTTGAGATATGTAGATTACAATTATTAAAAAATATAAACGTTTGCACTTGCCATAAATTGAAAGTTGTATTGTGATGCCATATGTTGACATAAATGTATAATAAATACTCTAAAATGCTCAGATTTTCAACCGCAGTTGTTTTTCAGACGCAACTCATTTTTAAAATAAAAATGTTGGTTACCATGGCTTACACCCGAACCCTTCAAATATGCAAACTCATTCACCTGGTCAATCTCTGTGCCAATTAAGAAGAAGGTAGTGTAGAACTCGCTAGTTTAATGCAAATATATTTCAGCCGTTACTATGGCCTTCATCAGTGCGACTGCGATGAAGGCCATAGTAAAGAATCGTAGTCGCACTGATGAAGGCCATAGTAATGGCTGAAATATATTTGCATTAAACTTTTATACGTAACTTAGCGTGTTCTACTCTACCTTCTTCTTAATTAGTTTGTTAGTTTCGTGCATTGCCTACCACTCATTTATAATCTCTGTGCCATTTAGACTAATCCTGCATTCAGTACTAACAGTTCTTTCCCAGATTTATAGTAGCTATTTGCAATTCAAATGATCAACATGGGTTTCTTTTCAACTGACCCCAGACTTAAACCCAATTGAGCATCTGTGGGACCACCTTGATCATGTTGTTCGCTCTATGGATCCTCCAGCAGATGAACTGCCATCAGCATGGCTCCACATACCTGCACCTTCCAGCACCTTATTGAGTCACTCCCAGCCCATCTAGCTGCTGTCTGTGCAGCACATGGCAGTTACTCTGGATATTAGCTGGTGGTCACAATAATGTGACTCGACTGTGTATTTGCGTAGAAGAAAAACAGTGAACTAGTTAAGTGGTCACATCCCACGCCGGGTTTCGTACCCACAGTTATATGTAAGGTACGCGGTCTCATCCCTCAGTGCACTGTTGTCACTATCGTTCCTTATTTCTTCCTGCTCGTTTTCACGTAGACGTTTTCTTTTATTATTATTCGTCACCACCATCAGTACCCGACTTCTTGTACGCCACAATAACTTCACCTCGGGCCTGCTTTTCAACACTCCAACACTACAATCACTCCGGAAGTCCTTCTATGATTTTACTGGAACCTTACGCCAGTACTACCTCAGCAAAAACTATCGCTTTCACCTTGGTGACCTCGAGCTCTGCGGCGTGACGGTTCGACACATACCTGCTCTGCTTTGCCAACCGCATGCGGCGTGACGATTCGACACATCATACCTGCTCTGCTTTGCCTACCACATGCCGCATTAACACGTCAAAACCACTACTTAACTGGTTAAGCTAGCTTGCTATAATGCTGATTTTGGCAATTTTTTTGGAGAATTTAAGAAAGAAAAAGCAAAGTTATATTTAAAGTAATGTAGTTTTCATTTAGCACAGTAATTCATTGAGAAAATGCATGTTTTTTTTTATTTCCAGCTTAAGAGCAATATTGCAATTTATGAATTTTTAGGCATACAGTGTGACAAACTGGAAAGTTAGAAAATACATTTATCATTTTGGTTGCAAAATTAATGAATTTTCAAATTTCTGGTTAACCGAGACCTGTAAGCAAGGCTTTTGTAGTCATGATGCATGTGTTATATTAATATTTATAATTACTTTCAGTTGCATTCAGAGCATTAGATTAAGTGCACACATTTTATTAAAATACAAATCAGTTTGTGACACTTACATGGTAAAATATTTGTATTTGATGAAATGTCTGTTTATGAGTTTACCATGACTGTGAAATATATAAAATATCAATGCTTAACAGATCTCATTCTTTCCAGAACTGTTGGGACCTAGTAGATTTTCGGAAATCTGTCTTTCCTGTACTAATAAATCTTCTGGAACCAGATATGGAAATTAATGTTAAAATATACCCCTATCTTCTACCATTTATCAGTAGTATCCCGGAAGATGATTTTATTAAGGATATTCGGATGGTTGACAAGTTCTTCACTAGTTTGAGAGAAAGGTAAACTGCTGTTAGTTAAGCTACTGTACATTTGAAGGTACCAATCTTATGGTTTTTCATATATTTATGATGCTCAATTGCAACGAATGATTAAGCAATTGCTAATGCTTCAAAGCCATTAAGCATACCTGCCAACATTGGCAAGAGCCTTGTCAGTAGTAACTAGTATTGTTGCACGGCACACATAAACGCTTTTTTACAAAATATTCCATCTCTTTGTGAAAAAGAAATATGCACCGCAACAAACAAGGACACTAATGAAACAAACTTTACACATGTGAAACACAAAGTTGATTTCTCTGGGGAGGGCATAATAGGTAACACTGCAAGATTTAAGCTTGAAACTTCCACCAGTAAAAATCAATCTGATGCTTTCAGAATTTCACGCTTGACAGACAGGAAATCCGAAATTTGTAAAAAAGGCATCAATTTTTCAAATTCGTCACTTCCATTTTCTGGAATTTTAGCCTCCCTGATTCAAACTTAAATGCAAAAACTTATGGGACGGGATATTTAACAAAGCAGGAGAGTGGGAACATGATGCCAGGACTGGGGGTGGGGTGTTGTGCAATTATAGGAGAAATCTTTGCTCTGTCTGATTTCTGGTTTTGAAAATTTCCCCATTTTCCAGTTAAAATATTTATACAGTAAAATCTTATTTAACAATAATACTGAACAGAGGCAACATCGTCAGGAAAAGAAATTATGATTGCAGAAAAAATCTCAACTCCGTCAATCTTCCGTTTTAGAAAGTCTCGTAAAGATGGAATTCCGTCCTCCGATGAACATCCTCCTGTCATCCCCCCCCCCATTCTGTTCACTTGTGCATCGATATCATGAATGACCAAAATAATAATGATAATGGTGGAATTCCTTGAATTTGCAGAAGAATCCGGTGACTGAAGATTATGGCGAAACTTTTGCAGAGTCTAACTTCCGTTTTCGCAAATTGTTGCCTACAGTGCAAAAATTATATTTAACAAGAATACTAGACACAAAGGCAACATAGGGAGAAAAAAAATTACAATTACGGCAATTTTTTTTTACTCTGTTTAACTACCATTTTCAAAAGTTTTGAAACACGAAATACCGTCTCCAGGTAGAAAACAACACCCCTCCCCCAAATTCTCGTCACTTTTGCATCAATCTTGAGAATGATCTAATTGGATGACAAAAACGGAATTCCGCAAATCCACTTAAGGATCTCGTGTATATCATGAAATAATAGCAAAAAAAAAAATTAAACAAAATAAAATTTTGTAGTTTTGACAGTGAGTTTTGCAAACATGTGATTCATTCGCGGAATACCACTTTTTTTGTCATCATTTGAGTTGTTCTTGAGATCAATGCAAAACTGAAGAGAAATTTTGAGGGATTAGGGGGGTCATTTTTTGCTCTGGGTATAGTATTTCGTTTTTCAAAACTTTCGAAAACGGAAGTTAAACGGAGTAAAACGTCTCCCTGTAATCGTGATTTCTTTTTCTCGCGATGTTGGCGCGAAAATTTCCGTGTGATCTTCAGGCATGAGATTCTTCAGTGGATTCAAAGAATTCCGCCATTTCCATCATTAATTCGATGGTTATCGAGATCGATGCAGAACTGAACAGAAATTTGGGAGGGATTGGTAGTGGGGTCGTTTTCCGTCGGTGGGCAGAATTCCGACTTTCAAAACTTTTGGAAACAGAAGTTAGACGGAGTGAAGATTTCTCCAGTAATCATAATCCTTTTTTCTCGCAATGTTTTTTCTACCCAATAGTAGTGTTAAATATAATTTTATTCCGTAAATATTTGTTTTGCTGCTGCAAAATGGATGAAAACTTTCGTCAAACGGAAGTCGGACAGATCGTAGATTTTGCAGTAGTCGTAATTTCTTTTCTCTGTGATGTTACATTTATCTTGTGTTGCTGTCAAATGTAAAAAATAAATAAATAAATAATTATATTTTGAATACAGTGATGTGGTTCAGCTTAATATTTACATAATAAATTTCAGTGAACAATTTCGTCTTGCTCACGCCACGTTATATTCACGCTGTTTTGTAGCACAATATTATTTTTCACTCGTGTTAGAAAGTTCACCTTTTGTTTTCCTTCGTCACTCTCGTGTATGGTTTTGTAGTCAGACAACAAAATCCGTAGAAACTACGGACATGTCATAGTAGTTAGCAGGTATGCATTAAGTAGAATACAATGAAATCATCTAGCAGGTGAAAAGGTGGCGCAAGGGTTAATCCGTCTGAGCAAAAAGTCTGGTAGATTGATTAAAAATTATGTGCTACTGCGATACACATGCAGGAGAGTTAATGGGAAATAGGAAAGCGTATTTACAGAGGATGTTCACACTATTTTAGAACATTTTTGAAAGAAATTACAGAAAATAAAATAATTTCAAGGAATTGAAACTAGCAACAGCATGTTAGATGAACACAAAAGAAACATCTGCTGCAGTTAAATGCCATCTGCTAAGAAAATGGTGCACATAAACAAGCTGTGGATAGATTATGTTTTTGCTCTTTACGAAGAGAAATACAGTGTATTCTGTAATTAAAAAGCACTGTGAAAATCATGGAATCAGCATTTCTAAATGTAAAATAAGCAATATTAATAATAGAGTGAAAAATCGTCAAGCATTGCTTTCAACAGGAAAAAGAACAAGTGAATATCCAAAGAAGGTACATACTTTTATGACCATTTCAAAAGGGAGGTCTGTGGCCTTAAAAGAAAGTCCACTGACCCAAAGAGCAATTGCTGGGTTGTTAAAATTTTTTGTATCAACTGTAAATAAGGTAATAAAAAAGGTTTGAATCTGAAAAAAAAAAAACCCGAAAAAACGCAATGTTCACCACTTTTTACCTAGGCACGTGGCTGAGCGTAGAACACGGTGTAGACTTCTTTACGAAAATCACTTGGCCAGAGACAAATTGAAATTTATTGTAACTATTGATGAAGCTTGGATCTATGTAAATGACTGTAACAAAATAAGAAAAGGTCAATTTACTATGAGAAAAGAGCAGAAAAAGATTTGCAAATGTGGGTAATGTTCCAATACACACAACTTTAAAATCCATCGAGAGATGCAGCGATATTTCTCTGCGATGAACGCAGACTGTGATGTCAGAACTTCACTCTGTTGTCTATCTAAGCTAGGAACCCTAAGGGGCCCATTTACAAATGGCATATGTAACAGTAACCTATGAAAAACAGCTCGGACTTACAAGGGGAGTGTACAAATTGAAATCTGACTTAACATATTGACAGAAAAGCATATGTATTTTATTTTAATGCGATAAATATACCATTGTACAGGCACTTCTCTTTTTTTGTATTACAGAGGTACCCTCAGTAAAATACACGGTGTTCTTACTTAGAACTTCGTAGTCCCCTTTACTTCTTTCCTTACTTATTCTCTCAAATATTGTTTTGGGCTGGTGCCATGCTACTGTACTCCACAGTATATATGTTACCGCTAAAGTGCAGAAATCAGTTATTCTACAGATTATCTAGGTAATGTGCAGATTAACTAGGGTGATCCGTTAAAGTGCCAAAAATTGTTTCATTGCTCAAAGTACCTAAGCAATCTGCAAATTACCTAGATAATCTGCAAATTACCTAGATAATCTGCAAATTACCTAGATAATCTGCAAATTACCTACTAGGCACTCGTTAAAGTGAAAATAAGATCTTTGCTGGAACAACAGCAACGTTTCTGTACGCTTAAATTAACGTAATGTTATTTATTTATTTTTTGATATATAAAGAATCAAGTTAATACAATCAACAAATTAGTTGATAGAATCAATCATCAATCAATTAAAAAACTATAATAGAAAGAATCAAACAGTATTTAATTGCTTGATCATTCTGTCTCTTCCACCGTGGCTAATTGACAAATGAGTAGAATACAATATGTCAAACAATTCTTCGGCATGGACAAACTTTTTCACACTTTCTCGCGCATATGACAACGGCTCAATGAGTTTTTCACAGCCTTGTATAGTCAACACATCGTACCTTTGAATTATTCGATAATGTCGAGATGATTCTTTCTTCTTGGAAACTTTTATTCGCTTTACATCTTCAATTATGCAATCATACTTTCGTTTTGTCATTAAAACACTATTATATTTTGAATCTTCGCTAAAAAGGTTTTCGAAGAATCTTTTCTTCATTTTACTCACCAATTCGGTGCTTGCATACTAGGAGTTAAATTTATCTGCTTTAAAAAAAATCACGACACAAATTCACGCGATTACAGGCAGAAATGAATTTGAAATCAGAATTAGCTATGCTACACACTGGCAGCCGACTCCAATTATGAGAAATAAAAACAACCGGCGACGACTAGACGCTGGCGAAACGAAACTAAAAGTGGAGGGAGAGGGGGAAGGTGTAGGGAAAGGAAATGAGAGAACAAACTTTTGAACTTTAACGATACGGAAGCCATTAATGTGCACATTACCTAGGTAAAATGCGGAAAACTCTTGATTCCGCACGTTAACGGAGCAAATCAGTTAATCTGCAGATTAGCTAGGTAATGTGCACATTAACGGCTTTCGAGCTTTAGCAGTAACATATACAAGAGCGAATGTCCTTCATACACTTACATTTCTTTGTCTATCACCACTTCCACTCGAACCCTAAGTGATATGCTTCCTAATTCTTAACCTAAAGTGTACAGATCCATTTATTTATCAAATTCAGAAAAAGGGGTATTATATAAATTACTAAAATGATCCCTGGTGCTTGAACTAGTACTTGCCTGTGTGTTATGTGTTCTGAGATTCCATTTATTACATTGCAAAAACTTAAGCTCAGAAGTAGCTTTATATTCAGTAGTTGCCTCACTGTTTTACCTGCTGTCAGGGAGATAACATTTAATAACATTTTTGGTATTAGCCCACGGTCCTTTCTGACAATGTATTGCATAGGCAGAACAGTAACTTATGTCTAACATCTCAGCCACTGCAATCTGTTGGTCTTAAATGAGCGAGTTCACACTGTCATCATTGCTTTAAGTTCATGATGTTGATGGGCACTGTGATTGAACTTTGTCGGTCACACTTTTTTTTTTTTTGCAAGATGTATAACATTCTATCCACTTGTGAACATTTCTCTGGCCAATGCACTAATTTCCATACTGTGCTACCATTCATTTGTAAATTTCCGTGGACTTGACCTGCACATAGAAAAAATAAACGCTTGTTATCCAATTAGTAGTGCAATTGGAAAGACACTCATTGCTAATCCAGACTGGCATGTAGCATTGTTCAATGCAGGTGCCCCCTTGTCTGACTGCTATTATGACATGTTAATGTTGTTCAGCTATTTGTGCTTATGGTGTATTAGCTTAATTCACAAATTGCCTTTACTTTTTGTTTTATTCTTATGGAAAAGTTAAAAATTGTGTAAAGAATATACATTGAGTGATTACTGAATTACGACCACCTATACATAATACTTCTTAGGTTCTCCTTTTGCCCTCAGTTACAGCAGCTATCTGATGTGGCATTGATTCAATAAGATAACGGAAGCAGTTGAGAGGTATGGCCAACCAAGCTGTGTGTAATACAGCCCTCAGTGCTGGTATGGAGGTGATTGGTGTATCCAGAAGCCTGGTATGCCATTCCATAGTGCCACCCAAGTGCTCTGTGGGATTGATATCAGGGGAATTCAGAAGCCAGTCGATATACTGGAAGACTGAACTGTGTTCCTCAAACCATTCTTGCACAACATTGGACCTGTGGCTCAGTGCATTGTCATCATTTGGAAAAAATGCAACATGCTGGGTGTAAGAGTCAGCAAGCAATTCAGTGGGCACCAGAGTAGCAGAATGTAGATGTACACGCGTACGCTGTACGCAGTTAGTTTCCAAATTATTAGCAAATTTTGCAGGTAGCTTGTAGATTAAAAAAAAATGTTATTTGCAGCAATTAAAACACTTACTCAAGGCTTTACTCAGATAGATATACTTAATTCTATTTTAACTTTAATAATATTCAATTGTTTTTCGCATCTTTTGAGTTCTTTTGTTTTTACAGACATTTCTGGCCTGTAGATTTTATTTTTTTGCCTGTAGATTTTAGTTTAATGGCCTGTTCTCAATGTATTGGAACTGTATCAAAAGTTTCATTTACACAGAAAGAATTTAAATTTTATTGCCAAGTTCCTCTTGCAGTTGCCAGTTATTAAATAAAAATATTTTCCTTGTGTATTTTGTAAGTTTTCTATTTTTAATAATTTTGTTGAAAATGCTATTTATATTTTTTGAATTTCATTACGGAACTTTTTTTCTGGATACAAAAACTTTCTTTAATTAGTCTTTTGTTTTTATGAGGTGCATGGTCCAATATTTTACCGTAAAGGTCCATTTCACACATATTGCTGCACATTAAATTGTAATGTACTTATTTTGTCCTAATTGGAATCTGTAATGTTCTAATAATAATTATTTATTGTTTTATAAATTTTTCTTTAAATTATCTTATTGTATTGTTATCGTGATTCGCAGGTTTTGCAGCAAGTGTTCTGCTTCAACGGTTGGGTACGCAGATGCATTTTATTTTTTATACAACTCTGGTGGGCACCAGTCATACGTTGTTCCACCAGGTGTCTGAGTTTCTGCCAGGTAAACATGCCCCACACCATACAGCCTCTTCCATCGGCTTGCACTGTAGAGATTATGCAGGGTGGATCGAGTGCCTCGTGCTGTTTGCTCCAAATACATACATGACCATCCATGAAGTGAAGTAAAAAATCTGACAAGTACACTTTTTTTCCAGTCATCCAATGCTCAACTTGCAGGATTTTTGCACCAGGCAAGTCTTTTTTTTTTGCACTGAAGAATCATGGTTAGGAGAAGATGCTGTTGGGGTTGTCTGCTGCTATAGCCCATACGAGCTAGTATGTGATGCATGGTCATGACAGATACTCTTCCAGGTTGACCTCTGTTGCATTGTGGGTAGTCGACTGTTGAACAGTGCTGCATCTGTTGGCCAGGACGAGTTGCCGGACTTGGTGCTCACCTGTCTCGTCAACCTTTCGCTGTCCTGTACAGTTTTGCCCGAGGGTTGTTGTTTGACCATTTTCACTCCAGTCCCGATACACTTTAACTGCGGCGGCTCAATAAACAACCCACCAGTTCAACCGTTTGGGAAATTGAGGCGCCTGCTCTCCGAGCTCCCACCATCTGTCCTTTTTCAAAGTCTGATAAATCCTTCCATTCACCCATCACGCTCTAAATGTTGCTACCTACTGCTCCATTCACACCTTATACAGCATATGTTACATCAGTCAACTAATTGTGCCCTCTCAGAAATCATTTGGTCAACTACGATACCTGTTTTTGATAGGGGTGGTCATAATTCAGTGATCACTCAGTGAATGCATACAATAATTTCAAATTCAGTAGTTAGTATTACATATTATACCTCTATTTGAATGTTCTTAATTTTGTGTGATTCTACTTTTTTCACAAGTTTTACTGCTTTTTCTGACCAATGTTGCATATCTGTCGAAATCCTTCAATTGAGTTCTGGCTTGTTTCTCTAAATTTATTAGTCAGAATCTTGTGTCTTTTTATATAAGATAAACAAGTTTTGATTATTCTGTGTTTTGCAGTATTTTGTCTGACAAGTATAAAATGGAGCAGTTACGTAATTCCCTGTTGAAAGCATTTTTGGAGTGTATCGTGTGTATTGTTGACCGTTGCACCTCACATGGGATTATCAACATTACCGTTATAAAACATCTTGCTGGTGATCAGGTAGTATTTTTCCTTACCTATTCAGTGTAAGAGATGTACTTTTTTATCTCTTGACATTACTTTGTGTGTCTATTCTTTTATTGGATTTTAACATGTCTTTTTGTGCTGTGTTAAATGGCAGGCATAGAAAAAAAAGTAATTTTCCATCATTCCCATTTCTTTTTCTCAACTGTATGATATGTTTCATAGTTGAACATTTGTTACTACTGAAATTGTCATTTTATTTACTTCTATAATGTGCGATATCAATTATTATTCTGTTTAAGTTAATAACCCTACAACAGTTGTCTCCAAACTAAAGGAGACTGGTGAGCAAAAATTGTATAACTGATGTTTTGTTAAACTTCAATTACTGGCAATTCTAAACTAGTATTCCACAGAATCACTGCGGATTTATTCCGCAGTGTATGTGTGAACTGAAAAATTCTATTTTAACAAAAGTCCGCACATTTTGAGTGGAGAGAAAAGTTGTGACTACCTTCAATCTTCCTTTTTCAGTGAAGATGATCCAGATGACCCTTCAGCCTTTGAAACAGACAAAAATTGGATGGTGCACAGTTTAGACTGTAAAGAAGATGACTTGTACTTCTCACTCATTTTGTTTCAGCTAGGATTTCATTTTGCCTGCAGTATTCAGTGTTGCATTAACTGTGAGGCAAATGAACTTGTTTTTTCTGTGATTTTTCACAAATGTGAAATGAATTTTTTTCTTTCAACTTTTCTAATGTGTGAATGTAATGATGGTCTGTTTCTTCCAACAAAAACAACAAAATGCTTTTGCAGTTCCAGAATACCATCACCAAGATTTTCTTTGACGAAAAAGGTTTGCTTAAACATTTTTTCCCAACTGGGGACTCAGTTTGCTTCAATATCATGCAGTCTTTCTGTGAGACAGGTATAGCTTAGTGCAGTTGTGTTCTGTTGGCTGTCACGATGTGTTTGAGGAAATTTTCTTCACTTCGTGGGTAATGCAACTCTTCAAGAGGAATCCCTATGTCATCTGCCAAATGTGTGGCTATAAATACACTGGTGTGCAAACTTTAAGGATGAAGTGGAAACAGTAAAATAATGCCGTAAATAGCAGCAGCACCCAAACACAAATTAACTCAAAACCGTGTCTGGGAACAGGAACAACAGCACATGCGTAATAATGGAGCATGATGTGAGAACAAATTACGTTCATGCAGTCCAATAGCATAAGTTGAAAGGAAGTCACTGGACGGCGTGCATAAATAAGTGTTACAGACGTTCGACTGTGTTTGTGGTGCTTGTGTTTGAATTATTGGGAGGCTTGAGGAGGGATGAACTGTGATGAGTGTGGCCCAAGAGTTCAGTATCGCCCATAGCATCATTCGCGTGCGTGGTTGGCCTTCAGGATTACAGATACAGCTGTGAGTAAGACGGGTCGTCATCGGCCACCAAAAACCATCCCCCAGTGAGGACCACTATCTGCTCCTATAGGTGAAGAGGAATCGACACCAAGCAGCAAAACTAGTGAACATGAGCACAGGACACACAATACCGCGGTTTACAGTGGCCACATGACTACACAAAAGTGGATTGCCTGACGACCAGTACGCCATGTTCCATTAACAACTGTTTAATGGAGGCACCATTTAGAGTGGTCCAGAGAACATAAGGACTAGACAGCAGAATAGTGAGGTATGGTACTCTTTACTGATGAGAGTAGATTTAGGCTTTCTAAAGATTCTGGACGTCAGCTGATCTGACGTAAGGTAAGCACTCGGTATCGCCCCAAAGACATCAATGAAAGGGATACATATGGTGGCCGCTGTGTTCTCTTATGGAGAGACATTCTGATTGGTGGACGTACGGTGCTCCAAATACTGGAAGGAGGTACTGTTAGCGGTGGCCGCTACTGTGATGAGGTTATACTTCCCCTTGTTTATCTGCTATGAAGTGCCATTGGCCCACAGTCTTGTTAATGAACGATAACGCCACACCACATCTTATGGTGGCTACTGATGAGCTATTGGAAAGTTTAGACATTCAGCAGATGGATTGGACAGCAGGTTCCCCCGACCTAAATCCCATAGAATTAGTGTGGGGCGCTCTGGGCAGACTGGTTGTGGCACGTCAACACATACCAAAAACTGTCCAACAGCTGAATATGGCACTGACAGAAGAATGGGCAATGTTACCGCAAAAACTCGTAACAACCTCGTGCGAAATATGGGCAGATAGTAATGCACTAACACTACGAGGTGATCATATCCCCCTACTGAGGACTCCTTTTCCCTTCGTGCCGTCTTTGGCAGTGATGCACTGGTATCATGCCACCCAGTGCTATGTAGCTAATTCTGAATAAAGTTCCTGCTATATCCTTGAATATCTGCAGTTTTGTAGGTGTTGTTTCTGTCCTCATTTTAGTAAGTAATGGATGGTTTGAATTTCACATATCCAGGCCACTCCGGTGTGATGCTACAGGTCAAAACCTGGCTTGTCTTTAAGTTTTGCTCACCAGTGTAATAAGTATGCAATACATTTGTAAAGAAATAGAAATATCGCACTTGCTATTAATAAAAAAATAAAGAACACAGAAGCCTTTTTGACACCATCTTAGGTCTTGATCGCCTGTAAACATTCGCAGCAGAACCAGTCTTGCTCTGAATGTTTACATGTGATCAAGACCCAAGATGGTTTTGGAAAGCTTCTGTATTTTTAATTTTTTATTTAACATAACAAGTGTAATATTCCTGCTACTTTCAAATGATCTGGCTCCAGCTTTTTTGGAAATTCTATTCATGAAAAAATTACTGAGTACTTGGTTGTCTTGGGAGTGTTTGAGTCATAACTTCACAACTTTTCAATCGTGAATGAGAAAATTTAAATTTTCAGCTGAAGAAATGCATCAGTTGTGAGTGAAGTGTTTCTGGAGAAATATAAAACTTTTGCCTTCCTTCTCAACATTCATCAGCTACAATTTCATAGGCTAATTTGAATTGTGAACAACCAAGCTGAC
Source organism: Macrothele yani (assembly GCA_039090855.1). Taxonomy (NCBI): domain Eukaryota; kingdom Metazoa; phylum Arthropoda; class Arachnida; order Araneae; family Macrothelidae; genus Macrothele; species Macrothele yani. The sequence continues at coordinate 69,249,340 of CM077018.1, forward strand.
ACTAGTTTTTTCAACAAAATTTATGTACTGTGCAGACCACAAATCTCTATGAACATCAGTGGGATTTAAATATTTTAATTTTAAAGGACAAATAACAGCTTGCATCTCCCCTTATGTGTACATTAACTACTGTGTTGCTATGTTTGCACTCACATAGCTAATGAACTAGTGTCAGATTGGTCAAACAACATTTACATGTAATTTGACCCCACCAAAAAACGTTGTGGCTAATTTAAAATATGTGCAGCTACTTGTGTTTACTATGTGTGTAGGGGGGGGATTGTTCCTTTTAACTTCTGGGCAATCAGAGGTGGGTAACTCTTCACATTTTTTTTTTTCATATCTGAAAAAAAAATGTTTAGTCATATTCATCTCCATCTATGAAAGAAATGTCAACATACTTCAATGTTGACTGTTGTTTCTGGAGAAATATAAAACTTTTGTAAACATCATGACTGAAATGATAAAATGTTAAATGTGATGAATTTATTAGAAATGTCAAGCAGCGTTCAATATTTGACTGAGCATTATATCTTTAGTAAGTTGTTTGTACAGAACCTGAGCCTAGTTATTTTTAAACCTGTCTTCAGTATTAACATCGTTAATAGAAACTCACCCAAAGGTTGTTGCTTCTTGGCACATTTACCACACATATCTTTCCTACTGACTTGTCATACTGTGTGATAGGCCTTTTGTGGTCATCGTATCTCTTCCCTGTGTCTTTACATATAATCTTGCTATTTTTGTTTTTTAGCCAACATCTTACAACTACATTCACATATTTCCTACATATGGACATCTTTCATTATCTTCAGCATATATTAAAAACTCTAAAACTCTATACAAAACTCTCTCGTCGTTCATTATACAGAACCCTTTCGTCATTCATCAAACACATTTTAACCCTAACTCTCTTGGTCGTTAAATACTGTCCACATCTTATTATTCACAACATCCATATATACATACATTCATATTAAAAACTGCCATTTATATACACTATTTACAACACCCTTATTTCATCCACTTAATTCATTTACTCACTGGCTCATCACTCTTCCTCTTACCATACTTAGTTTTCGATGGTAAACATGATACGCCTAACCACTGACACAGCAAGCCCCACACCCATGACTATGTCCGCCTCTAGTACTTTCTGTGAGTCTCTGGTTGTCTTCAGGAGGCCTTTTGAATCACCACCATTCTTCTCTGCAGCCGCAGAGCAAGTGATGCAATAATCTCCGGGCTTCTGCTCTGTCGTTGTATTTTAAGATGTTTGCCTATGGCACCATCTGTCCTTTCTTTTGGTCAATTTCTGTTCCATTTTTATCAAGGCCATCCAATTATCATTTAGTATATTTGGGTCGTTAGAATTATATATTATACCTCTATTTTTCTCAATAAGAACCGATTCAGCCATTCTCAAATGTCTTTCTGTTTTACATTTTTTAATTATTCTAATGTCTTTGAATTTAGGATATTCCTTGTTTTCCAGGCAGTATTGAATTAATGCAGTTTTAGTTTCTTTTTTTTTTTTTTGCCAATTTTTTAAGTGTTGCTTTAATCTATGCTTGAATTTATTTTTGGTACTACCAATGTATGAAACTGGTGGATTCTTCGATATGGGTATTACATATACTCCTGCTTGCTCCAATATACACTGGCGTGCAAAAATGAAGGACAAGATGATTTTTCGAATGTAACGTCATGCAGAAGTGCTCCACATCGACTCAAATCACACTATAAGATCCCCAAGATGTAAGAATATGGGACAAGTGAGCAAAACCGTCCAAACAAGGAATCCAAAGGATACAACGGCACTTTATTGAAAAGGTAGCTTCGAACACAACTGAACAGAAGACAGAAACGTCCATGTGACAGGCGGCTGCCAAGAAATATCCAGTCTTTAGTACAGGATATGATCACCCCTGACTGCGTTGCAGGATTTACAACGTCTGTCCATGCTAAGGATGAGGTTGTCAAGGAGCTGTTGAGGCATCGCGGCCCATTCCTCTTGTAGTGCCAATCGCAGCTGCGGAATCGTTGCTGGCGGCTGGTGACGTGCTGTCAAGCGTCTCCCGAGAAGGCCCCACACGTGTTCGATTGGATTTAGGTCCGGGGACCTTGCGGGCCAATTCATGCGTTGAATATCTTCACTCTCCAACAGCTCTGCGACAGCCACTGTACGATGAGGTGTAGCGTTGTCGTCCATGAAGAGCAACATAGGACCCACAGCACCTCTAAACAGACGCACGTGAAGCAGGAGAGCCTCGGTACAACAGCGGACACCAGTGACTGAACCTCCTTGGAAGATGTGGAGGTCAGTACGGCTACCAAGCATTATACCGCCCCAAACGAGAACTCCGCCACCTCCAAACCGGTCCCCTTTGATGATGTCGGAGGTGGGATTGCGTGTTCCCTGCTCTCTCCAGATGTGCATACGCCCAGAATCACTCGTCATACTAAATCGGCTCTCATCCGTAAAGAGAACTCAACCCCATTGCTGATGTGTCCAGTTCTTGTGTTCTTGGCACCACAGAAACCGCCGTCTCTGATGTGCAGATGTTGATGGAACACACTGTACTGGTCGTCGTGCAAATAGACCACCTTTGTGCAGCCTCCTGGCCACGGTAAAACGCGATAACGGACTACCAGTTGTCTGTTGCATGTGCCTTGCGATTTCTCCCGCTGTCTGCCGTCTGTCTCTTCTCGCCTGTAGGACAATATACCGTTCGTCCGCTGCCGTTTTTGCTCCTGGACGACCACAGCTAAACTCCCGGCAGCTGTTCCCGTCGTTTAAAATGCTCTCCAAGCTCGTGAAACGATGCTGTGAGCGATCCCGAACTCCTCGGCCACACTAGTCACACTTCAACCTTCTTCCAACTTCCCAATGGCGCGACCTCGGGTCAAGTCATCCAGATGTCGTCTACTGGATTGCCTGTTTGCCATGTCACACGGTGGCAGCAACTTGATGTCGTTCAAACCGATGTACACCGTGCAGTCGCTTTCACCGAATTGCTGAGTGCACACCGCCCGTGTGCTTTATACCCTTCCGACACTCCACCCCCCACGTCATGCTGCATATATGCGCATGCCCTACCGTACCGGACCCTAGTCTATCTCCTGAGTGGTCTTTCGGTCCGTTCTGCCTGCTCGTTCCACTGTTATGCTAATTTCTCCTCTTCGTCCTTAATGTTTGCACACCAGTGTAATACCCATATTGAAGAATCCACCAGTTTCATACATTGGTAGTACCAAAAATAAATTAAAGCATAGATTAAAGCAACATTTGAAAAATTGGCAGAAAAAGAAACTAAAACTGCATTAATTCAATACTGCCTGGAAAACTAGGAATATCCTAAGTTCGAAGACATTAGAATAATTGAAAAAATGTAAAACAGAAAGACATTTGAGAATGGCTGAATCGGTTCTTATTGAGAAAAATAGAGGTATAATATGTAATTCTAATGACCCAAATATACTAAATGAAATTAGGAGATTGTATACTAAATGATAATTGGAAGGCCTTGATGAAAATTGAACAGAAATTGACCAAAAGAAAGGACAGATGGCGCCATAGGCAAACATCGTAAAATACAACGACAGAGCAGGAGCCCGTAGATGATTGCATCACTTGCTCTGCGGTTGCAGAGAGGAGCGGTGGTGATTTAACAGGCTTTCTGAAGACAGCCAGAGACTCGCAGAAAGTACTAGAAGCGGACATAGTCATGGGTGTGGGGCTTGCTGTGTCAGTGGTTAGGCGTATCGTGTTTCCCATTGAAAACTTAAGTAGAGGAAGAGTGATGAGCCAGTGAGTAAATGAATTATATACATACATATCACTAAGCTGTTCTCTGAGATTCAGAGGTTAGCTCCAAAAAGAAATACAAACTTCCAGATATTTTTACTTATTGTTGTCGTATCAAACTTTGCCATTTACAGCGATCTTGACACACAACTCGTGCTTCACTGATATCCATTACATGCCGTACACAAGATCTTTTATACTTCATACTCATAATCTTTTTCTCATGCAGACACTCCTGAGTCTGATCCATCCATGTCTTCCTTGGCCTTCCTCTGCCTTTCCTTCCTGCCACTTGGGTTGAAAATATTTTCTTAGTAAGCATTTCATCACTCATTCTTTCAACTTGGCCAAACCACCGAAGCATATTGGTCTCCACCTTACTAACAACATTTTGCTTTACATCACACAACTGCAATATATCTTCATTCCTCACACAATCAGATCGATTCTTGCCACAAACCCCACATAAGTAACGCATTTCTCCAGCACACAAACAACTCCTATGTTTCTTCTGCAGTACCCAGGCTTCACTGCCATGCATCAGAGTAGGAACAATTACAGTTTCATACACAGCCATGCGGGGCTCTCTAGAGAACCCATCATTCCTGTGAAAACCTCCCAGAGCAGCTATGACTTTCAAAGAAGAATTTACTCGCCTACTGATTTCACCATCCAACTTGTTCTCTCTGTCAAACATGCTTCCTAAATACACAAACTCACTCACCTGGTCAATAACAGTGCCATTTATACTTACATTACATTCAGTGCTACCCATTCCTCTCTCAAACACCATAACTTTGGTTTTTCCGTTATTTATACTCAGTTTTAATTTCATGCAAACTTCGTGCATCTGAGTCAACATACTCTGCAACTCACTTTTGCTCTCTGCCAACAGGACAGTGTCATCATCATACAGCAATCTGCTCACACGGATATCACCAAGACATAAACCACTATTATCTATTTTGGCCTCGCGCATGCATGCGTCCATAAATATATTAAACAGCCATGGTGACATTACACAACCTTGTCTAACTCCTGCACCATTGGAAAACCATTTTGATAAAACACCATTCACTCGTACACAAGCTGTACTACCAGCATACATGGCTTTTACACTATTAAGTAGATTCCCAGTAACACCATATTCATTCAATACCTTCCACAAAAGTGTCCTATTTTCTCAGTTGTAAGCTTTCTCTAAATCTATGAAGGCAGTAAAAACTTTCTTCCCAACAGCCAGATACTTTTCAATCATCACGCGTAATGCAAAAATCTGGTTAGTGCAGCCTTTACCAGGCATAAAACCACTCTGAACATCCCACACTTTCAATGATGTAAGATCCCGTACTTTTTCAATAACAACCTTATCAAACACTTTCCCTGGCACACTCAGTAGGCTAATACCACGATAGTTCTTGCATTCAGTCTGATCACCTTTTCCCTTATACAAGGGAACAATAATAGCATCCTTCCAATCCCAAGGGACCATTCCTAACTCCCAGCACAACTGGCAAATTTCAGTTAACCAGTCAATTATAGAGTCACCACCATGCTTCAACATCTCTGCAGTTATGCCATCAACTCCTGAAGCCTTATCATTCTGAAGCGATTTTAGAGCTTTATACACTTCTCTTGAGATCCCTCCTGTGCTTTCATCCCTCATTGTGACATCATCTGCATCTGTCTCAAAATCATTTTTGCTCTCCTGATCTAATAACTCAGAGAAGTATTCACCCCATCTCTCACTTAACTCATTGGGCTCCCATATCATTTCCCCAATCTAATTCTTCACAAAACTTACAACTTTGTTTCCCCTATTTTTCCCGAGTCTCATGTACTTCCAGAAGGACTTTCTATCTCTCCAAAAAGCCAGTTCATGCCTTTCCACTTTCTCCTTCCTATCTTTTGCCTTACTGTGGCGAACCAGCTTAGCAGCTTCACGCTTCTTACAGCGATATTCATCCACAGAAACTCTACCTTGCAACATCCCCAAATAGGCTTCCTTCTTTTTTTACTGCCTCATCAATCTCACTATTCCACCAAACATCACCTCTATTGTTACCCACTATTGTGGTGCCACAGACTTCTTTAGCAGCAGTGACAACACAGTTCTTAAAACATTCCCACTTCTTTTCTACATCCCTCTCACAAGATTTCAGATCCTTCAATCGTTCTCTGAGTAAGTCAGAATACCGCTGATGATCTTCAAGCAGCCTATCAACCTTTATTCTTTCTATCCTGGGTCTCTTCCTATTCCTTTTCCTCCAACCAACATTAAGTTTCACTCGTGACACTACCGAGTAATGATCAGAACCAACATCCGCACCTCTCATCACACGGGTGTCAACAACTAAGTGTTTCAAACGCTGATCGTAAACAACAAAATCTATCACAATCTTTTGAATTGAGTGGATGAAATAAGGGTGTTGTAAATAGTGTATATAAAAGGCAGTTTTTAATATGTATATATGGATGTTGTAAATAATAAGTTGTGGACGGTATTTAACAACCAAGAGAGTTAGGGTTAAAATGTGTTTGATGAATGATGAAAGGGTTCTGTATAATGAACAACGAGAGAGTTCGGTGTAGACTTTTAGAGTTTTTAATATATGCTGAAGATAATGAAAGATGTCCATATGTAGGAAATATGTGAATGTAGTTGTAAGATGTTGGCTCAAAAACAAAAATAGCAAGATTATATGTAAAGACACAGGGAAGAGATACAGTGACCATGACGAAAGGCCTGTCACGCCGTATGACAAGTCAGCCGGAAAGATACGTGCCATAAATGTGCCAAGAAGCAACAACATTTGGGTGAGTTTCTATTAACGATGTTAATTATAATTTGCACGTAAAATATAAGAACAATTTTCTAGAATATGTATGTATTCTCAGGTTGTCTTCTGTTAATACATGTCTTCAGTAAATATGTAAGAAAAACACTTTATGAAAGCTGCCACACTTTGGGAAAACATTAATTAAAACAGGTACTGCATATATTGAAGTGTAATCTTGGATTTTTATCATGAAAGTGAAGCATCTTATATTTTTGTGATGAAAAGTAGCATTAAAGCTTTCACTTCTGTGTTCACCAGTGCTTACTTATTCTGTTGGTGAATCAAGTAACTATTTCTCTAAAAATTTAATGACACAGTGAAGTGAACTACACTGAAAAAAAAAATCCCAACACCACGAAAAAATAGTTGTAGAGGAATGAAATGGCGGCAATACATTTGTATAGGTAACATATTTAATCGATTACGGTTTCAAGATCACAGCTTAATGTAAGCGCGAGAAGAGCCATTTTAAATGTGAAATGCTGGTACATTAATAACCGGTGTAACCGCCAAAATGTTGAATGCAAGCACGCAAACGTTCATGCATTGTGTCGTACAGGTGCTGGATGTCAGTTTGTGGGATGGAGTTCCATGCCTGTTGCACTTGGTCGGTCAATACAGGGACGGTTAATGCTGGTTGGGGGTGACGCTGGAGTTGTTGTCCAATGATGTCCCATACATGCTCGATTGGTGAAAGATCTGGTGATCTAGCAGGCCACGGCAACATGTCGACACTCTGTAGAGCATGTTGGGTTACAACAGCGGTATGCGGGCGAGCGTTATCCTGTTGGAAAACACCCCCTGGAATGCTGTTCATGAACGGCAGCACAACAGGTTGAATCACTAGACCGACGTACAACTGTGCCGTCAGGGTGCGTGGGATAACCACGAGAGTGCTCCTGCTGTCATAGGAAATTGCTCCCCAGACCATAACTCCAGGTGTAGGTCCAGTGTGTCTCGGCCGCAAACAGGTTGGTTGCAGGCGCTCACCTGGCCTCCTTCTAACCAACACACGGCCATCACTGGCACCCAGGCAGAACCGGCTTTCATCAGAAAACACAACAAATCTCCACTCCGTCCTCCAATGAGCTCTAGCTTGACACCACTGACGTCGCAAACGGCAGTGGTTTGGAGTAAGTGGAATGCACGCTACAGGACATCTGGCTCTGAGCTGTCCTTCAAGTAACCGATTTGTAACAGTTCGTTGTGTCACTGTGGTGGCAACTGCAGCTCGAATTGCTTCCGCAGATGCGGTACGAAACGCCGTACACGGCGGTCTTCCCTCTCAGTAGTGCCACTTGGCCGTCCGGAACCTGGTCTTCTTGAGGCAGTACCTTCCCTTGACCACCGCTGCCAACAATCACGCACAGTGGCTACATTCCTGCGAGGTCGTTCTGCAATATTGCGGAAAGAAAATCCACCTTCTCGTAGCCCTATTACACGACCTCGTTCAAACTCCGTGAGCTGTTGATAATGGCTTCTTCGTCTTCTTAAAAGCATTCTTGACTAACATCAACACCCTACGTCGAATCTTAACGATAACTAACGCTCACAAACGTTACAGCGCGTATTTACAGCAAACCTGCTTTGCATGTTCCGAGGGGCGCTACTAGCACCACACGTATGCGCCGAGCGTGAAATTTGCATAGACGTCATCTTACAGATGTACTCTCACCGCCTACCAACTGTCGTTTATCTAACACAACCCCTTCTTGGTGTTGGGATTTTTTTTTTCCGTCAGTGTATTAAAAATTATCTGGTAGTTTGTCTTTTCTTTGTGGAGCTAACTTCTGAATCCCAGAGAACAGCTTAGTGTTTAGTGAGTGTAGTGTAATACTGTATATTGGTAAGCTATACCGGGGAAAAAAGTTTTTATTATATATATACAGTTCTCCTCATTGAATGTCTAAGAATGCCAATATATTTTCAATGTCCATTGCATAATTTATATGCGTGATTTATATGTAACCTTTCTCTCTGTATAGCTTATATTAGTAAGCCGTACAGAGAAAATGGTTTATATTAGTTTTCCTCTTCGTCAAACGGCTAATAATACGGTGGATAGCATCTGACGATTTAGTGTGAAATGACCCTATAGTAATATTTTACAGTTATATTATTTGAAATGCCTTTAAACATAACGTAAATTCCCCATCTTTCCTCCTTCAAGCATCACATCAAATGATCGTGTGCTGGTAAAATCTGACCAACACGTGCAATGGTATCTTGATCTGCCTCCCGCCCAAAGACCAACATAGACTCCTGCTGCTGTTTGGCTGGTGGCTGCATGACGTGATCTGCCGTGTATGGTTTCACAGTGGCAAAATATGAGCTGTGCACCATATTTAAAAATTCTTTTCTCAGTGTGGACACGAAAGCCCGAGTGTTTTTTTTTATTCATTTGTTAGATTAAACTTTTCTTTAAAAACTAAAACAATTGTGACTTTTTAAGTGCTGTACTACATTGCTTTTTTATGTTTCGAAAAAAAGGCTCTCTCATTGCATGTAATTCAAAAACTAAAGAAGATAGATATTCGTGCATTGCACCAATCGATTGCTTGGGAAAAATTATGAAGTAGTGGTGATTTTGGTACTTTGATCCAAACAGTGGAGATATTTGCTTTTTTACACTATTAAAGCCTGATTTTCATACATTGTGGTGATCTATTAAAAAAAAAAAAAATCGTAAGAATCGTAGATGGGGTGGATAGCATCTGACGATTTGGCGTGGAATGACCCTAATGAGCTTTTAGTGCGTTCCAGCTAGTGAATTTCACCAGCTCATGCTATATTTGCAATTCTGTAGCAAATATTAGGTGTGCAACTTAATTCTCGGCCACAGGCACGACCCGTTGACAGCAAATTATAGCAAATCGAGTACATACCTAATCAGGGAAATAATCCCCGTCGTGTTGGATACATTCGAGCCATCGGTCAGGGAGCTGCCGAATGCCACTGCGGAAAAAAGAGGGCTGTTTTGAGTTGATAAAGTCATCAATACTTGTGTGGACCTCCTTGACAGAAGTGAAGTGCGTATCACTCAGGTGATGTTGCAGGGAGCGAAAGAGGTGATAATCTGACTTCGCGAAGTCTGGAGAATATGCCGGGTGGGACAAAATCTCTCATCCCAGGTCGGTGATCGTGTTTAAAGTAATTTTCGCGGTGTGAGGACGCACGTTATTCTGAAGCAACAGGATCGACCTTCCGCCCTTGCAGGTGTATGGCCTTTTCGCCTCCATTGCGTGACTCATGTGAATGAGTTGCTGACAATAACGCTCAGCATTGACCGTTTCACCAGGTTTGAGCAATGCATAGTGTATGACACTGCCCTGATCCCACCATATGCACAGCAACAACTTCGTGGCATGGGTATTCGGTTTGGCGGTACTGGTGGTAGGCTGACCTGGATAAACCCACGATTTGCGCCGCTTAGGATTATCGTAGAGGATCCACTTCTCATCACAGGTCAAAATCTTGTGGAGTAAATCCTTCTTCTTGAATCTGGAGAGCAAGGGCACAGCAACATCGTAGCGCCTAGACTTGTTCGCAGCTGTGAGTTGGTGGTGCACCCAATGGCTGTCCTTGTGAATCCGTCCAAGCTTGTGCATGTGCTTTGCAAGGGCTTGCCATGTTACTCTAAGTTCCTGGGCGAGCTCTGACTGTGTGCGACAGGGATCCATGTTTAACAGTTGTTCCAGTTCTTCATCGTCAACTTTCTGTGGCTGAGGCAGTTCCTCAAATGCTGCTTCTCAAACGACATTGTTTCACCGTCAACTTTCGTCCCTTCTGTCACTACAGCTGTGAGCGGTTATGGTTGCCTGAAAAGCTGTTGGATGGCGCTGCAATCAACCATTATCGCACACAGCTAATTGCATTTGCCGACGGTCTATGATCGCTTGTGGTTAGGGGCTGAGAATTAAGTTGTACACCTAATAAATATTGAAAGAGATACTTTTAATCAGGTTATTTGCTGTTTAAATTTATAATCATTGACAAGTGCTGTGGGAAAAGCCTCTGGACTGTAGATTGAGTGACTGTGTGTGTTTTTAAATATATTTGATATTTTTTGCAATTTCTCATTTAATTTTTTTCTTTTTCCAGTTAATGCCTGTTATTGAAACTGCTGTGCAACCATATAAAGGCACCAGCATAACAAATGAGCTATATCCTTTGCTGGGAAGTATTTTGCTCACGTTCGATGCTCAAGCTTTGGATGCACAGAAAAGAACTGAGCTCACCCAGTATGGCCATTTCTTATCAGTCTTTTGGGGATTTATGAGTGTGCTTATTAAACATGTACTTGAAAGACCACATGGTGAGCATATTAGCAGTGGAGCTATTCTTAGTTTGAGAGGATTTTTCTCCTGTTTACATAGCCGTTTGAAGAACATTATATCAAAGGTGCTGAACGAGCTGTCTGAAGATTTTCTTGAAGATTCTCTTTTTGATATAGTAAATACTGTTGCATCACCTGATTCACATCCTTACACAGACACATCTGCTTCTTCCGAAGGTTGTTCTTTTTGAAAGAACATACAATCAAAACTTGTGAACATTTATTTAAAATTCTGAATGCTGAAGTTTACCCATGTTGCTTAGAATTTCTAAGTGAATTAATAATTGCTGTCAATTCTCCCCAAGTGTACGTTGAGCTGCTTCATCTGCTTAATATCCCTGTTGTAGAAACAAATGCTGCTCCAGAACAATTTTTTGAAAAATTTATAATACCACGATCAGAAGTCTTAGCCTGTGATTGGCAATTGTGTAATAGCATGCTGAATATTTTATTCTGCATTTGTTCATGTCTCAAAACTGAAAGAGCATTGCTAGTTTTGGACGCCTGTGCCAAGGTAAGTCATCTTTAAATGTGAATTACTGTTTTGCTGTAGATATGTATAAGCGTTTGTTGAAGTTACCATAATAGTGATACCAAGTCAACCTTGAAAATCTTAAAAATTATATTATCTATTTTTTTCTTTGTCTTTCTTTTCTGCCTGTGTGCGTACTTCTGTTATTCTTCACTGACACTTTAATGTCATTTTCATCCCTTCTTGTGATACAAGCCATCCACTTTGTCATCATGTTTGCAACATTAACCACACTTTCAAGCTGAGTTATCATCATCCTAGTCTCTAGTGTATAGCAACCATGGGAAAGCTGCTAGTGCACTGGGTATTTTTTTCCAGCTTGCAAGATATATGATAATCTGGCACATTAGACTATTTTGTTCAGCTAGAAGGAGTTTTCATTAATCTTAAAAATCTCCTTCCTTTGTATTTTGTGAATGACTACACAAAGTTTCAGATTTCAGCTGCACGAAAGTGTCAGTGTAGTTAGTCAGTCAGGTGGAAGAATTTGGTCTCTACTTTCTGCTGTCTAAAGTAGTTGAATAAGTCAGTATTAAATAGTCGTTGCCAATCATTTCATGTTTGGGCAAGGTTTATTATTGTCATCATCCTAATCGCCATTATTATTATTGAATGACCTTGAACAAAAGCTTGATAGAGAATGTGCAGTTTATTATTGTCATCATCCTAATCGCCATTATTATTATTGAATGACCTTGAACAAAAGCTTGATAGAGAATGTGCAGTTTACTTTTGTGAACTGACTAATTCAAGACCCCATTTTGTGCTGTATTGAGCTGTCATTTGCCTTTCTTGTATTCCTATAATGGTAACTATATACTTAGTTTTTCAGTAATGGAGAGCTGCAATAAGTTGATTGTTGATAATGAATGCCATAATAGCATTTACAGTGAATCAACTTGCTCTCTGTTGATCCGTTTCAAGTGTGGACAGGAATTTATTTCTTTACATTAGTGAGCAGCCCCATAGAAAGTAAATTCTTGATGAATCTGTGATGTATATCATAGTACAGTAAAATGATCTGTGGGGTAGTCATGTACAAACTACTGAAAAAAATTTCACAGGTAGAAAAAAAGAGAGAAAAGAAACTGACCACCTTATATTTCTTCTACCTTGAAAAAAGGCCTAGCTTAGGTGCTAGTGATGAACCATTCATGAATGATTTGTTCACTACGAATGGCTTCCTCATGAATAGAGAATGTTTGCCCTGTGAATGATCATTCAGTTCATCGTTACTGCGACACACACTGAAGTTGCAGCACGCTTAACTTTCTTCCCTGTATGAGTTCAGAAATAAATTCCCTGTAAGAAGCGTAATGTCGAGAATTAATAAGTGTCAACCATTATGTGAGTAAGCAATCAGCTGTCAGCTGGGTAATATACATCAGAAAAGAAATGTCCAAGTCATTCATTATGGCAAATCATTCATTGTGAATGGTTGAAGAGCTTCACTTGTTTAGGCAGTTTGCCAGAAAGAGCTGTGGCCTTGAAAGTGCAACAAAGAATCCCTGCAAAAAATGATTTATTCAGTGGGTCTAGGACAACCTGGAAATTGGATCATTCGTGAATGACTTTTCTTTTTTGCGTGAGTGATAATGAACTCCCAAGAAAGAGTGATGTATGCCATCACTACTAGGTACTACAGCAATTTCATTGATAACTAGGATCAAGAATACTCTGCCCCCTGAACCAAGAATTTATTTGTTGGATTAGGGAGGGGTAGTACTCTGCTGTGTTTTTCTGATAATTTTATTTTTGCGTCATTCATCCTACAAATAAGTTGTGATAAGAGCAAATAATTTACTGCAAAAGCACACAACTCAAACCATAATTCTTTCAGAAAGGAACCAACCTTTGTGTAAAATTACTGCATTAAAAAGAAATTGTTTGGAAAACCAATGTTCAGTGAACTCTTTCTTTTCACCAGGACCCAAATGCACAAATATTATAGGCAGTGTATGTTTCATTATATTGTAATCATGAATTTTTATTATTATCCTTTAAAGGATAAAAAAGATTTGTGAAAAAAAATGCAGTTTAACTCAGTTCTCCCCTATGATAAAAAAATTTTAAAACCTGAAAACAAGCTAAATATAGTGCCCTAAAATTATTTCAACTGCACAGAATCTTTTTTCCCAGAAATTTAGATTTAAGTACATTTAGGGTGTTGAGTTTTGGTGTTAGTTTCAGCATCTGTAAGTTCAAATAATTACACGTTAAAAGAAATACAGAGCATGAATGCTGAAACAACTTACTTTGGGGGGGGGAGAATACTTTTTAAAGATCAGTTTACATGTATATTGTTCTATAATCCACATGGGGATTAGAAAAATGTAAAAACAAAACAAAACAAAACAGATAGAAAACAGCATTTCCACTTGAAACAAGGAAAATATGCATTTTTTAAAAACTTTTGTTGCTGTAACTGTAAGCTAGGAGACATGTCAAGACTGAAAATTTTTTAAACTCTACAACATTTTCCCACCTTAAACTGCAGCAAATGACGTACTGTGCCTATAATTGTATCCTTATTTTCATTTTTGAATGTTATGCTCCATGTTTATGCATGCATTTAGGATTTAAGTGTTGATCTGATGTTAGTTGAAGCATAAATACACTGTATTTTGTTAAAGTGTAACACACACTCACGTATATAAATATATATATATATATAAAAAATTCATAAATTGTCATGTCTTGTCCACTGAATTGTTCCTTACTACAACATATGTGAAAATTTTCAACCTATTCAAAATATTGTTTTAGGTTTCACAGCACCATCAAATTTTACCAATGTACTCGCTATCACTGTAACTATCACATCACCCCAGAAGAGTCAAGGTCAGTCAATTTCAGCCGAGCTAAGCAGTGACAAACAGCAGTGTGTAAGCACAGAATGTGCATTCCTTGGTATATTTTTCAACTAAGTGGGAACTAAGATCTTTTGACTTACCATCATGCTGAAATACCCACATTTATGAAGTAAAATGTATTTTACAACAATACATAACTGAGGAATGTGATGAAAAAAATTACCATTTCAAGATAAATTATCTCTTTATCTAACTTCCACTGTTGGAAAATTTTGCCTCCATTTTCAAGTTGAAATAAAGATTTATGGAACAAAATAATACTTGACAACAATACAGGGCAGGGGAAACAAAGAAAAAATATGATTGTGGGAGAAATCTTTGCTGAGTCCAACTTTCGTTTTTGGGAAATTTTCCTTCAGTTTTAACCTAAAGTACTCTAACATTTACATAATTAAGTGATATTTAGCAACAATGCAGGACAGGGGAAACATTGCGGGGAAAAAATTACAATTACAGGAGAAATCTTAGATTCCTTTAGCTTCCGTTGTTGGGCATTTTTGTCCCCATTATCAAGCTGAAACACAAGCATTTATTCTGCAAAATGATATTTAACAACAGCACTAGACAGATGGAATGTTGTGAAAAAACAAATAATGATTACAGGAGGAATTTTTGCTCCATTCAACACTGTTTTTGGAAATTGTTACTTCCATTTTCAAGCTAAAATACAAATATTCATGCAATAAAATTGTATTTGACAGCAACATGCACGGAGGGGAACATCACGATTAAACGAAGAAGTCACACTGTGGCCAACTTCCATTTTTGGAAAGTTATGAAAGACGGAATTCTGCCCATATATGGGAAACTACTACCCTGGAACAGGAATATGTAAGATAGGATTAAAAAAAAGTTCTGGGGATATCGTGTTTGTCTGCAGGACCAAAATAAAATTTGCAATGTCCTTCATGTCATTTCTCCTATAGGGGTGAGTTTTAAGTTTGTTCAGTTGGTCTGGATATTGTTTTAGTGGTGGAAGAATGTACTCACCCAATGATAGTATTCTTTCCTTCTTAGTTTAGAAATTTTCAAGGGCAGTCTGGCAGACGTTATTCTTCCAGTGTTCTTGCTACAGTAAGACATATGCATGATGGCATGTGCAGGTTCCTTTATAAACCAACCTGAATAGCATCATCTTAAAAAGTGATAGAAGTGTAAAATAGTAGAAGGCTTCACTTCAGTAGAGAAAAAATTCCTTTTGCAAAGATTTAGATGTGGTAAAAACTGGATACAGAAACAAAAAATGTTGATAGGTACAGTGCATTTAGAAAGAACAGAGAAGGGATTCCAAGATTTTATGGCTAAATTTGGAAAAAGTTCCTTGGCAAATACAAACGGGGAAAAACTTCATTTTCTTATGTTTAGACAATGAAACTCTGGTTACTGGTACTATCCTTTATGCACACAAGAATCAGCAAGTTTACTTAGTGTTCTGAGTAAGCTAGAAACAAGGAAAACATAATTAAGTGCATTGTAGTGAAAGGTCTTTAAGAAACTTAAGATTGATCCCAGTCCTCTAGAATTCTCAGAGGTTGCAGAATAAGCAGCAAACACTTTTTAGTAGCATTTTGTGTTGTAGTTAGTTGTTAGGCAAATATCAAAACTGTTCAAGAATTGGGTCGATTTTCTGAATACTATACAATAGTTGTCATGATTTCCAGTGGTGAACTTGTGAAGACTGTAAAAATTGAAACCTTGCCTGCTTAAATAAAGTTACTGTGATTGAATGAAGCAGATGCAAAATATGGGTTATTAGGGTTGCAACGAAAATGTGCTATGACAGTTTGTAAAAATAGGCAAGTGAGAAAACCCTTGGTGGACAAAAGTAAGTAATGCTATCAAATGAAAAATCATACATGAAGTATCTTAAAAGTGTTCTAAAAGTAAACCAGTGCGTTTTAGTGAAAAGTTGTCTGCAGGTTTTGGAATGGGAAATGTAGGCTTTGGGAGTCACATGAGAATAAATAAATAAATTCCAAAATAACACAAAAGTAATCCCTTCTTAAATGCATGAGAAAGATTGGAAAATTTGCAACCCAAGGTATATTAGACAAAGACTGCAAAGTTCTGGTATTGGATGGAATTACTTATGTTCAAGATGGTATACATAGGTATGAAAAAAAGAAAAGAAAAAGGTCCTCTTCTACAAGGCTTGGAAGAGCATAAAAGGGATGTCAAATGTGGCTGGTTCACAACTGCAGTGTCAAGGAAAGTGTGAAGTAATGAAGCAACCTCAGTCTGGGGTGACAACAAGGGTATTGCCCCCTATGCCTCCACAATAGGAAACTTACTAAGGGGACTATAGAGATACTCTCTCTCTCACAGAGAGGTGGCAATGATTTTATATCGATAGATCAATCGCATGCGTGGAGCTCTGTGTTAGGGCTAAAACATGGCTGCAATTAAATAAAATGTGATTATTTCTCATGTACGACACAAGATACATTGCCGGACAATTCCTAAGGATGGATGACAATAGCAACGATAGCAACCATAAAATGGAAGGCAGGAAAATGTGGAAATTAGCATAAGTGCGGGATACAGTAAGACGTGTTGTGCGTATGCAAATTTTGGATTGCCGATCTTGTTCGTGACGTCATAGCGCTGATAAGAGATATAACGGATTTGACGCGTATTGACCATTGTTGTTCAAACGCAAAGTTGAAAGGGAAAGAATCAATTGACGAACTTGCAATTTTTAGTATGTCTTCCCAACATCACCTAGATGATTTTACGCGTGGCCGTATTATTGGCAAGATTGAAGAAGGGCGAAAAATAACAGATGTTGCCAGGGAGTTCGACGTCAGCCACAGTGTTGTTTCAAGGCTTTGGAAATCATTTCAAACAAATGGAGAGTGTAGCAAACGTCAGGGGGGAGGTCGTGTTCGCAGTACGACACCTGCAGAATATCGGTACATAGTGCTATCAACAAAAAGACACCAACGCAGCACAGCTAGTGAGGTAGCAAATCAGTTTATGGCTGCTACTGGCAAGCGGATCTCCCGAAAAACTGTCTCCAGACGTTTGCATGAAGGAGGACTATACGCCCGCCGTCCTGTTGTGTGCATCCCATTGTCCAGACGTCACCGTACCGCCCGTTTGCAATGGTGCCATCAACATCGCAATTGGACTGATAACAACTGGTCTGCTGTCCTCTTCTCAGATGAGAGTAGATACAGTCTATCGTCTGATTGTCGACGACAACTGATCTGGCGTGATAGTGGTACTGCATATTGTCCAGCAAACATACAGGAAAGGGACCGATATCCGACATGTAGTGTCATGGTATGGGCTGGCATCATGATCAGTGGCCGAACGTCCCTCTATGTGCTTCTAACTGGGACTATGACTGGCCAACGATACATTAATGATGTTCTGCTACCTCATGTTCGCATGTTCCATGGTGCTGTCGGTGATAGATTCATTTTCATGGACGACAACGCAACATGTCATCGAACAGTCGCTGTCCAGGAGTGTCTTGAGAGCGAGGATATTCAACGCCTCGTATGGCCAGCACGTTCTCCAGATCTGAATCCCATTGAAAGTGTGTGGGATGCTTTGGGGAGGAGTCTTGCTGGTCGCCAATGCCCTCCAATAAACAAGGACACCCTCATCCGTGCACTGACAGAGGAATGGGATAAATTACCCCAACAGCTGCTTGATAATGTTGTGCAAAGCATGACACGACGTGTGGAATCTTGCATCGCCCTCCATGGTGGCCATATCCCGTATTGACATCTTACACCGGAACGCCTGCGGACGGTAATTGCATTTTTTTCATGTTTACGTATTCTGCACAAAATGGCCTGTTTGTCCCTTGAACACATTCCATAGCCTTCTGGATTTCAGAGCACAATAAATTGTCTTTCTTGTAATGTCCTGGCATTCTGACATTATTTTATTTCACTTGGCATCCAACCACACTTACTTTTTTATGCGCTATATAGCCGTTTATGATCCGTCCTTAGCAATTGTCCAGCAGTGTATTAATGATGTCTCACGTGATTTTTGTTTATCCCATTTAAAACTCTGTTCTGCTAATGCTTTCTATTGTTTAGTCTATGTTCTTTTAGTACCTTTAAAACAGCCCGTTGGTGAGCGAAAGTTTTATAGATCCTGCATGATCATTTCACACCTATAAAAACAACAAACCAAATTGTCTGTAAAAGTCTTGTACTTACTTAAATATGATATGTGATGTTTATATGTATCTTTATTTGTGTTGGTTAAATTATAACAAGCTCTTCATTGAAAAATGTTCACTCACCATCACAGTTGACGTCCAGAGCTGGCTACTAGAATATCTTGCTGGCCACCAGATTTTTAAAAAAATTTTGTAGTTCTGAAAATTAGTTCTGAAATGAATTGCAAGCTATTGATTATGCCAGAGATTTTGCACTTGTTTGGTTAGAGGTGAAGTACTGGTAAATAATTACACAAGTATAGGGCTAGATACATGTAGGCTAACTTGTAATTTTTGACCAATATGGATACACTGTAGGGGGTTATGTTGCTGATCACATTCTGCGCAATTTGCGGGGAAAAAAATTGTTTTGGTGATGGATAAAAAGCTTTGGCAATTATTGTTTAGACATTTTATGGGTATTAATAAATACAGAAGTGATAATAAGTGTATATTTCTTTCTCTTGGGATTCAGCATGTATAACATACAATCGTGGCCAAAAGTCCTGCACCAGTAGACCGAAAATCAATTTTTGATGTATGAAGTCAACTTACACAGCATAACGGTAAAGTCACGAATACATATTTTGCACATCTTTTTAAAGGAAATTTTATGCTGAATTCAAATATTTTAACAGAATGTTATTACCAGTAATAGAAGTGAAGTTACAAGCAAAGGTACAGCGTCTAGTCATAAAAAGTCAAAAATAGTGGAATTTGTTAATTTAGTGTACAATGCATTTAACGTAAAATTACTGTACAGTACATTATTGAAACTTGCAGGACACTTAAAATAACGTGCCAACAAGCAAAATACGCTTTAATATTTAATTGGATAACCACGGTTTCTTAGTAACAAAAAGTGCACCTTCTTGGCATGGAACTAATGAGCTTTTCTAGTTGTCCATTGGTGATAACACGGTGCCAAAATTGCTGTTAAATGTGGCTGTGATCATTCCACTGTCTTGCACACCATTAAAAGAGTTGCAGAAACTGGATGTGTGGGAAACAGAAAAATAATAGGTTGACCAAGGCTGTGTACCGAACGTGATGATCGCATATTGATTCGTCATTCCTTAAAATCAAGGTTTGAAACAGCCACTGATTTAAGAAATGAGTGGGAGAATGAAGTAGGCATTATTGCATCTGCAAGTACAGTTTGTCGTAGGCTACAAAAAGTGGACGGACTGCACGAAAACCTTTCCTTACTGGACAACAACCGCTCAAAAAATTGCTTGGGCCAAGGCACACAAGAATTGGACTATTGATGAATGGAAAATTGTTATTTTCAGTGATGAAACAATTGTTACTATTTCCACTAATAATGGAAATAATTATGTACGTCGTCGGGCTGGTGAAAGATACAAGGCATGCTGCACCCAGCCAACAATCAAGCACCCACATTTGGTGACGCTATGGTCCTGTATTTCAGCCAGTGGTGTTGGCCGTCTGTACATTGTTGAAGACACATTGAATGGATCAAAATATGTGGATATTTTGGGGTCCAAACTGCTACCATCTGTGCAAGACATGGGTTTGCAGAATTTTATCTTTCAGGATGATAATGCGCCACGTCATAGGTCAAAGTTGGTTGA
Source organism: Macrothele yani (assembly GCA_039090855.1). Lineage (NCBI taxonomy): Eukaryota > Metazoa > Arthropoda > Arachnida > Araneae > Macrothelidae > Macrothele > Macrothele yani. Next base: position 69,269,507 of record CM077018.1, read on the forward strand.
CGAGTGGTTTAATCGAAAAGTTATCAGAAAACTTCAGTGACCGGCACAATCACCGATTCTTAATCTCATAGAGAATCTGCAGGTGAGATTGAAGCAAAAGATCTGTCAACAAGGAAGGACCCACATCTAAAACAGCATTGAGTCTGTAAGGGCCATATGACACCACGTTATCACCAATGGACAACTAGAGAAGCTCATTAGTTCCATGCCAAGAAGATGCACTTTGTTACTAAGAAACCATGGTTATCCAATTAAATATTAAAGTGTATTTTGCTTATTGGTAAGTTATTTCAAGTGCCCTGCAAGTTTCAATAATGTACTGTACAGTGATTTTTCGTTAAATGCATTGTACACAAATTTTACAAATTCCACTATTTTTTGCTTTTTATGACTAGATGTTGTACTTTTGCCTGTAATGCCACTTCTATTACTGGTAATAGCATTCTGTAAAAATATTTGTTCAGCATAAAATTTCCTTTAAAATGATGTATATAATATGTATTCGTGACTTTAACCATTAATAAGTGGATTTCAAACATCAAAAATTGACTTTCGGTCTACTGGTGTAGGACTTTTGGCCACAACTGTAATATTTTGCTGCTTAATTGTAAAGAATTTATTACCTATTGTTTTTGTACTATTATAACACTTTATGTTTTTATGTTTTTTTTATTTCTAATGGAGAGTGAAAAAAAATGGCAACCTTACATTGCTGCCCAGGTGACGCAGTGGTCTAAGCGACAGCAAAAGTTCATGAAAAGGTGAGTTATATCTAAATATTTGTAATCTTTTCAGCATTACAATGTGACAGAGGGGGAATCAAAATTTGTCATGATTGACTAATGGAGGGGGACACATTAAAGTTTCTTTTGTATAATGCTAATAAATTTTCTCTAGTAGATAATGCAATTTGCTGGTAAAAAATAAGGCCACTAGCAAGTGTTGCTACTGCTAAAAAAAAAAATGAAATCAAGGCCAGGTCTGCTTTCTTTCAAAGTTAATTGTTCTGTGTGTCTTTGGTCTTTGTTTCTCCCATCGTGTCTTTCTGGGTCCTACTTGCAGTGATGTCGGATAAATGGCCAGCTACTTCTACTAATATTTTTTGGATCTAAAAAGCAAAAAAGTTGTCAAAAATTCAAGGAGAGTTATTCACAAGAATTTACTTGTCTAAAATAGTCTGAGGTATCTAAAAATTGGAAACCTGGGTTTTGTTTCCTGTGTGGTGTGAATTTTTCAATTGAACACAGAGGAAGAGATGATTGCTGTTGGCATATTCACTCTAAAAAACATGGAATATTTTCGTAACAGGCAGAAAAGTACAAAAAGCATTTCTTCATATCTTGTAAAAAATGATATGTGCAGGTAATTAAGGCAGAATGTTTTTTTTAACTTTTTTTTTTGTTGCACAGCACACAATAACCATAATAAGTGTGTGCACTTCAACATTTTTTAAAAGGTGGAGTTGAAATGGTATGTATTTTTTGTGTATTTGCTCATAATTTTTTTTATTTTTATTTTTTTCATTTTAAGGGTACTTAGAGTTATGTTGCACAATCTATCCAAGTATTGTCCCCCATCCAAATTAAAATGTTGCTAAAACTGTAGTAGTGCACTGTGGGAAATAGGTATGCTACCCGGCAAATTTTAATGCGGGGACTTGACTACGGAGAAATTATGAGCGTGCATATGGACTACTGATAACTTCCTTCGTATATTGGCATCTCTGCAAGTGATAAAACAGTTTATTATTCTTCATGTACTTTATCAGCATTTCTGTCATATAAGATTATTGAATTGACATTATCTTTTGTATTTCATTTTAAGACATACAGGTTTTATAGCTACTTCTGTTTTTATTTTACCTTGTAGGCTCCAAAAACAGATGTGTTGTTTTGTCAAGTTGTAAGAAGTGCATTATGTGGTTCTAAAGGCCACAATGATTTATTTAATCTGTGGTTTAAAACGCCTGTGTTTAGCCAGACCTTGCGTCGTGTGACCATGGAATTGATTGCAAAGCTATCAAGCATTATCTCAGTACCTTGGCATGAAGACAGACTGCGTGCTTTAACTGTAAAAGATTGTGTCAGTGAAGCATGTTGTTCAGGTAAAATAAACTTCAACACTCAGTTACAGAATTATGCATCTTAGAACTTATATATATTTTTATTAATGTGGTCTCTAGTTTTTCATAACATTATAATGTAAATGAAGTTTTTTTCTCTCTCTCTCTTTTTTTTTTTTTTTTTCCTTTTGAGATTTTCACCAAGAGATTTCTTTTAGGTGGATTTTTTAAGTGAGTGCTGCATTGTCTTTTAAGTGATGTTTACCTTCTTGGCTGTTATGGTTAGCAATCTGGAACCACTCTTTCAGTAGCAATCAACGCACATCAGAGAAGAATTTATATCTATGCAGTAATTCAAATATTCCCACTATTTCCGTAGTGATTATTTTTATCCCAAAATGTGTTGCCTTAAACAAACAAAAAAAACTTACATTATTTTTTTTTCAGGTGTGGAGCTGTTTAATTATACTGAAAAAATGTTTTTTTTTTTTTCAGCTCAGTCTCCCCTCTTTCCTCCAAAAAACCTTGCTTGGCATGGAAGTGCTATTTGCCTTCTGTGTACCTGATAAGAATCTTAATATGTTAAAATATATACTAGATATATGATGGACATGTGCTTCATTATTGACAAAAAAGAAATATATACCAGAAGAGAAATTTATACTCACAAAAAATCTTAGAATTACATCATGATACTAACAGAGATGCCAACTACTACGGAATCTCCGTAGTTCCTATGGAAATAGCTCTTGTACTACGGAATAAGAAAAACCGTTATTTTTCTACAGCAAATTAACAGAAGTTATTAATTTTTATTTTGCTTGTTCCCCTTTCCAACGCAACGGCGACCACTTGACGATCTGTCATTCATCTTGCTTGCGATGCTGCCTGCACCTCCAGTTCTGCCCCTCAAAGCTGCTCGAATCTTAGCGCAAGCAGCCGACACTCGATGAGTGTGGCCTTGCGCTGAGTCATTCTAAACCCACCCTTCCCAGCATGCAACATTCTGGGGATGTTGAGCGTAGCTCGCTTTGGTAGACGTGAGCGGAGTTCAGCCTGAAGCGCTTTCGCAGTGCAGCGACAAGCTCTTGAAAATCGTTTGGTGCAGAACGTAAGTGTCATTGCCTGGCATCGGAGTTTTTTTTTTTTTTTTTTAAGTGTGGGTCGGCCATTCATGTCAGTAATTAATATTTTGAAGTTTTTTTCTTGTGTTTCAGAAAAGTATACTTGGATTTTGTTCTTTTGTGCAGAGTTGGCCAAAATGCGTAATTACGCGTCTAGTACGCATCGAAAAATGTGTTTACGTATCGAAATAATTGTTTTTATCAATAAAAGAAGTGCATAAAAACAATTATTTCAGTTATGAAGGCAAAATATATCGACAATTATCGGGAGCACCGATGGGATCGCCGATTTCGGGTTTGTTGGCAGAGGTGATTTTGCAGAACATCAAAAAATCTATGAGACTGAAAACAGATATACCACAACCATCGATGTTTTGCAGGTACGTGAATGACATCCTTATGGTATGGCAGCATGATGATAACCAGCTACAGATGTACATAAATGAATATAATAGCTATTACGAAACAATTAAAGTTACCGTGGAGCGAGAAAAAGAACCTACATCGATTTCCAAGTATATAGAAAACCTGACAACATCACTAATATCATTCCTGAGAACTCTCACCATCCAGCATCTTACAAATTTGCAGCTTTCCGATCATATATCAACAGAGCGTTTACTCATACATCTAATGCCCAACTACTAAAAAATGAATTGAATTGGATAAAGAACACAGCAATAAACTTCGGTTATGATGTGAAGAAAATAAATAACCTTATTAATAGACGCAACCCTAGAAATAAACAACAAAGGTGTACACAGACTCAACAGGTAAAAAATTTTTGTGGATCATTACCATATATACCGGAGATCACAACTATTATGAAGAAAACATGTAAAAATTATGACCTAGATTTTGGTGTACAAACGAAAGATATAACGAAATCTCTTAGTAACTATCCCAGAAAGACCCCAATCTTACAAAAAGCGGGTGTCTACTCTAAACCAATAATAAATAATCAAAATAAAATCATCAACCAATATATAGGCAGTACAAAAAGAAATATTAAAATCAGATTGACCGAACACATGAAGAACTGGAGCAGAAGAGAGAATAAAACAGCACTTATTGACTTCTGTTTGGATAGTCAATGTATACCCCATTGGGAAGGAATTACAATATTAAACCAGCAGAATAATATGAGAACAATACAAATAGCAGAAGCAGTAATAATAAATAAGACCACACCATTTAACTGCAATAATAACAGTCCATATGACCTTTCGTACGCTTGGAGGAACCTGATCGAAACTGAGAAGAAATGGAATAGGGAGAGGAGAGAGAGGAAGAGAAAAAGGAAGAGTGAGAATGACGTAGATGAAGATAAAGTTGATGTGACCTGACACTAGATGTCATTGGCAATGGGTTAAATGGAGAACATGCGCACTGTGGTTATAAGACTTTCAGATAGCAGACTTCGACAGAGGGTGTGAAGTCTCCGTTGAAAACGCCAAGGTAGAGCCTAGCAGGGCTGTTTGTGTTCCGGGTCTAACCCGGATTTCCGGGTTTGAGCAATCTTTCATGCCAGGAATTCCGGATGTTTAGCTTTGAAGACATTTTTAAGAAGACCTAAATTTTGAGTTCTAATAAGCGATAAAGCAAAAAAAAAAAAAAAAAAAAATTAAAACGATTCATGGCAAAAGTATTTACTAAAAAAAAATTGCTTTTCATCAATGAATTAATGTGATAATAATATTGTCTTCCTCGCCGATGTAGCTGACTCGAGCTTGACACACGAAGCCGGCAGTTCGTTTTGTGGTTGTCCGTTGTTCTGTGGGAAGGGCATGCGCGCAAATTCTCAGTCATTTTGTCGGCGCTTCTGCTCCTCGATGCAAAAAAACAGGTTTTCGCTCTGATGAGTGATGTGGGATTGGAACCTGGAGATGGCGGGGAGGGAGCGAGTTAAAGCAAATAAAGTATGTCACTCAAGTGTCTGCCCCTAAGCGCGGGAGCTAAGCATCCAGACTCACTGTCGCCACTGGCGATAAACTTCATCGTTGTGGCGACTAAAAATGTTTGATTAAATCGCCAATTCTGGCGACCTGTACGGGGAAAATGTTTATTTCATTTAACTTGTATTGTACAGAAATTTTTTTGAACTTGTACGGAACTCGCTCGTTTTTGAAAAATTTTACTCCTAATGTACGGAAATTTCATGAAATGGCACAAAATTTGAGTTGTACGGAAGTCGGCCATCACCTTTTTCATTCTGCTTGAACAGCAGAAAAGAAAAAAAAAGTTTATAAAAAAGGCGTCGGTTTTTGATCACAAAGAATGCGCCAAGGCAGATGGTTCATCGTAGGGGAAAGAGGTTGCGGTGGGGATGAAAGTCGGTGGTGGACAGCTCAACTGTCTGTGTCGGAAAAGTCCAACTGGGAGAAATTTTTATTTAAAAAAAGTTCTCCAATTTTTTAAATAACTGAATGCAAATTTAACAGTAACCAAGACACATAAAAATAAACTCCCATGTGAAATTTCGTCAAAATCCGATGAAAACTTTAGAAGTGAGGCATTTCTTTATTATTTTTAATGAATGTTCGCTGAAAGCCTGCATATTCCATAGGAAAATTCAAAAATTCGGAATTGCCATAGTCCGGATCTCCGGACGATTCCGTATTTTCGAGGTTGTACTGTAATAATATTTCCATACCTGCGAACTACTACGGAACGTCCGTAGTTTCTATGGATTTAGCTGGCTGACTACGGACCTCGCTGTCGAAACTTACGGATTCTACGAATTTTCATTTTTTTCATTTTATTGTTTTATGATATGCACGAGATTCTTAAGCGGACTCGCGAAATTCCGCGTTTTTTGTTTGTCATCATTTAGATCGTTCTCATGATCAGCGTAAAACTGAAGACAATTTGCGGGTGGGTGGTTGGGTGGAGTTCCGTCTGGAAACGGTATTTCGTGTCTCAAAACTTTCAAAAACGGTAGTTGAATGGAGTTAGAGTAATCGTAATTTTTTCTCTCCCGATGTTGCCTTAGTGTAAAGTTTTATTGCTAAATATGATTTTATTGCATAAAAGTATTTCTGCTTGAAACTAGGCAACAAATGTGCGAAAACCGAGCTTAGACGCCGCAAAAATATCCCCGTAATCTCAGACATCAGATTCTTCCGCGAAATCGAGGAACTCCGCCTTTTTCGTTATTATTTTGGTCATTCGCGAGATCAATGAACCAGTGAACACAATTGGGGAGGGGGATGTTCGTTGGAGGACGGAATTCCATCTTTACGAAAATTTCGAAAACGTAAAGCCGACGGAGTTCAGATTTTTTCCGCAATCGTAATTCCTTTTTCTCGCGATGTTGCCTCTGACCAGTATTATTGTTAAGTAATATTTAACTGCATAAATATTTGTATTTCAGCTTGGAAATAGCGGGAAAATTTCCAAAACCGGACGTCGGACGGTGCAAAGATTTCTCCCATAAGCACACTCTCCTCCCCGCGCGATGTTCCCACTCTCCTGCATTGTTTTATTACTTCAGTTTCAACTTTTAAGAATACTATAACTGAAATATGCAAAATAAAACATACTGATATTATACTAAGCAATTTTATAAAAAGCAATTTTGTCATTTGATTAAATTAATGGTATACAATGTCAGTGTGCTGGTTGAAGAAAAATGCATTTCTTTAAAAATTTTAAATACATTTTTTTTAATTTTTAGTGTCCTTATTACTATTTTATAAAATATCCCCCCCCCCCACTTTACGGGGTGATTTTTCAGAACTGATCAGTTACATGACAAAAGGGATACTTGTATACATTGTGTTGTTGTTGAAATATTTTGTTTTCAAAATTTCTTTTAGAAAAAAATAAAAAAATTTTGTTAGAAAAATGCTGTTATTTCCTATCATATATATTTTCTTATTGATTGTTCATGCTTTCTGTATGTACACAGTAATTGCTTAGAAAACTTATATCCTCATATCATGTGCCTTTGTGTAAGTTTTGAATTCCTTTTATTTGTTTTAGGTAGACGAATTCCTGTGGAAGAAGGGCATTCTATTCTGATACTGTGTGCTGCTAGTGTGTGTGATTCACTGTACTTAAACAGTGTTAGACATGAAATGAAGGACTATGATTTGTTAAAATTCATCTCTGATGTTTGCCAATGTCTGTACAAGCTTCCTTTGGTAAATGGCAATTCCAATATGTATTTTATCTACATATTTGCTGTTTATTCATATTGGTTCATACGTGCATGAGATTTTATTCAAATGATTTTTCTGTTTAGCGCAAATATATTTCATTCCATATTAATTATGTGTCAAACATACACCGATGAGTCATTACATTATGACCACCTACTTAATAAGCTGTAGGACCCCCTTTAGCCCGCAAAACAACGGCCACTTGGTGGTGAGGCATCAATTTGATGAGGTGGTGATAGGTATTCTAGGGTATCTGGTACCATAATGTCAACAGCAGGTCCTCCAGTTTTCATACATTTCGAGATGGGGTGATTTAGCAGGAATCCACTTTTCCAAGTCTAACCACAAATGTTCGATTGGGTTCATGTCGGGTGAATTTGGAGGCCAGGACATGAACAGAAAGTCACCAGCATGTTCCTCGAACAATTCCTTGATGATTCTGGCAGTGTGGCATGGTGCATTATCCTGTTGGTAATGGCCATCACCAGCAGGGAACGCAGTGCCATGAATGGGTGAACTTGGTCCTCAATGATGTTTAGATACCTGATAGCTATCAGGGATTGTGCTATTGGGATAATGAAGCCTAATGATAAAAAATGATAAGTTTTGGCACCTGAAAAAAAAATAAGGAAACATTCAAACAACAAAAACAAATGATATCTCGACATCACACTATTAAATGATTTGGCACGTGAATGGTTTAGTAGAACATTGATGAACTGACCAACAAAATACCCACCAAAAGCTTCTTAAAAATAGCCCTGCCAAGTTGCGGGGTTGATTGTGTTCACTTGGTACAACCAAAGAATTGTGCAATACAGGACACAAAAGTTATGTACTGACTCATGAAGTAATTAAGTTTAAAAAGCCGACTTCGGCTGCATTTATTTGAATGGGTAAAGAAACGTCAGAGCTCAAATTTAGCTTAACAACCTTGGCTTTGATTAGCTTTCTTTTTTCTTTCGCTACAACATACCCAAATTGTCAAATAGGTAATAGGTAAATTAGAGTCCTAAATGAATTTTGATTTTGGGTGTGCAAAAGGCTCAAAGATTTAGGCCTTAGACACATGACTAAATATTTACTGTCATTATTTCAATTGTCACAAAAAAAAAAAAAAAAAATGTGCTATGCCAACAACAACGCTTCAACACCGATTTTCGGTAAAGTTGAATGTAAATTTTGCTTTTCCTTTTCACATTAAGTTAGAATATGGCTAACCTACTAGTTACTTTTTTCTTCAAACTTAAAAATTCTTTCAGTTGACGCTATCACACACACATAAATATATATGAAATTTACTTTATTGTGGGTTGTCATGTTATTATACACTTTATTTGTGGGTTATCATGTTTTCAGGATCAAAACCACAGTGCACTGCTAGCCTGTTTTTACCCCTGTCTCTGAATTTTGTAATTTTGCTTTCACATGTTTGTTACAATTTTAAATTGTAACCACCACAGACTGATCAAATCTGTATTTCACGAAAGAAATACGGGATTACGCCATATAATACAAATTTTGAAGATGACAATCCGTTTTTTGGCGTAAATGTGACAAGGATGGTAAGTCAGATAATATCCGAAAACTTGAAAATTTTCATCGTCCTCGAGCGGGACTCGAACCCGCGTCTCCCAGAAAACGCCTAGGTATGCTAATATATATATTTATTTTGCTTTCAAAAGTGAATCTGTATTTCACTTTTGAAAGCAAAATAAATATATATATATTTTCACAAAATTATGCAATTTTTTTAATTCCTTTTTTTTTTAATGGCCTCAGCCTTGGCCTAATGATATTCAAACTAACGTAATAAAAGAAAAATTTAAACAACTTCTGTAGCCTACTGCAACACTGAATTTAGGTAATATGTTTGTTTTTTTAACTCCTTCAACTATGAATTTCGAACGTAACTGCAAGCTATTGTTTTTGATTTTTATTGGTTTCAGTTTCATGAACTAATTTTTGTGTGTTAAACATTTTACTTTATAGATTTCTTTTGTTGTACAACATTTTTGTTGTGGAAGATATACTCATACTGCTGAATCATTATTGTTTTATTTCTCATCTCTTGAGCAGCATTCTGACAAATGCCATTTCTGTTAATTCCTGTGAACCAACCAGATGTGTAAAATTCAGCTCTTAATTTAAGTTTTTTGAAAAATATATTTTACTTTCTCACTGCACAAGTGGCTTTCAAACTGGAATACCTTTTGTGCTACTTTGCTTTAACCAGAAACCACTGCATTATTCAGATTGTTGTATCTGAAACATTTTCATCGCCTTCTTCTTCTTTGACTTACCACTAGCACTATTCGATAGTTTTGGCAAATTAAATAGCCTTAGTGTTTGTTTCTTACAGTATAATATAATGCTGGATCACCAAATTGTATTTGTTTATTAGGATTTCTACCATTGCACATTATTGACATTTTTGTGTTATCTCTTGTTATTATTGTATAGGAAGAACATGTTACATCTTAACATGATAATGTAAGTTTTCAACTTCCAAATGTCAAAACAGCAGAAATAAAATGACATATGCACCCTACTACGAAAACAGCGGATAGTTGAATAAAATACCCTGTTATGCTGAACATTAAAGTCAACAAGTCTGTTGCTGTCTTACTCACTTATGCCTTACAGTGTTATGAGCAGTATACTAATCCTGTACATGAACATTATCTAGTGAAAACAATGTGTGAAACCTTGCACATTCATATCATATTTTTGTGGCTACCTTCGTGTTTGTATCCCATGTTTTTATTTGGGCATGCATTACTTTTTTTTTTTGCGTACTATTTAACCTGAATGTTGATTTATCTGGAATCTATTGTGTGTGTTTTTACTATTTGTGATTTAACCCTTTAACGACCATAACGCCCAAAACGCCTGTACATACAAACTACCATAGCTTCCCAAAACGCCTGTACATACAAACTACCATAGCTTCCCCAAACCCCTGCCTAGAGTGAGTCAGATTTCCTGCCCTTACTTGCTTTTCAAATTTTCACGACCTATGAGGGATCAGCAGGTGTCTCCCTCAGTTATTTTTGTTGTTACTAAACAAAGAAGTGAACCAACAGACAGCTTCTGGCTTTTCAGTATTTAGAGTGATACAAGATTTTAGAGTCTTGGTCGTTAAAGGGTTAAGAGACTACAGTTTTAAGAGGTTTATGTTTGACTTTTGAGTTTTTATATGATGTTGAAGATATTTTCGTCTGTTCAACAGGAACGCCGAAATGTTACAAGTTTAGAAGAAATTTTGTTTCAACTTTTTATGATTTCAGTAAAGAGGGATGAGTACTGTTTACCAGGTAAGGATTGTTTTACCCTTATTTGATAACTTATATGTGTGAACTATACTTTAAGATCTAATTAGAGTTAGAAGAATTCACAAAAGTACATTATATTTGACTGATAAGAAAACTAAACATTATTTCAATTAATGCCTATTAGAAGTTCTAATTCAGACTGTTAAATAGCTCAGATCATGCTACTATTCTCTTTTACGTGCAAATTTCAAAATAACTTGTGCAATATTCTAGAAGATAATGCTTACCTTGGCATTCCTTAATAGCGATGAAACGCATTTCATGACACGTTTTCCGGTCTTTGTTGATGTTATTGTCCTAATGTCCATTGTATGAGATGTATAACTTTACTTAATCACACTTTTCGCTGGGTACACTCAGTGGATCTTCACTTTAGGATTCAAAAATATCAACTTTTACCGTTCTTTATACTCGAAAATTTTGCCCAGTCTCTGGGCATCCTCAAGAGCGTGGCGACTTTTCCATCGATGTTCGTGGTTAACTTCACGCTAATAACTCCTTCCAAGTATGGGAATGCCCCAATGTATTTCAATATTTTATTCCTCACCTTCTTTTGATTGTGCACTTTTTGGCCTTCATTTCTCTTAGTCACAAGTTTTTTACTCTCATGTATCCATTTTTTAATTAGCTTACTCGGATAACCATACTCTTGTGATATTTTTGAGATAAACTCAAGCTCTTGATTTTTTAGTCTGTTGTTAGACGTGTGTGTGTACGCTCTCCATATCAAGTTTACTATGCTGTTTTTTTTATGTATCACTGGGTGGTGCGACGAGTATGGTATCAGTACTGGTATGTAAGTTGCTTTCCTGAACACAGAGTATTCAAAGTTATTTTTGTTTTTCTTTAGTTGAATGTCCACGAAGGATAGGCGATTATCCTCTTCAAATTCTATAGTTAGCTCTATTGTGTTACAAATTTCACTAAAATGATGTGCTAGATCTTGTAGCTCGGCTTTGTTAAGTTTTGACAAAATAATAATGTCGTCTACATATCGAGCGTGTAGTTAATATATATCTCGAGCGTATAGTATTGGTTTTTCTGGTAGGGTTTGAATAATTTCTTTTTCGAGATATGCCATTATCACTTCTGCGTATAATGCCGGTAATGGGGATCCCATAGGGCCACCTTGTGTTTGTTTATAGATATTTCCTTCAAATTGGAAGATGTTGTTTTCCTTGATGAAGTATAAAGTATTCTTTAGTTCTTTCAGTTGTGACATGTTTAGTTCGTTGTTGATGCTTAGTTGTTGCAAAATTAATTCAATGTCTAGCTCGACAGGAGTATTTGGGTATAACGCCTTAACGTCCATGGAGGCCATTGTTATTTGCACTAGGTCTTGATTAATTAACTTGATTTTTTCGATAAACTGGTAGCTATTCTTTAAGGTATATTGATTCCTCATGAATATTGGGGATAGATAGTTGTATATGTTTTTTTTTTTTCAAGATTGACGAGTGGGGAGGTTTTTTTCGATAGAATCAGTCTTAAAGGTGTGTTTTCTTTATGTGTTTTAATTTTAGAGAATATTTTTGACATCCCTGCTCCCATTGGAGGGTTTGCATTTTTATTTCAGCTGGTAACGTGCTGTGGTTCCTTATCTTAAAAACAGGTTAAAAAAAAGACTTAAACAACACATGTCTAACTGGCAAAAAAAAAAAAAAAAGAAGCAAAAACTGCATTAGTGCAATTCTGCATTGAAAACCAGACTTTCCCAAAATTCGATGAAATTAAAATGCTAAAAAGGAATAAAAAATTTGAAAGGCAAATGAGGAGGGAAGAAGCAATCTTAATCTATAAAAATAAAACAAGGGTATGTAACCAGAACGACCCTAGCACATTATCTAGTTTGTGGAAAGAACTAATAAGACAAGAGAAAGAACAACAAAAGAAAAACCGACAAAAAAGACTAGAAAACCGGGATAGGAAAAGAAATTAATAAAAAAAAAGTTACATTGATGAAACATAGATGGCGCTAGCAGGGCTTGATAAAGAAATGTATCCAAGAAAGTATATCCAACGAATGGCAACGAGGAGTATCAGACTCCATTAGCGCGAAGTTAACCATGGACATCGGTGGAAAAGTCGCCACGCTCTTGAGGATGCCCAGAGACTGGGCAAAAATTTCGAGTATAAAGAACGGTAAAAGTTGATATTTTTGAATCCTAAAGTGAAGATCCACTATGTGTACCCAGCGAAAAGTGTGATGAAGTAAAGTTATACATCTCATACAACGGACATTAGGACAATAACATCAACAAAGACCGGAAAACGTGTCATGAAATGTGTTTCATCGCTATTAAGGAATGCCAAGGTAAGCATTATCTTCTAGAATATTGTACAAATTATTTCAATTGTAATAAGTTTAAAGGGATGACAGAAGAAAATAGTAATGAATGGTGCATCTAATTTCATGAATATCTTGCTCTATTTCATGGATGATGTTTGGTAAAGTTGACAGTTTTTACTGGTGATGTGTGTGCTTGTTGATTCCTTAAAATTGGTCATGTGTGTTCTGTACCAGAACTGTGTTTTTTACTTTTGTGGAATTGTTACCTTTTGCTGTCTTTTGCATAATGATGAAGGAAACCAAAATACCTTGCATTTGTAAAATCTAGGTTAGGTCTGAAATTTTAGAGGGCACATATTTTTGTGTGAAATGACACTTTTTGGCAAAAACATCAATGCACCCCAGTGAAATCATCTGTAAACTGAAAACTGGTATGCAAATACCTCTTGGCCAGAAATGTAAATGACTAAAGTTTCACCAATTAATATCCAGGTCGTCCCCAGAGTATATTTGAATCGTGTATCTAGTGGCCTAGATAAGTTAAGGTTGTCAGAGACATTCACTATGAACATTCTGGCTGTGTTTTCAGGAGCGTTCACTTCAGCTACTGCTAATCGTGCCTTGACAGTGCCCCAGAAGAACTTTAGAACAACTGAGTGCATTTGAAAAGGGACGTCATCGTGGGACTACAGATAGCATAATGATGCAACAGCTTGAGACAGTGTTGGCAGAAGTGCATTATCTGGGAGCAGCAGAATTTTAAAGAATATATTTATCCTCTAACAGTAGGCCTTTAGTTCCTGATGGAGTTTTTTGGAAAGTAGGATTCTGGCAGCTTCTGTGATACAGGTTTTTCTTTAAGATCGTCATACTACAAGCAAATTTCCATAGAGTTAATGGCTAGAATTCTTACCCTGTCACATTCGTCCAGAACAGAATTCGTCGCATTCGTCCAGAATATCGGGATGAAAACCGTTGGTGTTTGTTGCACGATAATGCACCCAGTCACACCTCACTTCATGTTCGTAGATTTTTGGCGAAAAATAACGTCTGTGTGTGTTGAATCATCCACCGCATTCGCCTGATTTAGCATCCTGTGACATTTCTTTATTCCGAAAAGTTAAAATGACATTAAAAGGGTGTTATTCAGATGATATTTCGACCATACAAACAGCTTCGACGCTTGCTTTGGAGGCAATTCCGCAAAGTGAACTAGAACAGGCATTCGAATCATTATTAAATCGCTGTAACAAGTGTATTGAAGCCGGAGGGACTTATTTTTAATAACAAACCAAAACAAATTATAATTTCTTGTTTCTATTTCATTTTACAGACCCAGTCTTAAAAATTCTTTGCCACACTGTGTATATATGTTATTATTATTTGGCATATTGTAGAATTAATTGTGGGGATTTGTAGATTGCATGGTGATTTTTGTTGCAGATTTAGCATGAGGAATGAGCCAACCCAAATCACAGTTGACTGTCATATGTGCATATAAAATTTCCAGTTGCTCCAGTAATGCCAATCATTTAATTATTCAGGTTCTTCTTTTAATTGCATCATAATAAAAGCTTGTAAAGTGAGATCACCTACTGGGTTGGTGCGAATGAAATGTCCAACAGGGGACCAGCACACGTGGATGGCGAGAACGGAAAAGTAGGACAACTTACCTAGGCAAAATAATCCCCCTCAGCATTGACACATAGTTGCCATCTGTCCTTCAAGGCCATGATAACGAAACGAAAAAAAGTCTTGTGGTTGGGACCTGAAGACGTCATCGACTGCACATTGAACCTCGTTGTCTGTTGTGAGCTGTTTCCCGGACAGGAAGTGATCCAGGCGACGAAACAGATGATAGTCTGTCGGAGACAATTCTGGGGAATAGGCAGGATGAGGCTGTGTTGCATAGCCCAAAGCACTTAGTGTCAGCATCGTTCATTGTGCGACATGAGGGCAGACGTTGTCCTGGAGCAGAAGAACACCACGACTGTTGACCAAAGCCGGTTGTTTCTGCAGCAATTCCGGTGCATCTGGTGTAATTCAGCACAGTAATGTTCTGCAATAATGGTTTGGTCTCTTACCAAGAAACTCCGATGAATTATCCCGGCTGTGGACTACCAGACAAGGAGCATCATCTTTTTGGTGCGTAGGGGTGGCTTAGGATGCCGCCCAGCAGGCTGTGCCTTGCTTAACCGTTGTACAGATCGTTTCCGATTATCATAAAGGACCCACTTCTTGTCGCAGGTGACGATTCCATGCAGTAGAGGTTCCTGTGTATTCCTGGCAAGCAGCAACATGCAGACTTCCAAATGCCTTGTCTTGTTGGCAGTTGTCAACTCATGCTGCAGCCACATGTCCAGCTTTTTGACCTTACCCAGCACAGTCAGATGCTGAACAACTGTTGTGTGATGACACCTTACTCTGCTGCTACCTCACAACATATTTTTTGGGTGGCCACACGTAACAGAACATCATCAGAAACAGCAACAGGTCGATGACCACATACTTCGTTTGGAAGGTCCGCATTTCCGCTTAGAAACTTCACAAACCATCGCTGAATGGTTCGTTTGTTGGCTGTATTCTCTCCAAACACTTTATCATTTCAAGCAGCAATTCCTGCAGAATGGCCCAGTTTAAATTCATACAGGAAGATGCCTCTCAAATCCAGATTCTCATGTTTCCTTTGCAAGCCACGTTACATCCAAACAAACCACGCCTGAACCTTGTTCTTCACACATGTGCTAGCTATTTATAGTAACTCTGTGATGTAATACCCCCAACACCTGTGGGTGGTTCCATTCTGCTGTGGTGGGGGGCCTGTCTCCACTGCTTGTTCGTGCCGGACATTTCATTCGCACCAACTGAATATAATGAACTACACCTGTATATGGTTAGTACTGCTATTACCAGAAATAAAATTGTTGCAAATACAAACTTTTTTGACATCAAGGTTTAGGAATAATCTCCACAAAAACTTTTCCTGTTGTGCTTATTAAGGTGATTTTATGATAATTTTTACAGTCTGTCTTTTTACTTTTTTCTTTCTAGAAATGTACACTCTCCCAATCTTGAAGAGCAACAACTAACTCCCAACACACCTGATAAATTGCAGCAAATTGCTTAACACTACCACCATCACACGCTCCTTTTGCAGAGATTTTTATGGTTTCGCAAACCTGAGAATTTTGTAATATTTACTTCTCTATGTGCCACAAACTGTTTCTATCCCTAAACCTCTTTGCTTTCATGTTCTAAATACTCACAGAAGTATTCACTCCATCTTTAACTTACTTACTATGCTTTCAGATCATCTTCCCATCCTTATTTCTCATGCAATTTAAAACTTTGCTTCCATTGCTATTGGGTTGTCGGAAAAGTCATGACGTATTTTGGCACCCGATAGCGGTTGTGCGGTTTTGGAAGTACTAGAGGCATGCACAGCTCTGTTATCGCTATGGCATTCGATAGGTGCCAGTTCTAGCTGCAGTCCAAAAGGAATAGTGAGCGATTTGGTTGATTTGACATCAAGTTGAAGATGGAAGACCAAACTGTGCTTTTTCGCTATATTTTACTGTTTTACTTTCATAAAGAGAAGAATGCAAGTTCAGCTTGTGAAAAGTTGCGTAAAGTGTGCGGTGATAATGCTCTAGCTAGAAACGTCAGTGCCAGCGGTGGTTCGCAAAATTCCGTGCTGCTGATTTTGACCTCAACGATGCTCCTCGGTCCGGGAGGCCAACCGAGGTTGATGACGACCGAATCAAGGCATTGATCGAGTCAAACCCACGTTACACGACCCGAGAGATTGCAGACACATTGCACATCCATCATTCATGCATTTACGACCACCTGAAGAAGCTGGGATACATAAGCAAGCTCAATGTGTGGGTTCCTCATGAACTCGAAGCTCAATTGACGGCGCGTGTAAACATCTGCGATATGCTTATTAAACATGAGGAAAATGATCCTTTTTTTAAGCGACTGATAACTGGTGACAAAAAGTGGATTGTGTACAACAATGTGCTGCGCAAACGGTCTTGGTCCCGACGTGCTGCTTCACCTCAAACGACATCCAAAGCAGACATTCATCAGCGGAAGGTTCTGGTCTCAGTGTGGTGGGATTTTAAAGGTGTTGTGTTTTTCGAGCTCCTACCACGGAGCCAAACGATCAATTCGAATGTGTACTGTCGACAATTGGACAGTTTGAACGAATCCATCATCCAGAAATGTCCAGAGCTCGTTCATCGTAAAGGCGTTGTGTTCCATCACGACAACGCGAGACCACACACAAGTTTGATCACCCTCCAAAAATTATTGGAGCTTGGGTGGGATTTGTTGCCACACCCAGCATACTCGCCTGACCTTGCGCCGTCAGACTTCCACTTGTTCCGCTCTCTTCAACAGTCCTTGTGTGGTATAACGTTCAATTCAGATGAGGCTGTAAATCAGCACCTTGTGCAGTTTTTCGCCACGAAAGACAGGTCCTTCTATGAACAAGGCGTTCTGCAGCTCCCTGACAGATGGCAAAAGGTTATCGAACAAAACGGGCATTATATCATTGATTGATCATTGTTCTTTCTATCAATAAATGACCTTTGGAAAACATGGCTAAAATATGTCATGACTTTTCCGACAACCCAATATTTCAACATCACACATTCTTCCAAAATAATTCCCTTCCTTTCACAAAGGCCTCTTAGGGTGTACATGCTGCTTTTCTTAACACTTAGCCTGAGTCTTTTAAACCAGATTTGCTGCTGTACACTTTTTAGAGTACTGTACAGATCCTTTTTTCTGCTCTCTTGGTAACCAGAATGTTACAAAAACAAGTTTTAAATTAGTGCCAGGAAATGCTGGGACCCCTTAATCCCTAATTTTGGTGTCTAAATTAGTTAATACATATAAAAGAAAAACCAAATATGTGATTTTTCAGTAAGGAACTGTTGGTACGTATATACATATCACTGAGCTGTTCTCTGAGATACAAGAGTTAGCTCCACAAAGAAATACAAACTACCAGATAATTTTTACTTACTGTTGCCATATCAAACTTCTCCATTTACAGTGATCTTGACATACAACTCGGGCTTCACTGACATCCATCATATGCCATACACAAGATCTATACTTCATACTCATAATCTTTTTCTCATACAGACACTCCTGAATATGATCCTCCCACAACTTCCTTGGCCTTCCTCTGCCTTTCCTTCCTGCCACTTGGGCCAAAAAGATTTTCTTAGTAAGCATCTCATCACTCATTCTTCCAACATGGCCAAACCACCAAAGCATATCAGTCTCCACCCTGCTAACAATATTTTACTTCACATTACAAAACTGCAACACATCTTCATTCCTCACATGATCAGAACGTGTCTTGCCACAAACCCCCAGTAAGTAATTCATTTCTCCAGCACACAAACGACTCGACTGTTTCTTCTGCAGTACCCAGGTTTCACTGCCATACATCAGAGTAGGAACAATTACACTCTCATACACAGCCATGCGGGGCTCTCTTGAGAACCCATCATTCCTGTGAACACCTCCCAAAGCCCCTATGCCTTTCAATGAAGAATTCACTCACCTACTAATTTCACCATCCAGTTTGACACAATTCTTAAAACATGTCGACTTCTTTTGTATTAATACATCCCTCTTGCATGCCTTCAACTCATTCAGACATTCACTGAGTAAATTAGAGTAACACTGGTGTTTTTCAGACAGTCTTTCAACCTTTATTCTTTTCACCACAGGCATCTTCTTGTACCCCTTCTCCAAAAACATTCAGTTTCACCCGTGACACTAACAGGCAATGATCAGAGCCATCATCTGCACCTCTCATCACACAGGTATCAACAGCTAAGTTTTTCAGATGCTGATCATAAACAACAAAATCTATTACACTCTTTAATCTGAGAGTATGATTTTCCCAAGTATATTTGTGGATTCACTTGTGGTTGAAAAATGTTTTAGATACCCACAATCCATTTTTGATGCAGAGTTCAATTAATCTTTCACCATTATGATTCACACCAGGATCATTAAACTTACCCAGAACGTTATCAGAAATCCCATTCTGCACACCTACTCTAGTGAGTGGGTGGTCTTAGTGAGAGATGGGTTTGTCTCCTTGGGGTGCTGCATTGGCAATTATGGCACACAGAACAGCAACAAGGGTCTCTGTGAATCTTGGAGAGGTATCAGCTAGTTCTGTGTGACATTGTTGACAAAAAGACCCCAGCTCCGTGGGTTATGTTCCAGAATCCTTAGGTGGAATGACCAACTAGAACCATCAGCTGTGGGCTAATACCCCGCACTGATGCACTTCCTTGATTACAAAGACTCAAAGAATGCTAAAAAAGTACTCAAGTGTGGGATATGGTGGACCTACCACACTTGAGAAGGATGGTCCACCACACTATCAACCTGGAACTGGAAAGAGGAAAATCAGGAAGAGATTTCGGCTGAGTGAGTGTAAGGGAAGATTGGTGTATGGAATACTAGAGGTATAAATGACAAGATGAATGTGGTGATTGAAGAGATGAATAGGTATAGGTTGGATGTGCTGTGTGTATGTGAAATCAAAAAGAAAGAAATTGGGATAGAAGAAGTGAACGGAACGGTGAGTGTATGGTCTGGAGTATTGGATAATGTGAGAAGACAGGCTGGTGTAGGTGTGATTTTAAGTGAAAAGATGAAGAACAACTTGATTCATTATAGTTGCAAAAGTGAGAATTCTTTGGATTCGTTTGAAAGTGAACCTTCAGAGAACAGTAATTGTTGTAGTGTATGCTCCTTGTGACTTGGAACCTTCTGATAGGAAGATTTCTGGACTGTGCTGAAAACTGTTTTGAGCCAGATTTTGGTGCTAAAGAGAAAGTTATAATAGCAGAGAATTTCAATGCTAGAGTAGGCGGGCAGAATGCATTTCTGACAATGTTCTGGGTAAGTTTAATGATCCTTGTGTGAATGATTATGGTGAAGATTAATTGAACTCTGCATTGAGAATGGTTTGTGTGTATCTAATACATTTTTCAACCACAAGTATATACACACATATACTTGGGAAAATCGTACTCTTGGTCAAAAGAGTGTGATAGATTTTGTTGTCTACAATCAGCTTCTGAAAGATTTAATTGTTGACACTCGTTTGATGAGAGATGCAGATGTTGGTTCTGATCATTACTTGGTAGTGTCATGAGTGAAGCTGAATGTTGGTTGGAGAAATAGGAAGAGGCCCAGAATGGAAAGAATAAAGGTTGAGAGGCTCCCTGAAAATCATCAGTGTTATTCTGACCTACTCAGAGAACGACTGAAGGAGCTGAAGTCTTGTGAAAGGGATGCCGAAAAGAAATGGGAATGTTTTAAGAACTGTGTTGTCACTGCTGCTGAAGAGGTCTGTGGCACCACAATAGTAGGTAACAATAGAAGCGATGCTTGGTGGAATAGTGAGATTGAAGATGCAGTAAAGAGAAAGAAGGAAGCCTATTTGGGGATGTTGCAAGGTAGTGTTTCTGTGGATGAATATCGCTGTAAGAAGCATGAATCAGCTAAGGTAAAAGATAGGAAGGAGAAAGTGGAAAGGCACGAATTGTGTTTTTGGAGAGATAGGAAGACTTTCTGGAAGTACTTGAGACTCAGCAAAAATAGAGGAAACAAAGTTGTAAGTTGTGTGAAGAATAGGATCGGGGGAATGATTTTGGAACCCAATGAGTTAAGTGAAAGATGGGGTGAATACTTCTGTGAGTTATTAAATCAGGATAGCAAAGATGATTCTGAGGCAGAAGCAGATGATGGCACAGTGAAGGATGGAAGTACATGAGGGTTCTCAAGAGAAGAGGTGTGTAAAAGCTCTAGAATCTCTCCAGAACGGTAAGACCCCGAGAGTTGATGGTATAACTGCCAAGATGTTGAAATATGGTGGTGACTCTGTAATTGATGACTGGTTAACTGAAATTTGCCAGTTGTGCTGGAAGTTAGGAATGATCCCTCAGGATTGGAAGGATGCTATTATTGTTCCCTTGTACAAGGCAAAAGGCGATCAGACTGACTGCAAGAACTTCCGTGGTATTAGCCTACTGAGTGTGCTAGGGAAACTTCCGTGGTATTAGCCTACTGAGTGTGTTCGGTAAGGTTGTTATAGAAAAAGTATGGGGTCTTACATCAGAGAAAGTATGGGATGTTCAGAGTGGTTTTATGCCTGGTAAAGGCTGCACTAACCAAATTTTTGCATTACGCATGATGATTGAAAAGTAACTGGCTGTTGGTAAGAAAGTTTTTGCTGCCTTCATAGATTTAGCGAAAGCGTTTGATCGAGTAAATAGGACACATTTGTGGGAGGTTTTGAATGGATATGGCATTACTGGGAATCTACTTAATAGTGTAAAAGCCATGTATGTTGGCAGTAGAGCTTGTGTACATTTGAATGGTGTTTTATCAAAATGGTTTTCTGTCGGTGCAGGAGTCAGACAAGGTTGTGTAATGTCACCATGGTTGTTTAATATATTTATGGATGTGTGCATGCCTGATGCCAAAATAAATAATACTGGTTTATGTCTTGGTGATATCCATGTGTGCACATTGCTGTATGCTTATGACACTATCCTGTTGGCAGAGAGCAAAAGTGAGTTGCAAAATATGTTGTCCCAGTTGTATGAAGTTTGCATGAAATTCAAACTGAGTATAAATAAGGGAAAATTCAAAGTTATGGGTTTTGAGTGAGGAACTGCTAGTACTGAATGCAATATGTCTAAATGGCACAGTGATTGATCAAGTGAATGAGTTTGTGTGTTTAGGAAGCATCGTTCGACAGAGAGAACAAATTGGATGGTGAAATTAGTAGGCGAGTAAATTCTTCATTGAAAGTCATAGGGGCTTTGGGAGGTGTTCACAAAAATGATGGGCTCTCAAGAGAGTCCCGCATGGCTGTGTATGAGAGTGTAATTGTTCCTACTCTGATGTATGGCAGTGAAACCTGGGTATTGCAGGAAAAACATAGGAGTGGTTTGTGTGCTGGAGAAATGTGTTACTTGTGGCGAAGCACGTTCTAATCGTGTGAGGAATGCAGATGTTTTGCAGTTTTGTAATGTGAAGCAAAATGTTGTTAGCAAGGTGGAGACTAATATGCTTTGGTGGTTTGGCCATGTTGGAAGAATGAGTGATGAGATGCTAACTAAGAAAATCTTTTTAGCCCAAGTGGCAGGAAGGAAAGGCAGAGGAAAGCCAAGGAAGTTGTGGGAGGATCAGATTCAGGAGTGTCTGTATGAGGAAAAGATTATGAGTATGAAGTATATAAGGTGTTGTGTACAGCATGTGATGGATGTCAGTGAAGCCCGAGTTGTATGTCAAGATCACTGTAAATGGAGAAGTTCGATATAGTAACAGTAAGGAAAATTATCTGGTAGTTTGTATTTCTTTGTGAAGCTAACTTCTGACTTTCAGAGAACAGCTTAGTGATGTGTATGTATTTAATCATTTGACAGTTGAGCATTTATGGTCAACTGTGAGTGGATGGGGTACCCATACTCCTCTCTTGTGCACCTTCCCAAGTTAATGCAGGTGCGTTATAATGCTCGTGTAAGTAGTTCCCAGCTGTTTGGCCAACTCTTGCATGGTTGCTGTTGCAAGTCTTCTGGCTTTGGGACAGTCTGGCAGGTCAAAATTTCCCTTCTGAAACCGTTCGAACCAACAACTATGCTGACGATGTGATGTGGCATTGGGAATTATCCTTACAGCACTTGCAGGGGTGCTATTGCAATGGAACTCATACAGCATGCAATGGTAAATGTGCGCCTTGTTCACTTCCATGTTGGCTGGCGTTTACACTCTTCGCCTTCTAATAGCTAACTGTCACTGATGTTAGCCACCTACCTGCTGATGTCATGCTGGTGTGCAGCGCAATCTCAGTACCCAACATGCACTGTGGCCAGGGCTTTGACTTTGGGTACGTCATCAATCGGACATTACTTTCTTTCCAACCCAATATTACATATCTCTTCAGTGACACCACTTCTCCAGATCTGTCACATGCTCACTTAACTGATTTTGTCTTTTACTAGGCACATCAGAAGTTGATGTTATCAGAAAGTCTTTCAATTTTTTTTTTTTTCATTACAGATGTATTCCTGTTTCTGTTTTATCATTCTGCATTCATCTTCACTTGTGACATTGATATAATGGTATCATAACAAAAGTGTCAACACTGAAATATTTCTATTGATGATTGCATTTTCCTTTTGTTTGTTGTATGATTCTTCCATCTTTCCTCTTAAGGTCTGTGTAGATTGTTTAAATCTTTAGTTCTCGCTGCTAACATAACTGTTTTGAAACGCCATTTTTTTTGTGTTTTGTAAGATTTTTGGGCTAAAGTGAGGAACTGATCAAGATTTTCTCTGTTTTTCTGTTTTGTAAAATTCAGAAAACTATTGCTAATTTTTGTACTGAATCTTAAGAAATTGTAAAAACAAAATTAAAATAGATTCCCCCTCCCCCTAAAATGTTGAGGAAACCCCTTAAATTCACGAGAGAAGCAATTGATTCTACAAAAATGTGATTTACTTCCAAAATGAAGTCAAAGGGATGTTTTATTTTGCCGATTAGTGGATTGTTTTTGAGATATATTTTTCTGAATAAGAATTTTCACTCATGAGTAGAATTACATTATTTTTTTGTAATGCGATATAAGATATTTATGATGGTTAATATATGCATTTTCATTGTTGTTCAGGAATTTCATAAGTGATTCTCTTAAACGTTTTTTTTTTATTTTATTTTTCACCATAACTTGCATTGCTTGATGCGAGTTGTTTTTTTCTGAACACTGGTAATTTATTGTGATGTTAACTGTTTTTGTTGTAATGATAAATTATTTTGAACCACTGATGTCAGTGTCCAGGTTATCATTCTAAAAGAATAGTGCATTCTCTTAATTTAAGGAGTTTAATTGTAATGCTATTGTAACAAAAGTTGACTATTACTGTAAAACTTTCAATACTTTATATTTCCATTTAGATAGTGTTATGATGTATTACTTATGCTTTTAATGCACAATATATTTCTTTCTTTATTACTGTCCCCCACACTTATTTCCAATGCATTCAACATTTTCAGTTAAAAGGGCAGACCAAATTAAAAATGAATGGAAATCTGGAATGTCATGGTGTGCCCAGTTAGGTTATGACGAGAGTGATAATTTTATCACCAGAGTTGCAGACTATATTCACAATTTACTGCAAGAACCTATGGAAACAGGAAGGTGAGTGTATGGTGGTGCTTTCTAAAATACACTAATATGCTCTATAACATTGAAATTGCAACACTCGGAAGAAATGATCGGAAGTGCATGCAGATAAGTAAGCTACTAAACTGAACCAAAATATTCACATGATTAAAATATCATACCAATCTGATTGTAGCATTTGTTGATATGGGGAAGAATGGTGCTGCCTAGACAGGTTTCCTTGCAAGAAGAGCAGTGGTCTCAAACTCGCGGCCCGGCGCCAACTCTTTTGCGGCCCGCATGAATAATTACAAAATAAAAATAAATCACCCGTTTTTTCAAACTATATTATAATATATTAAATATAATATAAACATAGTAATGCTTGGCAAAGCTATTTGCTTTGTAAGTAAGAAGCTTATTTACGAAGAATATAACTGTATGGCGGTTCGAATGTTTCAAAGATGTGGAAAATATTTTCAATATATTCCAAGTCTCCATTTTCCTATAATGCTGACAACGCACCTGAAGAACATCAGTGCAAATTAATAGCAGTGTCAATTGGTTTTGTCCCTGTGGGTTCTATTCCTGCTTCCGCTGACGTTCGGCGAACTCTGCAGTTATACTTCTCTGTCTGTAACATTTTTCTGTTCCTCTTTCCTATTGAGTACCATAATGCTAATCACCTTCCTAATTGCTGTTAAAGACCAGGGGTCAGGCATTGCCTTCCTAAAATCCTCTATACCATGATTGATTGATTGTAACATTTTTGCTAGGGCCATCCAATTCTGATGAGCAATATCGGATGATGATGAGAAACGATCAGGCATTTTAACTGCAAGTCATGCTCATTATTCCTTTTCTTGCTTAAAAATAGTTCAGCTGTAAACAATCGGTGGTTTTATTGTTCTGAATTTGGACAGTGTCGCTCTCAAACTAAGCTCAGTTTTTTGTAGGCTAACATTTGCATTTGCATTCTGATCCCTACATTGCTAGAGGCACAGAACACATCTGTCTCAAATTTCATATTAACTTTCAGGATTTGCTCAACCCAACTGATTGGTGAATTATTTGGCATACAGAAATTATTTTCCCTTGGGCCATCTCTTTTCTCCCTATTTTACAGAAAGCTGGTTTCACATGCTCTTTAGCGGTGCTCAGGAAGACTTTTTGGCATTTGCAAAAGTGCTTTTTTCTTTTTTTAAATTCGTGAGTTCTTGTGCTTTAAAAAAAAAAAAAAAACAGAGTGAAAAACGAAAGAGGAAATTTCTGACATTAGCAGAAAAGGTGAACGCTATTGAAGAGAGTGAAAAAGGAAAGGGTGTTTGCTGTTGAGCAGATCACTGTGGTTGCAGAAGGATGCAAATCAGTGATTTACTGAAGAAGAAATGATTAGGGCAAAGATTTCAGATGATGAAAGCGAAGATGAAGTTAATGAGATAGAGTATAAAACTGTGCAACTGTAGAGTGAAAACCTACGGAGAGGTTTTGCAAAATTTAAATGACATTCAGACTTTTGCACTAAAGCACAATTACAGTGATTTATACATAACATTATCAGAGGTGATTGTATCTGTTGAGAAAGTAATTATCAGAAAGAAATCAAAGCAGTTATTGGTAACAAATTACTTTCCAAAAAATATATACATTATTATTGATATATTATTTTCTACAAAACTGTAATAAATAATATATCTATGTAATAATTAATTTCATAGGTCAACTAGTTACATATATTCACATATCACAATAACTCAAATGTAATATGCTCACTGTTTTATCCAGCATTTGGAAAAAGCACTGCAACCATTTCCTATCCTTGCTTATACATATACAGTCGAGTCACAATATTGTGACCACCAGTTAATATCCAGAGTAACCACCGTGTGCAGTGTGGAAAGCAGCTAGACTGGCTGGGAGTGACTCTGTAAGGTGCTGGAAGGTGTTCACAGGTACCATGCTGACTGCAGTGCATCTGACAGCTGCTGGAGGGTGTGTGGTGGAGCATCCATAGAACAAACAACACAATCAAGGTGGTCCCACAGATGCTGAATTGGGTTTAAGTCTGGGGAATTATGGGGCCAGGGAAATACTTTGAAGTCTTCCTCGTGCTCTTCCAACCACTCTCAAACATTTCTAGCTGTGCGACATGTCGTGTTGGAAGATCCCATCCGCCCCAGGCAAGACAATCAGCATGTATGGGTGTACGTGGTCTACAAGGAGGGATTCATAAGGAATTTGGTCCATAGTGCCTTCCACATGTATGAGTGGACCCAGAGAATGCCACGAAAGAATTCCCCAGACCATAACACTGCCCCCACCAGCTTGTGTTCTTCCAGCAATGGTTGAAGAGTGTTTGGTTTTCAATGTTTTTTGCCTTTTATGCCGAAGTCCATCCATTCGATGAAGCAGAAAATGTGACTCATCGGAGAAAGCAATCCTTTGCCAATCAGCGGAGGCCCAATTCCGATAATGCTGTGCAAATGTAAGCCTTTTCCACCGATGCACCTTCGCTAGCATAGGTGCAGTAACTATCCATCTGCATCAGAGCCCCTTACGCAGCAGGGTTCTCTGAACTGTCATTTTAGACACTTCCGGTAGTCCTCTAGTTCATTCGGCCAGTGACTTGCTCCACTGTAGCATGTCGATCGACCCTCGCGCACCTTCAAAGCTGACGTTCACCTCTCACATCAATGGCACATAGTGCTCCGCAGTTTCCACATTGCTTATTCGCAATGGTGTATCTTGGGTCTGAGACCTAGGCTATTTCACCCCCTCGCCCTCCCCCAGTAGTTTTTTTTTTAATTGCGAAGTTTATTTTTCAGTTGTTAAGTAACAGAAGTAACTTTTTCTTAATCTTAGGTACATGCTATTGCTAACATGATACCAAATAATTATAAAGATTAGGATTTGAACACTTGTTTGAACATGAACTCCATTCTTCTTCTGAATACTTTATTGGTACGTGAACTCCATTCTTTCCTTTTGTGTGGACTTGAGTGTTATGTTTTCATAAAACGTTTCTTCCGAGCACTTTTTCATATTTAAAAAGAATGTTTTTCTCTATTGACAAAACAGCCCAGTTGGTCAAATGTACATGTCCTTGTGTGGCTCTAAGATATATCTTGATTCTTTTTAATGCAGAAAAACTTTTTCGGCAGTTGCAGTTGTTGATGGAAACTTTAATATCAGGTCTGCTGATTTGTACACCTCACTAAACACAATGTCCGACAATTTATTCATCTTTATGTAACAAGTAATGTCTCTTACTAATTTTTTTTGTATTCATTAAGGGAATAAACACCTTCAGTTCATTTGTTAGTCGAGCTGTATCAACATTTGAAGCATAGAGTTCTTTAAGTTCTGACAGTAGGTGTTCATGAAAGCTTTCACAAAATTTATCGAAACAGTTCGAATCCAACAAAGCCACCAATTTAAGATACAATGTCACTGGTTTTAATTCATTGACACTTCACACAAACTGAAACGACTCTCGCGAAACACAGGCTGTTATCGGGCTTAGCATGCGAGTGACTAATGTAGTCCAATTCTTCTCTTTTCTGAGCAAACCGTTGCCAAAGCATTCCCCTTCACCCTGCTTATTCTTGTTGTCATGAAAATGCTAGCTGGCGATCGTATCGAAGATCTTTGGATCAGAACAGCGAAGACTGACTGGTAGAGCTATTTGTGTTAAGATGACACCATCCTGCCGCAAGGAGACCCGTTAGTCTTCGCTCGCAAGACTCATTTTTTAAGTCGGAAGAAGCGAATTCGCACTTTTTTTTTCGCAGCAAAAGCATCAATGTATCTTAATACCGTTGCTAATTGGCTTTTATTTGTGTATATTTAATTGACTTTTATTTGTGCATTCTATGTGCTTCGCAGCTAGACTAGCTAGCCTCGAATATACGCCACTGCAATGGTGCCATTTCTTCAGTCACAATACACTTTAACTACAGCAGCATGCGAACAGTTCACAAACTGCACTGTTTGAGAAATACTGCCACCCTTAGCCCAAAAGCAGATAGTAATCCCTTTTTGCAAATCTGATAAATCACTCCTTTTATCCATGACAGCAATGAGTGATGTGTTTTCAGAATACCTACAGTCAGCTCACAACACGTGACTTCTTTCAATGGCTACGCACTGTTGACATCAACAGTAGGAGGTGGTCACAATAATAAGACTTGACTGTGTGTGTGTACACACACACACACAAAAGCAAGAAGAATTAACAATGTAAAAAATAGGTGTTTCTTTGCAGTGTATAGGTATATACATTCATACCTGCCAACTACAGAATGCAGAATATCTGTAGTTTCTACGGATTTAGTTATCTGATTACGGAACTCACTGTTGAAACTACGGATTCTATGAATTATTACTTTAGGAGATTCTTAAGCAGGTTCACGGAATTCCACTTTTTTTTTTTTTTTTTTTTTTTTTTTGGTCATTATCTTCATTCCTCACAGGATCAGAGAGTGTCTTGCCCCCCCCCCCCCCCCAAGTAAATGCATCTCTCCAGCGCACAATTGACTCCTATGTCTCTCCTGCAGTACCCAGGTTTCACTGCCGTACATCAGAGTAGGAACCAATTATAATTTCATATACAGCCATTTGGGACTTTCTTTAGAACCCATCATTCCTGTGAAATCCTAAAGCAGCTATGACTTTCAGAGAAGAATTCACTTGCATACTAATTTTGGCATCTAATTTGTTCTCTCTGTCAAACAGGTTACCCAAATATACAAACTCTTCCACCTGGTCAATCAAAATGTGCCATTTTGACTTATTTTGCATTCAGCACTAACGGTTCCTCGCTCAAAAACCATAACGGTGGGTTTTTTTCCTTATTTATACTGAGTTTGGTAAGGCAAAAGGTACGAAGGAGAAGATGGAAAGGCATGGATTGGCTTTTTCGAAAGATAGGAAGACTTTCTGGAAGTACACGAGACTCAGGAAAAATCGGGGAAACAAAGTTGTAAGTTGTGTGAAGAATAGTATCGGGATATGGGAGCCCAATGAGTTAACTGAAAGATGAGGTGAATACTTTTGTGATTTATTAGGTCATGAAAGCAAAGATTCTGAGGCACAAGCAGATGATGGCACAGTGAAGGATGGAAGTACAGGAGGGATCTCAAGAGAAGAGGTGTGTAAAGCTGTAAAATCTCTTCAGAATTGTAAGGCTCCAGGAGTTGATGGCATAACTGCCAGGATGTTGAAATATGGTGGTGACTGTAATTGACTGGTTAACTGAAATTTGCCAGTTGTGCTGGGAGTTAGGAATGATCCCTCAGAATTGGAAGGATGCCATCATTGTTGCCTTGTATAAGGAAAAAGGTGATCAGACTGACTGCAAGAACTATCGTGATATTAGCCTACTGAGTGTGCCAGGGAAAGTGTTTGGTAAGGTTGTTATTGAAAAAGTACAAGATCTTACATCAGAGAAGTGTGGGATGTTCAAAGTGATGTTTTGCTGGTAAAGGCTATGCCAAATAAATTTTTGTATTACGCATGATGATTAAAAAGTATCTCGCTGTTGGTAAAGTTTTTGCTGCCTTCATAGATTTAGAGAAAACTTGCCACAGAGTAAGTAGGACACTTTTGTGGAAGGTATTGAATGAATATGGTGTTACTGGGAATCTACTTAGTGTAAAAGCCATGTATGCTGGCAGTAGAGCTTGCGTATAAGTGAATGGTGGTTTATCAAAATGGTTTTCTATTGGTGCAGGAGTCAGACAAGGTTTTGTAATGTCACCCTGGCAGTTTAATACATTTATAGATGCATGCATGCATGCATGATGCCAAAGTAGATAATACTGGTTTATGTCTTGGTAATATCCATGTGTGCAGATAGCTGTATGCTGATGACACAGTCCTGTTGGCTGAGAGCAAAAGCAAGTTGCAGAGTATGTTGTCCCAGACGTACGAAGTTTGCATGAAATTTGAACTGAGTATAAATAAGGGAAAAACCAAAATTATGGTTTTTGAGCGAGGGGTTCTTAGTACTAAATGTAATATAAGTCTAAATGGCACAGTGACTGACCAGTTGAATGAGTTTGTGTGTTTAGAAAGCATGTTTGGCAGAGAGAACAAACTGGATGGTGAAATTAGTAGGTGAATGAATTTATTGAAAGTCATAGGTGCTTTGGGAGGTTTTCACTGGAATGACAGGTTCTCAAGAGAGTACCGCATAGCTGTGTATGAAAATGTAATTGTTCCTACTCTGATGTATGGCAGTGAAACCTGGGTATTGCAGAAGAAACATAGGAGTCATTTGTGTGCTGGAGAAATGTGTTACTTACTGGGGGTTTGTGGCAAGACACATTCTAATTGTGTGAGGAATGAAGAGGTGTTGCAGTTTTGTAATGTGAAGTAAAATGTTGTTAGCAGGGTGGAAACTGATATGCTTTGGTGGTTTGGCCATGTTGGAAGAATGAGTGATGAGATGCTTACTAAGGAAATCTTTTTGGCCCAAGTGGCAGGAAGGAAAGGCCAAGGAAGTTGTGGGAGGATCATATTCAGGAGTGTCTGTATGAGAAAAAGATTATGAGTGTGAAGTATAGATCTTGTGTATGGCATGTGATGGATGTCAGTGAAGTCCGAGTTGTATGTCAAGATCGCTGTAAATGGAGAAGTTTGATGTGGCAACAGTAATTAAAAATTATGTGGTAGAGTGCATTTCTTCGTGGAGCTAACCTCTGAATCTCGGAGAACAGCTTAGTGGTATGTATGTATGTAATGTATGTATGTGTGTGTGTGTGTGTGTGTCTGTATGTGTGTCTGTGTGTGTGTGTGTGTGTGTGTGTGTGTGTGTGTGTGTGTGTGTGTGTGTGTGTAATAAATAAATACATACATACATACATACATACATCCGGGCCAACATATTCTACAACTTACTTTTGCTGTCTGCCAATAGAACTGTGTCATCATCCAGCAATCTGCACACATGGATATTACCAAGACAAGCCAGTATTGTACAGTTTGGCATCACACATGCACACTTCCATAAATACATTAAACAACCATGGTGACATTACACATCCTAATCTTGCACCGAAAATGTGTCAAGAAGAGGAACATATTATGCAATATAAAGATAGAGGTCCACACACACACACACTCACACTCTATATCTATCTATCTCTCTCTCTCTATATATATATATATATAAGCCTCTTCCACAACGGTCTGTCTTGTCTTCTTCTGGGTCTTTTCCTGTCCCTTGGAATCCAATCTAAAATTTTGACTGCCCATTGATGGTCTGTTCTTCTGGCAGTATGTCCAGCCCATTGCCATTTCAGGGATTTTACTCTGATCACGATGTCTTCCACTTTTGTCATTTTTCTGATCCACGAGATCCTCTTATCTCTCCTGGTTACACCATGCATGCACCTCTCCATGCTGCTTTGAGTTGTCTGCAGCCTTTGTATGACATCATCATCATCATCATTGTCAACCATTATCAATCCACTGCTGGACGAAGGTCTCCCCAAGTTTCCTCCACAACGGTCTGTCTTGTGCCAGTCTCCTCCATGTGACCCCTGCATACTTTCGAATTTCATCCACCCATCTCCCATGTGGTCTTCTTCTGGGTCTTTTCCTGTCCCTTGGAATCCAATCTAAAATTTCGGCTGTCCATCGATCTGTCCTTCTGGCAGTATGTCCAGCCCATTGCCATTTCAGGGATTTAACTCTGATCATGATGTCTTCCACTCTTGTCATTTTTCGGATCCACGAGTTCCTCTTCTTATCTCTCCTGGTTACACCAAGTATGCACCTCTCCATGCTTTTTTGAGTTGTCTACAGCCTTTGTATGTCTCTTTTAGTTAAGGTCCACGTCTCTGCACCATATGTAAGCACTGGAAGGATGCATTGATCAAACACTTTTCTTTTAAGACATAATGGCATATTGCTCTTGAAAATTATGCTGTTTCTTCCAAAAGCTCTCCAGGCAAGTTTTGTACCGATTAATTTCTTCATCAATGTGACCCTCACTTGATATCTGCTGTCCAAGATAAACGTACGTGTCTGTTATCTCCAGCTTTTCTCCATCAATCGATAAATCTTCATTTCTTGTAAAAGCATTGAACATCACTTTTGTCTTCTGAAAGTTCATTTTTAATCCCACTTCTTTACTCTTGTCAGCAAGTTCCTGGACCATACTCTACAGCTCTGATGGGGTAGTTGCAAAAATGACTACGTCATCAGCAAAACGAAGGTGGGTTAGATAATCTCCATTAATCTTTATCCCCTTGTTTTCCCAGCTCAGCGACTGAAAAACACCCTCCAATGTGGCATTAAAGAGCTTCGGAGATATGGTGTCACCTTGTCTCACTCCCTTTCCAATTTTTACGTGTGTTGTATTTTCAAACAGCCTAATCTTTGCACTTGCATTTTCATAGATGTTATTAATAATATTAATGTATGCATCTTCAATACCGCAGGTTTTCAGAGCCATTGTAACTGCTGATGGTTTCACCGAATCAAAGGCTTTTTCATAATCGATAAAAGCCATGCACAATGGAAGTTCATATTCCCTCGCTCTTTCAATTAGTTCTCTCAGTACGTGGATATGATCTATTGTGCTGTAGCCACTCCTGAATCCAGCTTGTTCTCTCGGTTGAGCCATGTCCAGTGTTACCTTCAAGCGGTGTGAAAGAACTTTAGTGAAGATTTTATAAACTACTGATAGGAGGCTGGTAGGTCTGTAGTTTCCGAGATCCTCAATGTCACCTTTCTTATGTAGCAGGATCATTGTAGCGGTGTTCCAATCCTCAGGAATCTTTCCTTCATTAAGGCATCGAGTGAAAATTTGGGCGAGTACTGTTTCGATTTCTCCACTTGCTTCTTGTATGATGTCTACAGTAATTCCATCTTCTCCTGGAGCTTTTCCCCGCTTCATGTTCTTGATTGCATGTGCAACTTCTGCTGGAAGGACTGGAGGAACTCTGGTACTGGTATCTTTCATGATGTCTGGAGTTCATATATCATCCCTTTCATATAATTTGGAGTAGAAATCTTTCACTCTTGTCAAAATTTCTGCCTCTATTTCTTGTTACAGAACCATCTTCTTTTCTCAGTGCCATAATCTGTTTTCTTCCCTTACTGAGATGTCCCTTTGCTATCTTTAGGCTTTGGTTGTTTTCAATTGCTTTCCTCACTAGTTCACAGTTGAATTTTCTTACGTCTTCAGTGATACTTTTTCTTACTGTCTTGCATAGCTCTATATATTCCACTTTGGAAGTCACATCTTCTTTAGTTGTCCTCATCTCTCTTCTTTTTTGCATCAACATTTTGGTTTTTCCTGATAATTTGTTCACATGCAACTTGTTCTTAGACCCAGCTAATTTTGTTGCTGTTTCCATAAGAGCTTTGGTTACTTTTCTGTTAACTTCAGAAATATCCTCTTCTTCCGATGTTAGGTCTTCTAAAGCAGAGAACCTGTTCTTCAGTTCTAACTTGAAGGTATTATGGTGTTTTTTAAGGTTGGTTATGTCAATAGATTTTGTTTGTCTTATGAGCTTGCCACGTTCAAGTTTAGTGTTGAGGTGCATCTTACATCTCACCAATCTATGGTCACTACCTGTGTTGAACTTGTTTAGCACACTGCAGTCTTCTATGACGAATTTTTTGTTACACATAATAAAATCAATTTCACTTGTCGTCCCATTTGGATGTCTCCATGTCCATTTCCTGTGTGGCTTTTTCTTGAAGAAGGAGTTCAAGATGAAAAACCCTTCTGCCTCTGCAAACTCAACGAGAGTATTTCCACACTGGTTTCTGTTGCCGTGACCGAATTTACCTACTGAAGTTTCATTCTGTTGCCGTTGCCCTATTTTTGCATTGAAATCTCCCATAATTATTTTCAAGTGCTGCTTACCTTTATTATTTAGATGACAAATTTCCTCATAAAATTCTTCAATTTCTTCTTCAGGATGACTTGTGGTGGGTGCATAAGTTTGAATAATCTGAGCCTGGTATCTTTTCGAGAATTGGATAACAAGTCGTGCAGCTCTGTCAGAGGAACTTTCAACTTCTACAACTTTATCCTTCAGTTTCTTGTTTATTATAAATCCAACACCACTAGTTCTGCCAGTATCTGTCCCACGATAGTAGAAGAGATGTCCACTTTTCAGTTCGATGAGATCTTCTCCTTTTCTCCTTACCTCACTTAGCCCGACGATGTCCCACTTGATCCTTTGTAGTTCCTCTTCCAATTCAAGAAGCCTTGAATCAGAAGATAGGGAGCGTCCATTGTAAGTAGCCAAGGTCAGCATCAGATGGCAGCCTAGTCCGGTCCTCCGGGGATTCTTAGCACCCTCTGCCTTCATGTCGCACTGGCCGCTGCCTTGGCCAGGTACATTCCAGCTGCCGGAGACTGAGGGCCAAGATTTAAGTTGTGGAATCATTTTGGAGGGGTTTGGCCATAACTCACCATGCTGGCCAAGCGGGTTGGTGAGTGTGGGATAGAATTTCCTCTAATCCCGATGGTATAGTTATACCGCTATTGGCGGTCGTCAGAGCCCCTTTAGTGGGAACAGGATGCACCGCGAGAAGGCGGGGTTGACATTTGTCAAGGAGAGGCTGTGATGTTACGCATCACATATATCATCATCATCATCATTGTCAACCATTATCAATCCACTGCTGGACGAAGGTCTCCCCAAGTTTCCTCCACAACGGTCTGTCTTGTGCCAGTCTCCTCCATGTCACCCCTGCATACTTTCGAATTTCATCCACCCATCTCCCATGTGGTCTTCTTCTGGGTCTTTTCCTGTCCCTTGGAATCCAATCTAAAATTTCGGCTGTCCATCGATGATCTGTCCTTCTGGCAGTATGTCCAGCCCATTGCCATTTCAGGGATTTAACTCTGATCATGATGTCTTCCACTCTTGTCATTTTTCGGATCCACGAGTTCCTCTTCTTATCTCTCCTGGTTACACCAAGTATGCACCTCTCCATGCTTCTTTGAGTTGTCTGCAGCCTTTGTATGCCTCTTTTAGTTAAGGTCCACGTCTCTGCACCATACGTAAGCACTGGAAGGATGCATTGATCAAACACTTTTCTTTTAAGACATAATGGCATATTGCTCTTGAAAATTATGCTGTTTCTTCCAAAAGCTCTCCAGGCAAGTTTTGTACGCCGATTAATTTCTTCATCAATGTGACCCTCACTTGATATCTGCTGTCCAAGATAAACGTACGTATCTGTTATCTCCAGCTTTTCTCCATCAATCGATAAATCTTCATTTCTTGTAAAAGCATTGAACATCACTTTTGTCTTCTGAAAGTTCATTTTTAATCCCACTTCTTTACTCTTGTCAGCAAGTTCCTGGATCATATTCTGCAGCTCTGATGGGGTAGTTGCAAAAATGACTACGTCATCAGCAAAACGAAGGAGGTTAGATAATCTCCATTAATCTTTATCCCCTTGTTTTTCCAGCTCAGCGACTGAAAAACACCCTCCAATGTGGCATTAAGAGCTTCGGAGATATGGTGTCACCTTGTCTCACTCCCTTTCCAATTTTTATGTGTGTTGTATTTTCAAACAGCCTAATCTTTGCACTTGCATTTTCATAGATGTTATTAATAATATTAATGTATGCATCTTCAATACCGCAGGTTTTCAGAGCCATTGTAACTGCTGATAGTTTCACCGAATCAAAGGCTTTTTCATAATCGATAAAAGCCATGCACAATGGAAGTTCATATTCCCTCGCTCTTTCAATTAGTTCTCTCAGCACATGGATATGATCTATTGTGCTGTAGCCACTCCTGAATCCAGCTTGTTCTCTTGGTTGAGCCATGTCCAGTGTTACCTTCAAGCGGTGTGAAAGAACTTTAGTGAAGATTTTATAAACTACTGATAGGAGGCTGATAGGTCTGTAGTTTCCGAGATCCTCAATGTCACCTTTCTTATGTAGCAGGATCATTGTAGCGGTGTTCCAATCCTCAGGAATCTTTCCTTCATTAAGGCATCGAGTGAAAATTTGGGCGAGTACTGTTTCGATTTCTCCACTTGCTTCTTGTATGATGTCTACAGTAATTCCATCTTCTCCTGGAGCTTTTCCCCGCTTCATGTTCTTGATTGCATGTGCAACTTCTGCTGGAAGGACTGGAGGAACTCTGGTACTGGTATCTTTCATGATGTCTGGAGTGCATGTATCATCCCTTTCATATAATTTGGAGTAGAAATCTTTCACTCTTGTCAAAATTTCGCCTCTATTTCTTGTTACAGAACCATCTTCTTTTCTCAGTGCCATAATCTGTTTTCTTCCCTTACTGAGATGTCCCTTTGCTATCTTTAGGCTTTGGTTGTTTTCAATTGCTTTCCTCACTAGTTCACAGTTGAATTTTCTTACGTCTTCAGTGATACTTTTTCGTACTGTCTTGCATAGCTCTATATATTCCACTTTGGAAGTCACATCTTCTTTAGTTGTCCTCATCTCTCTTCTTTTTGCATCAACATTTTCGTTTTTCCTGATAATTTATTTACACGCAACTTGTTCTTAGACCCAGCTAATTTTGTTGCTGTTTCCATAAGAGCTTTGGTTATTTTTCTGTTAACTTCAGAGATGTCCATTTCTTCCGATGTTAGGCCTTCTAAAGCAGAGAACCTGTTCTTCATTTCCAACTTGAAGGTATTATGATGTTTTTTAAGGTTGGTTATGTCAATAGATTTTGTTTGTCTTATGAGCTTGCCACGTTCAAGTTTAGTGTTGAGGTGCATCTTACATCTCACCAATCTATGGTCACTACCTGTGTTGAACTTGTTTAGCACACTGCAGTCTTCTATGACGAATTTTTTGTTACACATAATAAAATCCATTTCACTTGTCGTTCCATTTGGATGTCTCCATGTCCATTTCCTGTGTGGCTTTTTCTTGAAGGAGTTCAAGATGAAAAACCCTTCTGCCTCTGCAAACTCAACGAGAGTATTTCCACGCTGGTTTCTGTTGCCGTGACCGAATTTACCTACTGAAGTTTCATTCTGTTGCCGTTGCCCTATTTTTGCATTGAAATCTCCCATAATTATTTTCAAGTGCTGCTTACCTTTATTATTTAGATGACAAATTTCCTCATAAAATTCTTCAATTTCTTCTTCAGGATGACTTGTGGTGGGTGCATAAGTTTGAATAATCTGAGCCTGGTATTTTCTCGATAGTTGGATAACGAGTCGTGCAGCTCTGTCAGAGGAACTTTCAACTTCTACAACTTTATCCTTCAGTTTCTTGTTTATTATAAATCCAACACCACTAGTTCTGCCAGTATCTGTCCCACGATAGTAGAAGAGATGTCCACTTTTCAGTTCGATGAGATCTTCTCCTTTTCTCCTTACC
This sequence comes from Macrothele yani, assembly GCA_039090855.1. Classification (NCBI taxonomy): domain Eukaryota; kingdom Metazoa; phylum Arthropoda; class Arachnida; order Araneae; family Macrothelidae; genus Macrothele; species Macrothele yani. Next base: position 69,307,041 of record CM077018.1, read on the forward strand.
TCACTTAGCCCCACGATGTCCCACTTGATCCTTTGTAGTTCCTCTTCCAATTCAAGAAGCCTTGAATCAGAAGATAGGGAGCATCCATTGTACGTTGCCAAGGTCAGCATCAGATGGCAGCCTAGTCCGGTCCTCCGGGGATTCTTAGCACCCTCTGCCTTCATGTCGCACTGGCCGCTGCCTTGGCCAGGTACATTCCAGCTGCCGGAGACTGAGGGCCAAGATTTAAGTTGTGGAGTCATTTTGGAGGGGTTTGGCCATAACTCACCATGCTGGCCAAGCGGGTTGGTGAGTGTGGGATAGAATTTCCTCTAATCCCGATGGTATAGTTATACCGCTATTGGCGGTCGTCAGAGCCCCTTTAGTGGGAACAGGATGCACCACGAGAAGGCGGGGTTGACATTTGTCAAGGAGAGGCTGTGATGTTACGCATCACCTGACCTTACATCCCATCACATATATATATATATATATATATATATATATATATACTTAAGAGCAAAACTGAAGACTAAGGAAAAAATTTTAGAATTTAAAACGAAGGGTGCAAAATAACCTGAAAATCAAAACGCGCAACGCAGCAGTTTTGAAAATTCAGAATTCACATACTATAAAGATACCTAAGCAAAAAAATACATATATAATTTTGACTCACACCTAGTACAACATAGAAAAGGTTATGTATCTACCTGCGTGAGTAAAAGGAGAAAAGAAAAAAAGAAAATAAAACAACTGAATGTAGAAGGTGTCGAGAATACTGAGCCTTGGCTTTATCAAGGACCAGCAAAAACTCTGCATTTTCTCACTTCCACAAAGACCTAGTTGGAAATGGGTTTCTGCAAGGCCATAGATGCAAGTAACATTCCCACCAAAAATAGTTTAAAAAATATATATATAAGTCATGTCCTCCGTAGAGTAGCATGACCTAGCACTAGTTAACAATTTCGCTTGCATCCATTAACCTTCATGGCCCGACCCATGCTCTTCATCTGTTACTATTAAACAGAGAGAAGAAGATTAAAGAGAACTCAAGCTGTGAGAGTGACATAATAAATAGAAATGATTTTCAGCTATAACGAAATTCCAAGTTCGTTTGAGAGAGAATTTAAACCTGAAAAACAAATTTTACATTGCAATTAAAAAAGGAAATGTTAATTTATAACGAACAGATTTTTGAAAGAAAACTTGAGTCTAAAACCCCTACTCTACAACTTATGACAGCACGAAAACGAGAATAAGTTAAAGATAATAATTAACTAAAGAAAACTTTGTGAAAGTTATATACCTTAAACAGTTAGTTGCAATATGTACAAAGTATTTCAGCAGTGCTTTTAAGTGCATAATTAATTAGTTATTAAGAACTTAACTACTTTGAAAAAACAGCGCATAGACAGCGCATAGAAAAGGAACAAGCTTAGCCATCTTCTGTTCCTAGGTACCACAAAAGACGCTCAAAGTTACAAAGAAAAGTAAGAGTTAAAACCCGCATAAATGTTAACAGACAAACCAATGCTTAAAAGCTGAAAAGCTAAAAAACGACAGAGAAAGGTACATGAAGTACAAACATTGAACTTATAAAACCTAGAACCCAAAAACAAGGAAGAGAGCTTACCTCTTGAGTTACAAAAACTTTTCTCCTCACAAGAGGAGAACATGGCTGACCTCTTCCGCCACTCCCTAGACGCTGGGGGCAGTGAGGGTGGGGCTGATGGCCTCCTCATACAGCAAGAAACCAACGCGCGGAGATTTTAACCAGAGAAAAAAATATATAAACTTAAGACTGTGGATCTGTATGATCAGAATGAGCAGAATTAACTCTCCAGAATACATGAGAAATATTATAAAATACACGAGCAGTTTATTTAATAATCTTTGCATGTATTAAATCACCTTAGTGAGCTTCTATAGATTAATCAGAATCTTATTAATTTTAATGTTGGTTTTACTATTTTTAGTATAGCTATCCTAGTGATGAATAACTGGTTTTCTTTTTTATTTGTTTTTATTTTCTTTTATAAACAGATTTTTAAGCTTTTTTTGTGATTTTGTTTATATTATTTAATTTTTTTGTTTTAATAGGACCGTCATATCCATAGCACTAAGGTTCCTTTAGGTAGTTAATAGGCATCCTCTAGCCAACTTCCTTACGGCTTTGATTGGTCAGAATCATATTATTAACTGTGTAGAAAATTAAAGCAGATCTGCCAACCTTACTCTATTATTCAGAATAATTTTTCTTAAAGTTCTTTTGATGAAAGAAGAAGGAATTTCGTTCTCTAGAAAACTTTCTAATAGTATATTAATGTGGTAATTGAAGTCCAAATTGTTGCTGCAAATTCTTGAAATTCTTAGGACCTGAGAAATTAGTACATTCTCAATTACTTTGGTTGAAATGTTATTATTCCAGTGTAGATATTTTATATATATATATATATATATATATATCATCATCATCATCATTGTCAACCATTATCAATCCACTGCTGGACGAAGGTCTCCTCAAGTTTCCTCCACAACGGTCTGTCTTGTGCCAGTCTCCTCCATGTCACTCCCGCATATTTACGAATTTCATCCACCCATCTCCCATGTGGTCTTTTTCTGGGTCTTTTCCTGTCCCTTGGAATCCAATCTAAAATTTCGGCTGTCCATCTATGGTCTGTCCTTCTGGCAGTATGTCCAGCCCATTGCCATTTCAGGGATTTAACTCTGATCATGATGTCTTCCACTCTCGTCATTTTTCGGATCCACGAGTTCCTCTTCCTATCTCTCCTGGTTATACCAAGCATGCACCTCTCCATGCTTCTTTGAGTTGTCTGCAGCCTTTGTATGTCTCTTTTAGTTAAGGTCCACGTCTCTGCACCATACGTAAGCACTGGAAGGATGCATTGATCAAACACTTTTCTTTTAAGACATAATGGCATATTGCTCTTGAAAATTATGCTGTTTCTTCCAAAAGCTCTCCAGGCAAGTTTTGTACGCCGATTAATTTCTTCATCAATGTGACCCTCACTTGATATCTGCTGTCCAAGATAAACATACGTATCTGTTATCTCCAGTTTTTCTCCATCAATCGATAAATCTTCATTTCTTGTAAAAGCATTGAACATCACTTTTGTCTTCTGAAAGTTCATTTTTAATCCCACTTCTTTACTCTTGTCAGCAAGTTCCTGGATCATACTCTGCAGCTCTGATGGGGTAGTTGCAAAAATGACTACGTCATCAGCAAAACGAAGGTGGGTTAGATAATCTCCATTAATCTTTATCCCTTTGTTTTCCCAGTTCAGTGATTGAAAGACATTTTCCAATGTGGCATTAAAGAGCTTCGGAGATATGGTGTCACCTTGTCTCACTCCCTTTCCAATTTTTATGTGTGTTGTATTTTCAAACAGCCGAATCTTTGCACTTGCATTTTCATAGATGTTATTAATAATATTAATGTATGCATCTTCAATACCGCAGGATTTCAGAGCCGTGGTAACTGCTGATGGTTTCACCGAATCAAAGGCTTTTTCATAATCGATAAAAGCCATGCACAATGGAAGTTCATATTCCCTCGCTCTTTCAATTAGTTCTCTCAGTACGTGGATATGATCTATTGTGCTGTAGCCACTCCTGAATCCAGCTTGTTCTCTCGGTTGAGCCATGTCCAGTGTTACCTTCAAGCGGTGTGAAAGAACTTTAGTGAAGATTTTATAAACCACTGATAGGAGGCTGATAGGTCTGTAGTTCCTGAGATCCTCAATGTCACCTCTTTTATGTAGCAGGATCATTGTAGCATTGTTCCAATCCTCAGGAATCTTCCCTTCATTAAGGCATCGAGTGAAAATTTGGGCGAGTACTGTTTCAATTTCTCCACTTGCTTCTTGTATGATGTCTATAGTAATTCCATCTTCTCCTGGAGCTTTCCCCCGCTTCATGTTCTTGATTGCATGAGCAACTTCTGCTGGGAGGACTGGAAGAACTCTGGTACCTTTCATGATGTCTGGAGTACATGTATCATCCCTTTCATATAATTTGGAGTAGAAATCTTTCACTCTTGTCAAAATTTCGCCTCTATTTCTTGTTATAGAACCATCTTCTTTTCTCAGAGCCATAATCTGTTTTCTTCCCTTACTGAGATGTCCCTTTGCTATCTTTAGGCTTTGGTTGTTTTCAATTGCTTTCCTCACTAGCTCACAGTTGAATTTCCTTACGTCTTCAGTGATACTTTTTCGTGCTGTCTTGCATAGCTCTATATATTCCACTTTGGAAGTCACATCTTCTTTAGTTGTCCTCATCTCTCTTCTTTTTTGCATCAACATTTTGGTTTTTCCTGATAATTTGTTTACATGCAACTTGTTCTTAGACCCAGCTAATTTTGTTGCTGTTTCCATAAGAGCTTTGGTTACTTTTCTGTTAACTTCCGAAATATCCACTTCTTCCGATGTTAGGCCTTCTAAAGCAGAGAATCTGTTCTTCAGTTCCAACTTGAAAGTATTATGGTGTTTTTTAAGGTTGGTTATGTCAATACATTTTGTTTGTCTTATGAGCTTGCCACGTTCCAGTTTAGTGTTGAGGTGCATCTTACATCTCACCAATCTATGGTCACTACCTGTGTTGAACTTGTTTAGCACACTGCAGTCTTCTATGACGAATTTATTGTTACACATAATAAAATCAATTTCACTTGTCGTCCCAATTGGATGTCTCCATGTCCATTTCCTGTGTGGCTTTTTCTTGAAAAAGGAATTCAAGATGAAAAATTCCTTCTGCCTCTGCAAACTCAACGAGAGTATTTCCACGCTGGTTTCTGTTGCCGTGACCGAATTTACCTACTGAAGTTTCATTCTGTTGCCGGTGCCCTATTTTTGCATTGAAATCTCCCATAATTATCTTCAAGTGCTGCTTACCTTTATTATTTAGTTGACGAATTTCCTCATAAAATTCTTCAATTTCTTCTTCAGGATGACTTGTGGTGGGTGCATAAGTTTGAATAATCTGAGCCTGGTATCTTCTCGATAGTTGGATAATGAGTCGTGCAGCTCTGTCAGAGGAACTTTCAACTTCTACCACTTTATCCTTCAGTTTCTTGTTTATTATAAATCCAACACCACTAGTTCTGCCAGTATCTGTCCCACGATAATAGAAGAGATGTCCACTTTTCAGTTCAATGAGATCTTCTCCTTTTCTCCTTACCTCACTCAGCCCGACGATGTCCCACTTGATCCTTTGTAGTTCCTCTTCCAATTCAAGAAGCCTTGAATCAGAAGATAGGGAGCGTCCGTTGTAGGTAGCCAAGGTCAGCATCAAATGGCAGCCTAGTCCGGTCCTCCGGGGATTCTTAGCACCCTCTGCCTTCATGTCGCACTGGCCGCTGCCTTGGCCAGGTACATTCCAGCTGCCGGAGACTGAGGGCCAAGATTTAAGTTGTAGAGTCATTTTGGAGGTGTTTGGCCATAACTCACCACGCTGGCCAAGCGGGTTGGTGAGTGTGGGATAGCATTTCCTCTGATCCCGATGGTATAGTTATACCGCTATTTGCGGTCGTCAGAGCCCCTTTAGTGGGAACAGGATGCACCACAAGAAGGCGGGGTTTACATTTGTCAAGGAGAGGCTGTGATGTATATATATATATATATATATATATTCATTGGTTTGTGCCAGTAACATGTCTGAGCCAGGGCTCACACTAAGAATTTACCAAGTTGCCAAAAGTGACTAAATCCAAAATATGGTGATAAAAAAAATAGAATTGGCGATAATGGTGGCGAATGATTTTATATGTGTTCAACTATTTTTGACTCTCAGGTGAACTGTAATTCATGGTAATTTTTGGGCTAAACTGCAGCTGATATGATTTTAAAGTTTGATTTTTCAAAGCTGTAATACTGAAAACAGTGCTGCACAGTGTAATTTTCATTGTTTCGTGAAAGACATATCATGACTGCTTGCGAGTCGTTTGGGGGAGTGGATGGAAATAAGTGTTGCTGGTGCTGGGGGATATTGAGAGGGAAGAAAATCATCTGTATGTATAGTGAGTGGGTCAGCAAACAATTCCCCTTGGGAAATGTTTGGATATATCATGTTAAAAGACCCAATGCCCCTTTGGGAAATGTTTTAAGATATGTTAAAAGACCCAATAAGGTCATGTTACATATTAAACAATTCTTTCTTTTGAGGTGCTCGCCTTTGAATCTGATAGTATAATAAACATGTATAACAGAAGATATGATAGTATGATGATTTTGCTATTGAATAAGATATAAAATACATAATTTAATATGCTCAGCATGATATTGTGAATGAGTGAACTCAAATCATTTAGTATCTGGTGATTAGAAGTAAAGCAAAAACAAACGCAGAAAACAGCCCTACATAAGAACGTGCTGACGGAAATGACTGTGCAACAATACAAGTCAGAAATAAAGAGATTTAAAAAAAGTAGGTATTAAATTAAATGACCAAATAGAACACTTAGATTTTTTTAAACAATGTGAAGGCAGTAATGTTGTACCAAAATATCTTAAAATTAAAACAAGATCTTTGAAAAATAACGATAAAAAAATTATAGAAACAGCTGAAATTAAAAGATTAAGAACAGAAATAAGAAGAAAGAGACTATATTTATCACCTATCTAAAAAAGTGTTTAACCTGTATACTGACCTTAGAAAAAATTACAAGGATGAAGATATTGATAGAGATATGTGTATTATACATCATCATCATCATCATCATCATCGTCAACCATTATCAATCCACTGCTGGACGAAGGTCTCCCCAAGTTTCCTCCACAACGGTCTGTCTTGTGCCAGTCTCCTCCATGTCACTCCCGCATATTTACGAATTTCATCCACCCATCTCCCATGTGGTCTTTTTCTGGGTCTTTTCCTGTCCCTTGGAATCCAATCTAAAATTTCGGCTGTCCATCTATGGTCTGTCCTTCTGGCAGTATGTCCAGCCCATTGCCATTTCAGGGATTTAACTCTGATCATGATGTCTTCCACTCTCGTCATTTTTCGGATCCACGAGTTCCTCTTCTTATCTCTCCTGGTTATACCAAGCATGCACCTCTCCATGCTTCTTTGAGTTGTCTGCAGCCTTTGTATGTCTCTTTTAGTTAAGGTCCACGTCTCTGCACCATACGTAAGCACTGGAAGGATGCATTGATCAAACACTTTTCTTTTAAGACATAATGGCATATTGCTCTTGAAAATTATGCTGTTTCTTCCAAAAGCTCTCCAGGCAAGTTTTGTACGCCGATTAATTTCTTCATCAATGTGACCCTCACTTGATATCTGCTGTCCAAGATAAACATACGTATCTGTTATCTCCAGTTTTTCTCCATCAATCGATAAATCTTCATTTCTTGTAAAAGCATTGAACATCCCTTCTGTCTTCTGAAAGTTCATTTTTAATCCCACTTCTTTACTCTTGTCAGCAAGTTCCTGGATCATACTCTGCAGCTCTGATGGGGTAGTTGCAAAAATGACTATGTCATCAGCAAAACGAAGGTGGGTTAGATAATCTCCATTAATCTTTATCCCTTTGTTTTCCCAGTTCAGTGATTGAAAGACATTTTCCAATGTGGCATTAAAGAGCTTCGGAGATATGGTGTCACCTTGTCTCACTCCCTTTCCAATTTTTATGTGTGTTGTATTTTCAAACAGCCGAATCTTTGCACTTGCATTTTCATAGATGTTATTAATAATATTAATGTATGCATCTTCAATACCGCAGGTTTTCAGAGCCATTGTAACTGCTGATGGTTTCACCGAATCAAAGGCTTTTTCATAATCGATAAAAGCCATGCACAATGGAAGTTCATATTCCCTCGCTCTTTCAATTAGTTCTCTCAGCACATGGATATGATCTATTGTGCTGTAGCCACTCCTGAATCCAGCTTGTTCTCTCGGTTGAGCCATGTCCAGTGTTACAGTCAAGCGGTGTGAAAGAACTTTAGTGAAGATTTTATAAACTACTGATAGGAGGCTGATAGGTCTGTAGTTTCCGAGATCCTCAATGTCACCTTTCTTATGTAGCAGGATCATTGCAGCGGTGTTCCAATCCTCAGGAATCTTTCCTTCATTAAGGCATCGAGTGAAAATTTGGGCGAGTACTGTTTCGATTTCTCCACTTGCTTCTTGTATGATGTCTACAGTAATTCCATCTTCTCCTGGAGCTTTTCCCCGCTTCATGTTCTTGATTGCATGTGCAACTTCTGCTGGAAGGACTGGAGGAACTCTGGTACTGGTATCTTTCATGATGTCTGGAGTGCATGTATCATCCCTTTCATATAATTTGGAGTAGAAATCTTTCACTCTTGTCAAAATTTCGCCTCTATTTCTTGTTATAGAACCATCTTCTTTTCTCAGAGCCATAATCTGTTTTCTTCCCTTACTGAGATGTCTCTTTGCTATCTTTAGGCTTTGGTTGTTTTCAATTGCTTTCCTCACTAGCTCACAGTTGAATTTCCTTACGTCTTCAGTGATACTTTTTCGTGCTGTCTTGCATAGCTCTATATATTCCACTTTGGAAGTCACATCTTCTTTAGTTGTCCTCATCTCTCTTCTTTTTTGCATCAACATTTTGGTTTTTCCTGATAATTTGTTCACATGCAACTTGTTCTTAGACCCAGCTAATTTTGTTGCGGTTTCCATAAGAACTTTGGTTACTTTTCTGTTAACTTCCGAAATATCCACTTCTTCCGATGTTAGGCCTTCTAAAGCAGAGAATCTGTTCTTCAGTTCCAACTTGAAAGTATTATGGTGTTTTTTAAGGTTGGTTATGTCAATACATTTTGTTTGTCTTATGAGCTTGCCATGTTCCAGTTTAGTGTTGAGGTGCATCTTACATCTTACCAATCTATGGTCACTACCTGTGTTGAACTTGTTCAGCACACTGCAGTCTTCGATGACGAATTTTTTGTTACACATAATAAAATCAATTTCACTTGTCGTCCCAATTGGATGTCTCCATGTCCATTTCCTGTGTGGCTTTTTCTTGAAAAAGGAATTCAAGATGAAAAATCCTTCTGCCTCTGCAAACTCAACGAGAGTATTTCCACGCTGGTTTCTGTTGCCGTGACCAAATTTACCTACTGAAGTTTCATTCTGTTGCTGTTGCCCTATTTTTGCATTGAAATCTCCCATAATTATCTTCAAGTGCTGCTTACCTTTATTATTTAGATGACGAATTTCCTCATAAAATTCTTCAATTTCTTCTTCAGGATGACTTGTGGTGGGTGCATAAGTTTGAATAATCTGAGCCTGGTATCTTCTCGATAGTTGGATAACGAGTCGTGCAGCTCTGTCAGAGGAACTTTCAACTTCTACCACTTTATCCTTCAGTTTCTTGTTTATTATAAATCCAACACCACTAGTTCTGCCAGTATCTGTCCCACGATAATAGAAGAGATGTCCACTTTTCAGTTCAATGAGATCTTCTCCTTTTCTCCTTACCTCACTTAGCCCCACGATGTCCCACTTGATCCTTTGTAGTTCCTCTTCCAATTCAAGAAGCCTTGAATCAGAAGATAGGGAGCGTCCGTTGTAGGTAGCCAAGGTCAGCATCAAATGGCAGCCTAGTCCGGTCCTCCGGGGATTCTTAGCACCCTCTGCCTTCATGTCGCATATATATATATATATATATATATATATATACTTAAGAGCAAAACTGAAGACTAAGGAAAAACTTTAGAATTTAAAACGAAGGTTGCAAATTAACCTGAATTGCTCACGGTGGTCGTTAAACCTCCAATCAAAAAAAAAAAGATTCTTATAAGAACTAAATGAGCACATAAAAGTTCAAGATCTTTGCATGCTGTCTGGTGGAGGAGTGCTTTGAGGCGCGGATTTGGAAGTAGCCCGACATTGGCCCGGGTTCGAGTCCCGGAAGAGCGCTTGTCTGATGGCTCTGTACCTACCCTGGAACCAGTTGTCGTAAATTAGGCACGGGCGACTGCTTATAGTCCTTAAAATAAATGGTGTTCGTTAAAACATAAAGCAAAAAAATGCAAACAATGCTGCCATATTTTTACATAGTTTTTATTCGATCAGAGTTATTAAAAAGCAGGTCGTTGTCTGTCGTGAAAGCAATGTGTCACTACCCCGGTGGCCGAGCGGTCAGAGGCGTAGATTCCTGACTAATCACCCATAGAGACATGTGTGTTTTTTTTTTCGTTTTTAATAAAAATCGCAATTAAATGTATTTCCTAAAACATTCACATACAAATATTTAACTTTTAAATACAGCATAAACGCACTCCCAGTTGCTTATATATATATATATATATATATCTGAAATGTAAGGTCAGGTGATGCGTAACATCACAGCCTCTCCTTGACAAATGTCAACCCCGGCTTCTCGTGGTGCATCCTGTTCCCACTAAAGGGACTCTGACTACCGCCAATAGCAGTATAACTATACCATCGGGATTAGAGGAAATGCTATCCTGCACTCACCAACCCGCTTGACCAGCGTGGTGTGTTATGACCAAACCCCTCCAAAATGCCTCCACAACTTAAATCTTGGCCCTCAGTCTCCGGCAGCTGGAATGTACCTGGCCAAGGCAGCGGCCAGTGCGATATGAAGGCAGAGGGTGCTAAGAATCCCAGGAGGACCGTATTCTGTATACTCCAACTTTTTCGAGCATTTTACTGCTTTCTTTATTTTTAAAAAATAATATCCTTGTGTGTAACAACGGATGTACTTTATTTTTGTTCTGACATTCTTTCTTTAGAATTTTGTTGATATGTGGAATGTTATGGTAGTTGTCCATGATATTCCATATCTTTGTTGGTCTCATGATATGGAATATCGTGGACAACTACCATACATTCCACGTATCAACAAAATTTTAAAGAAAGAATGTCAGAACGAAAATAAAGACTTCGGTACATCCGTTGTTACACACAAAGATATTATTTAAAAAAAAATAAAGAAAGCAGTAAAATGCTTGAAAGAGCTGGAGTATATAGGATCCCCATAAAATCTAACCAAGATAATCAGAAAAGCTTTTATACTGGCAGCACAAAGAACAAACTAAAAAATAGATTATGTCAGCACATTAGCAACTGGTGCAAGAATGAAAATAAAACTGCATTAATAGATTATTGCAGAAGCAACCATGTAGAACCAGATTTTGAAAATATTAAAATAATAAACAGGCAGTGTACCGAAAAACGTTTGCAATACGCTGAGGCCACATTAATTGAAAAAAAAACTAGTGAACTGAACTGCAACAAGAACAATGGCATTGATCTTCCTCTACGTTGGGAACTGCGGATAAATCTCGAAAAAAACAACTCAAGAAAAAATAGGAAAACACATCGCTCCAACCATAATTGATGAAAACACCAACAACTAAGTTACAGCCTTGCGGGAGATAGCAAACAACTCCCCCACCTTTCGTTTGTTGATTCACCCAACATGTGACGTGTGGAATAGACAACCAAGTATGCCTAATCACCGGCTACCAGGAGACTCCGTGGCTGCCCGTTATGCGAACAACAGCTGAGTTCCACCGGCCTGAAGATGGTGCAGAGGCACCGAAATGCATTGCCGAGATAAGAAAGAATGACGACTAGTATTCAATGTCGTTTTTAGCATTTTCGTTTGAGTTATTCATATTCCGTTTCTTCTTGCATTCCCGTTCTGCGTCTTTCGTCTTCCTGTGTCATAGTTGTCAAACTGTTTTATTGTCATTCTCAATTATTTAAAAAGTCATGACATTTCATATTTTTAATTATCATTCAAAAAAATCCTTGTTTGTCCATACTTCTGTCTCAACCTTGTGCAATATTGTTGGTCAAGTTGTATAAACATCTGGATTAAGTCAAGAATTTGGATACATTGCTCTATTCAACTGGTGAAAGGTTACTCAACGTTTCACCCATCCTCCCTGTGACTGGCATATTTTAGGACTATCAATGCAAGTAATGTTCATATTCCTTCTTGTAAATATTATTTCAATTCTGCAATTTGGTCAATGTCAATGATTTGCTTGCATGCATAAGTAATATATACGTACAGGCCATATTAATACGACTGCATATACTTCATTACACTCGAAGACGGTGCGGTGCGGGTACATTTGAGTACGAGAGAGCGAATTGGCTCCTGAAACAAACGTGCAAAGAGTTCATATTTCGGGAATTATGTCTAGTCAATGCTGACATAAAAGTAAAATATTATTTGAACTCTTTGAATGCAAATACATGTGAAGTGTTTGGCTCAAAAGACCCTGTGTGAGCCAATACGGGGAGATTTTGGATACAATTTGATCAATAGTTGGACTACTTACCAGCAGTCACTTTTGTCAAAAAATCCTTCCAAGACTATTTCCAATACATCCGAGATTAACATACCTGGATCATCATGTAGCTTACCTGCATTATCATGTTCATCACTCTCTCTACCAGTACAAACTTTGCCTCAAATTCCCAAGAATGGGGAGGAAAGTGACAAGAAAAGAAAATTGTCTCTGGAGAAATAAAAGTAAATCTAAACAAACAAACAAAAAAAAAGAATTTTTCTTTAAGAAATGATGTGGCTTTAGTTGGCGATACATATTAGTATGTTTATCTTTTAGATATTTTTTTCTTTTCTTTCACATGTTGCATTAAGGGAAACAATTCATATTGAAGTATTTGTATTCTGTATTTTGCATTTTATTTCTATTAATAGCAGAGTAGCACTGATTCCAAAATTGTCTGTGTTTAAAGAATTCAACATAAGTTTTTTTATGCTTCATAAATATGATTTCAATGTTTGCCTCTTTAGTAAATGGAATAAACATGTTTTACATGTCAGAATGTGAATTATCCATATTTAACAAAGACTTTCATTTTATTATTCATCTGCTTGGTGTTTTCAGTTTTTCAAAGAAACTTAGGCAACTTTCCCAAATTAAAACTATTTAACAATTCTATCGGTGTATATTAGCAGAACATTTGTTTTCAACGTTCATTTAGTTTGATGCGATTTCTGTACTTATTATGAAAGATATCAGAATCGTTTACTTTTGCATCATTAACTTTCAGGGTTTTTCACTTTGAATCACAATCACCCCTGAAAGGTGCCAGCAGCAACAAAGATGGTAATGTGTGGGCGCGGGTGGAAGTGTCGCGGATGTTTCAGATTTGTTGTTTGTGATGGGAAACTGTTCGGTGAAAGCCGAAAATGCCGGGTACATGCTGTCAACAAGTTTATCACCATTTGGATCCGTTTACACATCGTATTGCTGCAATGCTGTCAACAGGTTTATCGCCATTTGGATGGCTAATCTACACATCATATCACTGCGCATGTGCAATGGGATACACAAACTGTGTGACGCTGTTAGCACCAGTGGCTACAGAAAGTTTGTATGTGTGTCGGAGCAGCTGTGGTGCAGTCTGACAGACACCCGCATGCCTGGACCTGCAGATTGTTTGACACGTTCGTTTGTCACCAGAAAACACTACAGCCGATATTCGAAGTGCTGTGTCATCAACCATGGATGTCACCATAACAACATGAACTGTAAACCGAAGATTACATGTGGCAACTGGAGGCAACCGTTATGTTGACTTCCATTGATGGCCAGCTATCATGGCACTCGTCCGGCTTAGTGCTAAAGTCATGCGAACTGGGGTCATGAAAGGACCTTTGTGGTCTTCGGTGATGAATCCCGTTTCTGTCTGGGTGCTCACAATTGACACATCCATGTCTGGCAACACCCTGGTAAGCGGATGGATCCCGATTTTGTTTGAGACCACAACACCACCTATCAGACAGCAAGCATCATGGTATGGGGTGTTATTGTGCATGACAACAGGTCACCTCTTGTCTGCATCACGGGCACACCGACAGCTGCACGATACATGAGCGAGGTTCTGCATCCCAATTTGATACCGTTCCTGAATTGCCTATAGCACTCCATTTTCCAGCAAGATAATGCCCGTATGCACACCGCTCAGGTCTCCAGACAATGTTTGCATCATGTTCAAACACTGCCATGGCCAGCAAGATCGCTCGATTAATTCCCAATCATGAATTATGGGAGCAAGTCAACCTGCTTGGTGCTCCATTCCTCAGGATGATATCCATCGACTGTATGACTCATTGCCATGCTGTATTGCTGTTTGTGGTGGTGCAACCACTTACTGAGGTGTACCCATTATGCTGCATTATCTCATCTGATAAATACTGTACGTCGCTGAAAAGAAGATCAAGGTACACCCTTATGTATTCTTATTTGCTTGCTTAATTTCACCCCTCTGTCCTCACTTCTTCTGGGGGGAGGGCAATTTTTATGTTGAGCAGTGTATTTGGTTTTTGCAGGCGGTTTGTTATGTGTCTTGTAACACAGAGCAATTGGGCACAATGGCCTGAAATACTCCTGCTTGGAAGAACACAACATGAGAGAACCAACTATTCAATAGAACAAAGTCCTTTGGTGGTTAGTTCTTTGCAGCATTTTTTCTAAACAGAAACCCATTTGATCATTAAGCATTGTGTTGTAGAAAAAAGAGAAACCGAAACTAATCAGTTGACATATTTTTTCTTACATATGAACTGTTTCTATGGGGATGTATTAACAAATTTTACCTGGGCAGTGGGCAGTATACATACTGCTGTGCACAAGGAAAGATCTTGGAAATATGGTACTAAGATAATGTGCATCGTACCTTCAGTTCTGTGTAGCATTTTTTTCTAAACAGAAACCCATTTGATCATTAAGCATTGTGTTGTGAAAAAAGAGAAACCAAAACTAATCAGTTTACATATTTTTTCTTACATATGAACTGTTTCTATGGGGATGTATTAACAAATTTTACCTGGGCAGTGGGCAGTATACATGCTGCTGTGCACAAGGAAAGATCTTGGAAATATGGTACTAAGATAATGTGCATCGTACATTCAGTTGTTGTTAATAAAAAGTAAGTAATTGCATAAAGATAAGTTATTTAAAGAATTTACTAATGCAGAAATAGAAGGAAATATAACAGTTCACCGTATTGTGATTTAGGTTGCTGCTCTGAAAAAAAAGTTTGAAACCACCTGGAAGTCAGTTTATTTTTAATTTTTTTAATTTTTTACTTTTGAATGGGAACTCTGGTAGAGGAAATCATGGGAGTGAAAGATTCAGCGTGCATACAAGAAGCAGTTGTGAATATGAAGTACAAAAGGTCACGTGGTGAGATGTATGATGAATGGTAGTGAAGCTTCAGTTTAGTGCCAAGATCTCTGTAAAGCCCCGCCCACACTTGGAAACATTTTCAGAAAACATTGTTTGGACACTAATTGCAAACATGTTCTTTGTGTTTCCTTTATGTTTTTGAGGATGTTTCAAAACATTTGACAAACAAATTCTGATTTTTTTGGAAACAAAAAAATGTTTAGTGTTTTCCATTTCAAATTGATAACAAGGAACAGTTTCTTGTTCTTCTGATTTCTTTGACATTTTTCATGGACATTTTATTTGGTGTTATCTTATTTTTTTTTTCAGGCTTAAAATTCAATTTCATGATTCTATGACCAATTTCTTAATACTGTACTTATTATGCTCTAAACAAAAAAAAAACCTTTTTAAGTTTTCTTTAATTCACTCCATTAAAAAATTCGTTTTTCAAATTCACTCTGTTTATTCTAAACCCACTTCTACCACCTGCTTGATTCCTTTTTATTCAGCACATCCAGTTAAATATAAAATTTCTGCACTTTTTTCTTACACTCATTCATCCAGTGTTTGTTTTTGAGATCTGGAAATCTCAAAAATAAAAGACCTTGCCAGAACATATGGTTATCCTAACCATATCATTAGCATGCTAATTCGTCGTTTAATTGAATTACTGGCCTCAACCTTAACCTGTGACAAAACCCCTGTTAAATATATAGGGTCTATATAAAACTTTCCAGCTGTTTGCAATATCCTTAAGAACATTTGTAAGAGGTATAATTTGAGTTTCAGTGTAAAAACTTTTAATTTGATATCTCAAATAAGAAACGACAGAGATTTAATGAATTTGGAATACTGTCACGGCGTTCGCACCATTCCGTTAAGGGCCATAGATTCCGATGAAAGAGAGACTATATATGTGGGTTCTACATTTTGTAACCTAAAATGCCAAATCTATGAACACAAATACAATTTAAAAACAAAATTCTTCTGCTACAGCCTTATCCAGATTATGCTTGGAAGGTAATCACTAGCTATTATGGAACCTTACTACTATCCTGTCAGCTCCAACAACATGTTTTGCTACTTTATTTTCTGGAAGCTTATGGATTTACAAGTATGGACCTAAATGTTGCAACGACAACACACCCGTTCAGATACCTCTTCCCTGGAAATTTCTTCTGAAACCGGAACCATAACTTCAAGTTGTTCAAAACTAATTGGTGTATCTACTTTATGTAAATCTTATTCTTTGACATGTGTAGTGTACTTTAATCCTGACATTTTCATTTTGTATTTAAGTCATCCAACTTTTCATTTCCATTGTTCAGTGTGTACGACCTGATAAAGGGACTGACATGGTCACCGAAAGATCTCTTCCCTTTTTAATGTTTTTAATGCGTGTTTTTAACTTCATTTTTTAATATTAAAGAGTGGTTTTACCTGAAAATTGTTCAAATGAGGACTTATTCTATGACTTCACAAGTTTCCTTTATTAATGTATATTCAGTAATCAGTAATAATAAATAAAATAAAGAGTTTATAAAAGTATGAATTGTGTTATAAATTTTTTTACAAACCAGTTTTTTTTTCTAATCTGATAAGCAAACTGTCTGTGTTGTTTATTCTCAGAGGCAAACCAGGTACAAAATGAAAAAGATAAAAATATACAGTTGAACCATGTTATATCATTTCCAAAGGAGAACAAATACACATATATTTACAAATATGTGTCAGTCTGCTATAATATAAAGGCAGATTTGGAAGAAATGCAGACTTCCCAAAAAAAAAAAAAAAAAAAATAAAGGAGCATGAATCTTAAATTAATGCACTGAAAGTTGTTTTTAGTTTTCATTAAAAAGTAAAGTCGTTCTTTGTGTCTTTTTAATTAGAAAATTACACCAATGCAGTGGATTAGCCCACAGCTGACAGTTACATGTGGTCATTCCACCTAAGGGTTCTGGAACAAAACACAGTGAGTTGAAGTCTTTTGGCCAATAACACAGAACTAGCTGGTACTATGACGATCATGTAAGGAATGAGGATGTGTTACAGCTGTGTAATGTGAGGCAAAATATTGTTATTAAGGTGGAGACTAATATTCTTTGCTGGTTTGGCCATGTTGAAAGAATGAGTGATGAGATGCTTTCTAAGAAAAAAAATTCAGCCCAAGTAGCAGGAAAGAAAGGTAGAGGAAAGCCAAGGAAATCATGTTAGGAACAGATTCGGGAATGTCTGCATGAGAAAAATATTATGAGAGTGAAATACAGAAGGTCTTGTGTATGTTGTGGGATGGATGTCAGTGAAGCTTGAGCTGTGTGCCAAGTTCGCTGTAAATGGAGATGTTTGATATGACAACAGTAAGTAAATAATCAGTTAAAACATTTATGTGGTGAATTGCCTTTTTTTGTGAAACTAACCTCTGAATCTCAGAGAACAGCTTAGTGATGTATGCATTAAAAAGTAAATTTGAACAAGGTTTTTCGGTAAAACATAAAACTAAACTAGGCTTTTGGTACGTACCTTGACATATCCACATAATGCTGAGATTACTGCTTCACATACTTCAGGGAAAATCTGAGAAATACTGTGCTTGGAAATTTTGAAAGTGTACGAATGAATCACCAGCAGAGAAAGATATTGCAAAGATACAGCAAGTCATATGGCAGGAGGAATTGAAGCTCTATATCATGTGTTCTTTCTTGATACCTTTATGCCCTACTATTTGCAATAAATGAAGTCCTTGGGACTCAGAATTAAGGATTTCTGAAAGTGTTATAATTGAACAAAAAAAAAGATAAAATATGCAACTTACAGGACCCTACCACCCTAGATACAGCCTGGAAGTCACTTATAAAAAAGCGAAAAATCCATAAAAAAAGAAAAAAAAACATTACAAAAAGTCACACCATTTAATAAAGGACTAAAAATAATACACCTGTTTCTACAAATAAATAATTAATAGCTCAAAAATATCTACACTAAAAAGGGGAAAAATTGTACTTACGACTGATATAACTACCAACTCATCCAATAGATGGCGACACACGAGAAACAATCACCTAACACATACAGGCCGCTAAACTTTCCCTTTGTTTCCTGACATGCAACTCCTGCGGCTACACACTTGCGAGAAACCTTTGTGTAGGTAGTAGAAGGCGCTCAGGAAGTGCCAAAAGCGCTCGCCATAACAACGTGACGAAGAGCCTCTTGAGAGATGTCTCCCGACCCAATGAGTATAACTTTTTCTAATGCAATCTTTTAATTAATAGTAAATTTAAAACGTTTGAATGTGCAAATGAATGAATCTTGAACTGATAATAATATAACCTAATTGTTTTATTTATAAAAAAATTTAACTAACCAAAAAACCCGTTACATAATTGACCTATCTTGGGCTGGGAGCACGTGCCTCATGGAGCAACAACATGCGAAATACTTTGCCAATATCAGGTAAACAATACCTTAGATATTATGTATATTTAATCTAAAGCACGTTTATAACCCTTAAGGTTGTCTCATGGATTACATTTTTGTAATTCCTTGGGACTCATCGGGGTGAAGTTTTGAAACCAAGTACCATCTTCAAGGTTGAGGTCTGCTAATAGATTGAGGCCATAATGTGACCTCTCATGCAGACACGTTCAAGTCCACCAATGTTTTTTCCTAGGCTGACACAAAAGGGAGTCCATCACAACATACAAAGCACAAGCTTTCAATCACCACATCCTGCTCAAGAAACATCTCTAGCCAAACTGGAATGTCTGGTTTCAAAACATCCTAGAAACATTAGATTATTCAAAGCTGTCTTAGAAACATGTTTGTAAAACACTGTTTTTCAAACATGTTTTCAGTTTTCACACAGTATGCAAATTATTTGAAAACAAGAGAAACTGCTTGGAGTTTCCAGAAACATGTTTTCAAGTGTGGACGGGGCAAATGGAGACGTTTGAAACAACAATAAGTCGCACCATCAGTAACTGTGATGTATATGACAGATGCACTTTTTTTGAATAGCTAACCTTTGAATATCATCAGAGAACAACTTAGTGATATGTATGTATCTAAAGAAATTTACTGCTTTTCCCATAAACAAGTTTTTGTATCATTCCTTTTTATGGTCAGAAATGTTATTTTAGAAATTAAGATTGTTGGTGTTGCTGCTGCCTTTTGTAGGCCACAACAGTCATATTTTAAGGAACTGCATATATTTCCTGTTAGATCTGATTATGTCTGAAGTGGTATTTTGTGTTGATTTTTGATTTACTGCCTTCTTTTGTAGGCCACAACAGTCTTATTTTAAGGAACTGCATATATTTCCTGTCAGATCTGATTATGTCTGAAGTGATATTTTGTGTTAATTTTTGATTTACTAAATTCTGATCATGATCATCTCCCACCCTCCAGGTTCAGTTACATCAAAGAGCTAGCATCTGAGTTTTTGCAGCAAGTGGATATTGCGTATAAAAGCAAAATTGTCAAACCTTTTGGCCTCATGCATGTGCATGTAAGCGGAAAAGTATTTCCTACTGATTTTGAATGGAAGCAATTAAGGAAAAGTTTGAAACTCGTAAGTTTTTTTTTTTAATTTTTTAGCAGTTTATTAATGTTCATGTAATTAGAGCATTCCACCATTCACTGTTTATGAGGTACCTAAAAGTTCTGAAACTTACCATCAAACAGAGGAGGGGACCACCCATAGGGCTGAGTGGTCTGATGTGTTTGCTTCGGATCATTCATCCAAGCTGAGCCTGGTACAGCCGGAGCCGTCGTTATACTTCATCAAGCCTTAATATGTGGCACTGCTGTTGCACGTGACGTCATAGCAGGGGTCCTAAGATTTGACAGCTCACAGTGTTTCTCGTATGCGAGAACGTTGTATTTAAAAAAGTTTTACACAGAACAATTCGTTCGATAAAAGTGGATTACATTAGTGGATTACCTTCGATAAGAGTGGATTATATTAGGGATTACTCGAAAATTCATAAAAGGTAACTTCTTTTCCTGTTTTAATTCATAGGCTTCAAACAAAATTCATGCATTTGTTTCGTAACACGTGTAGAATCTTAACACGTGGACACATTCATGTATTTGTTTTTTTAACAGGTTTATGTATAATCAACTGCATTTTAAACTTGGAGTAAATAATTTGTTACATTTTCGAATATAAACGTAGCTATTCCCTTTTTAATATCCACAGGACAAGCCTGGGGGCTATTTATTAGACCATTGAGAGATATGTTAGTGCTCACGCAAGTTTGTTTTAAACATTTTTATTGTTTTATTTGATACTTATTTAAGGTTAAGCAGCTATAACTTTGGAAAAGTGTTTGATATTCCATACCTATCCCCAACCGACCGATAAATCCTTGGCATTGGGTTGTTTGTTTTTGTGAAGTGTTTTACTGTTTTTGTATCAGTTTATATTTGAGTGTTGGAGTTTTTTTTATCTTCGTAGTCTTTTCTATATGGTATTTATCACCCCATTCACCATTTGTTAAACTTCAGGATCATTTCTATTTCTTCATTAAGTAATTACATTATTTGTTTTCCTTCACTTGGCCTCAATCATTTCAACTTTTCACTCAATAAACATACTTTTGTAACTATTTCGCTGACAGTGTTGGGTTTTTTTTTATTTTATGCTACATTGATATATGCTATTTATCCAGATCACTGTTCGTTAATGTTCTAGAGCACCAAGATTTTTATTTAAGACTAGCGCTTACTATTGCAGAAAAAAATTCCATTTTTGGCTATGATATGGCCCAAAGTTTACTTTTGGTGCTACAGGTTTTGAATTTTGTTGCTGTTAATTTCCAAATGGCAAGAGTAAGGGACCAATTTTTGTATTAGCTAGTTGATTCTGTACCTTCAAATTTCTCTGAATGATGAAATTTTCATTTCTAAGCAATTTAATTAGAGTCATAAACCAATATTTCGCTATTCACTGTCGGATTAATACTTTTAAGATTCTGCCAGTGCTTCCTAATTAGCCTTTCTCTAAATTATGGATTTCTTCTATTATCAATATGTTGAGGGCAACCGATTAAAGGCTAGTTCATATAATTACGCTCTGTGGAAAAGCCATACAAACTGTCAATTTTATTGTGCCTTCCTGGTAGAGATAACATTGGGGTGTGCAACCCCCCCCCGAGCAATGTATGTATGATATACACTGGTCACACAAAGTTAAGGATATTGCATGAAGTGAAGAATGTATGTATCTTACTCAAATAACATCAGTGAGGCTACGTAACACAAACAATAAAGAGTGTGTTTACAAAAACAATTCAATGTGCAATTTCTGCACACAACAAAGTTGTACTGCAATATAGACAACATTGTATATTCACAAAATATTTAATTGTGAATTCCCATTTTCCACTCCTTGGAGGCTATTGTTGTCGGTGCTCGCACACCATGTGCTGTGTTGTCATGATGCTAATTTATGCTGATAACTTGTCTCCAGTACTCTGAAATTTGCATATCACCATGTTTCCCCTTTGAAACCATAATAATCCCTAACTTTTGTGACCACTGTGTATATATATATATATATTCTCGTATGATTTAGAATACATGAATTGTGTTCGAAGCCTATGAAAATAACGAAATGAATACATGAAGTGTGTATTTGTTTCGTTAATAACTTTTTGTAACCACCTATGAATTGAAACAGGAAAAGAATTTGTACCTTTTAGAAATTTCAGTTAATGTTATGTACAAAAATAAACAGACAGAAGAGCTCGGCACAGTGTCGGAACCAAACAAACTGAATCGGAAGGCTCTTTTCATAGCTAATTTGCATACAAATTCCTCAAAAAATTGTTTTACCATACGTATTTTATACCTACAATAAAATAAAGTACTTACAATTATTTATAGCCTACGTACTGCAACGCATTTGGACACTCAAGGAGAAACTTAAGAATTGCAATTCCTAAGTACAAGAATTAAACTAGAGACATTATGCTAAACAAACTTCCTCTAATACTAAGACAATCATGACCAAAAATTAAGTTTAAATTCACAAAATAGTGAAAAATATGATACACTGCACCCTCAATATTTAAAGACCAAATACACAAGTGTTGGAAAAATACCAAAATATAATAAGGCTCTTCTTGGTAAAAATACAGAAAAAAATATCGATAAATATAAACTGGGATATAATATGCACAGACTGCAGGTGAAACACAGATAGCCTTCAGCTACATTTAAAAGACAAATTAAAGATAAGGCTCTGAAAGCACTACTTGATTTATCTCCCAGCATTTCACCTCACTTTTCTAATCTATCGGCAAAATTTCAAACGTGTCTGAAAAACTGTTATTAATGACAATACAATTGATCCTGTTTTATTTTTCAATACTTCGGATGTTAGTGATATCAAAATACCTACCTTATGTTACCGCCGTTTTTCGTCATACCAGTTAAATCTGAGCAACTGAATTCCCAAGAAAATTGCAACAGCCGTGATGAAGTCACTAAAATGGACTTGTCGACTCAAAACATTTTACAAAGTCTGATACCTTGTGAACAATAAAAAATATATAATGGTTAGAGATTGTGTTGCAGTAATCACTGTGATAGAAATGCTTTCTTTTTTTATAACACTACTCCCTAAAAAAGACAACCCTTTATAATGCTTCGTCAAAAATAAGTGGTAGTAAAATAACTTTTAGGAACAGGAAGTTTTGTGAAGGGGCAATCATGTTATGAAAATAATTTTTTATGGCATTCTAAGTAAGATAACCCTTTAATATTTCATTAAAAATAAGGGGAAATAAAATAACTTTTAGGAACTCAACAAATGTTTTCTAAAAAAGCGAAATTCATCATCTACCCCAGCTTTAGTGTTGTGCTCAAGGGGGACGGGAGAGGTTGGGTGTTAAAACACCCCAAAATTTGAAACCTTTCGATATTTTAAAAACACGATTTTAAAGGGCAATTTTTTGTTAGTATTTGAAATTGTTTTTATATCTCATGACAGCAACTGAGTGTGTTTTCTCCATTAAGATGAGGAAGGGGCAAGGAGCCAAGGACCAGAATGTTCCATTGCAATGAAAAGCCAGTACATGACTATACCGAAAGTTTCTGCGGTGATGAGGCAACCATGACTTATTTCAGATTACTCTAAAGCATACTTTGAAAAGCAAGGAGTTTTGATTAAAATACCAAGAATCACATTAAAACAAAACCAATGCTGTAACGAAACCCAGAACACTGTTACAGGATTTCAATTTATGTACCATTTTTAGACATGTATATTAGTTTTATTAGTGCTTTGGAAAATAGATTTCTCACACACAAATCGGTCTTATCAGGATTCCAATCACTTTTCCCAACTTGTTTCTTGCATAGATAAATTGCAAAATATAAGTGGTCAACCATTATGTGGTGATAAGAATACAGGTAATAAGAATATTGATAATTTTCAGTAATATTTATTTGAATATTTTTGCACAGATGTTGCATACATTTTAAAAATGCACTCATAACACGTACCTGCCAGGTTTTACAATTTACCCGTAAACTTTACGGAAACGTGACTTGTTTTACAGACAAAATGTTAATTTTACGAATTTGGTGATTTGCCCAAGATTTATTTTCCTTTTTCTGATGTTTTTGCACCTGCTATTAAAACTCAGGCACCTTCTCGGGGTGCTTAGCCCCCACCTCGTAGGTTTTTGGGCAATCACCTTTTATATTTAGTCTAATTGTGTTAGTTTATAGCTGAATATTTCGAGAAACTAATTTAAAAAGAAATAAGAAAATGAGGGAAAATATTACAATAATAAAATAAAACATCTATATGGACTTCAATTTGAAATTTCTATCATGACCCTTCAATAAAACATTAAACTGTCCTCGATGAAAGGGCAATTTTTCAAGCACTGACAACTCGTACTGCTCCTGCAATAAAAACCTAATTCCACAGAGTAGAGATGTTTGTGCTGCAATACATCATCATATTTTGTTTCAGTCTTCTGGATGCCGATTTTCCGTGTATACGGTTAAGCTACAGTGTAGCTAACGCAAAGTTAGTGCTTTCAGGATAACAAAGTATTTACTAAGTAATTTTTAACAATAGTAAATTATTAGAAATTGTTCCCACATTTTTTTCTTTTTTTTTTATGTGGGTGATTTACACTGTGAAAAAAATAAAATCGAGGCACCTCTGACTGCCATCGAAACGGTTAGTTTTTTTTCTACTATGTGCTAATCTAAATAATGTAAAGGGGCTAAAACCGAGTGGCAGGGGAGTGGTTTACACTATATGTTTTCAGGTAACACTATAATGATTCCTTAATAATCAGAAACACGTTTGCAGTAAGGAGAAGACATTTTTACCACTTCTAATGTTTTGGGGGAGATTTTCTCCAGCACAGCCTTGTCTTACCAGCATCCTCAATATTTTACACCATCACATGGTGAAATGCATTACTGAATTAAAGCAAAGGCATAACATTTTTGCATTTTTCATCACCAGTATTTTGTATGTGCAGATTTCTTGGAATTTGCATTTGCCATATACAAGCATAAGAAAATTTTTATACTCTAATTAGAATTATATATATATATATTAATGTATATGTAATAAAATTGTGATTATATGTAATATAATCAGTCAACAAGTTTTATCCCCGTCAGAATGTTTACCCCCCCCCCGGAAAAAAAAACTTTCTGAATAAAACATAAAACGCTGAACTTAATCCATCCTGATTCAAAGTAAAGTGGTGATGGCGATGTAAGTTTGCCAATAACTTTTCAGATATTATAATAAGCTTATTCGTAATGTGTTTATGTGGGAACATTTGTCGCAGTTTTTCCATGTGTTAGGTTTTGCGTTGTTTCAAGCACTAAAACTTGCGCCATGCGTAAACTGATAAGGATAACAACCAGCTGGGCTTGGTTCTCTCTCTCTGTTTTTCCCCTTCTCCTTTTGAGGTAATGCATTGTTGATCCTCCGGGTCGCAACCTCTCAGGAGGCCAAAGTGGGGTGTGACTTGCATTGGAGCACGTACTTAGGAGCATATGCCTTTACTGCACCCAGTTCGAAATGCGATCTCAGAACGTAGTTATCATAAAAAAAAAAATTCAAACTGATTTTAAATCTGTGTAATTTTTAAGCCCAGATCGATACCCAACATGACAAAATTAAGCAAAAGCTGTCAGTTTTGTGAAATAAAAAATGCATTGGGGCATGGTTTCGTTACTTCTTTGGTAATAAATTTGACCTAACGAAAGAATGCTACTATAAGAAGTTAAAAGGGAAAAAAAGTTTAAGTCCAATGTTCATTCAAGTAAGTGCTTCTCCAGCAATGATTTATTTTGCTCGTCAGTTAGCAAGTCTGTACGCTTTCCAACCATGCTTTGTTAGTCTCTCGATAACGTGCATAAAAATATCTTGGCTTGAAACCAAATTAATATGTTGCAGTACTATTTTTTCCTCTGCAAATTGCATCTCTTTAAACTGTTACTGTTTTATTATAGCAGTTTTACTTGCATTTTTTTCAAGTGTCAATTAATTTAGTATTAGTGATTCGCTATGAGCAGCAATATAAAAGGGGGAGGGTTACTATAAAACTTTCCGTGGAGTTTCCTGTGTATGGCAAAATCTTCAAAAAATGAAAAATATGCATTTTGCTCTACATGTCAATGTAATTTCAGCATTTCGTGTGGTGAAAGAAATGATATTACTAATCACATAGCGCCAAGCATAAATCTAATGTTAACTGCGGGAAAAAACAAACACAAAATTAATTTCCTTTGTTAAAAGTTATAATGAACTGGATATGATTCGTGCAAAGTGTTTATTCACTTCATTTTTAGTTGAGCCTAATTTACCAATTAGTGTCCCTCAGTCGCTCATTTATTTCATTTGACTCTCTCATTGTCCATCTCTCCGTAAGATTAATCCTAGCATGAAAATGCTTCGTTTTTTAAAACATTTTAGTTTGTTCCGTGGCGGCGTGGGATACAATCCTATTGGATTTGGGGGTCAAAGGATATAGAACATCCTTCCCTTGAGATGCAAACCTCCATAAAAATAAATTTTTATCTCTTTATAGATCATAATGATAGCATAGTAATGAGAAATTATGTATAGATTCTATTTTAATCGAAATAAACGTGCCGATAAATTCAAACATTTGTAGTCATATCAATTAAAAGTTGATACTTGTTTAGGTAACATGTCGTTTTTTAATTGATATGTTCAGTACATTTAATCAATATGCGCGACAAGTAATTTCATTTAATATGGCGATTAAAATTTTCATCGAACATATCGATGAAATTTGTTTACGGATTTCAGTTTCTGAAAGTTGGCAGGTATGATAACACATTTAGTAGTATAAAAAAAATCGCCCCCCCCCCCCTCTCTCCAAAAAAAAATTTCTGGGCATGCCCTACCCAGCTTCATGTTGGCATAATCTAAAGTACCGCTTCACCTGTTAACTTGCTCTGGGCAGAAATCTCACCAATGAGATTTTTTGCCAACAAATTTTTCATATAAGGATTATTTGTTGCAATAACTGCTGACTGAATGTGAAGAAACCTTGACAATTGTTAGGTTCATTGAAATATTAACTTTTCTTTTACTTTATGCTACAACTTAAAAAAAAAGTAATTAAGTAATTACATTTTGTTTTTGCGTAAGACCGAAGTAATTTGTCAGGCTCATCGAAATACACTATCTACCAACAAGTAATTGGACACCTGTGATAGCAAAGGAAAACGAAGTATATTCACCTTCAATAGTTGGTGGAGCCTCCACGAGAGGCGATTACAGCTGCGACCCTCTGGCGCATACTCTCAACCATTCGTTGTACGACGTCTAGCAGTATTTTCTTCCACTCGGCTTGGAGAAGACCAGTCAGTTCCTTCACCAATTTCGGACGGTGGGGGCACCCGCTAAATCGACGCTCTAACTCGTCCCAGAGGTGCTCGATAGGATTAAGGTCCGGGCTCCGCGCAGTCCAGTCCATTCGATTAACCCCATTGTCACCATACCAAACCATGGTGGACCTCGCAACATGACAGGTGGCATTGTCATCCTGAAAATAACATGGGTCCACCCCGTAAAACTGCCACAACATAGGAAGCGCATGGTCATCCAAAATGGTGCAGTAGGTCTCGGCGTTGGGTCTACCAGGAATGGCAACCAAGGATCCCGTGCCATACCCGGAGAAACGCCCCCATAGCATAATTCCACCGCCGCCGAACTTCACAGTTGGCACAATACATTCCGGCAGGAGGCGTTCTCCAGGCAGACGCCATACCCAGACCCTGTCATCCGAACGGTAGAGGGTGAACCTTGATTCGTCGCTCCAGAGAACCTGTTTCCACTGTTCAACGGTCCACTGTAAACGTTCTTTGCACCACGTTAGCCGAGCAGCACTATTGGACTTGGTGATCAAAGGCTTGTGGGCGGCAGCACGTCCATGATAACCGCGCAGATGGGCTTCCTTACGGATGGTATTCATCGAAAGAACACTCCCGGATGCCTGTTGAAACTCCTCGCGGATGTGGCCCATCGATTTGGTGCGATTCTTCCAAATTTCTCTGGCCAGCACCCGTCGGTCTCTAACTCCCAGTTTTGTGGGTCTGCCGGGTCGGGGCACATTCCGACAGTCACCTCTCATCTTCCACTTGACAATCGCGTAGGCCACTGTCGATTTTGGGTACTTCAACTCGCTGGATATGTCACGTATGGATCGGCCATTTCTGTGATACTCGACTATTACACCTTTCTCGACATCAGAGAGCTCCGAACTGCGTGGCATCTTGCATGCGACTGGTTGCGTTGTTGTTTCCCACACGATATTTAACGTCGGCGGCCGTGACATGTATCAGAATCGCAGATATTGTCGATTGCAGGTGTGTCCAATTACTTGTTGGTAGATAGTGTATTAACTTTTCTTCTTTCTAATACGAAAACTTTAAAAAATAAATCATTAATTTCGTCTAAATATTTGTATTTCATGCCACGACTTAAGTATTTTTAAATAATTTGCTAATAAAACAACAGCACATTTCATTTATTTTGTGTGGAAAATTTCAAAGTTCCTGTCCGTTATTATTTTAAGTGAAAACTCAAATAATTTGTCACTTTCATCTAAACATTAGCATTTCGTTCACTTTTCGCGACAACTTTCTAAGTAATTCGTGAGCTAAATATTAGCGCATTTTATTCATATTGCAATATCAACTTTCATCGCACAGAAAGTGATTCGCTAAGTTTTTAGCAAATGAATCTACATGATGTAAACAAATAAGGAACACCACTTAAACGCAACACATCGTCCGCTCTGAACGAAAGCAAGATCCATCGGAGCTGAACGTCAGACCCCTGCTGCGACGTCACTAAAGCTGCATTGAGGCTCGATCAAGTATAACGATGGCTCCGGTATAGCCCAGTGAGTTCAAGGAGGTGATAAAACCTCAAAACAAAAAAGCAGAGGGCGAAATAAAACATTTTGTGTATACCCCTGAAATGTTTTTTTTTTTTGATGTTTCTGCAGAGTTTTATCTGCTATCAACAAAAATGATTTGCTTGTCTTCTCTTCCAAAAACAAGTGAGCAGCAGCCTTTATATGATACCATTATTTATTGTGAAATGAACTCTAGCTGATTGTTTTGTTTAAACAAGAATTGTAGAAAGAGAAAGGCTAGGTCAAAGTCATTCCTTCGTCACAGGACTTGCTTTATTTATTTATTTATTGACACACGCTCTCTCTTTCTCTCTCTCTCTGTAAGGGACATTTTATGGTCGCTGTGACATCACAGCAAGGATTACCACTTCTCAAGGCTGTTAGCCTCAACTCAAACCCATTTCTCTCTCTCTTCTGTTAGTAATATAGTCGTGAATTGAGCATTTGGGGGGGACAAGGGGTTTCCTCATTTCTTTGTGAACAAAATTTTATTGTTTAAATCTATGGTAATGTAAAAAATGTCTTCATTATTGATTCTGAAATGAGCTCTAGCTGAATATTTTGTTCAAACCAGGGCTGTAGGGAGTGAAAGGCTTGGTCATTCCTTTGTCCCAGGGCTCATTTTTCTTTCTTTAGAGAAGGGGCATTTTATGATTGATGTGATGTCACTGCGAGAACAACCACTTTTCAAGGCTGTTACCCTCAAGTCCCCCTCCGCCTCTCTCTCTTTCTCTCTCTCCTGTTTTCTCTGAATATACGTGTGAATTAAGTATTTTTATTTGGGGGGGGAGGGTTCTTATTCCTTTGTGAACAAAATCTGCTTATTTAAAACCTATAGTAATATAAAAAATGTATTCATCTTGTGCTTAGCTAGTTGAAGAAATACACATACAAAATCTAAAGGCTGTGGTGTATCTTGTTTTTCCCATAAATAACAACAACATAATATTGAAGGAGTAGATTATTAATAATAGCAAGCAGGCAGACAAGTTTAAAGCTGAAACATGTAGAATTTGTAGTGAGCATGTCGATCGTTCAGGCTTGAAGTTGAGATGAGAGATTGCTTACTTGGACTTCTAAACAAAACAAAAAAAAAACCCAAAAAAAACCCTACAGCTGTGTGATGTTTCAACTTAGAATGAAGCATTAACAAGCATATTCAATAATACATGAGAACAACATAAAAAATTGAAGAGATGTGTTCATAAAAAGTCTCTGAGTTGTATTACAGAACTTAGTCCAAAAAAAAAAAAAAAAAAAAAAAAAGGAGTGTTGAGGATAGCTTTTGAAACAATGAAGAAGAATATTCAGTAGAGGTAAGATGAACAACAGCATATTATAAATATCTTGCATTAAGATGGAAAATGAGAGCCATATTTCCACTGAAAAAGATGTCATGCTGAAAAGAGAACTGTGTAATTTCAAAAAGGAAAACAAACATTTTTGTAGAATTCAGCATGCCAAAAAAAGCAACATTTGAAAAATGATTTCTAAGAATTTCTGCCTATGAGAAAAACTTAAAAAAAAAAAAGCATCTAAAACACAAAAACTACAGATGATGAAAATGAACATTCATAAAATTTTCATGTCTTCATAGTGAAAATCATCACAACTCAAAATAAAAGAAATAAGTATACAGAAGATATTTCCCTTGGCATAATGACTAGACTGTTATATCCAGAACATCATATGATTTCTGGAGGGATAAAATTGGTGTTTCATTATCAAGTGTAAGCATGTTAAAATGCTGTACATTTTAAGCTTTAATGAAATATTTACATAATGACAGTAAAGTATACTATGATACAGGAGTGAATGAAATTTCCATACCTGCCAATTACTACGGAATGTCCATAGTTTCTGCGGATTCTGTTGCCTGTCTATGGAACTATGGATTCTATGAATTTTCATATTGTTTAATTTTTTTTTTATTTTGCTATTACTTTATGATATACACGAGATTCTTAAGTGGACTTGTGGAATTCCGCTTTTTTTTTTCAAAATTTAGATTATTGTCAAGATAGATGCAAAACTGAAGAGAGTTTCGGGCGGGGGTGTAATTTTCCATCCGGGGGATGATATTTCGTGTTTCAAAACTTTCAAAAACAGTTCTTAAACGGAGTAAAAAAAAAAATCCGTAATTGTACTTTTTTCTCCCGATGTTGCCTTTGTGTCCAGTATTCTTGTTAAATATCGTTTTATTGCATAAACATTTGTATTTCAGCTTGAAACTGTAGGCAACAATTTGCAAAAACAGAAGTTGCACACTGTGAAAATTTCTCCTCTTCAGGCATAAGATTCTTTCGTGAATTCGGGAATTCTGCCTCATTTGTTATTATTTTGGTCATTTATGAGATGGATGCGCAATTGAACAGGAATTGGGGAGAGCGGGATGGTGAAGATGTTTGTCGGAGGATGGAATTCCATTTTACGAAACTTTCTAAAACGGAAAGTCGATGGAGTTCAGATTTTTACCGTAATCGTAATTTCTTTTTCTCGCGCTGTTGCCTCTGTCTAGTATTATTCTTAAATAACATTTTGCTGCATAAGTATTTTTATTTCAGCTTGAAAATAGGGGGAAAATTTCCAAAACCGGAAGTCGAACGGAGAAAAGATTTTTCCTGTAGTCGCACCCCTCCCCTCGCGATGTTCCCACTCTCCTGCATTGTTCAATATCCCCCGTCCCATAAGTTTTTGCATTTAAGCTCGATAAGGGAGCGGGAAATTCCCAAAAAAGGGAGTAAGAAAGTTGCAAAATTTGTAAAAATTCATGCATTTTTCATAAATTTTGGATTTCCTGTCTGTCAAGTGCTGTGGAATTCTGAGCGCATCTGACTGATTTTTACTGGTGGAAGTTTCGAACTTAAATCTTACAATGTTACTCGTGCCCTTGCCAGGGAAATAAACATTGTATTTTGCACATGTAAAGTTTGTTTATTAGTGTCCTTGTTTGTTGTAACGTCTTGTCGTGGCGCTTGTTTCTTTTTCACGAAGAGATGGATCGTTTTGTAAGAGAGCGTCTATGTGTGCAGTGCAATAATCCTACTGACAAGGTTCTTGCCAATGTCTACAGATATGGATTATGCACCAATATTCTAAAGTATAGTTGCCCAAGCCAGTGGGATTTTATTTTCTTGGAAACATCCAATTTATTTTGATATTCAACACATAGTAATAAAGAGATCTTTCAGGGTAGAAAAACTGGTATATTAAACGCAGCAGTTTCAAATGTTTGAGACTGGATGACCTTATTGAAATAATTGTTAATTTTACCTGAAAAGTTGTTCTTCACCTATCTCAAAGGTTTAGAGAGATTTTCCTTGACCCTCCTCATTACCTAAAACATCACAGAGCTCATACTTTGTCTTGTGAGATGATCAGTTTTTCAAGCAAGCATAAACAGACAAGTTAACAGACACATACTGAAATTTCATCGAAATCTAACTTTTTTTACGCGAGTTATCGTGCGGACGATCATAAGCACACAATGCGTGATGTAATGAGGCAGATGGGAATCGCGACCATCTGCTCGCAAGAGTGTGACATCATAAAACTTTAATAGGATCCACACACAACGCGTGACAGATGGCGTGACCGCGCTCCAACATCTAATGGGACGACGTCACGACACTACACTAAAAACGTGGTAATTCGGGGTGGTTATTTAACCCACTAAACGAATTTTCCTAAAGCAGAGATCAAGCTAAATCGTTTTCTAGTACCAGAAAATGGTAGGTTAACGACTTTCATCAAAATCCTTAGAGCTGTTTTCAAAATAAAATTTGCATACGTACAAGAATTGCTCCTTTAAGGTGAACGTAAAGTAATTTTGCTTTCTGTACTTCGAATGGAAAAATTTCTGTACACATTTTCTTCCCAATTAATGCGTTCCCAAGGATGAAAATTTGAACATCGATTAAAATATCTTCATTTTATAACTTGGAATACTTAATATTTTCTAAAAACAACATTCGTTTGTCTACTGACGTCATCAAAGTACAGGTCGCGCCATCCTTTTTCTGGTTTCTACACCACCAAAGGAAAAGTTATTGATTTTAAATATAATTATGGTTATGTTTTAGAAAATATTAAGTATTCCAAGTTATAATATGAAGGTATTTTAAACGATGTTCAAATTTTCATCCTTGGGCATTAATTGTGAAGGAAATGTGTACAAAAGTTTTTCCATTGGAAGTCATCATCATCATTGTCAACCATTATCAATCCACTGCTGGACAAAGGTCTCCCCAAGTTTCCTCCACAACGGTCTGTCTTGTGCCAGTCTCTTCCATGTCACTCCTGCATACTTTTGAATTTCATCCACCCATCTCCTATGTGGTCTTCTGGGTCTTTTCCTGTCCCTTGGAATCCAATCTAAAATTTTGGCTGTCCATCAATGGTCTGTCCTTCTGGCAGTATGTCCAGCCCATTGCCATTTCAGGGATTTAACTTTGATCATGATGTCTTCCACTATTGTCATTTTTCGGATCCACGAGTTCCTCTTCTTATCTCTCCTGGTTGCACCAAGCATGCACCTCTCCATGCTGCTTTGAGTTGTCTACAGCCTTTGTATGTCTCTTTTAGTTAAGGTCCACGTCTCTGCACCATACGTAAGCACTGGAAGGATGCATTGATCAAACACTTTTCTTTTAAGACATAATGGCATATTGCTCTTGAAAATTATGCTGTTTCTTCCAAAAGCTCTCCAGGCAAGTTTTGCACGCCGATTATTTCTTCATCAATGTGACCCTCACTTGATATCTGCTGTCCAAGATAAACGTATGTGTCTGTTATCTCCAGCTTTTCTCCATCAATCAATAAATCTTCATTACTTGAAAAAGCATTGAACATTACTTTTGTCTTCTGAAAGTTCACTTTTAATCCCACTTCTTTACTCTTGTCAGCAAGTTCCTGAATCATACTCTGTAGCTCTGATGGGGTAGTTGCAAAAATGACTATGTCATCAGCAAAACAAAGGTGGGTTAGATAATCTCCATTAATCTTTATCCCCTTGTTTTCTCAGTTCAGCGACTGAAAGACACCCTCCAATGTGGCATTAAAGAGCTTCGGAGATATGGTGTCACCTTGTCTCACTCCCTTTCCAATTTATATGTGTGTTGTATTTTCAAACAGCCAAATCTTTGCACTTGCATTTTCATAGATGTTATTAATAATATTAATGTATGCATCTTCAATACCGCAGGATTTCAGAGCCAATGTAACTGCTGATGGTTTCACCAAATCAAAGGCCTTTTCATAATCGATAAAAGCCATGCACAATGGAAGTTCATATTCCCTCGCTCTTTCAATTAGTTCTCTCAGTACGTGGATATGATCTATTGTGCTGTAACCACTCCTGAATCCAGCTTGTTTTCTCGGTTGAGCCATGTCCAGTGTTACCTTCAAGCGGTGTGCAAGAACTTTAGTGAAGATTTTATAAACCACTGATAGGAGGCTCATAGGTCTGTAGTTCCTGAGATCCTTGATGTCACCTTTTTTATGTAGCAGGATCATTGTAGCGTTGTTCCAATCCTCAGGAATCTTCCCTTCATTAAGACATCGAGTGAAAATTTGGGCGAGTACTGTTTCGATTTCTCCACTTGCTTCTTGTATGATGTCTACAGTAATTCCATCTTCTCCTGGAGCTTTTCCCCCTTCATGTTCTTGATTGGGAGTATAGGAAGCAAAATTACTTGACGTCCACCTTAATAATGTGGGATAAAAGCGATGGAATGGATCGCAATCCTATGTCCTGACCTTTGACCCGATTTCGTCCATTTTTAATAGGGTTCGTCCCCAGGTGATCCCCTACCACATATTGAAATTTCATCGAAATCGAACCATTTTTACGCACGTTATGACGCATAAGGGCAATGGAATGCATCCCACTCTTATGTCCTGACCTTTGACCCCACTTCACCCATTTTGAATAGGATTTGTTCCCAGGCGGTCCCCTACCACACAGTAAAATTTCATTGAAATCGAACCGTATTTACTCAAGTTATGACGCATAAGGGCAATGGAATGTATCCCGTTCCTACGTCGTGACCTTTGACCCCATTTGTCCCATTTTCAATAGGGTTCGTACCCATATGGTCCCCTAACGCATACTAAAATTTCATCGAAATTGAACCATTTAAAACTAGTTATCGTGCGGACAGACGGACTGACAAAGCTGGAGCATATACGCTTCTTCAACCTACGGTTGGAAAGCGTAAAAAATGTGCAATGAGTGTTGACCAGAACAGTGGAACAATGAAATATGTTAAAAAAATGCAAGCAGCATGTGAGGATGAAAAACAAGCCCTGAGTTTTGTTGCAGGTTATTTTGTTCTTATGGAAGAAAGGCTCTTGGCATAGTGTCTAGGAATGTTGGAAAGTTTAATTCTGCACGATGGAAACTAATTCTAATGATATCTGTTGGAGGACTAACAGTCCCTTCTGAAGACTGGATGAAAAAATAGTTATGCTTCTTGAAACAATTTTTTACTGAATCTGTGGAAGAGACATTTCACAGGGAAAGTGGTGTAATACAAGAACTGAAGAAGTTTTAAAAGAGCAATTCCCAAACATCTGCCTGAAGAAGCTGCTGATATGTATTCTGGAGTACACACATTCATACATCCACGATCTACAGCAGTTGATTTGGTTATTGTTCAGAGTTACAGTCAAAAGCTCTGGCATGTGATTCTTCCGCTAATTAGTGGAATTCCATGAATTCACAATTTAGAAAAAACGAAAACCCGCTAAACTTGTCTTTTGCGATTTCAGGCTTTTGAAAAAAGTTTGTGATTGTATGTTGAAAAAAAAAAAAAATCTGGGAAAAAGAGAGAGAAATATTCATTGGGTAGGTGGCAATATTTCAGTCGTAAGGCATATCTTTCTGCTGCTGTGTGGCTGACCGGCAGCTCTGGGCTGACGCTGCTTCTTCACAGCCAACGAGATAACTGTGAGTGACGTGACTTTAAATGTCTGTCTCTGTTTGCTCGAAACCGATTTTTTTAGGGGAACACTCCGCTGTTTCAGTTCACCTCTGTCCTTTCCACTGCTATTTGTTTTACTTATTTGCTGGGGGTAAAATCAGTTGAGAGATTGGGCAGAGCCCTGAGCCATCGTACGCAGCTGCCAAGAGATCGAGAAAGAAAAGTTCTGTTCACATGTGATTGGACATTTACGTTACGAACCTTCTCTCTCACTTGCGGGCTAAAGTGTCATAGGTATCCATAGATGCCACCCATTGCGAATTTCCCCCGGGATTACAGAATTACAGAAATTCAGATTTTTGCTGATATTAAGAATGTTTTACTGTTTTTGGAATTAATCAATGTAAAAGCCTCTGAACAAAATTCGTGACGTAGCTCATTATTATTTTTTTCCTTATTTTTTTCTTTCCTAGGAGGAGGAATTTGTTTTGCTTGTTTGAAAGCTAAGTGAAAAGAATCCATGGCGCAGGGCTGGGATTACGTCGGCCTGGCATGCTTCTTTCGCCGTGGCCCGGGATTACATTGGCCCGAAGCCTCTGAACAAAGTTCATGACGTTGCTCTTTGTTTCTTTTGCTTTCTTTTTTCCCCGAGAAGGAGGAATTTGTTTTGCTTGTTTGAAAGCTAAGTGGAAAGAAACCACGGCGCTGGGCTGGGATTACGTCGGCCGGAAGCCTCTGAACAAAGTTCATGACGCAGCTCTTTGTTTCTTTCCTATTTTTTTTTCCCCGAGGAGGAGGAATGTGTTTTGCTTGTTTGAAAGCTAAGTGGAAGAAAGAATGCACAGCACCAGGCCGGGATCAGGGCCCAATTTACCCAGAATCAGGCCCTAGGCACAACACAAGATGAGCCCCCCCCCCCCCCCCCATCCACTTTCTTGAAAGAGTACATTTGTAATATTTCAGTATTGCGATTTTTGCCCGCAATTTTACTTGCTTAAACACTTAGCAACTATATATATATAATAAAATTAGCAATAATAAGTTTTGATTTTTGCATTTGTTACATTCGGTTTTTTTTATGTGTATCTCGGAACAGCTTTTGGTGTTTTCAGTTAATTGGATGCTTAGACAATCGCATGCCTGAAAGCTGGGTTTTTTTTCCTCTTTATTTTTTTAAGCATAGTTTTACATTGTTAAAATCTGAAAAAAATGATGTCTTTAATAAAAACTGAGTTTGAAAGTTTAGAAGCTACAGCCAAAAATTAATTCCGTGGGAATTGGTTACGGACAAAAGATGCACAGCAGGAAACGTGTATTTGGTGTCAAAAAATTAATGTAGCAGATGCACGTTTTTGCCCAATGCTGCAATATCTCCATTTGATATAAAATGGAAGGTGTTAAAGCTTTAGTAAATCATTGTGTGTTTGTGTCACATTATAAAAGTCATAGCTGCCAAGTTGTACGAATCATCCGTACAATGTACGAATTTTGACCGTATTGTACGATTGTACGGAATACTTGATAAATGTACGAATTTTCCTGAAAATGTTAAAAAGTAAAAATAACATGTAATTTCTGTGAGTGTGTGAAAATTTTATGCATGAAAAATGTTACTCATCCAGAGGTGCCGACTATTACGGATTGTCTGTAATTATTACGGTTAATGGGTTACATAGTCAGATTACGGAATTACGGACAGGTTGGAAGAATTACGGATTTCAGTGCGTTTTGGAGAATCTCAATTTTGTATCCTTTTTTGTTTTCCCTTTTAGTGCGACGCGGCCGATTCGTCGGCGTTTGATTTTGATCCGAGTATTTTCCGTATCAGATGGCAGTATCAGTGTTGATGATTATCAATCATATCGTTTTGATGTGGAATCTCCATGAATCATATCGCGAAATAAAATTTACCGGTTATCGATATATTATCGAAAGAATTGTAATATGCCGTAAGAGTCGTATCGTGAAATAGTTTGCGCTTCCCACGCACTTTTTCCGTGTGACGGAGAAAGGCTACTTTAGCCAAAACTTTTCCTACTTTATTGAGGCAGGGCTGTTCACTTGGCCTTGTTGGTGAATTACGTATAAAAACGTCGTACTATCGGAAATCACTTTTTCGAGGCCCGTTCGAAGGGCAATAACGCGCAACTCGTCTTAACCCATGGTGATGGCGGGTGTTGTTTTTTTTTTTTTTTTTTTTTTTTTTTTGCGGACTTTCGCCGCGCGGCAGAACGAAATGCGCTGTTTTATTACTAGCAGCTCTTCACATTATTCATTTCTTTTTTTCCCAAACAGACACAATCGCAAAACTCCGTGAATTACGAATCCTCCTCCTTTTCCAAACTAGTGTTAGCGAAGGATGACTTTTTTGACAGCTTGTTCCTCAGACTAGCAGACGTGCTTTTTCCTACTGCGTGAAATGTTTTTGTAAGGTTATTTGAAATGGCTTGTTGTAGTGAGAGTGAAAGTTTGCCAAGTGATAGTAATGATTTTGAATCATCTGAGAGTGATATTGGCCAAGCAACATCAAGCCAGAAAACTAGCCACCGTGCAACGCACACAATATCTTCCGAAAGTGAAGATCTTGATAGTGAATCTTCACAGGTCATGAAAGCGAATGGGAGGATGTAATAGAGCATACCTGCCAACTCTTCCGATTTTGGCAGAAGTCTTTCGATTTTTTATACATTCTTCCGACCAAAACTCGCGTTCTTCTGCCGTTCGAAAAATTTCTGTGTTTTTTGCGAAAAATAACCTGTTTTATTCATTTTTGTAAGTCAAAAAAAAAAAAAAAAAAAAAAAAAAAAAAGTTGAAAAGCGCAGCTTAAATAACTTACTAGTCTTAATCAGTCAGGGCTGCCAAACCTGCGAGTTTTGCGCCAGCCCGCACCAAAACATTGTTCTTGCACCATTCCGCTAAAAAATTGCGATTTTGACAAATCTGCGCTAATTTTGCGCCAAAAGTTAAAATTTACCGGTTATCGATATTTTAGCATAATCTTACGCCATTCGAAATCGATTCAGCGGTTAATTCGTACGTGAGATTCTTCCGTGGATTCGCGGAGTCCCCCCCCCCTTTTTTTTTGTCATTTTCGAGATCGATGCAAAAATGAAGAAATTGTCGGGTTGTTAGTTAGGGCGGGGGTTCGTATTACGTCTGGGAACGTTGTTTTGTCTTTTTAAACGTTCGTAAACGGAAGCTAAACGGAGTGCAGATCTTTCCCGTAATCGTATTTTTTCTCTCTCGCGATGTTGCTTCTGTTCAGTATTGTTAAATATAATTTCATTGCATAATTTTAGCTTGAAATTGTAGGCAACGATTTCCGAAAACGAAATTAGGCCGCCCGAAAATTTCCCCGTAAGGAGTAATCAATAGCCCACGTAGGACGAGATGATTGCTGAAGGCATATCCAGTCAAAAAAAAAAAAAAACACGAAGATTATGTAAAATGAAAGACTCAATAAAAGCCTTCGGATAATTTTTTTGCAAAAAAGAATGAAAATAGTGTGATAAATGCTGAATTGCTGTTCACTACGTTTGTTGTGGAGCATAACCTACCTATAGCAAGCTGTGATCATGCTGGTCCCTTGTTTCATGCTATATTCCCAGACTATGATATTGATGAAGCTGGATATCCTAGAGCAGATATGGCATGGAATGAAATATCTAAGATGAAGGATTCATCTGGCCTTCCCAAGTATTCTGCATTGCCAAAACTAATGTTGGCAATATTGACTATCCCTCACAGCAATTCCCCTACACAGAAAATATTTAGTATAGTAAGGAAAAACCTCACAAACTACTGCCGAATAATGAGCACCAAAACATTAAGTGCCCTTCTTGTTAATGTACAGAAAAATAAAGCAATTTCCTCAGGTGAGCCGTGTTATAAAAAGAAGTTTTCTGAAAAAGAATGTACCAGTCTGAAACCATCTTAACTGAAGCAGAAAGGATATTTATGTTCCTTTCATCAGACATTAATAAGGCATATTGTCTTTTTCTGGATTTTGTGATACCCACTTTTGAAAGTACAAATGTAACTTTGCAGTCAACAACTCCTAAAATCCACATCTTAAGATCACTGTTAATGCGCATGTTCAAAGATCTACTTGTTAAATTCATTAAACCACAGATTATTAAAAACTGTTCATTGTTGAAAATCAGATATAGTGACAAATGTAATCAAAAGGATGATTCTGAATTGCTGATAGGTAATGCTGCATCTAAGGTAATTAATGGTTTAAAGGCTTTAGAAAAATCAACATTTTACTCTGCTGTAAGAACATATTTTATCACTTGCTGTGACTACATTCTGCACAAATTCCCCTTCAATGATGAGTTTCTGAAACATGCACAGGTTGCTAACATTTCTTCTTTTGAAAACCAGGTGTTCACAGATGTTAAATATTTTATTAATAAATTTCCCATAATGTTGCCTATTAAGGATGGAGAGAGCCAAGAGGAAGCAATAGACAAGCTCCAGTCTGAATTTTGTGCCCTTCAGATAGATGATTTGCCTGCAAATATTGTTAACGAAGAAAGAATTGATACGAAGTGGGCCCTTTTAAGTGAATTAAAGGCACTGGATGAAGGTTTGAAATATAACAGACTATCAACAGTTATGCTATCTATCATAACCATTCCTCATGGAACTGCAGAATGTGAACTAATTTTTAGTCAAGTTAAAAAAACAAGGACACAGTTCCGCAGTTCATTGTCAGACTCCAACTTGCAGAATTTATTGATTGTGAAAAGTATGCAAAAAGGAAACTGCTATGAGCAAAAGTACGATAAAACATTCCTAAAAAAGGCAAAGTCTGCTGCATCTAACTTCCTGATGCACTAGCAGCCAAGTGTAGCTGTAATTCAATAATGAATATGATGCTGCAATGAAAAGTATATAAATTCATTTAAAAATTGTGTGAAAATTTTGATATTCCAGAATTCATTGATTGTATCTCATAACAAAAAAAGTTACTTGTATATAAAATTGTGCCTTAGGTTCCAAAACACTATGCCCTAGATTCCCAGGCTATTTAAACTATTGGCCTGTGCGAAAAGAAAAAAGGTGCCCAGTCAGGCATCTAAATTAATTATTAAAAAAAGCATTGTGAATTTGTTTTTATTTTTTATTTTGTAAATATGTTCTTAAGCAGATAAAATGTGTAAAGAGAAATATGAAGTGTTTGAATAGTAATCAAAATAGTTAAAAAACTTCAATACCTTGGAATCTCCACATAAGACGTTTTCACCATATGTTCCAAATGAATAGTAGGAATATTCTGTGTGATGCAAATTCCATTTGAACAAGAGAAAAAAAAGGCTAAAGAATATTCTCATTTATGCTTTCCTACTTCAACTACTGTATGTTTGTGATTATTTCATTTGCCTAGAAAACAGGAAATATTTTGATTTTATGAATGTGCTAATATCAATGGCATTTATTTCAAATACCATTTCAGCACCATTTATTAAAAAGCTTCTAGATAAGCTATTGTGCATAGAAGTAAATTTTTGGTGTAGGTATTTAAAATATAGCAGAAAATTCAGAATGCCCTTTTACAGCTTTTTAGTTTTAAACATAATTTACCTATTCAGTAGGTAAATACTGTACTAATTTTAACATTAAGAATTATACTAATTTGTACTAATTTTAATGAAGAATTGTACTAATTTCAACATTCGTAAGTTGGCAGGTATGAAAAGTTGTTTGTTGGTGACAGCAATCAAGGTTTTGAATTCTACCTTTGCTAGTGTGAAAGAAAGACTTTGCAACAGTAGTAGAACTTTATTGATTATCTTGTAATACATAGTTAATGTGTAAAATATATATACACTATATTGACAAAAGTCACCGGACACCCCTTCAAAAGCAAATGAACGAATCCACTGCATTGTTAACATGCGCGATACAGCTGCAAATGGTATAAAAACAAGCCTGCAACTGACCCCGATGATATTGCACTTTGAGGTTGAGTGAAAATGTTGCGGTGGGAGAGAACTGACTTCAAGAAAGGAAAGACTGTTGGGTGTTATGTTAGTGGGTTGTCCATAAGAGAAACCGAGAGGCATTTAAACATACCCAAGTCAACTGTTCTGGATGTACTGAATAAGTGGAAGACACATGGCGTGCCTGAAGCAGCAAAATGTACTGGCAGACCAAAGAAAATCAGTGATAGAGGACTTTGGAGCCTCAGGAGAGTCGTTACAGCTAATCGACGGAGTACTGCACAAGACCTCAGTGTACAGGTGAGTATAAATGCTGGAACCTCAGTATGTACATGTACCATTCACAGAAAACTTCATTCCATGGGTTAATGTGGTTGTGCTGC
The DNA here is from genome assembly GCA_039090855.1 of Macrothele yani. Taxonomy (NCBI): domain Eukaryota; kingdom Metazoa; phylum Arthropoda; class Arachnida; order Araneae; family Macrothelidae; genus Macrothele; species Macrothele yani. Next base: position 69,348,878 of record CM077018.1, read on the forward strand.
TGCTCATAAGCCTTTCATCTCCACTCGGAATGCTACTCGTCGGTTAGCATGGTGTAAAGAACATGCATCATGGACCGTAGATCAATGGAAATGGGTCCTATGGACTGATGAATCCAGATACATGATCCATCAGTCTGATGACCGTGTGTGGGTATGACGGCAGCCGGGGGAACGCTGTTTACCACAGTGTACTGTTCCTAGGGTCAAGTTTGGAGCTGACATTGTACTCGTGTGGGGGTGTTTTTCGTGGTATGTTCCCGGCCCATTGGTTATCATAGACAACCCTGTTTACCAGCACGTCTACCTTGATATTCTGGACAATTATGCCCTACCAACTCTGTGGCAATATTATGGAGCCGTGCCTTGTTGGTGCCAGCAGGATAATGCACCGAGCCATAAAGCAAGGACTGTTACGGCGTGGTTTGACGATAACTCTGTATCATGTGTGGACTGGCCAGCACAGAACCCTGATCTTAATCCCATAGAGCACCTATGGGATGAATTAGTGCACCACATAAGAAGCTTTGACTTTTGTCAATATAGTGTATGTACACATGTTTTGAAAGTCAACTTTTGGCTTTATGTTGTTAGCAAAATTAACAGCCTAAGATTTTGCCTGTTTTGGTGTAACATGAAAAACCAAAGTGTTCCATTTCTTTCCTAAGAGTGTTCATTATATGACTACATTGTGTTTCATAAAAATGACCAGGTCACTGTTATGCAACTCAGTTTTATTGTTCAAAACTACTAGTTTATTTAAAATAAAAAAAATGTATGTTTTATTTTGTTTAGGATTTTGTGCCTTCAGTTCTGCAAGGAAGTTTCTTTTATCCTATTTTGGGTGAACACAGCAAGTCATCTTGTCCAGAATCTGCTCCCCAGGTTATAGTGACTGCTAGTGCAGTAGCATTCCTTTTTAAGAAGCTGTTAGTCTCTGATGACCCACAAAGAAGTCACATTCCACCAGAAATATGTGCAGGACCAGTAACAGGACTATTTCTGAAGAATATTCCTCACTTAATCTGGGCATCGTGCTACGTGAAATCAAAAGGATATTTCCGAAATGAGGTAAAATAACAATTCTCATGTGGGTTTTTTTTTTTTTTTTGTCTTTCGCTAGTAAAAACATGTTAGAGTAAACTTTTACCATGTTCCCAGTTTCTAAAATCAAAGTAATTGTAAAATGACACCAAACAAATCCAGAGTGCTGTTAATTATGTGATCAGTATGATGTAGCTATTTTCAAAGTTCAGAGATTACTTGCTAGTCCTAAGTATGATTTGGAGTTCATGTGTAATCTTTTGAGAATGAAATGAAAACTGAGCAACTATGAGTAATTTAGTTTCATACCGTACTCCCCACAGTCCGTTTCATTTACTATGAAAACACCATCAAGTCCCTAAATTAGTATTTTAAATGTCAGTTCCAAATATATTATGCATACATCTCTGTTCGATGTGCCCCACTTTTATTAAATTTTGTACCATTATTGACTAATTTGTTTTGCCCAGTTCTATTAAAACCAAAGGATGCCATTTTCTGTTAAAAGAAATGTAAATTATTAATTTTATCATAATTCATTGTGGAATATTTTGCAAAAAACGTGGCTAATTTTTTTTAAAAGACTGTTATCTATTACCTTAAAAGTAATTAGGTTTTTATTTCCATATTTTCAACTCCTAAATGCAGAGCCTCAAGTTTTGAATTATGATGATTTAATAATGTATATGGAAACAAAATAGGTTGATCAGTGATTCCTGTTTACATGATACTAACATAAGTTTAGTTGTTGGTATTTCCCAGGGTGACATTATTTACTGTCACAACATCTCTCTCCTTTTCCGTGGAAAAATGGAGTGATCGGCCCTAGGAAACGTCTGAAGGTCAGTGAACATTAAGACTACAGATCAGAAGTTTCGTGTGGCGACAGAGCACTAATCCTTCTTTTGTTAACTTGTAAAGCGGCGGGGAGAAATTCTGAAAAGAGTAACTGGCAGTTTTGGGAGGGTATTCTGAGCTACACTGCAGGATTTCTGGGCCTTGGTTGTTAAAGGGTTAAACTTCTTCATCCATCTGTGCACATTGCTCTTGTCAATGGTGCCATTTCCGTAAACATTCTGTAGCCTTCTGTGGATGTTGGACATCCTGCACCCTTCCTTCGTCAAGAACTCAATGATGGCACATTGCTTCTGCTTGGAATCCATTATTTACCTGCAATAAAGAAGGTTCACTGTAGAGGAAAAGTTACTCTACCAACATGTGAAATTTGAACGACCTCTGTCACTTAATAAAAAAGTTATGCTCACTTTTGCATTGCTTTCAGTACAACCCTTGTATATCATCATCATCGTCAACCATTATCAATCCACTGCTGGATGAAGTCTCCCCAAGTTTCTTCCACAACTGCCTGTTTTGAGCCTATCTCCTCCATGTTACTCCAGCATGCTTTCGAATTTCATCCATCCATCTCCCATGTGATCTTCTGGGTCTTTTTCTGTTTCTTGGAATCCAGTCTGAAATTTCGGTTGTCCATTGGTGGTCTGTTCTTCTGTCAACATGTCCAGCCCATCACTATTTCAGGGATTTTACTCTGATCATGATGTCTTCCACTCTTGTTATTTTCCTTATCCACGAGTTCGTTTCAGTTGTGTGTAGCCTTCGTATACAGACCTTGGCACAAGTTACTTATCTCACTTTTTGTCACCTTTTCTTACATTTGTCACTTTTTTTTAAAATTTTGTCACTATTCTCACCTTTTTGTTATGTGTGTGTGGCCGTGATTTTTTTGAATTTAACAAGTTTTGCGTTTTTTTTTTTTTATTATTATATCTAGGGGAATTTTTGTCAGGTAAAAAAAACAAAACAAAAATAAATTGTTTATATATTTTGAAACAAAAATAAATTGTTTTGTTAAACAAACCGGAGAGGATTTCTCACAGTCAGATATCTACATCCAGTGCGATGGAGAGACACCTATCCCTGCAGAACACCTGGGTTGGGTCACGAGTTGTAAATGCGACTCAGGCTGCAGCAAGAGGCAGGAATGGGAACGTCCAGTAATCTTATTTATTGTGTGGAGAAATAAAAGGATACTTTTTTTATGGGGTCGTTATGGTACGTTGGCAGCAGAGGAGTTGGGGGGAGGGAGGGGGTGGTGTTAGTGGAGCAAAGGGTGAGGGAGGAGTCTGAGTTGGTGGTGATTTCATACCTGCCAAGTCTTCCGATTTTTCCATAAGTTTTAGGGAAATCTGTGTTACCTTACGATTTTACGGATTCTCTGCGTTTCTTATGGATTTTGACAAATTTGGGAATTTTTTTTTTTTTTTTTTGTTAAGAAATGTAATTTTTAAATACTGGTATTTTAGTTCTGCATTATTTAGAAATATTATTATTTTAAAATCATTTGTTTCAGTTCTGTTTTATTTCACATTGTTTTAGAATAAAGGATTTTTTGTAACATTATTTGTTTGAGAATGTGAAAGGAAGAGGGGTGTGGTCTGTATCATTCAGTCAGTAAATCCATGAAATTTTAGGAACTACTTCTGCCCAGCGTTTCCTGCAGTGCAACTTGAACTTCTGTGAGCATAGAGCAAAACACACGCACACACTCATACCTACCAACTTTTACGCATTACGTGTAAATTTTATGCATTTTAACTTTTTTTACGATTTTAAGTATAGACCCCCCCCTTTTTTTATGTATTTCCATATATTTAAAAAATTAATCTTCCTTGAGAAGTATTTGTTGATTAATGCTTCAGTTAAATCATACTTGCCAACTCTTCCGGATTTTGCGGAAGTTTTCCGTTTTTTTTATACAGTCTTCTGGCTTTCCGGCCAGAAGAAATTTTCTTCCGGATTTTTAAAATGTTCTGTATTTTTTGTTAAAAATATAACTATAAATAAAATATATAACAGAGATGGGGATTTTGCGCCATTGTGTTCCAGAACACCCGTGCCCTGTCGGGACTTCGGCACAGTAAATTCTTCGTGCACACTGTTGTGCTTGACGCTGAATAAAGATCATGTGATAGGAAGAAAGATTCAGAGACTCCAACTACTGTGGATTTTACATCATGCTATGATAATCGTAGGTCCGCTACGGACGACAGAAAACATCGACTGTGCTATGGAAATCGTCGCTCCGCTACAGACGACGGAAAACATCGAGTATGCTATGATAATCATCGGTCCTATTAGCCCTGTAAATTTCGCGTCAATCAATTAAAAACTTTTTAAACAAGCCATATTTTTTTTATTTGCTCTTTATCATGTGGCTGGCATGCTCAGAACTCGTAGTCAGCATTTTAAGGCTCATGTAAAAACTTTTTCGCCAATTCACTTGAAATTTTTAGGGTCATCACTCTTAGCCAATTATGGTTTATATACAAATTTTAGCCAGTTACATGAAGAATTTGGGAAGATAGTTTGTTTTCTTAATTTCTTATCCACTCCTGGCACAGGGAAAACTAAAACAAGGAGGAGCTTCTGCCATTGCCAGGAACCAAGGACGGAAGGAAGAAAGCCTGCAGTTTTTTCATGCTCTAGTTTTGAATAGTAGTTTAAGCATTTTCTGGGTGCCTTTTTTAGCATGTCTTTTGTAAAAAAGTAAAAAAGTCCGTGTTTATGTTATCGGATTGTCCGTCCATTCGTCTGTGGACACCATATCTCTGCAACTAATTGTATGATTTTAAAAATTCTTTCTGCATTGGGAAGCTTGAAATGTGCAAATGATGATCCTTTATTTATTTTTATTTTTTTCCATCAATCACAATTTTGCCACTAGAGGGCGTAAATGCAGATGATGCCAAATTCAAAATACATTTTGTTCCATATATTTGCTTTTAAACAGCCGATTCAAAAAAATTATTTCACCTTTCGATTCCATTTACGTCAAAGAGTAATTTAGGTATAGTCACTTTTTCAATTTACCCATAGATTTTCTGCTAGGGGGCGTAAAATTAAACTGCGTTTTCCCTGATATCTCTGCTTCTAAAACTCCGATTTGAAAAATTCCTTCTGCAGTGGATACAGCCCCTGATGAAAAATGTGTTGCATATAATTTCTAATTTTTGGTAAAAAACAGTTTGGCCAATAGAGGTGTAAGTGTTAATTTCTGCTTCTGTTGCATTTGCAGCAAAAAACCTGAGCTAAAATCTCGATTGAAAACATTCGCTCGCGAACCGATACCACTCACATCAATAAACCTTTTCGGAATATTTTCTTTTTAAAATAATGCATGGTTTCTCCAACAGGGAGTGTAGATCTGTACCTTATTTTTGTTGATATCTCTGCTTCTAGGAGAGTGATTTGAAAAATTCCTTCTTTGTTGGATAGAGTTTCCAGTGCAAAATGTTTTTCATATAATTTCAAAGTTTTCAAGTCATTCATTGACTTTCCGCAAGGGGGCGTTAAGGTAAGTTGTGTTTTCCCTGATATCTCTGCTTCTGAAACTCTGATTTGAAAAATTCTTTCTGCACCGGATACAACTTCTGATAGAAAATGCTTTGCATATAATTTCTAATATTTGGTAAAGAATGGTTTGGCCACCAGGGGGCGTAAGTATTAATTTCTGCTTCTAATGTATTTGCAGCAAACTCTGAGCTCCTAAAAACTCGATTGAATAAATTCTTCTGTGGACCAATACCGCTCACATTGAAAAACCTTTTGAGAATTGTTTTTTCTTAAAATAATGCATGGCTTTTCTGCCAGGGGACATAATTGCATATCTTATTTTTGTCAACATCTCTGCTTCTAAGAGTCTGATTTAAAAAAATTTTACTTTGTTGGAGAGCATTTCCACTGAAAAATGTTTCTCATATAATTTCAAAATTTTCTTAACGCACAAGTCTAGTCTGCCACCAGTGGGCGTAAATTCACGTTTCCGTTTACAGCAATATCTGCGGGACTGAAAACCCAATTGAAAAACTTCTTTCTTCGGTCAGATACTACTAACTATGCAAACTTTGTGTGCATATTTTCTGCCCAAAATAATGCACAATTTCGCCGCTAGGGTGCCCAAATGCTTAAACGTTCGCTGCTGTGACATTTTTCGGCTATTTTTTTTGTAGTGCATTATGACTCGCCAGTGGAGTCGTAACTGTTTTAAAACAGTGCTGTACGACACACCGGTGGGTCATTTAAATATATATATATATATCAGGGTGCGCATGTGTGCTTGAAAACCTGGAAAGTCCTGGAAAATCATGATTACGTTTTCAAGGCCTGGAATATCCTGGAAAAACGGTGTTTTTTTAATGCTGTCTTGAAAAGCCTTGAAATTTGAAATTAGTGCTTAAAAAATGCCCTTTTAGGAAATCATGCTACTGTTACCCCTTCATTTTTTAAAGTTCCTTTCCTCTGTTCTCAAAGAAACCGCCGGCAACGGTTTCCGACGTGCACCAAATCCTACTTTGGCTGGGGAAAAGAAAAAAGCAAAAAAAAGCACTACTTCCAGTGCAATAAAATTGGATGATTACTAGTAGGTCGAAGGGGAGCTTGATGCAGGGCTTTACAGAGGAAGGGATAGTCCGTCCCTTTGAGAGACTGAATGCCGACCCGTGTCTGGAAGGGAGGGTGGAAAATGGGCAGGTCATTTGTTTCTACGTCATCGCGCTGGCCTGCTCCCCCGAGTCCGTTTGTCAACCTGCCTACAGGATCCAATTTCCCTCTGTTATTGGTTTTGTACGCCCACGTCTTTTCTTGGTTTATAGTATTTGTTTCACGTTGTGTTTTATTTAAGTTGTACACTGAGTGTTGATTTTTATTTACGTTTTTTAACGAAAAAGTTAATACGACTGAATCCCAAGCAGAAACTCCTAAGAGCCTGGGTGTTTATTTAACATCTGAACTGCTGGAAAATGCTTTCAGAAATGAAGAAGTAGAGGATCTGGTGACAATGACTTCGACCGAAAACAGCTGTGAAGATATGAACTTTGAATTTTTTGAAGACGCATCTCCAATTGCTTGGGAGATTGACTTGTACGAGCAGTCAAGAGAACCCTCCATTTCCGAGCAGGAAGCCATGGCCTACATAGCTGGATACATAGCATATCGCGTTCGCGATAAATATTCTTCTTTAGGAACTATTTCTAAAAACTGCCCCGATACTAATTCTGTTCAAGATAATTGGGTAAAACTAATATCTGTTGGCGGTTTGACAGTACCATCATGTTCTTGGAATAATACTGTGAAACAGTTTGAACAGATTTTCTGCGCAGTTCATGGCAGGGCATTTAGAAAAGGAAAAGGTGTTATTCGGGAACTCATAAATGAGCTAGAAAACGTTTCCCATCTGTCAACAAAGATGCTATTCGTCTGTTTTGCAGAATCCGAACATTTATTCGAATTCGTTTTCTGAACAGAAATTCACTGTTAGTGCCACGCTGGAAAGCTCTGCAGAAAATGAAAAAATTGACTCAAACGCAATGAAAAAAAACGTAATTTTTTTTTCCTGTTTGTGCAGTGAAGAAAAAAGTTTCACATTTGATGCAATGAAGAAAACAGTTTCCAGTACGTGCAATAAGAACATATCTTCACTTCATGAAGTAAATTTTGTTGATCCCTTTTTAAACGCAGTGAACTTCAGAAATCATGATGGATATAAAATGTAAGTAAATAATTTTGATTTTATACATTAACAGAGTGTTTGAACTACTTTTGCAGAGTTTGAAGAACTCAGTAGCTTTCCGTGTCTTACAGGTTTTAAACAACTAATGTTTGTGAGAGAGAAAAAGTTTTTAAACCATTAATTCTATGGAATTACTAAAAAAAAAAATTAAAGATACGCTGAGTTTTCGACATCAGAAAAATAGGGTTAGTATATTAAGCAAAATACTTTTTTAAAGAAAACGCATGCATGACAGAAATTGTTCGTTTAAAATTATCGCATTTATACTATTACATCAATGTTTTCTGATTTTAAGACTCAAAATCTTTAACTTTTATTTCCGAAAAAGGCAGAGTCTAATATTTTAGAATAAATTATCAACGTTTTTTCACAATTAAATGTTTTATTAACATCGACTATAGTTTCGCAGAGCGTCTGGCTCGGCATCATCAGGACGAATGGAGTGTAAACATTCAAATCATTGTGACATTATCAGAGTTCTGACGGTCACGGTTTTTGGTGAGTTGTTTCCACGCGCTTGAAAGAAATGGCGTAGATGTCATGTCATTGACAAGTCGTGAAGAATTCCGGTATATGTGGAAGGCTTCTAGTACATTAAGCTTGTTAGTCGAATCAGGTTTATCAATAAGTATAGCGTTTCCAAACAAAAATTTATGGTTATTTTCGTGACAATGTTGGGCTATTGATGACTTCTTCAGTTCATAGTTCCGTACGTAAGTCTTGTGTTCCTTCACACGGAAACTTAAAGCCCTGCGGGTCTGTCCTATATATGAAAGTCCACATTCACAAGGCATCTGATAAATTCCCCAGGAATTTATGTCTTGGACGTAGTCTTTTGATCCGTAAAAATTCATCTTGTTTATGGGTTTGAAAATCACTTTGAAATTAAAACTTTTGAGAATTTTTGAAATTCTAAAGCAAATCTGAGGAGCAAATGGGATAACCGCCCAATTCGTTCGTACTGGGAGGTCTACTGGCGTGAGCGAGCAGACTGGCTTCGGTTTCCTAAATTTTTGGACCGCTTTTTCTATCACGGAAGGGTTATATCCTCTGTGTACTGCAGTTCGTTTAAGAAAAGCAAGCTCTTTCTGTAAGGAATCTTCAGTTGAGCATATATGTACTGCGCGATATACGTATGTGTAGAAAGCAGACATTTTTTGTTTCCATGGGTGATTTGATTTTGCATGTTGAGGTAAGGAAACAGCAAATGGCTTTCGATAAACTGTTGTACTAAAGGATCCTTCAGAGCGTGACACCAGGACATCTAGGAATGGTAAGCAACCATTATTTTCAGTCTTACATGTGAACTGTATATGAGGATCAATTGAATTGATAGTTTCGCCGAGCCAGACACTCTGCGAAACTATAGTCGATGTTAATGAAACATTTAATTGTGAAAAAACATTGATAATTTATTCTAAATGAACATCACAAGTGTGTAGTCTTGAATTATATCTAATATTTTAGTGAGCATTGCAATAGATGACACATTGTATTCTGTTAAATACGATAATAACATTAACTGAAGGTGCCTTTCCTATGGTGGTCCGTTAGAGCACAGCTCCTCGTGGCTCTTGGCTTCCGAAGAGCCAGCGCAGCTTCGTCATCAACTTCGCCTGCGTGTTTCAGGGGTGGAGAGCTAAGGACCAGCCCTTATCTCCCAAGCCCTGAGCTTGATGTCCGTCTGACAACTGAGAACGGAAGGGGAAAGAAGAGGCATTTAGCATTTGCAGGGGGTCGCGTATGTACCAAGTCAGCTGGCATCCACCAGTGAGGAGTATGCCTGAACAACACATTCATCTTCTTCTTGTTTATGTTCATGCCACATACCCTCCCCTCAAAAGACTTCAGCTACTTATGATAAAAAAATAAGAAAACTATCTTTGCGAATTTTTCACGAAAGTGGCTGAAATTTTTACATTCACTGTAATTGGATTACAGAAGCACACTTCCAAAATTCCAATTGAATTGGTTTAAAACTTTAAAAGTTAGCATTGGTAATTTTTATTATGGACAAGTATGTGTGCCTCTTTGGACAGTGAGCTTCCAGCAGAAAGGGTGTTACCATAGCAACAGTTGATTGACAGCTGGGAGCGCTGATCTGAAGCCCTTGGTTGGGAAGAAAGCAAACACCTGTTTATCACTTCCACAGCTCAAAAAGACTAGGAGAAAATTTTCAGAAATCCATTTTTCCGAATTTTGAAAATAACACAGTAAAATTTTTACAGTGGTTAAGATACATCACAATAAAGTTCTAGTGCAAATTTCGCCAAATTCCGTTAGGAACTTTAGCAGATGCAAAAAAAAAAAATTATATATATTCCGTTGCATAATCAGATTGAAAAAAAGAAACAGTAATTATAAATTGCGGGAAAAGCAAGTGAATTATTTTTTTTAGATGCCATGGTTTATTTAAACAGAGTGATCCTTAAATTTTTTTTCTGTGATGATATGGACTCTATTTGAATTACAAACATACATTTTTATTCAGATGTCTTGAGTTACTGTTTTAATAAAAAAATCATCTATAAATAAAAAGTTTTCAATGGATTTAAGCAATATTCAGCAGATAAACAAACATATTTTAGTAAATTGCAACATCATGACGTAAATTTGGTAATTTTGTCGAAAATTGGGGAGCATTTTTTTTTTTTTTTTACATTTTTCTATTATAGTTAGGGTGAAGGAGAAAGGGTGCAACTTGACAGTTCAGTGAGCTGCAGGTGGTGATTTATGGCGATGTGCCAAATGAAAAGAAGCCATTCCATCAGGTCATTCCAAAGGTTGTGCGTGGACGCGTCCTCATGCTGTTTGATCTTAATGGGAATGTTTTTGTGCATTGGGGGGAGGGGGTTGAGAAAAATCCGTTTCAGCTTTACAGCTTTCACGGCTCTTTTTTTCTTTTTTTTTCTTGGTAATAAGTAAAAATCATAGTTGAAACATTCACCATTGATCCATGTTTGCATTTCTTTGCATTTCTTGAATATAAACAGCAGACAATCAGAAACATGGTGTTGGGCGTGTCTTGATGTTCTTCATTTTGCATATGCTGAATTCAGTTCTGTGGGAATAAGGAATGACTTATACTGTGAATATATACAAAACTACGTATTTTTGAGCTGAAAAAATAGGTCTACTTGTACACAGTAGCTAACGTGTGAACTCAGATGAAGACAATCAGACATACGGACGTCTGATTCCATAAAAAAATCAACATAGTTTTTTTTGTTGTACACTACAGGTAAAAAAAGCAAAAACATGTTTTTAAGCGTTATAAAAGCAAAACAGATTTTTGAAACGCATGACTTGATGATCTTAATTTCTGAAAGTTTCTTTTTTCCACATCCTTTTTTTTTTTCAATTACAATACACTGTAACAGGATACTGTGTGTTGTATCACTTAGTGATATGGCAGATTTTCGGTTGCCGATATCCGCAATCGTAAGCGGTAGTTGCATTGCGATTGTTGATGATGACAAGATAAATACTGGAGTGATGTAAAATGTTGCATAAACTAAAAAAAAAAAAAAAGTCTTCCCCCCTCCCCTCCCGAACATTTATGCGGTCATCATAGCTGATCAATAATTTCATTCCATGAACATCAGCACATTTCAATCATTTGAACATTGGGGGTATCTGAAGGAATTCAGCCGTGCTTAAGCGCCTAGCGCAACAAAAACATGCTAATTTTAGACAGTTCTATTCCCTTCCCCTCTACCATCCCTAATAATTGAGAGTGCATACTGTAGTTTCAAATATTCTATTTATGAGCTAGTTTTCGCGCTGTTCGTTATGCTTTTATTTTCGAAATTCCTAACACTTTGGAACTATGGTTGCAGAAACGTTTATGCTTTGGGTTTGTCTGTAGGATAATTCGCATGAAAGCGGTTGAATTTCGGCGAAATTTTAGTATGCTGTTGGGTACAACCTGGAAACCTACCCTCTTGAAAAAGGTCGAAATTAAATTTAAAGGCCAAGACATAAGAGCAGTATTTGTTCTCCAAGCTTAGGAATGTTAACTCACATAAAATCTGTTTGATTGCAACAAAGTTTTGGTATGTTATCAGGGAGGAGAAACCTACCCTTGTGGAAAATGATCCAACTTTAATTCAAAGGTCGGGGCATGAGAACAGAATTTATTCTTTATGGTCTTGTGCTTGATAAACTTGATCCATTTGCATCTTTCATCATTTTTATTACTTAAAACTGAAATTACTTTTAAAAAATAATTTGAACATGATACTGTAAAGCGTAATAATCATCCTGGAATTTTTTGTATATGTCCTGGAAAAGGCCTGGAAAGTCCTTGAATTTTTTTCCCCCAAAAGTGTACGAACCCTGTTAGTGGTTTGGCCTCCAGTGTTTCACCATGAAAGTTAGCTTTTCTCCAGCTGTGAACTGGAGGGAGAGAGAGAGTGTGTGTAGAGGGAGGGGAAGAGGATTGCAGAAACTTTCTTGCCTGAACGGGTGCGTGGGGCCAACACTGCTGTTGACTGATAAGTAGTATCTCCTGCACCCTACTGGGATAAAAATATGATTCTCTAGTTTTGGGGAATTTCTACAAAACTGACTGAAAATTTAATGCACTTAATAAATTACCAAAAGGAACGAACCCACCAAATTTCGTGTTAATCGGATAAAAATTATGAAAACTAGCCAATAAAATTTTTAATCGCACACGACGACAGTTTTCCTGCTCTAACGTCATAATAAAAAAAATGTGTGCAATTCAGAAAGTTTTCATTTGATTGTAGTAAAATTTGCAGGGTAACCTTATATGACCCAGTTACGACATCTGTGAAACATTCAGATCTTTTAATTGAAAATTCAGAAAAAAAAATTTTGGCACTTTTTTTCTTAGGTAGGAAAGGAGAGTAGCAGGTGGGAGTGGCTGGATGAGATAACATGGAGAAGATCCTCCAAACCTTGATTTTAGCTTACAGTATTCTTATGGTTACATAAATGTTATGTTATAAAGCTGTGAATGAGGTGAGGGGTAATCATGGCCAAGTGAGATGCAGATGGACTGTTACCGCTCTTGTGTGTTCCCCAGACTTTTTAATTTGGCTGCTCTATTTTAAACAGTGTTAGAGTCTTACATTAACTCAGGTATGTAGTGACCTATACGTAAAGCTCATTGCAGAGGCATTTGGCTGTCTGCCTTGTAAATTAGTAAAGAGAACATTGTTCTGTTTTATTAGTCAGAATAAATTATTGTTGTGTAGTTATGCCAGGTGGTAAGTGTATATTTAATTCAGCTTGTCTAGATAATGTCAAGTATAAGGATTTTTTGCTGAAACAGAAAGATACTTCTAAGTTTAAAGCAAAGTGCAAAGTATGTGATCGTTGCTTCGATATTTCAAATATGGATGAGTCTGCCATTACTTGTCATGTGGCTAGTAAAAAAAGCATATTTTTTTATTGGCAGCTAAACAAAAGCAAACAGTAGATATCCAAGACTTTTGCCAGAAGTCACATGGTGCTGTTCCTATTAAAAAACCTGCAGTATCTGACATAAGTCTTGAAAATTCGTTTTCCCAAAACAATGTGCTAAAAGCAGAAATTCTATGGACGTTGAAAGTCATTACTTCACATTATTCATATAAGTCATGTGAAAACATCCAATCTGTGCTGACCTTAATGTTCCCTGACAGTAGCATTGCAAAGAGGTTCACTTGTGGTGAAAAAAATGTGCATATTATTCTGTTTTTGGTGTTGAACCATTTTTTGTCACTTTTAAAGGGAAGAGTCAAATCTTAAGATGGATATGTGTTACTGTTTGAAGAGACCCTTAACAAGGAAACTAGCAGCAAAAAAGCACTTGGATTCTCATGTTAGGTTTTGAGATGGTGGGCAAGTTTGTACAAGATAGTTAGGCTCTGACTTTTTAGGACATGCTACTGCTGATGTATTGTGTAGTAAAATTCAAGAAAAGTGTTCCGGCTTAGGTTCTGGTAACTTGCATCAGCTAGATGTCCATGGACGGACCCCATGTCAATTGGAAAGTTTATATGATGCTGAATGCATTAAAACTAGAGGGTCATGCCTCTTTGTTGAATATTGGCAGTTGTGGATTGCATATTGTTCATAATGTTTTCAACAGTGGCTGCAAAATAATGCCAGAACTTGGTGAGACTATTCAAGCATTGTATTATATATTCAGGGACTCGCCAGCTAGACGTGAAGACTTTTCAAAAGTGACAAAACTGCAACGTCTTTCCGCTAAAGTTTTGCAAACACCGTTGGCTTGAAAATGTGAGTGTTGTTGAAAGAGCTATTGAAATTTTGCCAAGTATTTCATTATGTCAGCAAGGTTCAGGAAAATATATTACCTGACGCTCAAAACAAGTCATTTGATGTGGTGAAGAAACATGTTAAAGACTCACTTTTTCTTGTCAAATGTAATTTTTTTGTTAGTGTGGCTATAAAAGTGTTGAATATTTTTTGACTGTTTATCAGACTGACCAACCAATGCTTCCCTTTTTGGCTCATGACTTATATAGTTTGTTAAAAGAAGTGATGCAAAGATTCATAAAGGATAACATAATGAACAGTGTAAATAGTCCTCTTAAACTGCTAAAAATTGCAATAAATGAAACAAATTAGAAAGATAAGAGTAAAATCATGATTGGTTTTGTTGCAAGCAAATTAATAACGGAACTAAAGAAAAGCCCAGATGTCGGTGACAAATAGATTATGGAATTTAAGTTACCATGTAGACATTTTTTAATCCAAGTTACTAAGAAATTACTCAAAAATCCCCTTTACAGTATCTGTTGGTTAGGTTAATGGCATGTTTAGACCCAAGAATGTTTTTGGGAAATTCAGAAGATATGGTTTAGAAGTTCAGCAGGATATTACTCATCCTTGTCGATGCAAAGAAAGTTTTGGAAGCAAATTGTGATAATATGATAAAGGAGTATAGTGATTTAGTACAGGAACTTGTCAATGAAAGGAAGGCTGAGCTCAGAAATTTTGATCCAAGAACTCACAGACTAGATGAGTTTTACCATGCTACTGTTGCTAATAAGTATAGACACCTTTGGGAAGTCATGAAGATACTTCTGCTTCTATCCCATGGGCAGGCCACTGTTGAAATAAGATTTTCTAGAAATAAACAAATCATGGTGGAGAACTTAAGAGAAGAGTCTGTTGTAGGAAGAAGAATTATTGTTGACCATGTAAATACAGTTGGGAAAATAGATGTTGAATTGTCAAAAGAGCTATTTCTGAGTGTTGCCTGTGCTCGTCAAAAGTATGTAGCTTACCTGGATGAACAGAAGAAAACACTGCAAAAGAAATGTATGCGGGGAGAAAAAAGAATGCTGCTTAATGGAAGACATATCACGTCTTAAATCAAAGAAGGAAATACTTGTAACAGACATTTCTGAATTAAAAATTCCTTTGAAATGTATGCTGATCAGGCAGAATCAAAAAGCTCACCTAACATTGCTTGCAAAATCAAATTCCCTGCGACACAGTGTCAAAAAAAAAAAAAAAAAAAAGCACTGTTGCTTGTTGCTGATGAACTTCATGAAAAACTCATGCAACATAAGAATTGTTAAAGGGCTATAGGGAACATTGTATCTCTTGAAGTCATATGCCTACCTGAATGTACCTTTTTCTTAATGAACTAATTTTTTGAAAACAAAACTGTGTATTCCCATTCTGCATTATTTTCCTTCTCGTTTATATTGTGGTCATTAGTGGTTGTGAAGCGAAGAGAGGAAATGTAAGTCAAGAGCAATTCCCAATTGAACTTTATTCCCATACGGCTTTATATTGCGTCCATAAAACAGGGGAAACTTTACCTGCTAGAAAAGAGAAGTATACCTTTTAAAAGGAATTCACCTGGTTTCTTCCATAGCAGTTAACTGCATGCAAATCTGTGGAAGAATTGATCAAGCTCGTGCACACTGCGTATTAATCAGGTTTTAGCCATTATCAACTCATTCCTTCGATAAACACCATTTTCCCCATCGAGTTTTTAAGTAAAAGATCCCCTCCTCGGGGTCCCTAAGAACAAACTAAAATTTCGACGGAATTGAAGGCTTTTGTATATCTATTATCATGCATTAAGTTTCGAAGAACATACTGAAACCAGATGAAAATTTCCGGAATAAAATGACAAATTTCCAGGAAAAGCGTGTAATCAAAAAACATTTTTAGGCGCTCCGAGCATTGCTTTTTCTTAACTTTCAAAATAGTTAGACATATACAGGGTGCGTTCAAAAAGTTGGTCAAACATTTTCATGTATTAAATTACCTAAAATTTTTAACCAGTAGCCAGTTTTCAAAAAATATCAGAAAGAAACAATAAATCCAGGTAGAGAAGGTAAAGTACATGTTGCAAAAATATGCATTTAAATGTTTCCCTCATACTAAGTAGGCATACAGAAACATCAGTACTTCACTGCCTGCTATCCAATAAAGGCATGTTACATATTGTAAATAGAAAGTTTGGAGTATTTTTATTCAAGTAAAAACAGGAATTTGTTCTTCTTCTTTTTTTTTTTTTTTTTTTTTTTGTTCCATGGTTCTCCAAAGGGTTGGCATTCCAGCTTTTCAGGTTCTTGTTTCTGTCTAGTTTCTTGAATTCTAGAGCATGGAATATCCTGCCTTTTAGGTTTGTATCAAAGTGGATAAAAAAAAATTAAATCCTGTGAAGCTTGGTGATGCACAGTGTCATTATTGAGGTTTACATGATTCATACTCTGTGAATGATTTGGGGTCTTTTACTTTAGCTCAGTGCCTGCTTTCTGAAATGTAGGCACTGTAAAAAAAATATTGTGTTAGAGGGAAGGAAATTATCAGTATCATGCATGTATTATATTTTGTTTGTTTCATAAACGCAAGGAAGCATGTTTAAGGTTTTAATGAATCAGAATTTCTCATCTTTACTAATGTGTATATATCTTTTCTGCTTTCAGTATTTTAAATGTGTATTTTAAATGTGTAGTGCTGCTCTGGCGGCCAAATGGTCTGAGCATTCGCCCAAGGTGGGTGTGGTTTTGAGTCCCATATAAGGTATGGGTGGTGTATTTGTCTGATGGCATTATCTCTGTCCTTTCTCTGCAACAAGTGGCCCTAAATTAGAGATGTGCAACTGCTTATAGCACTCAGAGTTGCACATGATGGCCAATAAACCTTGAAACACACACACACACAAAAATGTAGTAAATTTACTGTAATTTGCAATATAGGCAACAACGCACCGGGATTCTAACAAAAGTTTGGGCTCCTGGAATTTTTTTACAGACTCCTGAAAACTCCTGGAATTTATTTTCTTTCAAAGTGTACAAACCCTGTGTATGCTGCTCTGTGAACTTTACCTGCACCACTGTTCGGTCTCCAGGTGTGATCATTTCTCTAACCTGCGTGTGGTCGTGATGGAATGGCTCCTCTGTGTACAGTCCGAGCATTTCCAGTTTTCATATTGAATGATACTCAGGTGTTCAGTCTTCTATATTTTTGTACATAGACATCTACAGTGGCATTAATTTAAGAATCCTTGCTTTAATAGTTAGGAGAAGTGGTAACAACAGATGTTTCTATAGAGTTGAATTTTTTTTATAATTAATAAAAGGAGTGCACAGTAGGAATACTGTTAATTTGATCTTCCAATAAATTCACCTTACTACACATGGTTCACATTTATGCTTTTGTTCTGTGATGTTAATGTCAATCACTGGGGTTTATAAAGGTGTATCAGTGATTGAGTAGATGAGTATCAATTCAATTATGCACTGTAGTAGAATGCAGTTATTCCCACTTACATTTTTATAAAAATTAGATTAAATACTGAGCAAATGGATAATCAATCAATTTGTATGCTAATTATTATTTTTTTTTTTTTATAAGCAGTTAGATTTTGATTTTACTATTTAGTCACTTTTCATTTCTAGTTTGTCAGAAGTGGTGATTTGAAGCTGAAGAAAATGTTTTCTTCTCCACCTGTAAATCACTTTTTCTCAATCTCCCTGTTGAAAAGAGAGAGCTGCCGGAAGCCAAAATTCATCATCCATCTTCAAGCAAAAAGAGTACTTCTAGTGCTGACCAAAATCTGAGCTCTCAGGTATTTTTTCTTTACCTGATTTACTAGTTTAGTTTGATATCAAATTATTTAGAATTGTGCAGTTTCCAGTGTTGTTAATGTTTTGTACTAACAGTAGAGTTATAAGCAGTTGCTAAGGTAGTTGAATGGTTTAGTTTGTAGTTAGCAGCTGCAAGGTTCAAGAAATATTTTCGAGTGTCATGACCAAATGTAGATCTAATTTTCTCAGAAAATGAATTCATTTTCAGAAAGCAAATATTCTCACAAACCTGTGGTACTACATACACTGAAGAGCATTTGAATTGGAGATACCTGTCTAGTAATGTGTAGCACCACCTTTCGCCGTGAGGATGGCTGCGATTCATCTCGGCATAGACTTGACAAAACACCGGAAGCATTGGGAAGCCATACGGATCCATGACCCCTGAACAAGCTCCCACAGTTCACAAAGATTTGATGGAGGGGGTAAAAAAAAGAAGTTAAATTAAATATTAAAAGAAATAGTAAAACCAAAATTTAACTGCTTCAAAAAAATTAAATTAACATACATATTTAATTTAATATTTTTACCCCCTCCATCAAATCTTCGTGAAGCCTTGAACATCTCTCTCGATGGCATCCCAGATGTACTCGATGGGATTGAAATCAGGTGACCTTGCTGGTCAAGGAAGCGAGGTCACGTCGGTGTAGTGTTCATCCAACCATTCGGATACAATTTGGGAGCGATGGCACGGTGCATTGTCTTGTTGCAGGATGAGGTCTCCAGTGGGATGTTGAAGACGCACAAACGGGAACAAATGGTCTTCCAGGATATGCCGGTAGTGTTGACCTATGAGGGATGATGTCACACGTACCAGGGGTCCCATTTCAGTCCACGTAAACAGTCCCCAGACGAGAATGCAACCCCACCAGGTTGAAGAGTACCCTGCTGGCAAGAAGGATCCATAGCTTCATGTGGTTTGCGCCATTTTTGTATCCTGCCATTCGCATGTACCAACGTGAATCCCGACTCATCAGTCCAGGCAACATTTTTCCACATGTCTGGAGTCCAGTGGCAATGTTCCCACACCCATGCTAATCTTTGCACCCTGTGATGTGCGGTCAGCAGCAGTACCCTCGTGGGACGAGGGCTTCTGTATCCCATAGTGAGGCGATGGTTCTGGATGGTGTGGCTGCTTACACGTTTTTGTGCGCTAGCGTTAAATTGTCGGGTGATTTCTTGCACTGTGGTACGTCTATCCACTGTTACAGTGCGAGCTAGCCGATGATGACCCCGCTCATCCACAAGCTGTTGTCTACGACAGTTGTCTCTTGCAGGGATGGTTTTACCGGATTCGATGTACTCACAATGCACCCGTGACACAGTGGCTTGTGCAAATCTGAGTGCCTGCACGACTTCCCAGATGGAGTGACCCATTCGTCGGGCCCCGACAATTTTCCCACGATCAAATGCGCTTAGATCCTTCATCTTACCCATACTGCATCCGACTCTTACTGATTCCCATTGCATCACTCCTTATATTGTCGGATTGCTGCATACGTCATGTCGTTTCCATTTACAGGGCCGCCCACAGCGCCACATTTGTATTGCGCCAGCTGTTTCTAAATCAATTGCTCCTCAGTGTATACAGGGTTCGTACGCCGCCTGGATTTCCTGGAAAATTCCTGGAATGCTGAACTAGCTTAGTGGTTTGGCAGCCAGTGTTTCACCATGAAAGTTAGCTTTTCTCCAGCTGTGAACTGGAGAGAGAAAGAGAGAGTGTGTGTAGGGGGAGGGGAAGAGGATTGCAGAAACTTTCTTGCCTGAACGGGTGCGTGGGGCCAACACTGCTGTTGACTGATAAGTATCCCCTGCACCCTACTATGATAAAAAATATGATTTTCTAGTTTTGGGGAATTTCTACAAAACTGACTGAAAATTTAATGCACTTAATAAATTACCAAAAGGAACAAACCCACCAAATTTCGTGTTAATCGGATAAAAATTATGAAAACTAGCCAATAAAATTTTTAATCGCATATGACGGCAGTTTTCCTGCTCTAACGTCATAATAAAAAAAATGTGTGCAATTCAGAAAGTTTTCATTTCATTGTAGTAAAATTTGCAGGGTAACCTTATATGACCCAGTTACGACATCGGTGAAACATTCAGATCTTTTAATTGAAAATTCAGAAAAAAAAATTTTTGGCACTTTTTTTCTTAGGTAGGAAAGGAGAGTAGCAGGTGGGAGTGGCTGGATGAGATAACATGGAGAAGATCCTCCAAACCTTGATTTTAGCTTACAGTATTCTTATGGTTACATAAATGTTATGTTATAAAGCTGTGAATGAGGTGAGGGGCAATCATGGCCAAGTGAGATGCAGATGGACTGTTACCGCTCTTGTGTGTTCCCCAGACTTTTTAATTTGGCTGTTCTATTTTAAACAGTGTTAGAGTCTTACATTAACTCAGGTATGTAGTGACCTATACGTAAAGCTCATTGCAGAGGCATTTGGCTGTCTGCCTTGTAAATTGGTAACAAGAGCATTGTTCTGTTTTATTAGTCAGAATAAATTATTGTTGTGTAGTTATGCCAGCTGTAAGTGTATATTTAATCTAGCTTGGCTAAGTATAAGGATTTTTTGCTGAAACAGAAAGATACTTCTAAGTTTAAAGCAAAGTGCAAAGTATGTTATCGTTGCTTCGATATTTCAAATATGGGTGAGTCTGCCATTACTAGTCATGTGGCTAGTAAAAAGCATATTTTTTTATTGGCAGCTAAACAAAAGCAAACAGTAGATATCCAAGACTTTTGCCAGAAGTCACATGGTGCTGTTCCTATTAAAAAACCTGCAATATCTGACACAAGTCTTGAAAATTCGTTTTCCCAAAACAATGTGCTAAAAGCAGAAATTCTATGAACGTTGAAAGTCATTACTTCACATTATTCATATAAGTCATGTGAAAACATCCAATCTGTACTGACCTTTATTGTTCCCTGACAGTAGCATTGCAAAAAGTTCACTTGTGGTGAAAAAAAAATGTGCATATTATTCTGTTTTTGGTATTGAACCATTTTTTATGTCACTTTTAAAGAGAAGAGTCAAATCCCAAGATGGATATGTGTTACTGTTTGAAGAGATCCTTAACAAGGAAACTAGCAGCAAAAAAGCACTTGGATTATCATGTTAGGTTTTGGGATGGTGGGCAAGTTTGTACAAGATAGTTAGGCTCTGACTTTTAAGGACATGCTACTGCTGATGTATTGTGTAGTAAAATTAAAGAAAAGTGTTCCGGCTTAGGTTCTGGTAACTTGCATCAGCTAGATGTCCATGGACGGACCCCATGTCAATTGGAAAGTTTATATGATGCTGAATGCATTAAAACTAGAGGGTCATGCCTCTTTGTTGAATATTGGCAGTTGTGGATTGCATATTGTTCATAATGTTTTCAACAGTGGCTGCAAAATAATGCCAGAACTTGGTGAGACTATTCAAGCATTGTATTATATATTCAGGGACTCGCCAGCTAGACGTGAAGACTTTTCAAAAGTGACAAAACTGCAACGTCTTTCCGCTAAAGTTTTGCAAACACCGTTGGCTTGAAAATGTGAGTGTTGTTGAAAGAGCTATTGAAATTTTGCCAAGTATTTCATTATGTCAGCAAGGTTCAGGAAAATATATTACCTGACGCTCAAAACAAGTCATTTGATGTGGTGAAGAAACATGTTAAAGACTCACTTTTTCTTGTCAAATGTAATTTTTTTGTTAGTGTGGCTATAAAAGTGTTGAATATTTTTTGACTGTTTATCAGACTGACCAACCAATGCTTCCCTTTTTGGCTCATGACTTATATAGTTTGTTAAAAGAAGTGATGCAAAGATTCATAAAGGATAACATAATGAACAGTGTAAATAGTCCTCTTAAACTGCTAAAAATTGCAATAAATGAAACAAATTAGAAAGATAAGAGTAAAATCATGATTGGTTTTGTTGCAAGCAAATTAATAACGGAACTAAAGAAAAGCCCAGATGTCGGTGACAAACAGATTATGGAATTTAAGTTACCATGTAGACATTTTTTAATCCAAGTTACTAAGAAATTACTCAAAAAATCCCCTTTACAGTATCTGTTGGTTAGGTTAATGGCATGTTTAGACCCAAGAATATTTTTGGGAAATTCAGAAGATATGGTTTAGAAGTTCAGCAGGATATTACTCATCCTTGTCGATGCAAAGAAAGTTTTGGAAGCAAATTGTGATAATATGATAAAGGAGTATAGTGATTTAGTACAGGAACTTGTCAATAAAAGGAAGGCTGAGCTCAGAAATTTTGATCCAAGAACTCACAGACTAGATGAGTTTTACCATGCTACTGTTGCTAATAAGTATAGACACCTTTGGGAAGTCATGAAGATACTTCTGCTTCTATCCCATGGGCAGGCCACTGTTGAAATAAGATTTTCTAGAAATAAACAAATCATGGTGGAGAACTTAAGAGAAGAGTCTGTTGTAGGAAGAAGAATTATTGTTGACCATGTAAATACAGTTGGGAAAATAGATGTTGAATTGTCAAAAGAGCTATTTCTGAGTGTTGCCTGTGCTCGTCAAAAGTATGTAGCTTACCTGGATGAACAGAAGAAAACACTGCAAAAGAAATGTATGCGGGGAGAAAAAAGAATGCTGCTAATGGAAGACATATCACGTCTTAAATCAAAGAAGGAAATACTTGTAACAGACATTTCTGAATTAAAAAATTCCTTTGAAATGTATGCTGATCAGGCAGAATCAAAAAGCTCACTAACATTGCTTGCAAAATCAAATTCCCTGCGACACAGTGTCAAAAAAAAAAAAAAAAAGCACTGTTGCTTGTTGCTGATGAACTTCATGAAAAACTCATGCAACATAAGAATTGTTAAAGGGCTATAGGGAACATTGTATCTCTTGAAGTCATATGCCTACCTGAATGTACCTTTTTCTTAATGAACTAATTTTTTGAAAACAAAACTGTGTATTCCCATTCTGCATTATTTTCCTTCTCGTTTATATTGTGGTCATTAGTGGTTGTGAAGCGAGGAGAGGAAATGTAAGTCAAGAGCAATTCCCAATTGAACTTTATTCCCATACGGCTTTATATTGCGTCCATAAAACAGGGGAAACTTTACCTGCTAGAAAAGAGAAGTATACCTTTTAAAAGGAATTCACCTGGTTTCTTCCATAGCAGTTAACTGCATGCAAATCTGTGGAAGAATTGATCAAGCTCATGCACACTGCGTATTAATCAGGTTTTAGCCATTATCAACTCATTCCTTCGATAAACACCATTTTCCCCCATCGAGTTTTTAAGTAAAAGATCCCCTGCTCGGGGTCCCTAAGAACAACCTAAAATTTCGACGGAATTGAAGGCTTTTGTATATCTATTATCATGCATTAAGTTTCGAAGAACATACTGAAACCAGATGAAAATTTCCGGAATAAAATGACAAATTTCCAGGAAAAGCGTGTAATCAAAAAACATTTTTAGGCGCTCCGAGCATTGCTTTTTCTTAGCTTTCAAAATAGTTAGACATATACAGGGTGCGTTCAAAAAGTTGGTCAAACATTTTCATGTATTAAATTACCTAAAATTTTTAACCAGTAGCCAGTTTTCAAAAATATCAGAAAGAAACAATAAATCCAGGTAGAGAAGGTAAAGTACATGTTGCAAAAATATGCATTTAAATGTTTCCCTCATACTAAGTAGGCATACAGAAACATCAGTACTTCACTGCCTGCTATCCAATAAAGGCATGTTACATATTGTAAATAGAAAGTTTGGAGTATTTTTATTCAAGTAAAAACAGAATCTGTTCTTCTTCTTTTTTTCTTTTTTTTTTTTTTTTTTTTGTTCCTGGTTCTCCAAAGGGTTGGCATTCCATCTTTTCAGGTTCTTGTTTCTGTCTAGTTTCTTGAATTCTAGAGCATGGAATATCCTGCCTTTTAGGTTTGTATCAAAGTGGATAAAAAAAAAATTAAATCCTGTGAAGCTTGGTGATGCACAGTGTCATTATTGAGGTTTACATGATTCATGCTCTGTGAATGATTTGGGGTCTTTTACTTTAGCTCAGTGCCTGTATGTAGGCACTGTAAAAAAAAAAATATTGTGTTAGAGGGGGAAAAATTATCAGTATCATGCATGTATTATATTTTGTTTGTTTCATATATGCAAGGAAGCATGTTTAAGGTTTTAATGAATCAGAATTTCTCATCTTTACTAATGTGTATATATCTTTTCTGCTTTCAGTCAATGTATTGTAAATGTGTAGTGCTGCCCCGGATGGTCTGAGCATTCGCCCAAGGTGGGTGTGGTTTTGAGTCCCATATAAGGTATGGGTGGTGTATTTGTCTGATGGCATTATCTCTGTCCCTTCTCTGCAACAAGTGGCCCTAAATTAGAGATGTGCAACTGCTTATAGCACTCAGAGTTGCACATGATGGCCAATAAACCTTGAAACACACACACACACACACACACACACACACACACACACACACACACACACACAAAAAGTAGTAAATTTACTGTAATTTGCAATATAGGCAACAACGCACCGGGATTCTAACAAAAGTTTGGGCTCCTGGAATTTTTTACAGACTCCTGAAAAACTCCTGGAATTTATTTTCTTTCAAAGTGTACAAACCCTGTGTATGCTGCTCTGTGAACTTTACCTGCACCACTGTTCGGTCTCCAGGTGTGATCATTTCTCTAACCTGCGTGTGGTCGTGATGGAATGGCTCCTCTGTGTACAGTCCGAGCATTTCCAGTTTTCATATTGAATGATACTCAGGTGTTCAGTCTTCTATATTTTTGTAATAGACATCTACAGTGGCATTAATTTAAGAATCCTTGCTTTAATAGTTAGGAGAAGTGGTAACAACAGATGTTTCTATAGAGTTGAATTTTTTTTTATAATTAATAAAAGGAGTGCACAGTAGGAATACTGTTAATTTGATCTTCCAATAAATTCACCTTACTACACATGGTTCACATTTGTGCTTTTGTTCTGTGATGTTAATGTCAATCACTGGGGTTTATAAAGGTGTATCAGTGATTGAGTAGATGAGTATCAATTCAATTATGCACTGTAGTAGAATGCAGTTATTCCCACTTACATTTTTATAAAAATTAGATTAAATACTGAGCAAATGGATAATCAATCAATTTGTATGCTAATTTTTTTTTTTTTTTTTTTATAAGCAGTTAGATTTTAATTTTACTATTTAGTCACTTTTCATTTCTAGTTTGTCAGAAGTGGTGATTTGAAGCTGAAGAAAATGTTTTCTTCTCCACCTGTTTCACTTTTTCTCAATCTCCTGTTGAAAAGAGAGAGCTGCCAAAAGCCAAAATTCATCATCCATCTTCAAGCAAAAAGAGTACTTCTAGTGCTGACCAAAATCTGAGCTCTCAGGTATTTTTTTCTTTACCTGATTTACTAGTTTAGTTTGATATCAAATTATTTAGAATTGTGCAGTTTCCAGTGTTGTTAATGTTTTGTACTAACAGTAGAGTTATAAGCAGTTGCTAAGGTAGTTGAATGGTTTAGTTTGTAGTTAGCAGCTGCAAGGTTCAAGAAATATTTTCGAGTGTCATGACCAAATGTAGATCTAATTTTCTCAGAAAATGAATTCATTTTCAGAAAGCAAATATTCTCACAAACCTGTGGTACTACATACACTGAAGAGCATTTGAATTGGAGATACCTGTCTAGTAATGTGTAGCACCACCTTTCGCCCTGAGGACGGCAGCGATTCATCTCGGCATAGACTTGACAAAACACCGGAAGCATTGGGAAGCCAAACGGATCCACGACCCCTGAACAAGCTCCCACAGTTCACGAAGATTTGATGGAGGGGTGTAACAAAAAAAGTTAAATTAAATATTAAAAGAAATAGTAAAACCAAAATTTAACTGCTTCAAAAAAAATTAAATTAACATACATATTTAATTTAATATTTTTTTACCCCCCCTCCATCAAATCTTCGTGAAGCCTTGAACATCTCTCTCGATGGCATCCCAGATGTACTCCATGGGATTGAAATCAGGTGACCTAGCTGGTCAAGGAAGCGAGGTCACATCGGTGTAGTGTTCATCCAACCATTCGGATACAATTTGGGAGCGATGGCACGGTGCATTGTCTTGTTGCAGGATGAGGTCTCCAGTGGGATGTTGAAGACGCACAAACGGGAACAAATGGTCGTCCAGGATATGCCGGTAGTGTTGACCTATGAGGGATGATGTCACACGTACCAGGGGTCCCATTTCAGTCCACGTAAACAGTCCCCAGACGAGAATGCAACCCCCACCAGGTTGAAGAGTACCCTGCTGGCAAGAAGGATCCATAGCTTCATGTGGTTTGCGCCATTTTTGTATCCTGCCATACGCATGTACCAACGTGAATCCCGACTCATCAGTCCAGGCAACATTTTTCCACATGTCTTGAGTCCAGTGGCAATGTTCCCACACCCATGCTAATCTTTGCACCCTGTGATGTGCGGTCAGCAGCAGTACCCTCGTGGGACGATGGCTTCTGTATCCCATAGTGAGGCGATGGTTCTGGATGGTGTGGCTGCTTACACGTTTTTGTGCGCCAGCGTTAAATTGTCGAGTGATTTCTTGCACTGTGGTACGTCTATCCACTGTTACAGTGCGAGCTAGCCGATGATGACCCCGCTCATCCACAAGCTGTTGTCTACGACAGTTGTCTCTTGCAGGGATGGTTTTACCGGATTCGATGTACTCACAATGCACCCTTGACACAGTGGCTTGTGCAAATCCGAGTGCCTGCACGACTTCCGAGATGGAGTGACCCATTCGTCGGGCCCCGACATTTTTCCCACGATCAAATGCGCTTAGATCCTTCATCTTACCCATACTGCATCTGACTCTTACTGATTCCCATTGCATCACTCCTTATATTGTCGGATTGCTGCATACGTCATGTCGTTTCCATTTACAGGGCCGCCCACAGCGCCACATTTGTATTACGCCAGCTGTTTCTAAATCAATTGCTTCTCAGTGTATACAGGGTTCGTACGCCGCCTGGATTTCCTGGGAAATTCCTGGAATGCTGAACTAGCTTAGTGGTTTGGCCTCCAGTGTTTCACCATGAAAGTTAGCTTTTCTCCAGCTGTGAACTGGAGGGAGAAAGAGAGAGAGAGAGTGTGTGTGTAGCGGGAGGGGAAGAGGATTGCAGAAACTTTCTTGCCTGAACGGGTGCGTGGGGCCAACACTGCTGTTGACTGATAAGTATCTCCTGCACCCTACTGGGATAAAAAATATGATTTTCTAGTTTTGGGGAATTTCTACAAAACTGACTGAAAATTTAATGCACTTAATAAATTACCAAAAGGAACAAACCCACCAAATTTCGTGTTAATCGGATAAAAATTATGAAAACTAGCCAATAAAATTTTTAATCGCATATGACGGCAGTTTTCCTGCTCTAACGTCATAATAAAAAAAAATGTGTGCAATTCAGAAAGTTTTTATTTCATTGTAGTAAAATTTGCAGGGTAACCTTATATGACCCAGTTACGACATCGGTGAAACATTCAGATCTTTTAATTGAAAATTCAGAAAAAAAAATTTTTGGCACTTTTTTTCTTAGGTAGGAAAGGAGAGTAGCAGGTGGGAGTGGCTGGATGAGATAACATGGAGAAGATCCTCCAAACCTTGATTTTAGCTTACAGTATTCTTATGGTTACATAAATGTTATGTTATAAAGCTGTGAATGAGGTGAGGGGTAATCATGGCCAAGTGAGATGCAGATGGGCTGTTACCGCTCTTCTGTGTTCCCCAGACTTTTTAATTTGGCTGTTCTATTTTAAACAGTGTTAGAGTCTTACATTAACTCAGGTATGTAGTGACCTATACGTAAAGCTCATTGCAGAGGCATTTGGCTGTCTGCCTTGTAAGTTGGTAAAGAGAACATTGTTCTGTTTTATTAGTTAGAATAAATTATTGTTGTGTAGTTATGCCAGGTGGTAAGTGTATATATATTTAATTCAGCTTGGCTAGATAATGTCAAGTATAAGGATTTTTTTGCAGAAAGATACTTCTAAGTTTAAAGCAAAGTGCAAAGTATGTGATCGTCGCTTCGATATTTCAAATATGGATGAGTCTGCCATTACTTGTCATGTGGCTAGTAAAAAAGCATATTTCTTTATTGGCAGCTAAACAAAAGCAAACAGTAGATATCCAAGACTTTTACCAGAAGTCACATGGTGCTGTTCCTATTAAAAAACCTGCAGTATCTGACATAAGTCTTGAAAATTCGTTTTTCCAAAACAATGTGCTAAAAGCAGAAATTCTATGGACGTTGAAAGTCATTACTTCACATTATTCATATAAGTCATGTGAAAACATCCAATCTGTGCTGACCTTAATGTTCCCTGACAGTAGCATTGCAAAAAGGTTCACTTGTGGTGAAAAAAAAATGTGCATATTATTTTGTTTTTGGTATTGAACCATTTTTTGTCACTTTTAAAGGGAAGAGTCAAATCTCAAGATGGATATGTGTTACTGTTTGACGAGACCCTTAACAAGGAAACTAGCAGCAAAAAAGCACTTGGATTCTCATGTTAGGTTTTGAGATGGCGGGCAAGTTTGTACAAGTTAGGCTCTGACTTTTTAGGACATCATCATCATCATCATTATCGTCAACCATTATCAATCCACTGCTGGACGAAGGTCTCCCCAAGTTTCCTCCACAACGGTCTGTCTTGTGCCAGTCTCCTCCATGTCACTCCCGCATATTTACGAATTTCATCCACCCATCTCCCATGTGGTCTTTTTCTGGGTCTTTTCCTGTCCCTTGGAATCCAATCTAAAATTTCGGCTGTCCATCTATGGTCTGTCCTTCTGGCAGTATGTCCAGCCCATTGCCATTTCAGGGATTTAACTCTGATCATGATGTCTTCCACTCTCGTCATTTTTCGGATCCACGAGTTCCTCTTCTTATCTCTCCTGGTTATACCAAGCATGCACCTCTCCATGCTTCTTTGAGTTGTCTGCAGCCTTTGTATGTCTCTTTTAGTTAAGGTCCACGTCTCTGCACCATACGTAAGCACTGGAAGGATGCATTGATCAAACACTTTTCTTTTAAGACATAATGGCATATTGCTCTTGAAAATTATGCTGTTTCTTCCAAAAGCTCTCCAGGCAAGTTTTGTACGCCGATTAATTTCTTCATCAATGTGACCCTCACTTGATATCTGCTGTCCAAGATAAACATACGTATCTGTTATCTCCAGTTTTTCTCCATCAATCGATAAATCTTCATTTCTTGTAAAAGCATTGAACATCACTTTTGTCTTCTGAAAGTTCATTTTTTAATCCCACTTCTTTACTCTTGTCAGCAAGTTCCTGGATCATACTCTGCAGCTCTGATGGGGTAGTTGCAAAAATGACTACGTCATCAGCAAAACGAAGGTGGGTTAGATAATCTCCATTAATCTTTATCCCTTTGTTTTCCCAGTTCAGTGATTGAAAGACATTTTCCAATGTGGCATTAAAGAGCTTCGGAGATATGGTGTCACCTTGTCTCACTCCCTTTCCAATTTTTATGTGTGTTGTATTTTCAAACAGCCGAATCTTTGCACTTGCATTTTCATAGATGTTATTAATAATATTAATGTATGCATCTTCAATACCGCAGGATTTCAGAGCCGTGGTAACTGCTGATGGTTTCACCGAATCAAATGCTTTTTCATAATCGATAAAAGCCATGCACAATGGAAGTTCATATTCCCTCGCTCTTTCAATTAGTTCTCTCAGTACGTGGATATGATCTATTGTGCTGTAGCCACTCCTGAATCCAGCTTGTTCTCTCGGTTGAGCCATGTCCAGTGTTACCTTCAAGCGGTGTGAAAGAACTTTAGTGAAGATTTTATAAACCACTGATAGGAGGCTGATAGGTCTGTAGTTCCTGAGATCCTCAATGTCACCTTTTTTATGTAGCAGGATCATTGTAGCATTGTTCCAATCCTCAGGAATCTTCCCTTCATTAAGGCATCGAGTGAAAATTTGGGCGAGCACTGTTTCAATTTCTCCACTTGCTTCTTGTATGATGTCTATAGTAATTCCATCTTCTCCTGGAGCTTTCCCCCGCTTCATGTTCTTGATTGCATGAGCAACTTCTGCTGGGAGGACTGGAAGAACTCTGGTACCTTTCATGATGTCTGGAGTACATGTATCATCCCTTTCATATAATTTGGAGTAGAAATCTTTCACTCTTGTCAAAATTTCTGCCTCTATTTCTTGTTATAGAACCATCTTCTTTTCTCAGAGCCATAATCTGTTTTCTTCCCTTACTGAGATGTCCCTTTGCTATCTTTAGGCTTTGGTTGTTTTCAATTGCTTTCCTCACTAGCTCACAGTTGAATTTCCTTACGTCTTCAGTGATACTTTTTCGTGCTGTCTTGCATAGCTCTATATATTCCACTTTGGAAGTCACATCTTCTTTAGTTGTCCTCATCTCTCTTCTTTTGCATCAACATTTTGGTTTTTCCTGATAATTTGTTTACATGCAACTTGTTCTTAGACCCAGCTAATTTTGTTGCTGTTTCCATAAGAGCTTTGGTTACTTTACTGTTAACTTCTGAAATATCCACTTCTTCCGATGTTAGGCCTTCTAAAGCAGAGAATCTGTTCTTCAGTTCCAACTTGAAAGTATTATGGTGTTTTTTAAGGTTGGTTATGTCAATACATTTTGTTTGTCTTATGAGCTTGCCACGTTCCAGTTTAGTGTTGAGGTGCATCTTACATCTCACCAATCTATGGTCACTACCTGTGTTGAACTTGTTTAGCACACTGCAGTCTTCGATGACGAATTTTTTGTTACACATAATAAAATCAATTTCACTTGTCGTCCCAATTGGATGTCTCCATGTCCATTTCCTGTGTGGCTTTTTCTTGAAAAAGGAATTCAAGATGAAAAATCCTTCTGCCTCTGCAAACTCAACGAGAGTATTTCCACGCTGGTTTCTGTTGCCGTGACCGAATTTACCTACTGAAGTTTCATTCTGTTGCCGGTGCCCTATTTTTGCATTGAAATCTCCCATAATTATCTTCAAGTGCTGCTTACCTTTATTATTTAGATGACGAATTTCCTCATAAAATTCTTCAATTTCTTCTTCAGCATGACTTGTGGTGGGTGCATAAGTTTGAATAATCTGAGCCTGGTATCTTCTTGATAGTTGGATAACGAGTCGTGCAGCTCTGTCAGAGGAACTTTCAACTTCTACCACTTTATCCTTCAGTTTCTTGTTTATTATAAATCCAACACCACTAGTTCTGCCAGTATCTGTCCCACGATAATAGAAGAGATGTCCACTTTTCAGTTCAATGAGATCTTCTCCTTTTCTCCTTACCTCACTCAGCCCGACGATGTCCCACTTGATCCTTTGTAGTTCCTCTTCCAATTCAAGAATCCTTGAATCAGAAGATAGGGAGCGTCCGTTGTAGGTAGCCAAGGTCAGCATCAAATGGCAGCCTAGTCCGGTCCTCCGGGGATTCTTAGCACCCTCTGCCTTCATGTTGCACTGGCCGCTGCCTTGGCCAGGTACATTCCAGCTGCCGGAGACTGAGGGCCAAGATTTAAGTTGTAGAGTCATTTTGGAGGTGTTTGGCCATAACTCACCACGCTGGCCAAGCGGGTTGGTGAGTGTGGGATAGCATTTCCTCTGATCCCGATAGTATAGTTATACCGCTATTTGCGGTCGCCAGAGCCCCTTTAGTGGTAAAATTCAAGAAAAGTGTTCCGGCTTAGGTTCTTGTTGACCATGTAAATACAGTTGGGAAAATAGATGTTGAATTGTCAAAAGAGCTATTTCTGAGTGTTGCCTGTGCTCGTCAAAAGTATGTAGCTTACCTGGATGAACAGAAGAAAACACTGCAAAAGAAATGTATGCGGGGAGAAAAAGGAATGCTGCTTAATGGAAGACATATCACGTCTTAAATCAAAGAAGGAAATACTTGTAACAGACATTTCTGAATTAAAAAATTCCTTTGAAATGTATGCTGATCAGGCAGAATGAAAAAGCTCACCTAACATTGCTTGCAAAATCAAATTCCCTGCGAAACAGTGTCAAAAAAAAAAAAAAAAAAAAAGCACTGTTGCTTGTTGCTGATGAACTTCATGAAAAATTCATGCAACATAAGAATTGTTAAAGGGCTATAGGGAACATCGTATCTCTTGAAGTCATATG
This sequence comes from Macrothele yani, assembly GCA_039090855.1. Lineage (NCBI taxonomy): Eukaryota > Metazoa > Arthropoda > Arachnida > Araneae > Macrothelidae > Macrothele > Macrothele yani. The sequence continues at coordinate 69,380,786 of CM077018.1, forward strand.
CCTACCTGAATGTACCTTTTTCTTAATGAACTAATTTTTTGAAAACAAAACTGTGTATACCCATTCTGCATTATTTTCCTTCTCGTTTATATTGTGGTCATCATTAGTGGCTGATAAGCGAGGAGAGGAAATGTAAGTCTAGAGCAATTCCCAATCGAACTTTATTCCCATACGGCTTTATATTGCGTCCATAAAACGGGGGAAACTTTACCTGCTAGAAAAGAGAAGTATACCTTTTAAAAGGAATTCACCTGGTTTCTTCCATAGCAGTTAACTGCATGCAAATCTGTGGAAGAATTGGTCAAGCTCATGCACACTGCGTATTAATCAGGTTTTAGCCATTATCAACTCATTCCTTCGATAAACACCATTTTCCCCCATCGAGTTTTTAAGTAAAAGATCCCCTACTCGGGGTCCCTAAGAACAAACTAAAATTTCGACGGAATTGAAGGCTTTTTTTTTGTATATCTATTATCATGCATTAAGTTTCGAAGAACATACTGAAACCAGATGAAAATTTCCGGAATAAAATAAATTTCCAGGAAAAGCGTGTAATCAAAAAACATTTTTAGGCGCTCCGAGCATTGCTTTTTCTTAGCTTTCAAAATAGTTAGACATATACAGGGTGCGTTCAAAAAGTTGGTCAAACATTTTCATGTATTAAATTACCTAAAATTTTTAACCAGTAGCCAGTTTTCAAAAATATCAGAAAGAAACAATAAATCCAGGTAGCGAAGGTAAAGTACATGTTGCAAAAATATGCATTTAAATGTTTCCCTCATACTAAGTAGGCATACAGAAACATCAGTATTTCACTGTCTGCCATCCAATAAAGGCATGTTACATATTGTAAATAGAAAGTTTGGAGTATTTTTATACAAGTAAACACAGGATCTGTTCTTTTTTTCTTTTTTTTTTTTTTTTTGTTCCTGGTTCTCCAAAGGGTTGGCATTCCAGCTTTTCAGGTTCTTGTTTCTGTCTAGTTTCTTAAATTCTAGAGCATGGAATATCCTGCCTTTTAGGTTTGTATCAAAGTGGATAAAAAAAAAATTTTAATCCTGTGAAGCTTGGTGATGCACAGTGTCATTATTGAGGTTTACATGATTCATGCTCTGTGAATGATTTGGGGTCTTTTACTTTAGCTCAGTGCCTGCTTTCTGAAATGTAGGCACTGTAAAAAAAAATATTGTGTTACAGGGAAGGAAATTATCAGTATCATGCATGTATTCCATTTTGTTTGTTTCAGAAATGCAAGGAACTATGTTTAAGGTTTTAATGAATCAGAATTTCTCATCTTTACTATTGTGTATATATCTTTTCTGCTTTCAGTCAATGTATTTTAAATGTGTAGTGCTGCTCTGGCGGCCAAATGGTCTGACCATTCGCCCAAGGTGGGTGTGGTTTTGAGTCCCATATGAGGTATGGGTGGTGTATTTGTCTGATGGCATTATCTCTGTCCCTTCTCTGCAACAAGTGGCCCTAAATTAGAGATGTGCAACTGCTTATAGCACTCAGAGTTGCACATGATGGCCAATAAACCTTGAAACACACACACACAAAAAAAATGTAGTAAATTTACTGTAATTTGCAATATAGGCAACAACGCACTGGGATTCTAACAAAAGTTTGGGCTCCTGGAATTTTTACAGACTCCTGAAAAACTCCTGGAATTTATTTTCTTTCAAAGTGTACAAACCCTGTGTATGCTGCTCTCTGAACTTTACCTGCACCACTGTTCGGTCTCCAGGTGTGATCATTTCTCTAACCTGTGTGTGGTCGTGATGGAATGGCTCCTCTGTGTACAGTCCGAGCATTTCCAGTTTTCATATTGAATGATACTCAGGTGTTCAGTCTTCTATATTTTTGTAATAGACATCTACAGTGGCATTAATTTAAGAATCCTTGCTTTAATAGTTAGGAGAAGTGGTAACAACAGATGTTTCTATAGAGTTTAATTTTTTTTTATAATTAATAAAAGGAGTGCACAGTAGGAATACTCTTAGTTTGATCTTCCAATAAATTCACCTTACTACACATGGTTCACATTTATGCTTTTGTTCTGTGATGTTAATGTCAATCACTGGGGTTTATAAAGATGTATCGGTGATTGAGTAGATGAGTATCAATTCAATTATGCACTGTAGCAGAATGCAGTTATTCCCACTTACATTTTTATAAAAATTAGATTAAATACTGAGCAAATGGATAATCAATCAATTTGTATGCTAATTTAATTTTTTTTTTTTTTTTTTTGAAGCAGTTAGATTTTGATTTTACTATTTAGTCACTTTTCATTTCTAGTTTGTCAGAAGTGGTGATTTGAAGCTCCAGAAAGTGAGAAAAAGTAAATCAGGTGGAGAAAAAAAGAATCTCCCTGTTAGAAAGAGAGAGCTGCCGGAAGACAAAATTTCTCATCCCTCTTCAAGCAAAAAGAAAACTTCCAGCGCTGACCAAAATCTGAGCTCTCAGGTATTTTTTCTTTACTTGATTTACTAGTTTAATTTGATATCAAATTATTTAGAATTGTGCAGTTTCCAGTGTTGTTAATGTTTTGTACTAACAGTAGAGTTATAAGCAGTTGCTAAGGTAGTTGAATGGTTTAGTTTGTAGTTAGCTGCAAGGTTCAAGAAATATTTTCTAGTGTCATGACCAAACGTAGATCTAATTTTCTCAGAAAATGAATGCATTTTCAGAAAGCAAATATTCTCACAAACCTGTGGTACTACACTGAAGAGCATTTGAATTGGAGATACCTGTCTAGTAATGTGTAGCACCACCTTTCGCCGTGAGGATGGCTGCGATTCATCTCGGCATGGACTTGACAAAACACCGGAAGCATTGGGAAGCCATACGGATCCATGACCCCTGAACAAGCTCCCACAGTTCACAAAGATTTGATGGAGGGGGTTCAGAGCCTTGAACATCTCTCTCGATGGGATTGAAGTCAGGTGACCTAGCTGGTCAAGGAAGCAAGGTCACGTCGGAGTGTTCATCCAACCATTCGGATACAATTTGGGAGCGATGGCACGGTGCATTGTCTTGTTGCAGGATGAGGTCTCCAGTGGGATGTTGAAGACGCACAAACGGGAACAAATGGTCTTCCAGGATATGCCGGTAGTGTTGACCTATGAGGGATGATGTCACATGTACCAGGGGTCCCATTTCAGTCCACGTAAACAGTCCCCAGACGAGAATGCAACCCCCACCAGGTTGAAGAGTACCCTGCTGGCAAGAAGGATCCATAGCTTCATGTGGTTTGCGCCATTTTTGTATCCTGCCATTCGCATGTACCAACGTGAATCCCGACTCATCAGTCCAGGCAACATTTTTCCACATGTCTGGAGTCCAGTGGCAATGTTCCCACACCCATGCTAATCTTTGCACCCTGTGATGTGCGGTCAGCAGCAGTACCCTCGTGGGACGATGGCTTCTGTATCCCATAGTGAGGCGATGGTTCTGGATGGTGTGGCTGCTTACACGTTTTTGTGCGCCAGCGTTAAATTGTCGAGTGATTTCTTGCACTGTGGTACGTCTATCCACTGTTACAGTGCGAGCTAGCCGATGATGACTCCGCTCATCCACAAGCTGTTGTCTACGACAGTTGTCTCTTGCAGGGATGGTTTTACCGGATTCGATGTACTCACAATGCACCCTTGACACAGTGGCTTGTGCAAATCCGAGTGCCTGCACGACTTCCGAGATGGAGTGACCCATTCGTCGGGCCCCGACATTTTTCCCACGATCAAATGCGCTTAGATCCTTCATCTTACCCATACTGCATCCGACTCTTACTGATTCCCATTGCATCACTCCTTATATTGTCGGATTGCTGCATACGTCATGTCGTTTCCATTTACAGGGTCGCCCACAGCGCCACATTTGTATTACGCCAGCTGTTTCTAAATCAATTGCTCCTCAGTGTATACAGGGTTCGTACGCCGCCTGGATTTCCTGGAAAATTCCTGGAATGCTGAACTAGCTTAGTGGTTTGGCCTCCAGTGTTTCACCATGAAAGTTAGCTTTTCTCCAGCTGTGAACTGGAGGGAGAAAGAGAGAGAGAGTGTGTGTAGCGGGAGGGGAAGAGGATTGCAGAAACTTTCTTGCCTGAACGGGTGCGTGGGGCCAACACTGCTGTTGACTGATAAGTATCTCCTGCACCCTACTGGGATAAAAAATATGATTTTCTAGTTTTGGGGAATTTCTACAAAACTGACTGAAAATTTAATGCACTTAATAAATTACCAAAAGGAACAAACCCACCAAATTTCGTGTTAATCGGATAAAAATTATGAAAACTAGCCAATAAAATTTTTAATCGCATATGACGGCAGTTTTCCTGCTCTAACGTCATAATAAAAAAAAATGTGTGCAATTCAGAAAGTTTTTATTTCATTGTAGTAAAATTTGCAGGGTAACCTTATATGACCCAGTTACGACATCGGTGAAACATTCAGATCTTTTAATTGAAAATTCAGAAAAAAAAATTTTTGGCACTTTTTTTCTTAGGTAGGAAAGGAGAGTAGCAGGTGGGAGTGGCTGGATGAGATAACATGGAGAAGATCCTCCAAACCTTGATTTTAGCTTACAGTATTCTTATGGTTACATAAATGTTATGTTATAAAGCTGTGAATGAGGTGAGGGGTAATCATGGCCAAGTGAGATGCAGATGGGCTGTTACCGCTCTTCTGTGTTCCCCAGACTTTTTAATTTGGCTGTTCTATTTTAAACAGTGTTAGAGTCTTACATTAACTCAGGTATGTAGTGACCTATACGTAAAGCTCATTGCAGAGGCATTTGGCTGTCTGCCTTGTAAATTGGTAACAAGAGCATTGTTCTGTTTTATTAGTCAGAATAAATTATTGTTGTGTAGTTATGCCAGCTGTAAGTGTATATTTAATCTAGCTTGGCTAAGTATAAGGATTTTTTGCTGAAACAGAAAGATACTTCTAAGTTTAAAGCAAAGTGCAAAGTATGTGATCGTTGCTTCGATATTTCAAATATGGGTGAGTCTGCCATTACTAGTCATGTGGCTAGTAAAAGCATATTTTTTTATTGGCAGCTAAACAAAAGCAAACAGTAGATATCCAAGACTTTTGCCAGAAGTCACATGGTGCTGTTCCTATTAAAAAACCTGCAGTATCTGACACAAGTCTTGAAAATTCGTTTTCCCAAAACAATGTGCTAAAAGCAGAAATTCTATGAACGTTGAAAGTCATTACTTCACATTATTCATATAAGTCATGTGAAAACATCCAATCTGTACTGACCTTTATTGTTCCCTGACAGTAGCATTGCAAAAAAGTTTACTTGTGGTGAAAAAAAAATGTGCATATTATTCTGTTTTTGGTATTGAACCATTTTTTATGTCACTTTTAAAGGGAAGAGTCAAATCCCAAGATGGATATGTGTTACTGTTTGAAGAGATCCTTAACAAGGAAACTAGCAGCAAAAAAGCACTTGGATTATCATGTTAGGTTTTGGGATGGTGGGCAAGTTTGTACAAGATAGTTAGGCTCTGACTTTTAAGGACATGCTACTGCTGATGTATTGTGTAGTAAAATTAAAGAAAAGTGTTCCGGCTTAGGTTCTGGTAACTTGCATCAGCTAGATGTCCATGGACGGACCCCATGTCAATTGGAAAGTTTATATGATGCTGAATGCATTAAAACTAGAGGGTCATGCCTCTTTGTTGAATATTGGCAGTTGTGGATTGCATATTGTTCATAATGTTTTCAACAGTGGCTGCAAATTAATGCCAGAACTTGGTGAGACTATTCAAGCATTGTATTATATATTCAGGGACTCGCCAGCTAGACGTGAAGACTTTTCAAAAGTGACAAAACTGCAACGTCTTTTCGCTAAAGTTTTGCAAACACCGTTGGCTTGAAAATGTGAGTGTTGTTGAAAGAGCTATTGAAATTTTGCCAAGTATTTCATTATGTCAGCAAGGTTCAGGGAAAGATATTACCTGACGCTTAAAACAAGTCATTTGATGTGGTGAAGAAACATGTTAAAGACTCACTTTTTCTTGTCAAATGTAATTTTTCTGTTAGTGTGGCTATAAAAGTGTTGAATATTTTTTGACTGTTTATCAGACTGACCAACCAATGCTTCCCTTTTTGGCTCATGACTTATATAGTTTGTTAAAAGAAGTGATGCAAAGATTCATAAAGGATAACATAATGAACAGTGTAAATAGTCCTCTTAAACTGCTGAAAATTGCAATAAATGAAAGAAATTAGAAAGATAAGAGTAAAATCATGATTGGTTTTGTTGCAAGCAAATTAATAACGGAACTAAAGAAAAGCCCAGATGTTGGTGACAAACAGATTATGGAATTTAAGTTACCATGTAGGCATTTTTTAATCCAAGTTACTAACAAGTTACTCAAAAAATCCCCTTTACAGTATCTGTTGGTTAGGTTAATGGCATGTTTAGACCCAAGAATGTTTTTGGGAAATTCAGAAGATATGGTTCAGAAGTTCAGCAGGATATTACTCATCCTTGTCGATGCAAAGAAAGTTTTGGAAGCAAATTGTGATAATATGATAAAGGAGTATAGTGATTTAGTACAGGAACTTGTCAATGAAAGGAAGGCTGAGCTCAGAAATTTTGATCCAAGAACTCACAGACTAGATGAGTTTTACCATGCTACTGTTGCTAATAAGTATAGACACCTTTGGGAAGTCATGAAGATACTTCTGCTTCTATCCCATGGGCAGGCCACTGTTGAAATAAGATTTTCTAGAAATAAACAAATCATGGTGGAGAACTTAAGAGAAGAGTCTGTTGTAGGAAGAAGAATTATTGTTGACCATGTAAATACAGTTGGGAAAATAGATGTTGAATTGTCAAAAGAGCTATTTCTGAGTGTTGCCTGTGCTCATCAAAAGTATGTAGCTTACCTGGATGAACAGAAGAAAACACTGCAAAAGAAATGTATGCGGGGAGAAAAAGAATGCTGCTTAATGGAAGACATATCACGTCTTAAATCAAAGAAGGAAATACTTGTAACAGACATTTCTGAATTAAAAAATTCCTTTGAAATGTATGCTGATCAGGCAGAATCAAAAAGCTCACCTAACATTGCTTGCAAAATCAAATTCCCTGCGACACAGTGTCAAAAAAAAAAAAAAAAAAAAAAAAAAAGCACTGTTGCTTGTTGCTGATGAACTTCATGAAAAACTCATGCAACATAAGAATTGTTAAAGGGCTATAGGGAACATCGTATCTCTTGAAGTCATATGCCTACCTGAATGTACCTTTTTCTTAATGAACTAATTTTTTGAAAACAAAACTGTGTATTCCCATTCTGCATTATTTTCCTTCTCGTTTATATTGTGGTCATCATTAGTGGCTGTGAAGCGAGGAGAGGAAATGTTAGTCAAGAGCAATTCCCAATCGAACTTTATTCCCATACGGCTTTATATTGCGTCCATAAAACGGGGGAAACTTTACCTGCTAGAAAAGAGAAGTATACCTTTTAAAAGGAATTCACCTGGTTTCTTCCATAGCAGTTAACTGCATGCAAATCTGTGGAAGAATTGATCAAGCTCATGCACACTGCGTATTAATCAGGTTTTAGCCATTATCAACTCATTCCTTCGATAAACACCATTTTCCCCCATCGAGTTTTTAAGTAAAAGATCCCCTCCTCGGGGTCCCTAAGAACAAACCTAAAATTTCGACGGAATTGAAGGCTTTTTTTTTGTATATCTATTATCATGCATTAAGTTTCGAAGAACATACTGAAACCAGATGAAAATTTCCGGAATAAAATGACAAATTTCCAGGAAAAGCGTGTAATCAAAAAACATTTTTAGGCGCTCCGAGCATTGCTTTTTCTTAGCTTTCAAAATAGTTAGACATATACAGGGTGCGTTCAAAAAGTTGGTCAAACATTTTCATGTATTAAATTACCTAAAATTTTTAACCAGTAGCCAGTTTTCAAAAATATCAGAAAGAAACAATAAATCCAGGTAGCGAAGGTAAAGTACATGTTGCAAAAATATGCATTTAAATGTTTCCCTCATACTAAGTAGGCATACAGAAACATCAGTATTTCACTGTCTGCCATCCAATAAAGGCATGTTACATATTGTAAATAGAAAGTTTGGAGTATTTTTATTCAAGTAAAAACAGAATCTGTTCTTCTTCTTTTTTTCTTTTTTTTTTTTTTGTTCCTGGTTCTCCAAAGGGTTGGCATTCCATCTTTTCAGGTTCTTGTTTCTGTCTAGTTTCTTGAATTCTAGAGCATGGAATATCCTGCCTTTTAGGTTTGTATCAAAGTGGATAAAAAAAAAAATTAAATCCTGTGAAGCTTGGTGATGCACAGTGTCATTATTGAGGTTTACATGATTCATGCTCTGTGAATGATTTGGGGTCTTTTACTTTAGCTCAGTGCCTGTATGTAGGCACTGTAAAAAAAATATTGTGTTAGAGGGGGAAAAATTATCAGTATCATGCATGTATTATATTTTGTTTGTTTCATATATGCAAGGAAGCATGTTTAAGGTTTTAATGAATCAGAATTTCTCATCTTTACTAATGTGTATATATCTTTTCTGCTTTCAGTCAATGTATTGTAAATGTGTAGTGCTGCCCCGGATGGTCTGAGCATTCGCCCAAGGTGGGTGTGGTTTTGAGTCCCATATAAGGTATGGGTGGTGTATTTGTCTGATGGCATTATCTCTGTCCTTTCTCTGCAACAAGTGGCCCTAAATTAGAGATGTGCAACTGCTTATAGCACTCAGAGTTGCACATGATGGCCAATAAACCTTGAAACACACACACACACACACACACACACACACACACACACACACACAAAAAAGTAGTAAATTTACTGTAATTTGCAATATAGGCAACAACGCACCGGGATTCTAACAAAAGTTTGGGCTCCTGGAATTTTTTTACAGACTCCTGAAAAACTCCTGGAATTTATTTTCTTTCAAAGTGTACAAACCCTGTGTATGCTGCTCTGTGAACTTTACCTGCACCACTGTTCGGTCTCCAGGTGTGATCATTTCTCTAACCTGTGTGTGGTCGTGATGGAATGGCTCCTCTGTGTACAGTCCGAGCATTTCCAGTTTTCATATTGAATGATACTCAGGTGTTCAGTCTTCTATATTTTTGTACATAGACATCTACAGTGGCATTAATTTAAGAATCCTTGCTTTAATAGTTAGGAGAAGTGGTAACAACAGATGTTTCTATAGAGTTGAATTTTTTTTTATAATTAATAAAAGGAGTGCACAGTAGGAATACTGTTAATTTGATCTTCCAATAAATTCACCTTACTACACATGGTTCACATTTATGCTTTTGTTCTGTGATGTTAATGTCAATCACTGGGGTTTATAAAGGTGTATCAGTGATTGAGTAGATGAGTATCAATTCAATTATGCACTGTAGTAGAATGCAGTTATTCCCACTTACATTTTTATAAAAATTAGATTAAATACTGAGCAAATGGATAATCAATCAATTTGTATGCTAATTTTTTTTTTTTTTTTTTTTTATAAGCAGTTAGATTTTGATTTTACTATTTAGTCACTTTTCATTTCTAGTTTGTCAGAAGTGGTGATTTGAAGCTGAAGAAAATGTTTTCTTCTCCACCTGTTTCACTTTTTCTCAATCTCCTGTTGAAAAGAGAGAGCTGCCAAAAGCCAAAATTCATCATCCATCTTCAAGCAAAAAGAGTACTTCTAGTGCTGACCAAAATCTGAGCTCTCAGGTATTTTTTTCTTTACCTGATTTACTAGTTTAGTTTGATATCAAATTATTTAGAATTGTGCAGTTTCCAGTGTTGTTAATGTTTTGTACTAACAGTAGAGTTATAAGCAGTTGCTAAGGTAGTTGAATGGTTTAGTTTGTAGTTAGCAGCTGCAAGGTTCAAGAAATATTTTCGAGTGTCATGACCAAATGTAGATCTAATTTTCTCAGAAAATGAATTCATTTTCAGAAAGCAAATATTCTCACAAACCTGTGGTACTACATACACTGAAGAGCATTTGAATTGGAGATACCTGTCTAGTAATGTGTAGCACCACCTTTCGCCCTGAGGACGGCAGCGATTCATCTCGGCATAGACTTGACAAAACACCGGAAGCATTGGGAAGCCATACGGATCCACGACCCCTGAACAAGCTCCCACAGTTCACGAAGATTTGATGGAGGGGTGTAACAAAAAAAGTTAAATTAAATATTAAAAGAAATAGTAAAACCAAAATTTAACTGCTTCAAAAAAAATTAAATTAACATACATATTTAATTTAATATTTTTTACCCCCTCCATCAAATCTTCGTGAAGCCTTGAACATCTCTCTCGATGGCATCCCAGATGTACTCCATGGGATTGAAATCAGGTGACCTAGCTGGTCAAGGAAGCGAGGTCACATCGGTGTAGTGTTCATCCAACCATTCGGATACAATTTGGGAGCGATGGCACGGTGCATTGTCTTGTTGCAGGATGAGGTCTCCAGTGGGATGTTGAAGACGCACAAACGGGAACAAATGGTCTTCCAGGATATGCCGGTAGTGTTGACCTATGAGGGATGATGTCACACGTACCAGGGGTCCCATTTCAGTCCACGTAAACAGTCCCCAGACGAGAATGCAACCCCCACCAGGTTGAAGAGTACCCTGCTGGCAAGAAGGATCCATAGCTTCATGTGGTTTGCGCCATTTTTGTATCCTGCCATTCGCATGTACCAACGTGAATCCCGACTCATCAGTCCAGGCAACATTTTTCCACATGTCTGGAGTCCAGTGGCAATGTTCCCACACCCATGCTAATCTTTGCACCCTGTGATGTGCGGTCAGCAGCAGTACCCTCGTGGGACGATGGCTTCTGTATCCCATAGTGAGGCGATGGTTCTGGATGGTGTGGCTGCTTACACGTTTTTGTGCGCAGCAGCGTTAAATTGTCGAGTGATTTCTTGCACTGTGGTACGTCTATCCACTGTTACAGTGCGAGCTAGCCGATGATGACCCCGCTCATCCACAAGCTGTTGTCTACGACAGTTGTCTCTTGCAGGGATGGTTTTATCGGATTCGATGTACTCACAATGCACCCTTGACACAGTGGCTTGTGCAAATCCGAGTGCCTGCACGACTTCCGAGATGGAGTGACCCATTCGTCGGGCCCCGACATTTTTCCCACGATCAAATGCGCTTAGATCCTTCATCTTACCCATACTGCATCCGACTCTTACTGATTCCCATTGCATCACTCCTTATATTGTCGGATTGCTGCATACGTCATGTCGTTTCCATTTACAGGGCCGCCCACAGCGCCACATTTGTATTACGCCAGCTGTTTCTAAATCAATTGCTTCTCAGTGTATACAGGGTTCGTACGCCGCCTGGATTTCCTGGGAAAATTCCTGGAATGCTGAACTAGCTTAGTGGTTTGGCCTCCAGTGTTTCACCATGAAAGTTAGCTTTTCTCCAGCTGTGAACTGGAGGGAGAAAGAGAGAGAGAGTGTGTGTAGGGGAGGGGAAGAGGATTGCAGAAACTTTCTTGCCTGAACGGGTGCGTGGGGCCAACACTGCTGTTGACTGATAAGTATCTCCTGCACCCTACTGGGATAAAAAATATGATTTTCTAGTTTTGGGGAATTTCTACAAAACTGACTGAAAATTTAATGCACTTAATAAATTACCAAAAGGAACAAACCCACCAAATTTCGTGTTAATCGGATAAAAATTATGAAAACTAGCCAATAAAATTTTTAATCGCATATGACGGCAGTTTTCCTGCTCTAACGTCATAATAAAAAAAAATGTGTGCAATTCAGAAAGTTTTTATTTCATTGTAGTAAAATTTGCAGGGTAACCTTATATGACCCAGTTACGACATTGGTGAAACATTCAGATCTTTTAATTGAAAATTCAGAAAAAAAAAATTTTGGCACTTTTTTTCTTAGGTAGGAAAGGAGAGTAGCAGGTGGGAGTGGCTGGATGAGATAACATGGAGAAGATCCTCCAAACCTTGATTTTAGCTTACAGTATTCTTATGGTTACATAAATGTTATGTTATAAAGCTGTGAATGAGGTGAGGGGTAATCATGGCCAAGTGAGATGCAGATGGGCTGTTACCGCTCTTCTGTGTTCCCCAGACTTTTTAATTTGGCTGTTCTATTTTAAACAGTGTTAGAGTCTTACATTAACTCAGGTATGTAGTGACCTATACGTAAAGCTCATTGCAGAGGCATTTGGCTGTCTGCCTTGTAAGTTGGTTAAGAGAACATTGTTCTGTTTTATTAGTTAGAATAAATTATTGTTGTGTAGTTATGCCAGGTGGTAAGTGTATATATATTTAATTCAGCTTGGCTAGATAATGTCAAGTATAAGGATTTTTTGCAGAAAGATACTTCTAAGTTTAAAGCAAAGTGCAAAGTATGTGATCGTCGCTTCGATATTTCAAATATGGATGAGTCTGCCATTACTTGTCATGTGGCTAGTAAAAAAAGCATATTTCTTTATTGGCAGCTAAACAAAAGCAAACAGTAGATATCCAAGACTTTTACCAGAAGTCACATGGTGCTGTTCCTATTAAAAAACCTGCAGTATCTGACATAAGTCTTGAAAATTCGTTTTTCCAAAACAATGTGCTAAAAGCAGAAATTCTATGGACGTTGAAAGTCATTACTTCACATTATTCATATAAGTCATGTGAAAACATCCAATCTGTGCTGACCTTAATGTTCCCTGACAGTAGCATTGCAAAAAGGTTCACTTGTGGTGAAAAAAAAATGTGCATATTATTCTGTTTTTGGTATTGAACCATTTTTTGTCACTTTTAAAGGGAAGAGTCAAATCTCAAGATGGATATGTGTTACTGTTTGACGAGACCCTTAACAAGGAAACTAGCAGCAAAAAAGCACTTGGATTCTCATGTTAGGTTTTGAGATGGCGGGCAAGTTTGTACAAGATAGTTAGGCTCTGACTTTTTAGGACATGCTACTGCTGATGTATTGTGTAGTAAAATTCAAGAAAAGTGTTCCGGCTTAGGTTCTTGTTGACCATGTAAATACAGTTGGGAAAATAGATGTTGAATTGTCAAAAGAGCTATTTCTGAGTGTTGCCTGTGCTCGTCAAAAGTATGTAGCTTACCTGGATGAACAGAAGAAAACACTGCAAAAGAAATGTATGCGGGGAGAAAAAGGAATGCTGCTAATGGAAGACATATCACGTCTTAAATCAAAGAAGGAAATACTTGTAACAGACATTTCTGAATTAAAAAATTCCTTTGAAATGTATGCTGATCAGGCAGAATCAAAAAGCTCACCTAACATTGCTTGCAAAATCAAATTCCCTGCGAAACAGTGTCAAAAAAAAAAAAAAAAGCACTGTTGCTTGTTGCTGATGAACTTCATGAAAAATTCATGCAACATAAGAATTGTTAAAGGGCTATAGGGAACATTGTATCTCTTGAAGTCATATGCCTACCTGAATGTACCTTTTTCTTAATGAACTAATTTTTTGAAAACAAAACTGTGTAATCCCATTCTGCTTTTTCCCATTCTGCATTATTTTCCTTCTCGTTTATATTGTGGTCATCATTAGTGGCTGATAAGCGAGGAGAGGAAATGTAAGTCTAGAGCAATTCCCAATCGAACTTTATTCCCATATGGCTTTATATTGCGTCCATGAAACGGGGGAAACTTTACCTGCTAGAAAAGAGAAGTATACCTTTTAAAAGGAATTCACCTGGTTTCTTCCATAGCAGTTAACTGCATGCAAATCTGTGGAAGAATTGGTCAAGCTCATGCACACTGCGTATTAATCAGGTTTTAGCCATTATCAACTCATTCCTTCGATAAACACCATTTTTCCCCATCGAGTTTTTAAGTAAAAGATCCCCTACTCGGGGTCCCTAAGAACAAACTAAAATTTCGACGGAATTGAAGGCTTTTTTTTGTATATCTATTATCATGCATTAAGTTTCGAAGAACATACTGAAACCAGATGAAAATTTCCGGAATAAAATGACAAATTTCCAGGAAAAGCGTGTAATCAAAAAACATTTTTAGGCGCTCCGAGCATTGCTTTTTCTTAGCTTTCAAAATAGTTAGACATATACAGGGTGCGTTCAAAAAGTTGGTCAAACATTTTCATGTATTAAATTACCTAAAATTTTTAACCAGTAGCCAGTTTTCAAAAATATCAGAAAGAAACAATAAATCCAGGTAGCGAAGGTAAAGTACATGTTGCAAAAATTATGCATTTAAATGTTTCCCTCATACTAAGTAGGCATACAGAAACATCAGTATTTCACTGTCTGCCATCCAATAAAGGCATGTTACATATTGTAAATAGAAAGTTTGGAGTATTTTTATACAAGTAAACACAGGATCTGTTCCTTTTTTTTTTTTTTTTTTTTTTTTTTGTTCCTGGTTCTCCAAAGGGTTGGCATTCCAGCTTTTCAGGTTCTTGTTTCTGTCTAGTTTCTTGAATTCTAGAGCATGGAATATCCTGCCTTTTAGGTTTGTATCAAAGTGGATAAAAAAAAAATTTTAATCATGTGAAGCTTGGTGATGCACAGTGTCATTATTGAGGTTTACATGATTCATGCTCTGTGAATGATTTGGGGTCTTTTACTTTAGCTCAGTGCCTGCTTTCTGAAATGTAGGCACTGTAAAAAAAATTATTGTGTTACAGGGAAGGAAATTATCAGTATCATGCATGTATTCCATTTTGTTTGTTTCAGAAATGCAAGGAACTATGTTTAAGGTTTTAATGAATCAGAATTTCTCATCTTTACTATTGTGTATATATCTTTTCTGCTTTCAGTCAATGTATTGTAAATGTGTAGTGCTGCTCTGGCGGCCAAATGGTCTGACCATTCGCCCAAGGTGGGTGTGGTTTTGAGTCCCATATGAGGTATGGGTGGTGTATTTGTCTGATGGCATTATCTCTGTCCCTTCTCTGCAACAAGTGGCCCTAAATTAGAGATGTGCAACTGCTTATAGCACTCAGAGTTGCACATGATGGCCAATAAACCTTGAAACACACACACACAAAAAAAAAAAAGTAGTAAATTTACTGTAATTTGCAATATAGGCAACAATGCACTGGGATTCTAACAAAAGTTTGGGCTCCTGGAATTTTTTTACAGACTCCTGAAAAACTCCTGGAATTTATTTTCTTTCAAAGTGTACAAACCCTGTGTATGCTGCTCTGTGAACTTTACCTGCACCACTGTTCGGTCTCCAGGTGTGATCATTTCTCTAACCTGTGTGTGGTCGTGATGGAATGGCTCCTCTGTGTACAGTCCGAGCATTTCCAGTTTTCATATTGAATGATACTCAGGTGTTCAGTCTTCTATATTTTTGTAATAGACATCTACAGTGGCATTAATTTAAGAATCCTTGCTTTAATAGTTAGGAGAAGTGGTAACAACAGATGTTTCTATAGAGTTGAATTTTTTTTTATAATTAATAAAAGGAGTGCACAGTAGGAATACTGTTAGTTTGATCTTCCAATAAATTCACCTTACTACACATGGTTCACATTTATGCTTTTGTTCTGTGATGTTAATGTCAATCACTGGGGTTTATAAAGATGTATCGGTGATTGAGTAGATGAGTATCAATTCAATTATGCACTGTAGCAGAATGCAGTTATTCCCACTTACATTTTTATAAAAATTAGATTAAATACTGAGCAAATGGATAATCAATCAATTTGTATGCTAATTTAATTTTTTTTTTTTTTTTTGAAGCAGTTAGATTTTGATTTTACTATTTAGTCACTTTTCATTTCTAGTTTGTCAGAAGTGGTGATTTGAAGCTCAAGAAAGTGAGAAAAAGTAAATCAGGTGGAGAAAAAAAGAATCTCCCTGTTAAAAAGAGAGAGCTGCCGGAAGACAAAATTTCTCATCCCTCTTCAAGCAAAAAGAAAACTTCCAGCGCTGACCAAAATATGAGCTCTCAGGTATTTTTTCTTTACTTGATTTACTAGTTTAATTTGATATCAAATTATTTAGAATTGTGCAGTTTCCAGTGTTGTTAATGTTTTGTACTAACAGTAGAGTTATAAGCAGTTGCTAAGGTAGTTGAATGGTTTAGTTTGTAGTTAGCTGCAAGGTTCAAGAAATATTTTCTAGTGTCATGACCAAACGTAGATCTAATTTTCTCAGAAAATGAATGCATTTTCAGAAAGCAAATATTCTCACAAACCTGTGGTACTACACTGAAGAGCATTTGAATTGGAGATACCTGTCTAGTAATGTGTAGCACCACCTTTCGCCGTGAGGATGGCTGCGATTCATCTCGGCATGGACTTGACAAAACACCGGAAGCATTGGGAAGCCATATGGATCCATGACCCCTGAACAAGCTCCCACAGTTCACAAAGATTTGATGGAGGGGGTTCAGAGCCTTGAACATCTCTCTCGATGGGATTGAAGTCAGGTGACCTAGCTGGTCAAGAAAGCGAGGTCACGTCGGAGTGTTCATCCAACCATTCGGATACAATTTGGGAGCGATGGCACGGTGCATTGTCTTGTTGCAGGATGAGGTCTCCAGTGGGATGTTGAAGACGCACAAACGGGAACAAATGGTCTTCCAGGATATGCCGGTAGTGTTGACCTATGAGGGATGATGTCACATGTACCAGGGGTCCCATTTCAGTCCACGTAAACAGTCCCCAGACGAGAATGCAACCCCCACCAGGTTGAAGAGTACCCTGCTGGCAAGAAGGATCCATAGCTTCATGTGGTTTGCGCCATTTTTGTATCCTGCCATTCGCATGTACCAACGTGAATCCCGACTCATCAGTCCAGGCAACATTTTTCCACATGTCTGGAGTCCAGTGGCAATGTTCCCACACCCATGCTAATCTTTGCACCCTGTGATGTGCGGTCAGCAGCAGTACCCTCGTGGGACGATGGCTTCTGTATCCCATAGTGAGGCGATGGTTCTGGATGGTGTGGCTGCTTACACGTTTTTGTGCGCCAGCGTTAAATTGTCGAGTGATTTCTTGCACTGTGGTACGTCTATCCACTGTTGCAGTGCGAGCTAGCCGATGATGACTCCGCTCATCCACAAGCTGTTGTCTACGACAGTTGTCTCTTGCAGGGATGGTTTTACTGGATTCGATGTACTCACAATGCACCCTTGACACAGTGGCTTGTGCAAATCCGAGTGCCTGCACGACTTCCGAGATGGAGTGACCCATTCGTCGGGCCCCCGACATTTTTCCCACGATCAAATGCGCTTAGATCCTTCATCTTACCCATACTGCATCCGACTCTTACTGATTCCCATTGCATCACTCCTTATATTGTCGGATTGCTGCATACGTCATGTCGTTTCCATTTACAGGGCCGCCCACAGCGCCACATTTGTATTACGCCAGCTGTTTCTAAATCAATTGCTTCTCAGTGTATACAGGGTTCGTACGCCGCCTGGATTTCCTGGAAAATTCCTGGAATGCTGAACTAGCTTAGTGGTTTGGCCTCCAGTGTTTCACCATGAAAGTTAGCTTTTCTCCAGCTGTGAACTGGAGGGAGAAAGAGAGAGAGAGAGTGTGTGTAGCGGGAGGGGAAGAGGATTGCAGAAACTTTCTTGCCTGAACGGGTGCGTGGGGCCAACACTGCTGTTGACTGATAAGTATCTCCTGCACCCTACTGGGATAAAAAATATGATTTTCTAGTTTTGGGGAATTTCTACAAAACTGACTGAAAATTTAATGCACTTAATAAATTACCAAAAGGAACAAACCCACCAAATTTCGTGTTAATCGGATAAAAATTATGAAAACTAGCCAATAAAATTTTTAATCGCATATGACGGCAGTTTTCCTGCTCTAACGTCATAATAAAAAAAAATGTGTGCAATTCAGAAAGTTTTTATTTCATTGTAGTAAAATTTGCAGGGTAACCTTATATGACCCAGTTACGACATCGGTGAAACATTCAGATCTTTTAATTGAAAATTCAGAAAAAAAATTTTTGGCACTTTTTTTCTTAGGTAGGAAAGGAGAGTAGCAGGTGGGAGTGGCTGGATGAGATAACATGGAGAAGATCCTCCAAACCTTGATTTTAGCTTACAGTATTCTTATGGTTACATAAATGTTATGTTATAAAGCTGTGAATGAGGTGAGGGGTAATCATGGCCAAGTGAGATGCAGATGGGCTGTTACCGCTCTTCTGTGTTCCCCAGACTTTTTAATTTGGCTGTTCTATTTTAAACAGTGTTAGAGTCTTACATTAACTCAGGTATGTAGTGACCTATACGTAAAGCTCATTGCAGAGGCATTTGGCTGTCTGCCTTGTAAATTGGTAACAAGAGCATTGTTCTGTTTTATTAGTCAGAATAAATTATTGTTGTGTAGTTATGCCAGCTGTAAGTGTATATTTAATCTAGCTTGGCTAAGTATAAGGATTTTTTGCTGAAACAGAAAGATACTTCTAAGTTTAAAGCAAAGTGCAAAGTATGTGATCGTTGCTTCGATATTTCAAATATGGGTGAGTCTGCCATTACTAGTCATGTGGCTAGTAAAAAGCATATTTTTTTATTGGCAGCTAAACAAAAGCAAACAGTAGATATCCAAGACTTTTGCCAGAAGTCACATGGTGCTGTTCCTATTAAAAAACCTGCAGTATCTGACACAAGTCTTGAAAATTCGTTTTCCCAAAACAATGTGCTAAAAGCAGAAATTCTATGAACGTTGAAAGTCATTACTTCACATTATTCATATAAGTCATGTGAAAACATCCAATCTGTACTGACCTTTATTGTTCCCTGACAGTAGCATTGCAAAAAGTTTACTTGTGGTGAAAAAAATGTGCATATTATTCTGTTTTTGGTATTGAACCATTTTTTATGTCACTTTTAAAGGGAAGAGTCAAATCCCAAGATGGATATGTGTTACTGTTTGAAGAGATCCTTAACAAGGAAACTAGCAGCAAAAAAGCACTTGGATTATCATGTTAGGTTTTGGGATGGTGGGCAAGTTTGTACAAGATAGTTAGGCTCTGACTTTTAAGGACATGCTACTGCTGATGTATTGTGTAGTAAAATTAAAGAAAAGTGTTCCGGCTTAGGTTCTGGTAACTTGCATCAGCTAGATGTCCATGGACGGACCCCATGTCAATTGGAAAGTTTATATGATGCTGAATGCATTAAAACTAGAGGGTCATGCCTCTTTGTTGAATATTGGCAGTTGTGGATTGCATATTGTTCATAATGTTTTCAACAGTGGCTGCAAATTAATGCCAGAACTTGGTGAGACTATTCAAGCATTGTATTATATATTCAGGGACTCGCCAGCTAGACGTGAAGACTTTTCAAAAGTGACAAAACTGCAACGTCTTTTCGCTAAAGTTTTGCAAACACCGTTGGCTTGAAAATGTGAGTGTTGTTGAAAGAGCTATTGAAATTTTGCCAAGTATTTCATTATGTCAGCAAGGTTCAGGGAAAGATATTACCTGACGCTTAAAACAAGTCATTTGATGTGGTGAAGAAACATGTTAAAGACTCACTTTTTCTTGTCAAATGTAATTTTTTTGTTAGTGTGGCTATAAAAGTGTTGAATATTTTTTGACTGTTTATCAGACTGACCAACCAATGCTTCCCTTTTTGGCTCATGACTTATATAGTTTGTTAAAAGAAGTGATGCAAAGATTCATAAAGGATAACATAATGAACAGTGTAAATAGTCCTCTTAAACTGCTGAAAATTGCAATAAATGAAAGAAATTAGAAAGATAAGAGTAAAATCATGATTGGTTTTGTTGCAAGCAAATTAATAACGGAACTAAAGAAAAGCCCAGATGTTGGTGACAAACAGATTATGGAATTTAAGTTACCATGTAGGCATTTTTTAATCCAAGTTACTAACAAGTTACTCAAAAAGTCCCCTTTACAGTATCTGTTGGTTAGGTTAATGGCATGTTTAGACCCAAGAATGTTTTTGGGAAATTCAGAAGATATGGTTCAGAAGTTCAGCAGGATATTACTCATCCTTGTCGATGCAAAGAAAGTTTTGGAAGCAAATTGTGATAATATGATAAAGGAGTATAGTGATTTAGTACAGGAACTTGTCAATGAAAGGAAGGCTGAGCTCAGAAATTTTGATCCAAGAACTCACAGACTAGATGAGTTTTACCATGCTACTGTTGCTAATAAGTATAGACACCTTTGGGAAGTCATGAAGATACTTCTGCTTCTATCCCATGGGCAGGCCACTGTTGAAATAAGATTTTCTAGAAATAAACAAATCACGGTGGAGAACTTAAGAGAAGAGTCTGTTGTAGGAAGAAGAATTATTGTTGACCATGTAAATACAGTTGGGAAAATAGATGTTGAATTGTCAAAAGAGCTATTTCTGAGTGTTGCCTGTGCTCGTCAAAAGTATGTAGCTTACCTGGATGAACAGAAGAAAACACTGCAAAAGAAATGTATGCGGGGAGAAAAAAGAATGCTGCTAATGGAAGACATATCATGTCTTAAATCAAAGAAGAAAATACTTGTAACAGACATTTCTGAATTAAAAAATTCCTTTGAAATGTATGCTGATCAGACAGAATCAAAAAGCTCACTAACATTGCTTGCAAAATCAAATTCCCTGCGACACAGTGTCAAAAAAAAAAAAAAAGCACTGTTGCTTGTTGCTGATGAACTTCATGAAAAACTCATGCAACATAAGAATTGTTAAAGGGCTATAGGGAACATCGTATCTCTTGAAGTCATATGCCTACCTGAATGAACCTTTTTCTTAATGAACTAATTTTTTGAAAACAAAACTGTGTATTCCCATTCTGCTTTTTCCCATTCTGCATTATTTTCCTTCTCGTTTATATTGTGGTCATTAGTGATTGTGAAGCGAGGAGAGGAAATGTAAGTCAAGAGCAATTCCCAATCGAACTGTATTCCCATACGGCTTTATATTGCGTCCTTAAAACGGGGAAACTTTACCTGCTAGATAAGAGAAGTATACCTTTTAAAAGGAATTCACCTGGTTTCTTCCATAGCAGTTAACTGCATGCAAATCTGTGGAAGAATTGGTCAAGCTCATGCACACTGCGTATTAATCAGGTTTTAGCCATTATCAACTCATTCCTTCGATAAACACCATTTTCCCCCATCGAGTTTTTAAGTAAAAGATCCCGTCCTCGGGGTCCCTAAGAACAAACTAAAATTTCGACGGAATTGAAGGCTTTTTTTTGTATATCTATTATCATGCATTAAGTTTCGAAGAACATACTGAAACCAGATGAAAATTTCCGGAATAAAATAAATTTCCAGGAAAAGCGTGTAATCAAAAAACATTTTTAGGCGCTCCGAGCATTGCTTTTTCTTAGCTTTCAAAATAGTTAGACATATACAGGGTGCGTTCAAAAAGTTGGTCAAACATTTTCATGTATTAAATTACCTAAAATTTTTAACCAGTAGCCAGTTTTCAAAAATATCAGAAAGAAACAATAAATCCAGGTAGCGAAGGTAAAGTACATGTTGCAAAAATATGCATTTAAATGTTTCCCTCATACTAAGTAGGCATACAGAAACATCAGTATTTCACTGTCTGCCATCCAATAAAGGCATGTTACATATTGTAAATAGAAAGTTTGGAGTATTTTTATTCAAGTAAAAACAGAATCTGTTCTTCTTCTTTTTTTTTTTTTTTTTTTTTTTTGTTTCTGGTTCTCTAAAGGGTTGGCATTCCAGCTTTTCAGGTTCTTGTTTCTGTCTAGTTTCTTGAATTCTAGGGCATGGAATATCCTGCCTTTTAGGTTTGTATCAAAGTGGATAAAAAAATTAAATCCTGTGAAGCTTGGTGATGCACAGTGTCATTATTGAGGTTTACATGATTCATGCTCTGTGAATGATTTGGGGTCTTTTACTTTAGCTCAGTGCCTGTATGTAGGCACTGTAAAAAAAATATTGTGTTAGAGGGGGAAAAATTATCAGTATCATGCATGTATTCCATTTTGTTTGTTTCAGAAATGCAAGGAACTATGTTTAAGGTTTTAATGAATCAGAATTTCTCATCTTTACTAATGTGTATATATTTTTTCTGCTTTCAGTCAATGTATTGTAAATGTGTAGTGCTGCCCCGGATGGTCTGAGCATTCGCCCAAGGTGGGTGTGGTTTTGAGTCCCATATAAGGTATGGGTGGTGTATTTGTCTGATGGCATTATCTCTGTCCCTTTCTCTGCAACAAGTGGCCCTAAATTAGAGATGTGCAACTGCTTATATAGCACTCAGAGTTGCACATGATGGCCAATAGACCTTGAAACACACACACACACACACACTCACACACACACAAAAGTAGTAAATTTACTGTAATTTGCAATATAGGCAACAACGCACTGGGATTCTAACAAAAGTTTGGGCTCCTGGAATTTTTTTACAGACTCCTGAAAAACTCCTGGAATTTATTTTCTTTCAAAGTGTACAAACCCTGTGTATGCTGCTCTGTGAACTTTACCTGCACCACTGTTCGGTCTCCAGGTGTGATCATTTCTCTAACCTGCGTGTGGTCGTGATGGAATGGCTCCTCTGTGTACAGTCCGAGCATTTCCAGTTTTCATATTGAATGATACTCAGGTGTTCAGTCTTCTATATTTTTGTACATAGACATCTACAGTGGCATTAATTTAAGAATCCTTGCTTTAATAGTTAGGAGAAGTGGTAACAACAGATGTTTCTATAGAGTTGAATTTTTTTTATAATTAATAAAAGGAGTGCACAGTAGGAATACTGTTAGTTTGAACTTCCAATAAATTCACCTTACTACACATGGTTCACATTTATGCTTTTGTTCTGTGATGTTAATGTCAATCACTGGGGTTTATAAAGGTGTATCAGTGATTGAGCAGATGAGTATCAATTCAATTATGCACTGTAGTAGAATGCAGTTATTCCCACTTACATTTTTATAAAAATTAGATTAAATACTGAGCAAATGGATAATCAATCAATTTGTATGCTAATTATTTTTTTTTTTTTTTTTTTTTTTTTTAAAGCAGTTAGATTTTGATTTTACTATTTAGTCACTTTTCATTTCTAGTTTGTCAGAAGTGGTGATTTGAAGCTGAAGAAAATGTTTTCTTCTCCACCTGTTTCACTTTTTCTCAATCTCCTGTTGAAAAGAGAGAGCTGCCAAAAGCCAAAATTCATCATCCATCTTCAAGCAAAAAGAGTACTTCTAGTGCTGACCAAAATCTGAGCTCTCAGGTATTTTTCTTTACCTGATTTACTAGTTTAGTTTGATATCAAATTATTTAGAATTGTGCAGTTTCCAGTGTTGTTAATGTTTTGTACTAACAGTAGAGTTATAAGCAGTTGCTAAGGTAGTTGAATGGTTTAGTTTGTAGTTAGCAGCTGCAAGGTTCAAGAAATATTTTCGAGTGTCATGACCAAATGTAGATCTAATTTTCTCAGAAAATGAATTCATTTTCAGAAAGCAAATATTCTCACAAACCTGTGGTACTACATACACTGAAGAGCATTTGAATTGGAGATACCTGTCTAGTAATGTGTAGCACCACCTTTCGCCCTGAGGACGGCAGCGATTCATCTCGGCATAGACTTGACAAAACACCGGAAGCATTGGGAAGCCATACGGATCCACGACCCCTGAACAAGCTCCCACAGTTCACGAAGATTTGATGGAGGGGGTAAAAAAAGAAGTTAAATTAAATATTAAAAGAAATAGTAAAACCAAAATTTAACTGCTTCAAAAAAAATTAAATTAACATACATATTTAATTTAATATTTTTTACCCCTCCATCAAATCTTCGTGAAGGCCTGAACATCTCTCTCGATGGCATCCCAGATGTACTCGATGGGATTGAAATCAGGTGACCTTGCTGGTCAAGGAAGCAAGGTCACATCGGTGTAGTGTTCATCCAACCATTCGGATACAATTTGGGAGCGATGGCACGGTGCATTGTCTTGTTGCAGGATGAGGTCTCCAGTGGGATGTTGAAGACGCACAAACGGGAACAAATGGTCTTCCAGGATATGCCGGTAGTGTTGACCTATGAGGGATGATGTCACACGTACCAGGGGTCCCATTTCAGTCCACGTAAACAGTCCCCAGACGAGAATGCAACCCCCACCAGGTTGAAGAGTACCCTGCTGGCAAGAAGGATCCATCGCTTCATGTGGTTTGCGCCGTTTTCGTATCTTGCCATTCGCATGTACCAACGTGAATCCCGACTCATCAGTCCAGGCAACATTTTTCCACATGTCTGGAGTCCAGTGGCAATGTTCCCACACCCATGCTAATCTTTGCACCCTGCGATGTGCGGTCAGCAGCAGTACCCCGTGGGACGATGGCTTCTGTATCCCATAGTAAAGAGATGGTTCTGGATGGTGTGGCTGCTTACACGTTTTTGTGCAGCAGCGTTAAATTGTCGAGTGATTTCTTGCACTGTGGTACGTCTATCTACTGTTACAAGCGAGCTAGCCGATGATGAACATGCTCATCCACACGCTGTTGTCTACGACAGTTGGCTCTTGCAGGGATGGTTTTATCGGATTCGATGTACTCACAATGCACCCTTGACACAGTGGCTTGTGAAAATCCGAGTGCCTGCACGACTTCCGAGATGGAGTGACCCATTCGTCGGGCCCCGACAATTTGCCCACGATCAAATGCGCTTAGATCCTTCATCTTACCCATACTGCATCCGACTCTTACTGATTCCCATTGCATCACTCCTTATATTGTCGGATTGCTGCATACGTCATGTCGTTTCCATTTACAGGGTCGCCCACAGCGCCACATTTGTATTACGCCAGCTGTTTCTAAATCAATTGCTCCTCAGTGTATACAGGGTTCGTACGCCGCCTGGATTTCCTGGAAAATTCCTGGAATGCTGAACTAGCTTAGTGGTTTGGCCTCCAGTGTTTCACCATGAAAGTTAGCTTTTCTCCAGCTGTGAACTGGAGGGAGAAAGAGAGAGAGAGTGTGTGTAGGGTCAGGGGAAGAGGATTGCAGAAACTTTCTTGCCTGAACGGGTGTGTGGGGCCAACACTGCTGTTGACTGATAAGTATCTCCTGCACCCTACTGGGATAAAAAATGATTTTCTAGTTTTGGGGAATTTCTACAAAACTGACTGAAAATTTAATGCACTTAATAAATTACCAAAAGGAACAAACCCACCAAATTTCGTGTTAATCGGATAAAAATTATGAAAACTAGCCAATAAAATTTTTAATCGCATATGATGGCAGTTTTCCTGCTCTAACGTCATAATAAAAAAAAATGTGTGCAATTCAGAAAGTTTTCATTTCATTGTAGGAAAATTTGCAGGGTAACCTTATATGACCCAGTTACGACATTGGTGAAACATTCAGATCTTTTAATTGAAAATTCAGAAAAAAAAAATTTTGGCACTTTTTTTTTTAGGTAGGAAAGGAGAGTAGCAGGTGGGAGTGGCTGGATGAGATAACATGGAGAAGATCCTCCAAACCTTGATTTTAGCTTACAGTATTCTTATGGTTACATAAATGTTATGTTATAAAGCTGTGAATGAGGTGAGGGGTAATCATGGCCAAGTGAGATGCAGATGGGCTGTTACCGCTCTTCTGTGTTCCCCAGACTTTTTAATTTGGCTGTTCTATTTTAAACAGTGTTAGAGTCTTACATTAACTCAAGTATGTAGTGACCTATACGTAAAGCTCATTGCAGAGGCATTTGGCTGTCTGCCTTGTAAGTTGGTTAAGAGAACATTGTTCTGTTTTATTAGTTAGAATAAATTATTGTTGTGTAGTTATGCCAGGTGGTAAGTGTATATTTAATTCAGCTTGGCTAGATAATGTCAAGTATAAGGATTTTTGCAGAAAGATACTTCTAAGTTTAAAGCAAAGTGCAAAGTATGTGATCGTCGCTTCGATATTTCAAATATGGATGAGTCTGCCATTACTTGTCATGTGGCTAGTAAAAAAGCATATTTCTTTATTGGCAGCTAAACAAAAGCAAACAGTAGATATCCAAGACTTTTACCAGAAGTCACATGGTGCTGTTCCTATTAAAAAAAACCTGCAGTATCTGCCATAAGTCTTGAAAATTCGTTTTTCCAAAACAATGTGCTAAAAGCAGAAATTCTATGGACGTTGAAAGTCATTACTTCACATTATTCATATAAGTCATGTGAAAACATCCAATCTGTGCTGACCTTAATGTTCCCTGACAGTAGCATTGCAAAAAGGTTCACTTGTGGTGAAAAAAAAATGTGCATATTATTCTGTTTTTGGTATTGAACCATTTTTTGTCACTTTTAAAGGGAAGAGTCAAATCTCAAGATGGATATGTGTTACTGTTTGACGAGACCCTTTACAAGGAAACTAGCAGCAAAAAAGCACTTGGATTCTCATGTTAGGTTTTGAGATGGCGGGCAAGTTTGTACAAGATAGTTAGGCTCTGACTTTTTAGGACATGCTACTGCTGAAGTATTGTGTAGTAAAATTCAAGAAAAGTGTTCCGGCTTAGGTTCTTGTTGACCATGTAAATACAGTTGGGAAAATAGATGTTGAATTGTCAAAAGAGCTATTTCTGAGTGTTGCCTGTGCTCGTCAAAAGTATGTAGCTTACCTGGATGAACAGAAGAAAACACTGCAAAAGAAATGTATGCGGGGAGAAAAAAGAATGCTGCTAATGGAAGACATATCACGTCTTAAATCAAAGAAGGAAATACTTGAAACAGACATTTCTGAATTAAAAAATCCTTTGAAATGCATGCTGATCAGGCAGAATCAAAAAACTCATTAACATTGCTTGCAAAATCAAATTCCCTGCGACACAGTGTCAAAAAAAAAAAAAAAAAAAAAGCACTGTTGCTTGTTGCTGATGAACTTCATGAAAAACGCATGCAACATAAGAATTGTTAAAGGGCTATAGGGAACATTGTATCTCTTGAAGTCATATGCCTACCTGAATGTACCTTTTTCTTAATGAACTAATTTTTTGAAAACAAAACTGTGTAATCCCATTCTGCTTTTTCCCATTCTGCATTATTTTCCTTCTCGTTTATATTGTGGTCATTAGTGGTTGTGAAGCGAGGAGAGGAAATGTAAGTCTAGAGCAATTCCCAATCGAACTTTATTCCCATACGGCTTTATATTGCGTCCATGAAACGGGGAAACTTTACCTGCTAGAAAAGAGAAGTATACCTTTTAAAAGGAATTCACCTGGTTTCTTCCATAGCAGTTAGCTGCATGCAAATCTGTGGAAGAATTGATCAAGCTCATGCACACTGCGTATTAATCAGGTTTTAGCCATTATCAACTCATTCCTTCGATAAATACCATTTTTCCCCATCGAGTTTTTAAGTAAAAGATCCCCTCCTCGGGGTCCCTAAGAACAAACTAAAATTTCGACGGAATTGAAGGCTTTTGTATATCTATTATCATGCATTAAGTTTCGAAGAACATACTGAAACCAGATGAAAATTTCCGGAATAAAATGACAAATTTCCAGGAAAAGCGTGTAATCAAAAAACATTTTTAGGCGCTCCGAGCATTGCTTTTTCTTAGCTTTCAAAATTGTTAGACATATACAGGGTGCGTTCAAAAAGTTGGTCAAACATTTTCATGTATTAAATTACCTAAAATTTTTAACCAGTAGCCAGTTTTCAAAAATATCAGAAAGAAACAATACATCCAGGTAGCGAAGGTAAAGTACATGTTGCAAAAATTATGCAGTTAAATGTTTCCCTCATACTAAGTAGGCATACAGAAACATCAGTATTTCACTGTCTGCCATCCAATAAAGGCATGTTACATATTGTAAATAGAAAGTTTGGAGTATTTTTATACAAGTAAACACAGGATCTGTCCTTTTTTTTTTTTTTTTTTTTTTTGTTCCTGGTTCTCCAAAGGGTTGGCATTCCAGCTTTTCAGGTTCTTGTTTCTGTCTAGTTTCTTGAATTCTAGAGCATGGAAGATCCTGCCTTTTAGGTTTGTATCAAAGTGGATAAAAAAAAAAATTTTAATCATGTGAAGCTTGGTGATGCACAGTGTCATTATTGAGTTTTACATGATTCATGCTCTGTGAATGATTTGGGGTCTTTTACTTTAGCTCAGTGCCTGCTTTCTGAAATGTAAGCACTGTAAAAAAAATTATTGTGTTATAGGGAAGGAAATTATCAGTACCGTGCATGTATTCCATTTTGTTTGTTTCAGAAATGCAAGGAACTATGTTTAAGGTTTTAATGAATCAGAATTTCTCATCTTTACTATTGTGTATATATCTTTTCTGCTTTCAGTCAATGTATTTTAAATGTGTAGTGCTGCTCTGGCGGCCAAATGGTCTGACCATTCGCCCAAGGTGGGTGTGGTTTTGAGTCCCATATGAGGTATGGGTGGTGTATTTGGCTGATGGCATTATCTCTGTCCCTTCTCTGCAACAAGTGGCCCTAAATTAGAGATATGCAACTGCTTATAGCACTCAGAGTTGCACATGATGGCCAATAAACCTTGAAACACACACACACAAAAAAAGTAGTAAATTTACTGTAATTTGCAGTATAGGCAACAATGCACTGGGATTCTAACAAAAGTTTGGGCTCCTGGAATTTTTTTACAGACTCCTGAAAAACTCCTGGAATTTATTTTCTTTCAAAGTGTACAAACCCTGTGTATGCTGCTCTGTGAACTTTACCTGCACCACTGTTCGGTCTCCAGGTGTGATCATTTCTCTAACCTGCGTGTGGTCGTGATGGAATGGCTCCTCTGTGTACAGTCCGAGCATTTCCAGTTTTCATATTGAATGATACTCAGGTGTTCAGTCTTCTATATTTTTGTAATAGACATCTACAGTGGCATTAATTTAAGAATCCTTGCTTTAATAGTTAGGAGAAGTGGTAACAACAGATGTTTCTATAGAGTTGAATTTTTTTTTATAATTAATAAAAGGAGTGCACAGTAGGAATACTGTTAGTTTGAACTTCCAATAAATTCACCTTACTACACATGGTTCACATTTATGCTTTTGTTCTGTGATGTTAATGTCAATCACTGGGGTTTATAAAGGTGTATCGGTGATTGAGTAGATGAGTATCAATTCAATTATGCACTGTAGCAGAATGCAGTTATTCCCACTTACATTTTTATAAAAATTAGATTAAATACTGAGCAAATGGATAATCAATCAATTTGTATGCTAATTTAATTTTTTTTTTTGAAGCAGTTAGATTTTGATTTTACTATTTAGTCACTTTTCATTTCTAGTTTGTCAGAAGTGGTGATTTGAAGCTCAAGAAAGTGAGAAAAAGTAAATCAGGTGGAGAAAAAAAGAATCTCCCTGTTAAAAAGAGAGAGCTGCCGGAAGACAAAATTTCTCATCCCTCTTCAAGCAAAAAGAATACTTCCAGCGCTGACCAAAATCTGAGCTCTCAGGTATTTTTTCTTTACTTGATTTACTAGTTTAATTTGATATCAAATTATTTAGAATTGTGCAGTTTCCAGTGTTGTTAATGTTTTGTACTAACAGTGGAGTTATAAGCAGTTGCTAAGGTAGTTGAATGGTTTAGTTTGTAGTTAGCAGCTGCAAGGTTCAAGAAATATTTTCTAGTGTCATGACCAAATGTAGATCTAATTTTCTCAGAAAATGAATGCATTTTCAGAAAGCAAATATTCTCACAAACCTGTGGTACTACACTGAAGAGCATTTGAATTGGAGAT
This sequence comes from Macrothele yani, assembly GCA_039090855.1. Taxonomy (NCBI): domain Eukaryota; kingdom Metazoa; phylum Arthropoda; class Arachnida; order Araneae; family Macrothelidae; genus Macrothele; species Macrothele yani. The sequence goes on from CM077018.1 coordinate 69,410,439, forward strand.
ACCTGTCTAATAATGTGTTGCACCACCTTTCGCCGTGAGGATGGCAGCGATTCATCTCGGCATGGACTTGACAAAACACCGGAAGCATTGGGAAGCCATACGGGTCCATGACCCCTGAACAAGCTCCCACAGTTCACTAAGATTTGATGGAGGGGGATAAAAAAAATAAATTAAATTAAATGTTAAAAAAAATAGTAAAACCAAAATTTAAGTGCTTCAAAAAAATTTAATTAATATACATATTTAATTTAATTTTTTTTTACCCCCTCCATCAAATCTTCGTGAAGCCTTGAACATCTCTCTCGATGGCATCCCAGATGTACTCGATGGGATTGAAATCAGGTGACCTAGCTGGTCAAGGAAGCGAGGTCACATCGGTGTAGTGTTCATCCAACCATTCGGATACAATTTGGGAGCGATGGCACGGTGCATTGTCTTGTTGCAGGATGAGGTCTCCAGTGGGATGTTGAAGACGCACAAACGGGAACAAATGGTCGTCCAGGATATGCCGGTAGTGTTGACCTATGAGGGATGATGTCACACGTACCAGGGGTCCCATTTCAGTCCACGTAAACAGTCCCCAGACGAGAATGCAACCCCCACCAGGTTGAAGAGTACCCTGCTGGCAAGAAGGATCCATAGCTTCATGTGGTTTGCGCCGTTTTTGTATCCTGCCATTCACTTGTACCAACGTGAATCTCGACTCATCAGTCCAGGCAACATTTTTCCACATGTCTGGAGTACAGTGGCAATGTTCCCACACCCATGCTAATCTTTGCACCCTGTGATGTGTGGTCAGCAGCAGTACCCTCGTGGGACGATGGCTTCTGTATCCCATAGTGAGGCGATGGTTCTGGATGGTGTGGCTGCTTACACGTTTTTGTGCGCCAGCGTTAAATTGTCGAGTGATTTCTTGCACTGTGGTACGTCTATCCACTGTTACAGTGCGAGCTAGCCGATGATGACCCCGCTCATCCACAAGCTGTTGTCTACGATAGTTCTCTTGCAGGGATGGTTTTATCGGATTCGATGTACTCACAATGCACCCTTGACACAGTGGCTTGTGAAAATCCGAGTGCCTGCACGACTTCCGAGATGGAGTGACCCATTCGTCGGGCCCCGACAATTTGCCCACGATCAAATGCGCTTAGATCCTTCATTTTACCCATACTGCATCCGAGTCTTACTGATTCCCATTGCATCACTCCTTATATTGTCGGATCGCTGCATACGTCATGTCGTTTCCGTTTACATGGCCGCCCACAGCGCCACATTTGTATTACGCCAGCTGTTTCTAAATCAATTGCTCCTCAGTGTATACAGGGTTCGTACGCCGCCTGGATTTCCTGGAAAATTCCTGGAATGCTGAACTAGCTTAGTGGTTTGGCCTCCAGTGTTTCACCATAAAAGTTAGCTCTTCTCCAGCTGTTAACTGGAGGGAGAGAGTGTGTGTAGGGGGAGGGGAAGGGGATTGCAGAAACTTTCTTGCCTGAACGGGTGAGTGGGGCCAACACTGGTGTTGACTGATAAGTATCTCTTGCACCCTAATGGAATAAAAAATGATTTTCTTGTTTTGGGGAATTTCTACAAAACTGACTGAAAATTTAATGCACTTAATAAATTACCAAAAGGAACGAACCCACCAAATTTCATGTTAATTGTATAAAAATTGTGAAAACTAGCCAATAAAATTTTTAATCACATACGATGGCAGGTTTTCCCCGCTCTAACGTCATAATAAAAAAAATGTGTGCAATTCAGAATGTTTTCATTTGTTTGTAGTAAAATTTGCAGGGTAACCTTATTATGACCCAGTTAGGACATCGGTGAAACATTCAGATCTTTTAATTGAAAATTTAGAAAAAAAAAATTTTGGTACTTTTTTTCTTAGGTAGGAAAGGAGAGTAGAAGGTGGGAGTGGCTGGATGAGATAACATGGAGAAGATCCTCCAAACCTTGATTTTAGCTTACAGTATTCTTATGGTTACATAAATGTTATGTTATAAAGCTGTGAATGAGGTGAGGGGTAATCGTGGCCAAGTGAGATGCAGATGGACTGTTACCGCTCTTGTGTGTTCCCCAGACTTTTTAATTTGGCTGTTCTATTTTAAACAGTGTTAGAGTCTTACATTAACTCAGGTATGTAGTGACCTATACGTAAAGCTCATTGCAGAGGCATTTGGTTGTCTGCCTTGTAAATTGGTAACAAGAGCATTGTTCTGTTTTATTAGTCAGAATAAATTATTGTTGTGTAGTTATGCCAGCTGTAAGTGTATATTTAATTTAGCTTGGCTAAGTATAAGGATTTTTTGCTGAAACAGAAAGATACTTCTAAGTTTAAAGCAAAGAGCAAAGTATGTGATCGTTGCTTCGATATTTCAAATATGGGTGAGTCTGCCATTACTAGTCATGTGGCTAGTAAAAAGCATATTTTTTTATTGGCAGCTAAACAAAAGCAAACAGTAGATATCCAAGACTTTTGCCAGAAGTCACATGGTGCTGTTCCTATTAAAAAACCTGCAGTATCTGACACAAGTCTTGAAAATTCGTTTTCCCAAAACAATGTGCTAGAAGCAGAAATTCTATGAACGTTGAAAGTCATTACTTCACATTATTCATATAAGTCATGTGAAAATATCCAATCTGTACTGACCTTTAATGTTCCCTGACAGTAGCATTGCAAAAAAGTTCACTTGTGGTGAAAAAAAAATGTGCATATTATTCTGTTTTTGGTATTGAACCATTTTTTATGTCACTTTTAAAGGGAAGAGTCAAATCCCAAGATGGATATGTGTTACTGTTTGACGAGACCCTTAACAAGGAAACTAGCAGCAAAAAAGCACTTGGATTCCTATGTTAGGTTTTGGGATGGCGGGCAAGTTTGTACAAGATAGTTAGGCTCTGACTTTTAAGGACATGCTACTGCTGATGTATTGTGTAGTAAAATTCAAGAAAAGTGTTCCGGCTTAGGTTCTGGTAACTTGCATCAGCTAGATCTCCATGGACAGACCCCATGTCAATTGGAAAGTTTATATGATGCTGAATGCATTAAAACTAGAGGGTCATGCCTCTCTGTTGAATATTGGCTGTTGTGGATTGCATATTGTTCATAATGTTTTCAACAGTGGCTGCAAATTAATGCCAGAACTTGGTGAGACTATTCAAGCATTGTATTATATATTCAGGGACTCACCAGCTAGATGTGAAGACTTTTCAAAAGTGACAAAACTGAAACGTCTTTCCGCTAAAGTTTTGCAAACACCGTTGGCTTGAAAATGTGAGTGTTGTTAAAAGAGCTATTGAAATTTTGCCAAGTATTTCATTATATGTCAGCAAGGTTCAGGAAAAGATATTACCTGACGCTCAAAACAAGTCATTTGATGTGGTGAAGAAACATGGTAAATGTATTGTGTATGTGTCAAATGTAATTTTTTTGTTAGTGTGGCTATAAAAGTGTTGAATATTTTTTGACTGTTTATCAGACTGACCAACCAATGCTTCCCTTTTTGGCTCATGACTTATATAGTTTGTTAAAAGAAGTGATGCAAAGATTCATAAAGGATAACATAATGAACAGTGTAAATAGTCCTCTTAAACTGCTGAAAATTGCAATAAATGAAACAAATTAGAAAGATAAGAGTAAAATCATGACTGGTTTTGTTGCAAGCAAATTAATAACGGAACTAAAGAAAAGTCCAGATGTCGGTGACAAACAGATTATGGAATTTAAGTTACAATGTAGGCATTTTTTAATCCAAGTTACTAAGAAGTTACTCAAAAAATCCCCTTTACAGTATCTGTTGGTTAGGTTAATGGCATGTTTAGACCCAAGAAAGTTTTTGGGAAATTCAGAAGATATGGTTCAGAAGTTCAGCAGGATATTACTCATCCTTGTCGATGCAAAGAAAGTTTTGGAAGCAAATTGTGATAATATCATAAAGGAGTATAGTGATTTAGTACAGGAACTTGTCAATGAAAGGAAGGCTGAGCTCAGAAATTTTGATCCAAGAACTCAGACTAGATGAGTTTTACCATGCTACTGTTGCTAATAAATATAGACACCTTTGGGAAGTCATGAAGATACTTCTGCTTCTATCCCATGGGCAGGCCACTGTTGAAATAAGATTTTCTAGAAATAAACAAATCATGGTGGAGAACTTAAGAGAAGAGTCTGTTGTAGGAAGAAGAATTATTGTTGACCATGTAAATACAGTTGGGAAAATAGATGTTGAATTGTCAAAAGAGCTATTTCTGAGTGTTTCCTATGCTCGTCAAAAGTATGTAGCTTACCTGGATGAACAGAAGAAAACACTGCAAAAGAAATGTATGCGGGCAGAAAAAAGAATGCTGCTAATGGAAGACATATCACGTCTTAAATCAAAAAAGGAAATACTTGAAACAGACATTTCTGAATTAAAAAAATCCTTTGAAATGTATGCTGATCAGGCAGAATCAAAAGGCTCAATAACATTGCTTGCAAAATCAAATTCCCTGCAACACAGTGTCAAAAAAAAAAAAAGCACTGTTGCTTGTTGCTGATGAACTTCATGAAAAACTCATGCAACATAAGAATTGTTAAAGGGCTATAGGGAACATCATATCTCTTGAAGTCATATGTCTACCTGAATGTACCTTTTTCTTAATGAACTACTAATTTTTTGAAAACAAAACTGTGTTTTCCCATTCTGCATTCTTTTCCTTCTCGTTTATATTGTGGTCATTAGTGGCTGTGAAGCGAGAAGAGGAAATGTAAGTCAAGAGCAATTCCCAATCGAACTGTATTCCCATACGGCTTTATATTGCGTCCATAAAACGGGGGAAACGTTACCTGCTAGAAAAGAGAAGTATACCTTTTAAAAGGAATTCACCTGGTTTCTTCCATAGCAGTTAACTGCATGCAAATCTGTGGAAGAATTGATCAAGCTCATGCACACTGCGTATTAATTTTAGCCGTTATCAACTCATTCCTTCGATAAACACCATTTTTCCCGATCGAGTTTTTAAGTAAAAGATCCCCTCCTCGGGGTCCCTAAGAACAAACTAAAATTTCGACAGAATTGAAGGCTTTTGTATATCTATTATCATACATTAAGTTTCGAAGAACATACTGAAACCAGATGAAAATTTCCGGAATAAAATAACAAATTTCCAGGAAAAGCGTGTAATCAAAAAACATTTTTAGGCGCTCCGAGCATTGCTTTTTCTTAGCTTTCAAAATAGTTAGACATATACAGGGTGCGTTCAAAAAGTTGGTCAAACATTTTCATGTATTAAATTACCTAAAATTTTCAACCAGTAGCCAGTTTTCAAAACTATCAGAAAGAAACAATAAATCCAGGTAGAGAAGGTAAAGTACATGTTGCAAAAATATGCATTTAAATGTTTCCCTCATACTAAGTAGGCATACAGAAACATCAGTATTTCACTGTCTGCCATCCAATAAAGGCATGTTACATATTGTAAATAGAAAGTTTGGAATATTTTTATTAAAGTAAAAAATGAATCTGTTCTTTTTTTTTTTTTTTTTTTTTGTTCCTGGTTCTCCAAAGGGTTGGCATTCCAGCTTTTCAGGTTCTTGTTTCTGTCTATTTTCTTGAATTCTAGAGCATGGAATATCCTGCCTTTTAGGTTTGTATCAAAGTGGATAAAAAAAATTAAATCCTGTGAAGCTTGGTGATGCACAGTGTCATTATTGAGGTTTACATGATTCATGCTCTGCGAATGATTTGGGGTCTTTTACTTTAGCTCAGTGCCTGTATGTAGGCACTGTAAAAAAAATATTGTGTTAGAGGGGAAAAAATTATCAGTATCATGCATGTATTATATTTTGTTTGTTTCATAAATGCAAGGAAGCATGTTTAAGGTTTTTATGAATCAGAATTTCTCATCTTTACTAATGTGTATATATCTTTTCTGCTTTCAGTCAATGTATTGTAAATGTGTAGTGCTGACCCGGCAGCCAAATGGTCTGAGCTTTCTCCCAAGGTGGGTGTGGTTTTGAGTCCCATATAAGGTATATGTGGTGTATTTGTCTGACGGCATTATCTCTGTCCCTTCTCTGCAACAAGTGGCCCTAAATTAGAGATGTGCAACTGCTTATAGCACTCAGAGTTGCACATGATGGCCAATAAACCTTGAAACACACACACACACACACAAAAAAAAGTAGTAAATTTACTGTAATTTGCAATATAGGCAACAACGCACTGGGATTCTAACAAAAGTTTGGGCTCCTGGAATTTTTTTACAGACTCCTGAAAAACTCCTGGAATTTATTTTCTTTCAAAGTGTACAAACCCTGTGTATGCTGCTCTGTGAACTTTACCTGCACCACTGTTCGGTCTCCAGGTGTGATCATTTCTCTAACCTGCGTGTGGTCGTGATGGAATGGCTCCTCTGTGTACAGTCCGAGCATTTCCAGTTTTCATATTGAATGATACTCAGGTGTTCAGTCTTCTATATTTTTGTAATAGACATCTACAGTGGCATTAATTTAAGAATCCTTGCTTTAATAGTTAGGAGAAGTGGTAACAACAGATGTTTCTATAGAGTTGAATTTTTTTTTATAATTAATAAAAGGAGTGCACAGTAGGAATACTGTTAATTTGATCTTCCAATAAATTCACCTTACTACACATGGTTCACATTTGTGCTTTTGTTCTGTGATGTTAATGTCAATCACTGGGGTTTATAAAGGTGTATCGGTGATTGAGTAGATGAGTATCAATTCAATTATGCACTGTAGCAGAATGCAGTTATTCCCACTTACATTTTTATAAAAATTAGATTAAATACTGAGCAAATGGATAATCAATCAATTTGTATGCTATTTTTTTTTTTTTTTTTTTTGTAGCAGTTAGATTTTGATTTTACTATTTAGTCACTTTTCATTTCTAGTTTGTCAGAAGTGGTGATTCGAAGCTCAAGGAAATGAGAAAAAGTGAAACAGGTGGAGAAGAAAACAATCTCCCTGTTAAAAAGAAAGAGCTGCCAAAAGCCAAAATTCATAATCCATCTTCAATCAAAAAGAGTACTTCCAGTGCTGACCAAAATCTGAGCTCTCAGGTATTTTTTCTTTACTTGATTTACTAGTTTAATTTGATATCAAATTATTTAGAATTGTGCAGTTTCCAGTGTTGTTAATGTTTTGTACTAACAGTAGAGTTATAAGCAGTTGCTAAGGTAGTTGAATGGTTTAGGTTGTAGTTAGCAGCTGCAAGGTTCAAGAAATATTTTCTAGTGTCATGACCAAATGTAGATCTAATTTTCTCAGAAAATGAATGCATTTTTAGAAAGCGAATATTCTCACAAACCTGTGGTACTACACTGAAGAGCAATTGAATTAGATATACTTGTCTAGTAACGTGTAGCACCACCTTTCGCCCTGAGGATGGCTGTGATTCGTCTCGACATGGACTAGACAAAACACCGGAAGCACTGGGAAGCCATACAGATCCACGACCCCTGAACAAGCTCCCACAGTTCACAAAGATTTGATGGAGGGGGTTCAGAGCCTTGAACATCTCTCTCGATGGGATTGAAGTCAGGTGACCTAGCTGGTCAAGAAAGCGAGGTCACGTCGGAGTGTTCATCCAACCATTCGAATACAATTTGAGAGCGATTGCACGGTGCATTGTCTTGTTGCAGGATGAGGTCCCCAGTCGGATGTTGAAGATGCACAAATGGGAGCAAATGGTCATCCAGGATATGCCGGTAGTGTTGTCCTGTGAGGGATGATGTCACACGTACCAGGGGTCCCGTTTCAGTCCACGTAAATAGTCCTCAGACGAGAATGCCACCCCCACCAGCTTGAAGAGTACCCAGCTGGCAAGAAGGGGGTGGAGCATGTGACTCACTGAGCATATAATCATCATCATCATTGTCAACCATTATCAATCCACTGCTGGACGAAGGTCTCCCCAAGTTTCCTCCACAACGGTCTGTCTTGTGCCAGTCTCCTCCATGTCACTCCCGCATATTTACGAATTTCATCCACCCATCTCCCATGTGGTCTTTTTCTGGGTCTTTTCCTGTCCCTTGGAATCCAATCTAAAATTTCGGCTGTCCATCTATGGTCTGTCCTTCTGGCAGTATGTCCAGCCCATTGCCATTTCAGGGATTTAACTCTGATCATGATGTCTTCCACTCTCGTCATTTTTCGGATCCACGAGTTCCTCTTCTTATCTCTCCTGGTTATACCAAGCATGCACCTCTCCATGCTTCTTTGAGTTGTCTGCAGCCTTTGTATGTCTCTTTTAGTTAAGGTCCACGTCTCTGCACCATACGTAAGCACTGGAAGGATGCATTGATCAAACACTTTTCTTTTAAGACATAACGGCATATTGCTCTTGAAAATTATGCTGTTTCTTCCAAAAGCTCTCCAGGCAAGTTTTGTACGCCGATTAATTTCTTCATCAATGTGACCCTCACTTGATATCTGCTGTCCAAGATAAACATACGTATCTGTTATCTCCAGTTTTTCTCCATCAATCGATAAATCTTCATTTCTTGTAAAAGCATTGAACATCACTTTTGTCTTCTGAAAGTTCATTTTTAATCCCACTTCTTTACTCTTGTCAGCAAGTTCCTGGATCATACTCTGCAGCTCTGATGGGGTAGTTGCAAAAATGACTACGTCATCAGCAAAACGAAGGTGGGTTAGATAATCTCCATTAATCTTTATCCCTTTGTTTTCCCAGTTCAGTGATTGAAAGACATTTTCCAATGTGGCATTAAAGAGCTTCGGAGATATGGTGTCACCTTGTCTCACTCCCTTTCCAATTTTTATGTGTGTTGTATTTTCAAACAGCCGAATCTTTGCACTTGCATTTTCATAGATGTTATTAATAATATTAATGTATGCATCTTCAATACCGCAGGATTTCAGAGCCGTGGTAACTGCTGATGGTTTCACCGAATCAAAGGCTTTTTCATAATCGATAAAAGCCATGCACAATGGAAGTTCATATTCCCTCGCTCTTTCAATTAGTTCCCTCAGTACGTGGATATGATCTATTGTGCTGTAGCCACTCCTGAATCCAGCTTGTTCTCTCGGTTGAGCCATGTCCAGTGTTACCTTCAAGCGGTGTGAAAGAACTTTAGTGAAGATTTTATAAACCACTGATAGGAGGCTGATAGGTCTGTAGTTCCTGAGATCCTCAATGTCACCTTTTTTATGTAGCAGGATCATTGTAGCATTGTTCCAATCCTCAGGAATCTTCCCTTCATTAAGGCATCGAGTGAAAATTCTGGGCGAGTACTGTTTCAATTTCTCCATTTGCTTCTTGTATGATGTCTATAGTAATTCCATCTTCTCCTGGAGCTTTCCCCGCTTCATGTTCTTGATTGCATGAGCAACTTCTGCTGGGAGGACTGGAAGAACTCTGGTACCTTTCATGATGTCTGGAGTACATGTATCATCCCTTTCATATAGTTTGGAGTAGAAATCTTTCACTCTTGTCAAAATTTCGCCTCTATTTCTTGTTATAGAACCATCTTCTTTTCTCAGAGCCATAATCTGTTTTCTTCCCTTACTGAGATGTCCCTTTGCTATCTTTAGGCTTTGGTTGTTTTCAATTGCTTTCCTTACTAGTTCACAGTTGAATTTTCTTACGTCTTCAGTGATACTTTTTCTTACTGTCTTGCATAGCTCTATATATTCCACTTTGGAAGTCACATCTTCTTTAGTTGTCCTCATCTCTCTTCTTTTTTGCATCAACATTTTGGTTTTTCCTGATAATTTGTTTACATGCAACTTGTTCTTAGACCCAGCTAATTTTGTTGCTGTTTCCATAAGAGCTTTGGTTACTTTTCTGTTAACTTCAGAAATATCCACTTCTTCCGATGTTAGGCCTTCTAAAGCAGAGAATCTGTTCTTCAGTTCCAACTTGAAAGTATTATGGTGTTTTTTAAGGTTGGTTATGTCAATACATTTTGTTTGTCTTATGAGCTTGCCACGTTCCAGTTTAGTGTTGAGGTGCATCTTACATCTCACCAATCTATGGTCACTACCTGTGTTGAACTTGTTTAGCACACTGCAGTCTTCGATGACGAATTTTTTGTTACACATAATAAAATCAATTTCACTTGTCGTCCCAATTGGATGTCTCCATGTCCATTTCCTGTGTGGCTTTTTCTTGAAAAAGGAATTCAAGATGAAAAATCCTTCTGCCTCTGCAAACTCAACGAGAGTATTTCCACGCTGGTTTCTGTTGCCGTGACCGAATTTACCTACTGAAGTTTCATTCTGTTGCCGGTGCCCTATTTTTGCATTGAAATCTCCCATAATTATCTTCAAGTGCTGCTTACCTTTATTATTTAGATGACGAATTTCCTCATAAAATTCTTCAATTTCTTCTTCAGGATGACTTGTGGTGGGTGCATAAGTTTGAATAATCTGAGCCTGGTATCTTCTCGATAGTTGGATAACGAGTCGTGCAGCTCTGTCAGAGGAACTTTCAACTTCTACAACTTTATCCTTCAGTTTCTTGTTTATTATAAATCCAACACCACTAGTTCTGCCAGTATCTGTCCCACGATAATAGAAGAGATGTCCACTTTTCAGTTCAATGAGATCTTCTCCTTTTCTCCTTACCTCACTCAGCCCGACGATGTCCCACTTGATCCTTTGTAGTTCCTCTTCCAATTCAAGAAGCCTTGAATCAGAAGATAGGGAGCGTCCGTTGTAGGTAGCCAAGGTCAGCATCAAATGGCAGCCTAGTCCGGTCCTCCGGGGATTCTTAGCACCCTCTGCCTTCATGTCGCACTGGCCGCTGCCTTGGCCAGGTACATTCCAGCTGCCGGAGACTGAGGGCCAAGATTTAAGTTGTAGAGTCATTTTGGAGGTGTTTGGCCATAACTCACCACGCTGGCCAAGCGGGTTGGTGAGTGTGGGATAGCATTTCCTCTGATCCCGATGGTATAGTTATACCGCTATTTGCGGTCGTCAGAGCCCCCTTTAGTGGGAACAGGATGCACCACGAGAAGGCGGGGTTGACATTTGTCAAGGAGAGGCTGTGATGTTACGCATCACCTGAGCATATAACATGTGATATATATTCCAGTATTAGGTACGCAATACCTTCATATTTTATTGTTCAATTAGAAGTATGCTTTACCATGAGACTGTCCCTTGGGGTATGTCTCATAATATGTATATACCAAATTTGGTGGTTCTAAAATGAAAATTGTAGATTTTATGAAAATTTTGTGTGGGGACCCCGGGCTCCGACCCCTTCCAAAAACCTTGAACGGTCTGAGTTAGATTACCATGAGATAATATACCAAATTTGGTTGTTTTAAATTGAAAACTAGAACTTTTTACGAGAATTTTGTATAGGGGGGGGGGCCTTGACCCCCGGCTTCGACCCCTTCTAAAAGCTGTCTACGGTCTAAGTCAGAGTATCATGAGATAATATACCAAATTTGGTTGTTTTAAATTGAAAACTAGAACTTTTTACGAAAATTTTGTATGGGGGGGCCTTGATCCCACGAGCTCCAACCCCTTCCAAAAACCGACTATGGTCTAAGTCAGAGTACCATGAGATAGTATACCAAATTTGGTAGTTCTAAATTGAAAACTAGAAATTTTAACTAACATAACGAAAATTTTGTATGGGGGCCTTGACCCCCTGGCTCCAACCCCTTCCAAATACTGTCTACGGTCTAAGTCAGAGTATCATGAGATAATATACCAAATTTGGTGGTTGTAAATTGAAAACTAGGAACGTTTTACTAAAATTTTGTATGGGGGCCCTTTGACCCCTTCCCAAAACCGTCTGCAGTCTAAGTCAGAGTACCATGATATACAGAGTGGAAAAATTATTCTTCTCATAATACGTGGCAAATACGTCATTGTAATTAACACAGCAATCAGACATTGCTGAATTGACTGTAATTCATGTGTGAAACAGTAATTACAGTCAATTCAGCCGCCCTGGTGGTGCAGTGGTCTAAGCGATGGCCTCTGATCATTCGTCCAAAAGGGGTCCGGGTTCGAATCTCGGTGAGGCATGGATGTTGTGTTTGTCTTACGGCACTGGCTCTCTCCCTTCCCTGGAACCAGTGACCCTAAATTAGGGATGGGCGACTGCTTATAGCCCATTGAGTTGCTCACGGTGGTCGATAAAGCTCCAATAAAAAACAAACAAAAAAAACAGTCAATTCAGTGATGTCTGATTGCTGTGTTAATTATCATAGAGAGTATACCAAATTTGGTTTTTCTAAATTGAAAACTGTAGAAATTTTAACTAAAATAACAAAAAATGTGTATGTGACCCCCTTGACCCCCCCCTTCCTTTCCCTTCCAAAACCCTTCTACGGTCTAAATTAGAGTACCATGAGATAGTATACCAAATTTGATGGTTCTAAGTTGAAAACTGTAGATTTGTATAGCGGACAAACAAATATACAAACTTTCACTTTTATATGTATAGATCACTGAAAGAATTTTAAGAACTAACACTCAACTACATTTCTAGTTTTTTATGTCCTGATGTCTTTTTTACTGGTTTTTTTTTTTTCGGCTAGGTGGTCATAGTTGGATATAGTTAAAATCTCTGATGTTCTTTGAAATCTTGAAATGTTAAAAACTTATGTGAAAGTCTACTTGAGTTGGTGATACATATCTGCTTACCACTCTTGTGGATTGCCATCAATGTTTGTTAAGACTGTTTCATAACTCCACTTGGTTTGCACATTTTCTCAGAAATGTTTTTAATTTTTGTATGTCAAGGAAGAGCCCCATTTTTTTTATTTATTTTATTTTAGGCAGAAAAGCTAAATAAGGCATTGCAGTTTGTCGAAATTCATGGCACATTTAAATTTGTATTTTAGCTTAGCATTAGGAATTCTGCATTTTTTGTTGTAGGGGTAATTTCATTGGCATGTTTGATTTACTCATTAAGCATAACATTTAATTTTCTAAAGTTTTGCTGAATAGATATTTTGATTTGCTTGTTTAATTTCATGATTTTGAATGTGTGGAGTGGAGTTGTGATGTATTGTGTAGATACATAATAATAGCATTATTATATCATTTATTATGTAATCATAAGACAGTGGGCACCGCTTAATGTGATCACGGTTAATGTTATCAACTGCTTAATGCTATCGAATCGCAAAAACCCAAATGAACGTATTTTCAACCACGTTAAAATCACTGGTTATTGTTATCAAAGAACCGCTTAATGTTATCAGAAATTTGACTCATACGTTTATCTCATACAGATCTTGTGTTCCTTGTCAAAACTTTCCTTACAGGCTTCGTTTGTGAAACAATGTTTTTCCCTAGGGCACTCAACGGACAGTATGTTTATAGGAAAGCAACTCTGATAAATGTAAAGACACACACACACACAAGTGTATCGGGCATTTTGGAAACAAAATGGTTTGAAGTGTGTGCAAGTGATTCCCGGAATTCCCCTCCTCTGACCTTTCCCGGTCTCCACAGTGAGATGGGTCGGCCATCCGGGGTTGGGGGGGGGCAGTTCAGAGAGTGTGGCAGTGTCCTATCTGCATTTACCTGTGTTCGCTCTGCTCTGTTTGCTGCGATAAAATATGCTTGCACTTACATTGTTAAGGCACAATTTTTTTGTTTTGATGTCTTCGACACGAAAAAATTTCACAATAAGTCAAAAGAAAGAAATTTTGCAGAAGTTTGATGCTATGGGAAAATGCCCCCAATGAACTGCTGCAGATACACTCGGAATTTCCCAGCCGTTGTGTAAAATTCTGAAGTCAAGGGAGGAAATTGAATCGGCTGAGATACAGAATAAGCAATTGCAGAGAAAACGAAAGCAATGTGGCAAAACTGAAAATGTGGAAGAAGCACTTCTGCTTTGGTTTAAACAAGCCAGACTACAAAATGCGCTAATTAGTCGGGGTCTTTTGAAAGAGCAAGCGATGAATTTCTCCGAGAAATTATGGGAGACAGATTTTACATTTTCAGAAGGTTGGCTGGCGCGATGGCAACATAGGAACTACATTGTCTTTAAGAAAGTTTATGGCAAAAAGCAAGATGCTGATAAGCCCGCTGTGGACATCTGGTTAGCATCAACCTTTCCTGAGCTTCTCATGGAATTTTTACCAGAGTAAATCTACAATGCAGATTAAACGGGACTGTATTACAGAGCCCTTTCAGACCATACCTTGGATTTTAAAAATTCTTCAAAGTCGGCAGGAAAGAAGCAGAAGGAGAGATTGACTATTCGGTTAATTTGCAACATGGCAGGTACAGACAAGTGGGAACCACTTGTTATTGGAAAGAGCAAGAACCAGAGATGTTTTCGAGAAGTTGAACATTTACCAGTAGATTATGAAGCGAATTCCAGTGCATGGATGACTTCAGCGATATTCTCAAAGTTCATCTGAGACTGGGGTGTGGAATTAGAAATGAAAAAGAAAAAGATCATGTTGATTCTCGATAATTGCACAGCGCATCCTAGCGATGTTCAGCCAAGGAACATTAAAAGGGTTTTCTTGCCCTCAAACACGACATCTCTCATTCAACCTCTAGATCAAGGCGTAATTAAAACAGTGAAAACCCTATACAGGCGAGGAATGAAGAGGAAAATCTTCGAAGTGATTGATTCCAGTAATCAAGTTATGGCCGCAGAAATTGCAAAAAAAAATATATCCGTACTAGATGTGCTGCATATGTTGGCAAGCACCTGGAAATGTGTGACCGCGAACACTATAGTCAACTAATACAGACATTTGACGTGGACTGGGAATATCAAACAGAGGTCATCACTCTTTCCACGTCTATAAGTGAGTCACGGAAAGATTCTCATTGACCGCCACCGGGAATCAAACCCAGGGTCTTCCAGTTACGCGCCCGATGTGCTTCCACTGCACCACAGTGGCCTCGGATTCCTCCAGACTCACTCACACTAACTGCCAAGCCAACTTGGCAGGTTGCTTCTTGGAGCCCCACACAATGCTGGGGATTCACCAACATTCAACTGTTTTGCTAAAGCTGGATTGCGAGACGAACGAGAAAATGAAATCGTGGAAAAAAGTGGTGATGAAGAGGATAGCGAGGAATTTCAGCAGTGTATAAACATTGATGAAAATTTATCCACGTCTGCACCCTTCACTGATGATGATATTGTTCATGAAATTAATGATCTGGCGGAAGATGAGGAAGAAAATGAAGATGTTGAGATGCAGCCTGATACAGCACCTCAAACGACAAATGAAACTCGTGACGCCCTTAGCGTTATACGTCGGTGTTTAGAACATAATGGTGCAACAACTGAAAATTATGATGATTTTTACCGTCTGCAAAACTTTATTGGGAAAAAAACTAGCGCCAGTAAGGCAAACAACAATTAACATGTTTTTTGGAAAAGTGTAAAATATCGCAAAGGTATGTAAAAATATTTTTTTTATGATTAATTTATGTACAATATATCCTTTCTATTACATATGATCCTGATTTTGAGCGAAAACAAAATGTACAATAAAATTCCAATAATATAATTATAAATTCAAAAAATATTTAAAGAAAGGTCAATTGCAATACAGTGTATTTTACAGTACCTATAAATAAGGTAAAATTTTGTGATGACGCTTAATGTTATCAAATTACCAACGCACCGATGTGATCACATTAAGCGTTGCTCACTGTATGTCTTTTAGCTGTAATTGTGTAGTAGATACTGTGTGTGTGTGTGAGAGTCGATGTTCTGACTAAATTCAAATAAAGTATATATTAAAGTACTAGTTCTAGTAAATAGTTAAGTCATACACCTAATAACACAGAGTTAATTCATTCTGGTTTCATCATCATCATTAGTGGACTGTCTTTTGACAGGTCTAATGGTAACTCAACAAGTTCTCTTCCTCCCGTTTTCTCTGTCCCTTGTTTCCTCCCTCAATACTTGATAGCTTCATGTGCCCATGATATCATCAAGCATCATTAGTCGTCTCCTTCCTCTTGGTCGCTTTCCTTCAATTTCCCTTCTATCATTCTTTTCAATAAGCTGTCTCCTCTTAACACATGTCCTATCTAGTTATATTTCCTTTTTCTTATGGTCTTTAAAATATTCCTTTCTTCAACTCTTTGCAACACTTCATCATTGGTAATTTTTTCAATCCACTTTATTTTTTCCATTCTTCTCCATAACCACATTTCAAAAGCCTCCAACATTTTAGCTTCTTTCTTCTCGATTGTCCACGTTTCTGCCCCATATAAAGTTATACTCCAAATATAGCACTTAATAAGCCTTTTCTTTAAATTTTTATTTATTTTATTACTAAACAAATTTTTCTTGTAAAATGCATATTTTCCTTTGTTTTTTTCTTTTATTTCCATGTCACATTTTCCATTTTCTTGGATTATGCTACCGAGGTATTTGTATAGTCTCACTTGCTCTACATTATGTGCGTTCAATTTTAAAGTGTTAATGAATGCATTTTCAAAAAGCAAATATTCTCACAAACCTGTGGAACTGTAACTGCATTGTTGATTCTTGGTGTGTAGTTGATCTGTGTGAGTTACTCCTACCCTCTGAAATTAAATGCAGCATATATGTCCTTTCTTGTATGTTATACTCAGGTGTTCAAACTTTTGAATTTTATAAATAGACATCTACAGTCATAAAAATAAGATTACTTACTTTAATGATATTTAGGAGAAATGGTATCAACAGATGTTTGTACAGAGTTAAAAGCCTTTTTATGATTAATAAAAGTATTAACCATACAGTGGGAGTAATGTTAATTTGATCTTCCGATACATTCTTATTACTCATGGTTCACATTTATGCTTTCATTCTGTGCTGTTAATGTTAATCATCAGTGTTTTATAAAGGTGTATAGTGATTGAGCAGGTGAAATTCAATTCAATTATGCAGTGGAGCAGAAAGCAGTTATTCTTGCATACATTTTTAAAAGTCAGATTAAATATTAGAAGAATCCTTTATCAACATATCGCACATAAGTTACATTGAAAATTATAAGCGGGACGTTTCGATAGCGACTTCTACCTTCATCAGCCATGGAATGAGGCATGTAAAGACAGAGATCCCAATAAACCCCTAGAGTTACAAGGCGTCTACTTTATCCTTGTCAACACTTCCACAGGCGTTACCCACTATATTGGTACTACTTACTGCAGCATAAACCGGCAATTGATGGAACATATCGCTGATGTTAAGAAAGGCAGCCCTTCCACCTCCCTTTCAATTTTAACCATCAGTGATGCGTCTGCAATTCCCAAATGGCAAAATGTTAAGCAGATCGCCACATTCAGCAATCGAAAAACCCTTGGGTACCACGAAACCATTGAAATCTACCTTACCCCTAACACCTGCAATACAGATGTACCTTTTAACATCCGTATCATTTGGAAAGCGATTTTGAAATCTGGCAACAACCGATGCTTTTACCCCGTGTCTCATTCCATGGCTGATGAAGATAGAAGTCGTTACCGAAATGTCCCGCTTATAATTTTCAATGTAACTTATGCGTGATATGTCAATATCGAGAATTCTCCTAATGTTTTGTGTGTTATGTGTTTCCTTGCCAATTCTTCTCACTATGGTCAGATTAAATAATGAAGTGAATAATCAATCAGTCTGTGTGTTAATTTTATGTAATTTTTAAAACAGATTTTTTTATTTTACCATTGCACTGTTTTCTTTTCTAGTGTGATGTTTGTGGTCATCAAAAGCCAGGGACTGGATGAAAGTTGGTGAAAAAAAGTTAAAAATGGAATAACCATTCCATTTAACCATAGACCTAAGTTTCAATAGATAAACCTTGTATTGTTTTAAATGTATTTGTATTGTTTTAAATACAAACCTTATTTGCACCAATATTTTTTGTCTTTATTTTCAAACATTCTAAACAGTTGTCATACAGAGACAGTTATTTTTTTGGGAAGTGGTGTTTTATGGTTCAGAGTACCTATGTGGGGCTATGTGGGGCTAGCAGTTATTGGGTGTCATGTGGGATGTTAATGAAATAATCCTCATTGATATTAAGTTCAGGTCATCTGCAGTAGAATGCAGTTGCTTTATTTTTAAACAATTATCATATTTAAAAATTGTTCACTGAATCATCTTTTAATGTGTTGTCAACTATGTGACAAACCTTTCAGAAGTACTGATTAATTATGAGGGTTTAAATATAGAGGTTAGGGACATGTCAAACATTGTAAGCATATTAGTGTTTTAGCATAGAAATGACATATATATATATATATATATATATATATAATTTTTGTCATGTAGCTAATTGCTCAGATACACTGAAATTTGTAATGTGCAAATATGGAATTGAATGCATGTCTGAGTCTAATAACTGCTACACCAACCAGAGCAACCCATTTTTAAAAAAGTTGCAAGTGGTATTTGAAAATGTATTTTCCTGAGTATTGTAGCCAGAGATATGAGTTCAATTCCTTGCTTCAAGATGATTCAAGATTTCGGAGGAGTTTGGTACATAATATTTGAATACAGTATTTCGATGCTAAAAAGATATGGTGGTTTATTTCCTCACAGTTCTATGGTTGACATAGTTTTGAGGTAGATGATTATTATTAACTATTTAATGATTTTCTACAGCAGTGATTTCTAGTTTTTCTTTTTTTATTTGTATGTGAATCTGTGTTTGTGCAAAATTTGTTAAAATATATGAAGCACATACAAAATTAATCAGAGTTTTGTTATTGGTAATTTAAAGACACCAACCTCAATCCCCCCCCCCCCTCAGAGCATTGCTTTATATCAGGGCTGGGAAATTACCAGGCATCTAGAATTTAGGCATTGGCTCCCAATTTTTTTTACTGTCAATTTTGTAATTTGCTGCATGTACTGTTTTGTCGTGTAATTTGTGGATTATCTGTAAAAAGTTATAAGTTTAGATTCTGCAGATTTAAAAAATTACTTTTGCAGCACTTTAATTTTTAAAAAATCTGTGTTATGTCAGGATAACTGGTGGTATTGAAAAAGAATTGAAAATCCGTTAACAACAGAAAAAACGTAATGCAGGCTGGGAGCCGCAAAAAAGATGGAAATATATCGTTTTTTACTTACAAGCATTTTGACAGAAAATATGCAACGAATTTGGTATAATTCGTGTTTTTTGAAGGCTACGTGGGAAGCCTGCTGAGCTATTCCACAGTATGTAATAATTGCTTCTTCAGTAAAGTAATCACTTTGCGAATCGAACAAATTAGTTTTGCTGCACTAACCCCTTTAGTTAAAAGCTTTCTTTCAGAGAAACATTTTCAGAAATGCCAAAAACTGCAGATTGGACGCAGTTTCTATGAAGTTTTAGGTCTAATGAACAACAGTAATGCTGAAAAAATTATGGGTTTTTGTTGTTCTTTCACTTGCAATTAACACAAAGGTATTTAAAAAATGATAGTTACTTTTTTAATAAGATCATTTCATTCTTACTTTCTGGACTTTTGGATCATCCTATGAATAGCAACTTTTCTGTCAGAAATTGCGTTTCAGACTCAACACAAATAGGTCTGGAATTTTACAATGCTTTTTTTTTTCACTGTCACAGATACGTTGCCACAGATTACGTGTAACATTTTTTTTATTTGTTTCTGAATTTCATAACCTGTAGCTTGATTATATACGCCTCTGCAGAATATAGGAACAGAAAAAAAAATGCTGAATTTGATGATATATGGATTACACAAAGGAAAATGTGGTACTTTGGGTTTATATGTGCAAATTTGAACGTCAACAAATTATATTTTAATAAAATCAATCTAAAACTGTAATTTTTTGAGAGCAGTGACTGGAATGATGGGAAAAGAAAATTGACCAAATTGGAATTATTTAACAGTAAGTGGTTTTGGGAAGGTAAAAAAATGGCAGCAAATACACTATATTGCTTTGCATCACAGCATCACCACACATTACATTTATGTACGCTCTTTGAAATTTGAATTTGTTTCACTTGGCTCCTAAATTTTTGAACCGGCTTCTAGATCTGGAACATATTTTGCCAGCCTTGAGTTGATAAAGGACAAAGACATAACTGTTCTTTCTTCATTTTACCTTATGAAGAACTGTCACTGGATCTGCTACCATCTATTGGAGAGCAGCTCCCAAAAGTTAATACTTTAGAATCCTGCCTTTTCAAAGTTTGCATGCAAGTATCAGTAGCTTTATAAGTTCCAAAGGGAAGCAAGATGTTTTAAAACAGTATCCATGGTAACATTTATAATTTAAAAGCAATGCTTTCTTTAGTTCTTTTAATTAAGTGTGCTGTTGGGTGTGTTATAGTGGCTAGAAGCAATAGTGTACTGTGGATTAATACCTCACTGTTTAAATTTTAGTTCCCTCTTTTCGTGAAACCGCGAGATGGCACTCCTGCGAGTTTTGATGCTACGATTTCTAAACATTAGCATGCTTTTCTATGGCATATTGGGTGGATAGCAATTGAAAAGGTGATTCATTTGTTAGATCAGTCATGAAAAGTAGTGGTAATAAGTGTAACATTGAGAATGTGCTTTGTACCTGGATGCAACAGTGGTTACAGGTCCTGTAAACGAAAAGTAATTATTTTCCATGCCGAAAGATGAGGCAAGGCGGATCGAATGAAATTTTTTTACTTGTCCTAAATCAAGTTGGCAGCTACTCAGTAATTATTTAGTTAAGTACGCCACTTTTTTAGTCTTTTATATATCATAGTAATTGGTCTAAAATTATTGAAATTGGGTGTTATTGTTTTGTTTTGTCCAAAGGTTCTGTAAACTTTATCATGGGAATATTAGGCCTAAGTACAGTGTCGTGTGACACCCAATTAAACATTTTGTGTCCTCCGGAGATAGAGAAAAAATTTGCGACACGAACAGAACAGAATTCAATATGATGACTAGGCAAAAATCCCAATAATTACGGAGGAAAATTTAGTCCAGTAATGTATTTGTACTAACCAGCCTTGTGACCTGTAGGTTTAATGCGAGATAATGCAGTTCCCGAATAAAGTTGACAAAGCTTCCCCAAAACACACCATTTGGAAGAATATTCACTTATACCTATCATTATGACCACTGCGATACTGTCGCTGTGTTTGCGTTTTTACAAGAAATTGACTTTTTTAAACGCATTTAGATTTTAGCTCTTCCATCATCCTCATTTTTCAGTTTTAATGAATCAACCGAATTTTAAACATTGTATCATGTTTTTAATGCTGTTTGTTTCATTGTCTTTTAGTCCTTCCATCACTCTCATTTTTCACTTTTACTTAATCAGCCAGGTTTTAAGTTTTTTACCATATTTTTAATACTGTTTGTCTGTCTTGTCTTGTGTTTGGCGCTCTTTGGCCAGACATGGCCCTTGCGCCATAAAAACTAACAAACCAACCAACCTATCGTTACATGACGTTAACCACTTTTAGTATAACAGCAGGATAAAAAAAATAAAAAAACAGATTCTTTGATAAAATTTTAGTGAAATTACTATACTGGACAGAACAAGAAGCATGTATAGCTATGAGCATAGTTTATTAAAGCAATGTCATCGAAGCTGTTTTCAGCACCCTCTCTGATTTCAAGAACCCGTCTGCTGAAGCGCTTGACACACTATCTCTTCTAGCCACTATAGTTGTGTGTTGTAAACCACTGCTATTATATATGGTGTGCTTTTGAGATGTTCTTTAGTTATCCTACTTGGGTATGTGTGATGAGAACACTTTGATTTGAAAACGATAAGACCAATGAGACTCCGGATTTCTGAGGAATAGGGTAATGAAATGTTTGTGTGCTAATAGATCAAAACATACTGTTTCATGAAACCTAGAACTTTCAAGGTATAAAAAGAAAGAAAAAAATACAAAACAAAGTATTAAAATTCAGAGAATGTTTTTATTACTTGATGTTCTGAAAATACAGAGAGGGCATTCCCCATCTTATATACACTGGTGTGCAAAAATTAAGGACGAAGAGGAGAAATTAGCATAACAGCGGAACGAGCAGGCAGAACGTACTGAAAGACCACTCAGGAGATAGATTAGGGTCCGGTACGGCAGGGCATGCCCATATATGCAGCATGACGGGGGGGAGTGTCGAAGGGTATTATAAAGCACACGGGCGGTGTACACTCAGCAATTCGGTGAAAGCTATTGCACGGTGTACGTCGGTTTGAACGACGTTGAGTTGCTGCCACAGTGTGATGTGGCCAACAGGCAATCCAGTAGATGACATCTGGATGACTTTACCCGAGGTCTCGTCATTGGGAAGTTGGAAGAAGGTCGAAGTGTGGCCGAGGAGTTCGGAATCGCTCACAGCATCGTTTCACGAGCTTGGAGAGCATTTCAAACGACAGGAACAGCTGTCCGAGAGTTTAGCGGTGGTCGTCCATGAGCAACCACGGCGGCGGATGACCTATTTCGATCTCATCAGAACAACTTTGCTAGAAAAACCTTTTATGAATTTGAAGATATTGAAACTGCATTACAAGAGTCTTTTTGACTCCAAAATGGAGGAGTTATAGAAAAGGGGAATTCAATTACTACCAGAAAGATGGCAAGAGGTCATAGATAATAATGGCAAATATGTAAAAGAATGAAGATATTATTTATTCTGAAAAAATTGTTTTTCTTCTCTACTAAAAAAAGGGGTAAAACTTTTGCACACACCTAATAAATACTACACCAAGTTGGTTGACCTTCACAGGGTGATCCAGTTGCAGCCCTACAGAGAGGTCTACTAGGGAGGAGGAGAGATACTAAACTGAGCGGCATAAGCTCAAGTTTTAAAACAGAAGGCTGTACTTAATTCCTGCCCATTTGTGTTCTGTGTAGCATCCCTAACTTTCCCATCCAGAGCCAAGAATTACCAAAACTTGAGTAAAAAAAAATATATATATATGTATATATTATTATTTCCTTTTTTGTTGCAATCTTAAGAATTTGTAATACTTTTGTATTGCTATTCAGGTTTAAATTCTCTGTAAGGCGAACTTGGCAATTTGTTATTGCTGAACATTATTTCTGATTCATTATGTCACTCTTACAACTTGAGTTTTCTATAATCATCTTCTTTCTGTTTAATAGTAACAGATGAAGAGCATGGGTCGGGCCAGGAAAGTTATGGATGCAAGCTAAATTGTTAACTAAAGCTTGGTCATACAACTCTGCGGAGGTCATGACATATATATATTTTTTAAATTTTTTTTTGGTGGGCTTATTACTTGCATCTATGACTTTGCAGTAACCCATTTCCAAATAGGTCTTTGTGAAAGTGAGAAAATGCAGAGTTTTTGCTGGTCCCTGATAAAGCCAAGGCTCGGTATTCTCGACACTTTCTACATTCAGTTCTTTTATTTTTTTCTCTTTTTACTCACACCGGTCAATACATAACCTTTTCTATGTTGTACTTGGTATGAGTCAAAATTTTTTTGCTTCAGTCTCTTCTTAATAGAATATATATATATATATATCAGTGGTGTATATTCAAGGCTAGCTGCAAAGCCCAGAGAATGCACAAATAAAACTGAATTAAATATACACAAAAGTCAATTATCAACGGTATTAAAATATGTCTATGCTTTCGCTGCGAAAAAATATGCGTGCAGATTCAACGAGCAGTCTGGCAAGCAAAAACCAATGGCATAACACAAACAACTCTTCTAGAGTACGGGGATAACTGGTTTTCCAGTTATTTGGGGAGCGACGGCCCAAGCTGACCTTGTGACGGATCATTTTGTCTTGAAACGATGTTACTACTGAAGGGAACAGCTGTTCATCCAGCTGATGGGGAGTGGCGACCCCCACGGCCCGAGCCAACATGTACTCTAAGATGTTTTCCCATTTTTAAATGTTTTTCATTGTTCTCTTGACATGCACCTGCCTCAGTTGTAGGTTGCTGAGGTAGTGATTATGCGCCAGCTCCGGATTTTAGTTTCTCTTTTTTTTTTTTCCTGTTATCTCCATTTTATGTTTCCTTCTTTGTTTTTCCAAGCTGGTTGGCTTAGACCTACCTGCACGTTTGCCATGTGCAGGTAGGTCTGCACGTTTGCCACCCGTAAGATGGAAAAGGGGAGGCTGAGGTTTCTGGTGGCCGGGGTGTTGTTGTCACCAGTTGCCAACACTCCTCTTTGCCCTCTGCTTCACCCTAAACGGGCGGCTAGGAACTAACCCACTCCTAGTCAATGAGGTCTGTGGCTGAGTGGAGTCCAGACCTCTAATGGCTTGTTGGTTTCGTACGACAAGGTGAGTCTGGGTGCACGCCGAGCGCATGTCTGCCCTATCAATTTGCTATATCCGCTTGCTATCCCTAGAGTCGTGTCCTGCGTCCACTTGGGCTTGCGGACCTCCGGCTCTCCCTTGTTGGGCTCAATTGTGGGTGTGAAAGTCGGCGGACGAATTCTTAATATTTTTCATGGCTCTCAATTCTGTTCCCCACGAACCAACAACCAAAAGAGCTATGGAGGAAGGCTTAGCTCCTTCTGCCAAAAAGCATGTGCCCGATTCTTCGAATGCTAGTTTCTTTTTTGTGCACTTATTGGACCCTTCAAAGCCTTTGAGTGCCAAAAGTCCATTTTGGATAAATAAAGCACTTCAATCCATAGCAAGCTCTCTTAATTGCATAAAGAAACTCCAATCTGGAGATCTTCTTGTAGAGATGTCCACTGTGGCCTACAGTTCCACACTTTTTAACACCACCACGCTGCTTGAGACTCCGGTCAAAATAACACCACATGGATACCTAAATTCATCTCGAGGTGTTGTCTCCTCTCAGGACCTCATTGAGTGTTTTAGGGATGAACTACTTGAAGAACTGAGGAGTCAACACGTTATGGGTGTGCGGTGTATTCTCTTCAGGCGGAATGGGCAGTCCGTCTAATCCCGCAACATCATTTTAACATTTGACAGCCCTTCCCTGCCTACCTCCATCATTGCAGGGTATCTTCACCTTGAGGTACGTCCGTGCATCCCTAACCCGTTGAGATATTTTAAGTGTCAGTCATACTGCCATTCTCAGCAGTCTTGCAGGAGCAATCCTAGGTGTGGATGCTGTGGTGCCACTGACCATCATTTACCAGAATGTGTGGCCGAGGCAGAGTTTTGTGTGAACTGGAAGGGCTCACACGCAGCATCAGCCAAAGATTGAATTTCTTTCTCCTCCTTCCACTTAGGACAAAGGCTGAAAACGGTGGAGAATATTTCCTATCTGAGGCCAAAAGGAGAGTAGTTCCTGTTTCTTCTGATTGGCGATCATATGCATCAGTGGTGGTTGCCAAATGCCATTCAAACCGACATTCAGATCCCCCCTAAATGTTCCTACAAGCTGGAGGCACTCCAGTCTCGAGCTAGGGGTCTGAAAGCGGCACCCATCGCTTCGCCAAAGCATACTCACCCCACCACCAGCAAGGGAACTCAGGCCACTTCTTCTGGCAAAATCTCCAAAGTCAAGGATAACAAGAAGAGCATTTCTTCTCCAAAATCTCAGCAAACTACTCAATGGCGAGCGAATCCCGTTAAGACTTTTGGGACAAAACATGCTCCTATCTTGGCCCCTGGTCACACACCCCGAAATCTGGGGGAACATTCGTCAGAAGAGATGGATGCTGACCTCGTTTGAGCAGTCAGTAAAATTAATTTCATTTCCTTTTTCATCTCCCTTTTAACCATGGCTTCAATCATTCAGTGGAACTGTCAAGGTTTTCGGACAAGTTTTGATGACTTGAAACATCTGCTTTCGTTGTACTCTCTGGTGTGCCTTTGTCTACAGGAGACAAAACTTAAACCATCAGACCTGCTTTCAGTTCGAGGCTACAGTGCATTTCGGACAGATAACGTGTCGGGAGATATAGCCTGTGGGGAGTCGCTATTCTTGTCCCTCACGGGGTTGCGGTATCCACAACTGTGCAGGCCGTGGCGGTTCGTGTTTCTGTGCCTGTGCCTCTTACTGTCTGCAGTGTCTATCTGCCGCCGGATGAGGATGTGAGCGTCTCTATTCTGGAGAGTTAATTCATTTTTTACAAAAAAAAATCGTGTACTTTCACCATCACAAAGTGGCTTTCGCCGTCATCGTTCACCTCACGATCATCTCCTGTACCTTGAGGCATCTGTGTGCGAGGTATTCGTGTGGAGGCAGCACCTGGTTTCTATTTTCTTTGACATCAAGCACAAGGTGTTCCTCAAGGTTGTATTTTATCTGTCACATTGTTCATCCTCCATTAATTATCTTTTCACAAATTTTCCTCCTGCGGTTTCGGCTACAGCGTATGTCGATGACTTGCCTATCTTCTGTTCATCTTCAAGTATGCATTTTATTGAAAGGCTGTTGCAGTCTGCGATTAACCAGATCTTTAAAGCGGCGAATAGCTATGGTTTCGTTCTTTCTCCCGACAATACAGCGTGTGTCCATTTCTGCCAGAGGCGTGGCCTCCATCCTGACCCAGAGCTGTATTTAGACCGTGCAGCCATACCAGTTTTGCCCAAGACCAAGTTCCTTGGATTAACCGTTGACCGTGCGCTTACATTGAGTGCGCACGTCCAGCGGCTAAAGACTTCCTGTCTGCGGGCTCTATCTATTCTTAAGATACTTTCCAACTTCTCTTGGGGTGCAGACAGGATGTCTTTGTTTCGAATTTACCATTCATTAATACGGTCAAAACTGGATTATGTTTGTGTCGTGTATGGCTCTGCGCATCTTTCCGTTCTCCGGCCTTTGGATACTGTTCACCATCAAGCGCTGCGTCTTTGTACGGGAACATTTCAAACATCTCCTATTTCCAGCCTTTATGCTGACGCAAACGAACCATCTCTTGAATTACGCCGTCTGCAGCTGTCTGTTCACTTTTACTTAAAACTTCGATCTCTTCCAGACTATCCTTTGTACGATGCAGTTTTCCATCCCCAGCATGGTCGTTTATTTGAGAACCCGCCCTCGTGCATTCCAACCTTCGGTCTTCGTATGGCGGCCGTAGCTCGTGATGCAAGGCTCGACTTGTCACTTGTTGGAGAGACCAGGGGCTTTGGGGATCCTCCATGGCACCCATTTGGTGTCATGGTTGATACCTCCTTTACATCGTTTGATAAATCCTCAACCCCTGCGTCAGTGTACCAGCGGCTCTTCGCTGAGCACTGTTCTCTCAATTCAGAATACACTCCCATTTTCACTGATGGCTCCAAGATGCATGGAGTCGTTGGATCCGCGGCTGTCTGTGTAGATGACATCTCTGTAGCGCGGATCCCAGCTGAGGCCACGGCATTTTCGGTGGAGATTCATGCTGTCTATCTCGCCCTTCTCCATGTTCAGTCGAGTTCTCATCATCGTGCTAGGGTCTGTAAGGATTCCTTAAGTGTCTTGCAGTTCTTGTCATCCGCGGATTGCCGTGACCATCCTTTTCTCTTGGATGTAAGACGGTTGCTTCGTCGTCTGCTCCAGGCCGGTTTTCAAGTTCAGTTTTGCTGGAATCCTGGGCATGTTGGAATCTCGGGTAACGAGTGTGCTGATGCGGCTGCTAGATCTGCTTCCTCTTTGGTCGTCACACCCTTGCCACTGTTTCACCGAGATTTCCGCTTTCTTGTTCGCGACCATATCAAGCGAACGTGGCAAGGTCTATGGGACCAAGAGGTGGAAAATAAACTGCATCGTATTAAACCTATTCTTGGAATCTGGAAATCCTCATATCGTCGGAACCGAAGGGAGGAAGTGGTGCTTGTGCGTCTCCGCATTGGGCATTGTCATTTCACTCACCACTTTTTGCTGTGTGGCGACACTGTTACACAATGTTATAATCGACATGCATGAAGTGTAAAGCAAAAAAGTGACCAAGATCTTTCGGGTTAGTGATTGGCTCTTTAATGATATGTCATCTTCAGTGATACTTTTTCGCACTGTCTTGCATAGCTGTATATATTCCACGTTGGAAGTTATGTCTTTATTTGTCCTCATCTCCCTTCTCTTGCATCAACATTTTTTGTTTTTCCTGAAATTTTCTTCATATGTAACTTGTTCTTAGTACCACCTATTTTTGTTGCTGTTTCCATAAGAGCCTTGGTGAGTTCTCTGTTAACTTCAAAAATATCCCCTTCTTCCGATGTTAGGCCTTCTAAAGCAGAGAATCTGTTCCTCAGTTCCAGCTTGAAGGTATTATGGTGTTTTTTAAGGTTGGTTATGTCAATACATTTTGTTTGTCTTATGAGCTTGCCGCATTCAAGTTTAGTGTTGAGGTGCATCTTACATCTCGCCAATCTATGGTCACTGCCTGTGTTGAACTTGTTTAGCACACTGCAGTCTTCAATGGCGAATTTTTTGTTACACATAATAAAATCAGTTTCACTTGTCATCCCATTCGGATGTCTCCATGTCCACTTCCTGTGTGGCTTTTTCTTGAAAAAGGAGTTCATGAAAAAGCCACACAGGAAATGGACATCCTGGAGACATCCAAATGGGATGACAAGTGAAATTGATATATATATAAACTATTTATGCAAATTTTTGAGATGATTCAAGTGTTTGGGGAAGAAAACTGTAAAGAACAAGTTGCTAGTAAAGTGAAAGGCCAAAATATGCACAAGCTGCAATTAAGAACACTTCAGTTGATTTCAGATTCAATGAAATGGAGCTAATTATTATTATCATTTTGACTGACAGGCAAATACAGAACGACATATTTACTATGTATGCTAACACATGTAACAGACGTGTTAAGTAGGGAAGGGAATTTTCGTCTTGTTACACAACCCCTCATACTCTGTGCCTCTTTTATTGTGTACAAAATACTACTATTAATATATATATATTCATGGTTTTTCAGTGTTTCATATAAATAACATGTTACTTTCCTATCGATGTCAAATTATTGAAGAACCATGTTAAACTTAAAAAAAACAACTGAAAAATCCTAATAAAACCCACCTTGGCTGGACTTTAAAAAATATATATATCCAAAGAAATTATTATATAATTTTCCTGTTCTCTCTCTATGTATATTATAACTAATAATAATAATAATAATAATGCTTAGATTTTTCATAAGATGACAGAGCTGTTTTTTGCAGTATCATGATCAGTCTTGAGTCTTGCTTAGAAGACTTATCAATATCCAACACTTCATTATATTCACTAAAGTAGCAAACTATTAGGATCACCTACTTAACAACCTGTTGGTCTGCGCTTTGCCTTTAAAACAGTGTCGATTCAATGTGTCATGGATTCAATAAGGTGCTGATATCGTTCTACAGGTATGATCAGCCCTTTTAGCACTTTGAAGTAGCTAGTGCTCCTGGAACTACTATGAGTTAATCCAGGCCTTGTGGCATGGGAAATTATCCTGCTGGAAGTTGCCCCCACCCACACACACACCATCACATTATGCATGCACATGTATAGGTGTGCCTAGTCTGCAGTGATGTTAAAATACCTCGTGGTATTCAAACACTGTTCTAGGAACCCAATGTCATCCCTAAAAACAAACTGCAGACCATTACACTACCTCCACCAGCTTGCACAGTTAATTCTAGGCAGCCGAGATCCAGGCTGTAAATGCCATATTCTGGCCTGTCCATTGGCATGTGTTAATTGAAATTGTGATTTGTCGGACCAGGTGAACTTTTTCCAGTCCTCAGGTGTATAGTATTGGTGCCCCCGTGTGCACTATAGACCGATTTGCTGATTTGTAGCAGAGAGGAGTAGTATACAAAGAAGACATCTGCTGTTACAGTCCATTCATGCCTAGTTATAGTGAGCTATGTATGCTGAAATGCTGTCCATACCACTGCTGTACTGTGTGGTTACTTGACATAATGGAGCTTGTCTGTTACCTTGTACAATCCTCTCTAGCCGTCATTGCCCACAACCATCAATCAGTCATTTCCGGCCTCAGTAAAACTGCTTGTTTTGTGGTTTGTGTACCACTCATTGTACACCCCGATACCATTATTCTTGTATAGCCAAGAAGGTTTGTCATTTCTGAGATGTTTGCACCTGCCTGCATAGCGCCCACTATAATGCCTCCTTTCAAAGTCACTTAAATCATAAGACTTTCCCATATTGCCGCTATCTATGCATTTTACACATCTGAATACTTTGCAGTGAGCTGTTTATATAGCCATCTCAACATCAGAGTTGTGTACCTAAGTGACATCTTCAAATTCATTCTCTGAATTTCGCCTAGAAGGTTTGGAAAATGCACCTTGCAGTTGGTGTGAACACCATTATAAATATAAAAGTGTTAACAGTGGAACCTCAGTTATGCAATTTTTAATTTTATACATAATTCTGTGGAAACCTCAATATTTTACTGTAGTTTCTATTGCTTTTCCAATTTGTTCATGTGATGCTTTTGCAATTATGGAAAAAAATTTGAATTTCAGAGCATCAAAAACAGCTCTTTGATTCTTTTATAAGTAATCCGGTATGTTACAGCTTTAAGAGAATTGAGACTGTTTTTTCGCTTCTAAAAATGTACTACATAATGTTTGCAGTTATCTTATTTTCTCTGAAATCGAGAAATTTGAAACAAGCAAAGATAAGTAAATATTTTACTCGGCACTAATGCTAAATCAACTAGTGGACAAACTTCTTTGAAAAGAGTGATTCTTATAAGTAAAAAATATGTAATGGGGTGTTGAATATAAAACAAAATCATATTTGTATTTATTACCTAGTATTTCAAAGGTAAGGTTTTTCCCCCTCTCCTCTCCCATATATTGAACATATGAAATCATACAGATATTCTTAATCTAGTTTTTATAATGAACTTAGAATAAAAAAATTAATACAAAAGTCAGAATAGACATAGGCTTAAGGTAGCAGAGAAAGGACTCGTGTATGTATGCTTGCCATTACAAATTAGCGTAATCTAAAATTGAGTCTTTCTTTTAGGAGGCATTCAAAATTTTACAATATGTTTAACATTTTGAAATTTCTTTTATGTTTCTTACATTTGTACATTTTTTAGGCCATTCTCCAAAGAAACGCATAACTGAGGTTCCATTGTATATTGGAAAAAAAGTATTTGTACATATTGATGCACTGAAGTGTTGGTTCACTCAGTGATTTAAAATTTATGATTTCCGAAGTGATTCACTCAAGGAAGATTGCATTCAAAGAGGTTTCAGAAGGATGGAACAGCAAGAATATCCAAACTGTATCAATCTTCTGAATCAGTTGCTTCATCTGCTACTATGCTTACACCACAAACTGCTTTTAAGAATTCTTTCACTTCCTGCTTATGAATGTCATGTATTTTGAGTAAATAACATTTTCACATTCAATTTGCACTGGAATAACATCAATATCTAACTCAATACTGGAATAACATCAATATTTTGACACTGCATTTACTTATATTTGACATTGCATTTACGTACAGAAAATTTTAAAACAAACATCAATTATTTAGGTCCAAACTTCTGGAATGGATTACCTCAATATCTTACACCTATCAATAATATAGATCTTACATCTATCTGATGCTGACCTTGGCTATGTATAATGGACGCTCTCTATCTTCTGATTCAAGGCTTCTTGAATTGGAAGAGGAACTACAAAGGATCAAGTGGGACATCGTCGGGCTAAGTGAGGTAAGGAGAAAAGGAGAAGATCTCATTGAACTTAAAAGTTGACATCTCTTCTACTATCGTAAGACAGATACTGGCAGAACTAGTGGTGTTGGATTTACAATAAACAAGAAACTGAAGGATAAAGTGGTAGAAGTTGAAAGTTCCTCTGACAGAGCTGCACGACTCATTATCCAACTCTCGAGAAGATACCATGCTCAGATTATTCAAACTTATCCACCCACCACAAGTCATCCTGAAGAAGAAATTGAAGAATTTTATGAGGAAATTCGTCATCTAAATAATAAAGGTAAGCAGCACTTGAAGATAATTATGGGAGATTTCAATGCAAAAATAGGGCAACAGCAACAGAATGAAACTTCAGTAGGTAAATTCAGTCACTGCAACAGACACCAGCGTGGAAATACTCTCTTAGAGTTTGCAGAGGCCGAAGGGTTTTTCATCATGAACTCCTTTTTCAAGAAAAAGCCACACAGGAAATGGACATGGAGACACCCAAATGGGACGACAAGTGAAATTGATTTTATTATGTGTAACAAAAAAATTCATCATAGAAGACTGCAGTGTGCTAAACAATTTCAACACAGGTAGTGACTATAGATTGGTGAGATAGATGTAAGATGCACCTCAACACTAAACTCGAACGTGGCAAGCTCATAAGACAAGCAAAATGTATTGACATAACCAACCTTAAAAAACACCATAATACCTTCAAGTTGGAACTGAAGAACAGATTCTCTGCTTTAGACGGCCTAACATCGGAAGAAGTGGATATTTCTGAAGTTCACAGAAAAGTAACCAAAGCTCTTATGGAAACAGCAACAAAATTATCTGGGTCTAAGAACAAGTTGCATGTGAACAAATTATCAGGAAAAACCAAAATGTTGATGCCAAAAAGAAGAGATGAGGACAACTAAAGAAAATGTGACTTCCAAAGTGGAATATATAGAGCTATGCAAGACAGTACGAAAAAGTAGCACTGAAGACGTAAGGAAATTCAACTGTGAACGAGTGAGGAAAGCAATTGAAAACAACCAAAGCCTAAAGATAACAAAGGGACATCTCAGTAAGGGAAGAAAACAGATTATGGCACTGAGAAAAGAAGATGGTTCTGTAACAAGAAATAGAGGCGAAATTTTGACAAGAGTGAAAGATTTCTACTCCAAATTATATGAAAGGGATGATACATGTACTCCAGACATCATGAAAGGTACCAGAGTTCTTCCAGTCCTCCCAGCAGAAGTTGCACATGCAATCAAGAACATGAAGTGGGGAAAAGCTCCAGGAGAAGATGGAATTACTATTGACATCATACAAGAAGCAAGTGGAGAAATTGAAACAGTACTCGCCCAAATTTTCATTCGATGCCTTAATGAAGAGAAGATTCCTGAGGATTGGAACAACGCTACAATGATCCTGCTACATAAAAAAGGTGACATTGAGGATCTCAGGAACTACAGACCTATCAGCCTCCTATCAGTGGTTTATAAAATCTTCACTAAAGTTCTTTCACACCGCTTGAAGGTAACACTGGACATGGCTCAACCAAGAGAACAAGCTGGATTCAGGAGTGGCTACAGCACTATAGATCATATTCACGTACTGAGAGAACTAATTGAAAGAGTGAGGGAATATGAACTTACTTCCATTGTGCATGGCTTTTGTCGATTATGAAAAGGCCTTTGATTCGGTGAAACCATCAGCAGTTACAATGGCTTTGAAATCCTGCGGTATTGAAGATGCATACATTAATATTATTAATAACATCTATGAAAATGCAAGTGCAAAGATTCGGCTGTTTGAAAATACAACACACATAAAAATTGGAAAGGGAGTGAGACAAGGTGACACTATATCTCCCAAGCTCTTTAATGCCACATTGGAAAATGTCTTTCAATCACTGAACTGGGAAAACAAAGGGATAAAGATTAATGGAGATTATCTAACTCACCTTCGTTTTGCTGATGATGTTATCATTTTTGCAACTACCCCATCAGAGCTGCAGAGTATGATCCAGGAACTTGCTGACAAGAGTAAAGAAGTGGGATTAAAAATGAACTTTCAGAAGATAAAAGTGGTGTACAATGCTTTAACAAGAAATGAAGTTTTATCGATTGATGGAGAAAAGCTGGAGATAACGGGCACGTGCGTTTATCTTGGACAGCAGATATCAAGTGAAGGTCACATTGAAGAAATTAATCAGGGTATAAAACTTGCCTGGAGAGCTTTTGGAAGAAACAGCCTAATTTTCAAGAGCAATATGCCATTATGTCTTAGAAGAAAAGTGTTTGATCAATGCATCCTTCCAGTGCTTACGTATGGTGCAGAGACGTGGACCTTATCTAAAAGAGACATACAAAGGCTGCAGACAACTCAAAAAGCATGGAGAGATGCATGTTTGGTGTAACCAGGAGAGATAAGAAGAGGAACTCGTGGATCCGAAAAATGACAAGAGTGGAAGATATCATGATCAGAGTTAAATCCCTGGAATGGCAATGGGCTGGACATATTGCCAGAAGGAAAGGCCATCGATGGACAGCTGAAATTTTAGATTGGATTCCAAGGGACAGGAAAAAACCCTGAAGAAGACCACATGGGAGATGGGTGGATGAAATTCGAAAGTATGTGGGAGTAACATGGGGGAGACTGGCACAAGACAGATCGTTGTGGAAGAAACTTGGGGAGACCTTCAATATAGTGATATCCAGTTCGGAAAGCAGAATCTTAGCTGCAAAAATGGTGCCAATTAATTTTGAAGATTCCATTATGCTATGCTATTTTTACGTAGTTCTTTTCTCAATTAAATCATCAACACATTTCTGCTTTATTTTTGGTCAACTGTTCGAACATGGTGTTCTTTATGCAGCTGGCTTGCTAAATGCTTTTCACAACAGTCTTTTCTTGAAAAATTCACTGTTGTAACTTAAACAAAACAACAGATTTTTGTTCATATGAAAAGTTCCTTTGCTGAACTGTTTGCATCTTTCTGATGCACTTGTTTTACTTACATGGCTTATTCTCACAGTGTATAACAAACAATATATGGAGACTTTAAAAAAATGCAATCTCACATAAAAGTACAAAAAAATGGATTTAGCATCTATGAAATTCAAAAACTCTTTCCGTTAGCTGTTGAAAGTACTTTTCAGTGACCTGCTTCACCTAATAAAAACATCAGAATAATAAACACCCCAAGTCTGTGTGTTTAAGAGGGTTTGTTAGGTTGTATCTCAGCCATGTTAATTGTAACATATTGAAGACCTGTTATCTCAGGAGCCACTGGAAAGAAGTGGCTAAAATTTTCAGGGGTTGTTCTCTACATACTGCTCCACAAAAAGCTTTCTTAATATTTAGTTGTCATTGTATGATTTCTGTTTCAGGAACCACTAAAAATGATGTAAAAATTGAAACAAAAATGTATGAAAGGATACCAAAACATCACATTACAAAAGTCATTTGTTAAAGTCTGTAGATACAAGAGACAAACCTATGGTACAAATTTCAAAGCTGTAACTTTTATGGGTTCTGAGATAACGGGTCATTAATGTTAAAAAATACAACTCTCGGAAATATGCAATTGAAGTTTATTGAGCTAACGCTTACCATACAACAGTAGATTCAGGGCATTCCAGCACCGTAGGAGGAGTTATCTCGTCTCTCTTCTTCATGGAACACCTCTTCAAGCTTTCTGTTGGCACTTGCACGCTGTTGTCTAGCTTTTCTGTGGAGTGTGGACAACATACGCTCACCCCTTCTCACCCACAGACTATCTAGCTCTGCCGGAACTGATCCCTGTGTTCTTACTGACAATGATCCCAACCATGCATCTAGATATATTACCTTCGTTAAAGTTTAAGATGGCATCATACACTCCAAATAACCTGAGACTACACTACTAACCTCAGACAGCACCAACACAACAGTAAAGACACTACAATTTGTGTGACTGTCACTAATGAAATCTATCAGTTGTTGTCAGGAAGCACATGATTTTATTCCCTTGCAGCAGGATTGCCAACTTGAAACAAGAAACTTCTCCTTAGAACTGTGGAATATGTAGCACTATAAAGAAATACGATATAGCGTGAGATCAAATACCAAATGAGGGCAAAGCGCGAAAAACTGCCTGACATGTATTTACATTTATGGCCATAACTTTTGTTCTATCGGTAGGATAAGTACAAATGAGGTGTCAAATTAAATCCAATGATTCATGCAATGGAAATATACAATAATACAAAAATCGATGGTTCATGGCTGGAATCCCAGGAAAGTGTGCATGCTCCTTTTTTTTAATGAACCACATTACTGGGTAATTAGGGTAAAAAACTTGGGTTCAGAACAGGATTTTTTTTTTTTCTTGGTGTGAGGTTTAACTACCACCATGAGCAACTTGAAGTGCTATAAGCAATCGCTCATCCCTAATTTAGGGCCACTGCCTCCTGGGAAGGGAGATAGCCAGTGCTGTAAGACAAACTCAACATCCCCACCTCACCAGAATTCGAACCTGGACCCATCTCGGACGACTAGTCATAAGCCAGCACTTGGACCGCTGTGTCACCTGGGCAGCAGGAACAGAATTAATGGGTTGACCTTGCTGTACATTTTTTACAAATTCTAATGAAGGCAGTATTGAAAGTATTTAAAAATAAAGAATAATTGAAAAATTATAATGAAGATAGGACACAAATAGGAAAAAAAAAAAGCTCTTGAAATTGCAAAAAAAATTGCAGAAATAATTGTGAAAATTTGCACTGCAATATAATCGCCCCCCACCCCCAACACACACCTCTCTCTATATATAAACTCATGTTCATAAAAAAAAAAAAAAAGGAAAAAAAAAAACTTGAAAGGTGTCAAGCTGAGACTTTGATTTTTACAGGATATGTTTGTTCACTAGCAAATACAGGACAAATGATTAGCATCTCGATGTCATACGTACCAGGTGCATCAAGTAGATACTAATTGGTGTGGTCACCTCTGGCTTGTATCGCTTGCTGAACACACGGTAGCATTGAATCATATAATGTGTGAATGGTGTCCTATGGAATAACCATTCAGGCTGTACTGGCTCGCATCCAAAATTCATTAAGAGTTGCTGGCAGACAGGCGTACTGCTGCACCTGCACATTTGAGTATGCCACAGAGATTTTCCATAGGGGATAAATCCAGTGATCTAGCCTGCCGTGACAGAAGTGGAACATTGTTATCCCTGAAGGCACTTGTCACTGCATCTGCAACATGCAGTGTGCCATTGTCCTGCTGAAATATGGTCCCGGGGACGTTCTGCAGGTACGGAAGAGCAACTGGCTTTAGAATGTCATTGATGTAATAAGCATTCATTACGGTGGTACCGACTCTCGTGAGAGGGAATCTGCTTTCGTACCCGATAGCACCCCAGGTCATAATGCCTCTTGTTGGTGTAAATGCACTCTTCCTGAAGCCTCTCCTCCTGTTGTCGGCAGACACGGCCTGGCCATCATTTTTGCCTAAACAGAAGCTCATTTTGTCTGAGAACATGATATCGTGCCAATCGCCATGACACTCTTTGTTCGATGCACCATTACAGCCTAGCAGTCTGTTGCTGTGACGTCAAAGGTAGCCTGAGAAGGGGCTAACAAGCCTTCAGTCCAAACTAAAAACCAGTGAAGTACTGTTACAGCTACTGGTAGAGTGTGTCACAGTTTGCCAATGCCTTTGATATGCAGAACGGTCACTTAAAGACATACTAAAGAGATGAATGTTGTCCCTCGGTGTTGTCTGTGTACAATGTCCAGAGCCTTTGTACCATTTCCTGCACACACGGCATAACTGGCAGTTCCCGTAGGAAAGCATGGCAGTACCTCATGCTGATAATGTGACCTCTGTCGAACTCGCTGATGTGACTGTCTTACGCGACGACGAGGCATCCTTACCCACTGCTGCCCAAGCACTGACATGACGACTGAACCACACGGTGCTTATAACAGAAGAATGGCCCGTTTATGGTCTGATGTTGTGCGGTCTGATTTGCCTAGATGCAGTAAGCGTGCACCTGTGACTCCAAAATGCTAATAATTTCTCTGAAATATTGCCTGACTAGCATATCCTGTAAAAATCAAAGCCGTAGCTTGATTTCCTTCTGGTGTTTTGTTTACTATGAACACGAGTGTTTAATGACAAAACCTTACATTTGGTTTTGTAATCTATCAATTTCAATCAAGTCATTCTAGCATCTGGTTAGTTAGCTTTGCAAAAGTTGAAGGGTTTTTGAATGTATTTATTAGGGAAAGTGTGTGCGTAAAAGAAACCATGGACACAGTGGTCTAAGCCCTGGCGTGTGACCATTTGTCCAAGATGGGTCTGGGTTGAAATCCCACTGAGGCATGGATGTTGTGTTCGCCTTATGGGACTGGCTCTCTACCATTCCTGGAACCAGAGGCCCTATGTTAGGGATGGGCAACTGCTTATCAGCCTATCGAGTTGCTCACAGTGGTTGTTGCTCACTCCTTTAGAAGATAAATTCATTGTTACTCATTCTAATTACTGCAGTGCATTTGTTTAGGCATTTTACTTTGTTCTGGTACTTAAAATTTCTGATCGTAGAAATTGCATTTCCTGTGGGGTTTTTTTTATTCGTAAAATTTTGCTAAAATATTTCGAGTGTGCTCTGCACACACTGCTCCCTACACAACCGGGAGACTACAACAGCAAGTGTAAACATTTGCTGATGGTGGTCGATAAACCCCAATAAAAAAAAAAAAACATCCACTGGCAGTTGTAGGTAATGACATAGTTGTATCCCCCATGAATGGAGGGGGGGGGGTGCAGCTATGATACAACTGGTAAAAGATCACAAATGAAATGATTTCAAATCAAAGTTTGCTTTTTAACCGATTTGGACTTGTGCTGTTGCTTATTATTGTATCAGTTACTATATTAGGCTTAGCATGCCATGGCACATTTTTAAGAAAGCAGTTTTTTTCTTTTTCTTCTGCTAGTTCTGTTATAGTTTTTCGACCTTCTGCCAGTCACGTCAGCTATGGATAAGTTGCCTATGATAGCTGTTGTAAACAAAGTGGATGTTAGCTTTTCTGCAGAGCATAGTCAAATTTTTAACGAAGTTTCATCAATAAAAAAAACAACATGAAATGTTATTTCTGCAATTGGAAATGTGTAAGTACCAAAACAAAACAATATTCCAAAACAGGATGCACTGGGTTCATTAGAATTCTTAAAAGCAAGTGCATCAAACTTCTAGAGTATTACTCACACTTGCTTCATTTCCAGGAAATAGACAAAGTCATCGCTCTTTCCATGTTTTTTCCTTAATTAACGCACAGCAACCGAAAAATTGTGTTAGCGTAAGGTGAACGCACTTGGCTAGTTAATCGAGAGATCTGGGGTTCGATCCCAGCGGTGTTGAAATACAATTTTTCGGTTGCTGTGTGTTAATTAAGGAAAAAACGTGGAAAGAGTGATAACTTTGTCTATTTACATTGTCTCCACGTATTTGGAAGATTTTCATCATTTCTAGGAAGTCGGCATGAGGTTGTGTACCTATAACTTTGTGGCATTTGGTGCTTATTGGGATGAAGTGGAAATCCATTACTACTGATTATATTGCTTCCATTTCATGGCCATTACTCATGCAGTGTGCCCACTATGCAATTTAAATACTTCTTGGTACAAGTAAAACCACTGTACATCAACTTTTTTTTTTTGAGGGGTGAAAGTTTATCTGAGTGAGCGACTCTGAGGCCTGTAAGCAGTCAGTCACTCATCTGTAATTTTGGGGTAGTGGCAGACTGGCAATACATAAATATCCCTGGAAGCAGATTTTTTGCTGCCCACTTTTGGAAAAAAATTAAAATACACCAACCCTAAAGTTAAAGATATATCAGAATTTCCATTTCAACACAAGTCTACGAATTACCGTATATACTCGTGTATAAGTCGAGAAATTTGGGACAAAATGAAAGCTTCAAAGTAATGGGGTCGACTTATACGCGGGGTCTAAAAAAATCGTAAGTCCAAAAGTTCTTCCCGTGAGGCAAAAGGCAATCCATCCCAAAAGAAATAAAAATGCCGATGCAGTATTAATTACGAAATCGCCTCCGAAAGAAAAAACACCGATGTGGTAGAATTACGAAATCGCGACCCACCGAATTTCTTCGCGCTTTGAAAAGTCCTGGCTTTGCGTATCCACAGCGCAGTCACACCCGCGCATAGAAAGCTCCGCCCTTCCGACTACCAGTTGATTGCGCTGACCTTTGACGTAACGGAGCCATGCGACAGCCAGTGTTAGGTGTCGCTTGTTCTTAATCGCACGTGTCTCGCTTCTCCAATTATGGGTGACACGGATTGTGTAAAGAAACGGATGTCCTATAACGCAGGATTCAAGTTGAAAGTGGTTTCTTTTGCAGAAAATACTAACAACTGTGCTGCTTCACGTCAATTTGGCATTAACGAAAAACTGATGCGAGATTGGCGTAAAAAAAAACGGACTTGGTGAAAATCGCAAAAGGCGCTGCGCCGTGGAACGACATCTTTCCCAGAGCTGGAAAGTGTCTTGAATGATTGGATTGTGGGCTGCAGACAAAATGGTTACATTGTAACACGAACTGGTATACGTTTGCGAGCAATGAAGCTCGCAAAAGATGAAAAGTTTGCAGCCGCAAATAGCACTTTTCGTGCCTCACCAGGTTGGTGCACAAGGTTCATGAACCGCTATGGGTTGTGTCTACGCCAGCGCACCAAAATTGCACAAAAGTTACCTCGAAGCAAAGATAATGGAATTTCAAAAGTATGTACCGTAATTTTTGGGCTAAGAGCCGCTGCTCTTACGTTACTAAAAGTGAAATTTTTCGGGTGTGCGGCCCTTATGCCGAATTTGTTTTCGATAAGACTTTCTTCCCTCCCATTTTTTTTTTTTCATGCAGATGCTTAGTAAATTTCTTCAAACCACGTCTTTTTTTGTTCACGAACTCGACTGTGATCATGTCCCCCCCCCCTTTTTTTTTTTTTTTACTCATACGTTAGACAATAACTCCGCTGTCCTGATGTTGGTTTAGGAGGGAAAGTGGGGGAGAACAGGAATGCCTGACTCAAACGCCCTTTTGCATGGGGGATGGAATGGGGACATAAGCACACAGACGAGTAGCTGACGTCCGAGGCTTCTGTGGATAGCGCGCCCAGCGGTAACGGCTCGGTGCGCAGTAAATGAAAGTAGGTCAAACCACTTGAAAGAGAGAAAGCGCACCGCCGTTTCGAAGTGTTGGCGGCAGATCAG
Source organism: Macrothele yani (assembly GCA_039090855.1). Lineage (NCBI taxonomy): Eukaryota > Metazoa > Arthropoda > Arachnida > Araneae > Macrothelidae > Macrothele > Macrothele yani. The sequence goes on from CM077018.1 coordinate 69,451,222, forward strand.
TGAACACGTGCGAAGCAGCTGGTAAAAGGAAACGTCTCTACATGAGAAAAAAAGCATAACATAGAAGAAACATTATTAAAGAAAACAATCGAAAGCATAACAAGCGATAATTTATAAGTTAATTACTTCTAAGACTGATTCTATTGCGGTGAACAGAGAACCATCCTGTAGCAGACATCCACATTGAATGGAATTTAGACAATTGTGCGGTTTTACGAGCAATGCGATATTCTAACGGGAGTCTTAAGATTAACTGATTTATATTGATTATATAAATGGTTCTGAGCATTTATTAAAGGCAAACAAATAACATAATTAGCATGATTAATAAAAAAATGTTTGCCAGTATGAAAAAATAAGTGTATAAAGCAGATCGACACTGAGTTGCAGAATTAGCCTTTGAAGTATACATATAATCACGTTGGGCGTGAGTTAATTCATGAAAATAAGGAAGATAATTTAGCTTTCTGAGCAGCACCACGACTTCACAGGTTCGGCCCTTACGGCAACTTTTGCTTCCAAGATTGCAAAATTTCTCACCTGCGGTCCTTACGCCGATGCGGCTCTTAGTCCGAAAATTACGGTAATTCAAGAAAAAAGAGACTGCTTTTGAACTTTCCCAAATAGGGAACATGGATGAAACCGCCATGTGTTTCGACCTTCCTGGAAATAAGACTGTGAACCAAAAGGGCGAAAAAAATATCTTGATCAAAACGACTGGCCACGAAAAATCCAATTTCACGGTTGTTCTTTCCTGTTTGGCCGACGGCAGTAAGCTACCTCCGGTAATTATTTTCAAACGCAAAACTCTGCCGAAAAGCGTTGTCTTTCCGTCTGGTGTGCTCGTTCGTGCCCACGAAAAAGGATGGATGAAGGAATCCGGAACAATTGACTGGTTAAAGAATGTGTGGAACAAAAGGTCAGGGGCACTTTTGAGGAAACCTCTTTTGGTGTGGGATATGTTTGTTGCACACCGTTGTGCAGAAGTGAAAAAACTGCAGAAAATTCAAAAACTCTGTCATCCCAGGTGATTTGACATCTGTTCTTCAACCACTAGATGTCTGCCTTAATAAGCCCTTCAAGGACAATGTGCGGAGGTATTGGGCAGATTGGATAAGTTCCGATTTGCCGACTGAAACCAAGGGCGGAAATCTAAAGAAGCCGGATATCGATTTGATTGCGCGATGGGTCAAGGATGCTTGGGATGCGATACCTGCGGAAATGGTCTTGAAATCATTCAAGAAATGTTGCATTAGTAACAAACTTGATGACACGGAGGATGATGAGATTTTTATGAGTGATGACAGTGATTCTGATGCCACAGGCATAGATGGGAATATTGATGTTTATGATGACGCGCCGATGACGGAGAAAGACTTTTGAACTGTTTGGCGAGTCTGACTCTGAATTGGATTTCGAAGGGTTCCGATGAAGTTTTTGGGTATGCAAATTAAATTTAGTATTATATATATATGTAAATAATTTTTTCGTTTTCAAATGTTTTTGAATAAATTCATTGAAATTTTTTTTTCTCTTTCCGGGATCGACTTATACGCGAGTTTCCGATTTCTTCCTCTGAAAGTGGGGGGTCGACTTTTTTTTTTTTTTATTGGAGGTTTAACGACCACCGTGAGCAACTCAATGGGCTATAAGCAGTCGCCCGTCCCTAATTTAGGGTCACTGGTTCCAGGGAAGGGAGAGAGCCAGCGCCGTAAGACAAACACAACATCCATGCCTGACCGGGATTCGAACCCGGACCCCTTACGGACGAATGATCAGAGGTCAGCGCCTTAGACCACTGCGCCACCGGGGCGGCGGTCGACTTATACGGGAGTATATACGGTACTGCAATGTTTGTATTGAGGCAATAATTGTCTAACATTGTACCCCGTTTTGACAGCAGCATAAGATATCCCTGGTTAAATTTAATGTAAGAAAAAATTCTGTTGGTGAAGCAACAGACAAGGTATTCCATGTTTACAATTTTGTTGCATTGCTGAATTAGAATTGTAATGTTTTTTTTATTGTTTTTCTTTTAGGTAGAAAGGTTTTTTTTTTTTTTTTTTTTTTTTTGCGGAACTTACCGATCATTCACAGAAAATTATATTGAAAAAATTTTGAATTCCCTGAATTGCAAAAATGTTCAGTGTAAATTTATAAAATGAAAGAAAGTAAAGAATGTGGAATATTAGTGTTTAATTACTTTCAAATGAAAGGAGCATTTTTGCTGTAGCTGAAACAGACTTTCCACTAACTGTGAACACACCACAAGCCTTGCCGTTTCGGAAAAGCTCTGATTCAGTCGTCTGGCCATTACAACTTGGCCTTTGTCAAATTCGCTTATGTCCGTTGCCTTTCCGATCTGAAGAACAAGAACAGCACTGATTAACAGAGCTCATTATTAGGTGTTATTTATGTCACAGTGCTGTTTTAACTCTTTCCTTAATTACCAAAATATGTTATAATCAGAAGATTGCAAGGTTCCTTGGGCACTGTATAAGCATCAATAGAGTAGTAATAGATCATTCAACAGAAGCGATTTGACGTTTGATGAAATCCTTTATTTTCGTGAATTTCCTTAATTATGATCACTCCGGGTCACCGTGAGATGTCCTAAATCCCCGCTACATTCATGCTTACCGCTCGTAAGCGGAGGCAACCTCCCCTCTAAATTACTTCTTCCTCAAAATCCCCCAACCTCTTTGTCCTACTCTCAGTCATATACTGCTTTAAGGCCGCCCCGGTGGCGCAGTGGTCTAAGGCGCTGGCCTCTGATCATTCGCCCGTCAGGGGTCTGGGTTCGAATCCCGGTGAGGCATGGATGTTGTGTTTGTCTTACGGCACTGGCTCTCTCCCTTCCCTGGAACCAGTGACCCTAAATTAGGGACGGGCGACTGCTTATAGCCCATTGAGTTGCTCACGGTGGTCGTTAAACCTCCAATCAAAAAAAAAAAAAAAAAAAAAAAAAAAAAAATACTGCTTTAAGACACGTCGCCGCCCCGGTGGCGCAGTGGTCTAAGCGATGGCCTCTGATCATTCGTCCGGAAGGGGTCCGGGTTCGAATCCCGGTCAGGCATGGATGTTGTGTTTGTCTTACGGCACTGGCTCTCTCCCTTCCCTGGAACCAGTGACCCTAAATTAGGGACGGGCGACTGCTTATAGCCCATTGAGTTGCTCACGGTGGTCGTTAAACCTCCAATCAAAAAAAAAAAAAAAAAAGACACGTCATCATCCTTCCTTCAGAAGAAGCGTTCCTATTGTTCTTCGCACTACTTCCAAAAAAACGCGCCTTAAGCCTCCGTCCGAACACCCTCTTAATGCGTCTCAATGTCCACTGCCTAATGCCATCACCCCGAAAGACGGAAGTCCTTCCTAATGAGTTGCTTTAAAGCTCTAAATAGCCGCCCCGGTGGCGCAGTGGTCTAAGGCGATGGCCTCTGATCATTCGTCCGAAAGGGGTCCGGGTTCGAATCCCGGTGAGGCATGGATGTTGTGTTTGTCTTACGGCACTGGTTCTCTCCCTTCCCTGGAACCAGTGACCCTAAATTAGGGACGGGCGACTGCTTATAGCCCATTGAGTTGCTCACGGTGGTCGTTAAACCTACAATCCCAAAAAAAAAAAAGCTCTAAATAAAAAAAAAGCCTATTGTAGCTATCTATACACGAAATACAGTGTGTTGTCCATCTCCAGGAAGTCCGCTGATAAACTGATCGTTTCCGGTGACTTGCTCTACCAAATCGAACTCAAAAAATATATTCTTAAGAAATTTCCCACAATTACTTTTCAAACATTCTAAAACTGCAAGGTTTCTTAATTATTTACATATTCATTAAAATTCAACAATTAAAAGATATTTATATGACATTACATTTGATAGAATAAATATTCCCGTTCCATTACGTTATTATTAAAGGTTTTTTACAATTACCACTATTACATTTACACCGTTTCATGACCTTCACACGCGCCGTCTTTTACCTGCAGTTGCTTCGATTTTCATAAAGGACTGATTACAATGCTTTGGCTCTTCGGTGTATTCGTTCGAGCTGATTTCATCCCATTTTGCTAAACCCGAATTAATTCGTTCCAGCCGGTAAAATGGTTAAAACCACTTGCCCAGGCCATTTTATCGGTCAGAGGTTTCAACGGGAGAATTTATCGGGCGGTGATGATCGGGCACTTTTGGAGGGTAATGTATTCTAGCTTGCCTTGCGCTTCAAATGAAACGCATGTTTCCGAAACAGAATAGAACTTTCGTTGGAAGATAAAGGCAATTGAAAGGTGACGAAGATGATTGGTATACTATTCAGTTGATGCAGCTGGTAATTTCGCCTTCCGCACAGACACCAGACTTCCGAACAGATGTTATTAGCCTATGGCTGAAGTACTTGTAGAAAAATATTAATCGACGAAATAGACGCAGTAGTCTGAAAGCATTTGTCTGATTTATTTTTCGATAGCCCTGTGTAAATCTAATTTACATGAAGCAGCTGTCTTTGTTCTTTTTAACTATGAGGTAATGACTGCAATGCAAGCAGGGTTTGACGTCATCCTTATTATGAGAGAATACAGGCATTTTCTCGCTTGTAGCATTTGAATCCGTCGACGATTCGAGGAAACTACTTATTATTGAAGCTGATTGATCCGTACCTCGCCGTTTTCCTTAACAACAGGTATGATTCTCTTTGAACTTACACGACAGTGTTCTGGTGCTTTGATCACTGTTAAGATTTCGCAGAAAAAGTGCAAATTATTATTAATTTCCAAGATGATTGTTAGGCCCGGTCAAAAGTATGTTGGCCGCCCCGGTGGCGCAGTGGTCTAAGCGATGGCCTCTGATCATTCGTCCGGAAGGGGTCCGGGTTCGAATCCCGGCGAGGCATGGATGTTGTGTTTGTCTTACGGCACTGGCTCTTTCCCTTCCCTGGAACCAGTGAGCCTAAATTTTTTTTTTTTGGTTGGAGGTTTAACGACCACCGTGAGCAACTCAATGGGCTATAAGCAGTCTCCCGTCCCTAATTTAGGGTCACTGGCTCCAAGGAAGGGAGAGAGCCAGTGCCGTAAGACAAACACAACATCCATGCCTCGCCGGGATTCGAACCCGGACCCCGTTCCGGACGAATGATCAGAGGCCATCGCTTAGACCACTGCGCCACCGGGGCGGCTGACCCTAAATTAGGGACGGGCGACTGCTTATAGCCCATTGAGTTGCTTACGGTGGTCGTTAAACCTCCAATCAAAAAAAAGTACGTTGCCCGATGAAATTCCTTCCCTCTGTACATATTTCCATTTTCAGACTTTGTCACATCAAATGAACAGTTCTCTTTTACGTACTCTGCCACACCAGTGATATCATATCTGCATGACTACAAATAATCTTTATTTACAGAAAATTTAATAGCGAGTTCTAAAATCTTCGGTCCTCATGAAATACCCTCTAGTTTTTTGTAAAAGCCCGCTGGTATGTTCCGCCATTGGAAAGCAGTGACCAGTTCAGCTTCGTTTGTTGGGCGATCTCTCCTTCCACATGCCCGATGATCCACTTCGTACCGTTTCTCTACCAGTGTAATGGTAGACTCTGTCACGGCACAGATTCTACCAGTGTAATGGTAGACTCTGTCACGGCACAGATTCTACCAGTCCGATGCAGATTTTCCGACTAATCTACACTCTGTTTTCCGACTAATCTACACAGATGTTTCTTACACCACGCTAATCGGTGTGGTGCATTAGTCGAAATAGTTATCGGTTTGTGGATGGCTGTTAACCGTGGTAACCTATGTCGTGCAGCGTCCTGCGCATTGTATTGGTGCTCACATCAGTCCCAATAGTCTCACATAAGATTTGTGTGATTTGAGACAATGTTGATTTGTGTTCCGAACTGGTAGTCCTTTACAGCTACCCTGGTAGTCGAGTGGTAAGAAGCAGGCTTCTAATCATTCGTCCTTGTTCGAATACCGGGTGAAGAATGAATGGTGTGTTTGTGCTATGATTCTGGATTTTGTCCTTCCCTAGAACCAGTGATCCCAAATTATGGAAGGGACACTACCCATTGAGTTGCTCACAGCTGTCAAACCCCCCAGACAAAAAAACAAGTAATTTGCAGTCTCTCCAGTTACATTCTGTGAGCTTCAGAGGTTTACCGGGTTTTACCTTGGCAGATTCAGGCGCAGTACACTACCATTTGCAAATGACATAACCAACCGTCTACCTAATGAACTTCAATGCCGCTGAAAGTCACGTACGGAGCGATTGTTAATGTGGCACCCAGAGCCGTAGCTACCGGGAGGAGTTACTCTTCCAGAATGGTCATACCAGGGGAGTAAATTCATGTTTTGATGGGAATGGAAATGCGCAGCGTGTGAATAAATTTACTGAAAATTGTAACTCAAAAAGAAAGTTATGTGCTTCAGTATTTTTTTTTAAAGGCTTTAGTTAGCCACATACAGTATTCGGCGCAGCCAACTACGGTACAGAGTAATTTACTCTGTAAGGTGTGGGCCCCTCATATTCTAGAAAGAAACTGTCCAGGCCGCCCCCGGTGGCGCAGTGGTCTAAGGCGCTGGCCTCTGATCATTCCTCCGTAAGGGGTCCGGGTTCGAATCCCGGTCAGGCAAGGATGTTGTGTTTGTCTTACGGCGCTGGCTCTCTCCCTTCCCTGGAACCAGTGACCCTAAATTAGGGACGGGCGACTGCTTATAGCCCATTGAGTTGCTCACGGTAGTCGTTAAACCTCCATCCAAAAAAAAAAAAAAAAAAAGAAACTGTCCAGAACAACGTAGAAAGGCTCATAAAAGAACACGCGGATATGTCAACCTCCGTGACCCTTTTGAATTACGCCATAGGGATGAAGAGCTAATTAGTAATTTGTTCTCTGTCGTAGAAAGTGGATTCAAAACCTGATTGGCGCAGTGGTCTAAGCGATGGCTTCTGATCATTCGTCCGGGTTCGAATCCCGGTGAGGCATGGATGTTGTTGTGTTTGTCCTAAGGCACTGGCTCTGTCCCTTCTCTGGAACCAGTGGTCCTAAATTAGGGACGGGCGACTGCTTATAGCCCATTGAGTTGCTCACGGTGGTCGTTAAACCTCCAATCAAAAAAAAAAAAATTAGGGACGGGCGACTGCTTATATAGCCCATTGAGTTGCTCACGGTGGTCGTTAAACCTCCAATAAGCCGCCCCGGTGGCGCAGTGGTCTAAGGCGTTGGCCTCTGATCATTCGTCCGAAAGGGGTCCGGGTTCGAATCCCGGTGAGGCATGGATGTTGTGTTTGTCTTACGGCACTGGCTCTCTCCCTTCCCTGGAACCAGTGACCCTAAATTAGGGACGGGCGACTGCTTCTAGCCCATTGAGTTGCTCACGGTGGTCGTTAAACATCCAATAAGAAAAAAAGCTGATATCAGTCATTAACCCAAATACTTTGGGAATCACTGGTGTATAAGAGGCTTAGCGTCGCTAAAGTGCTATTTTTCTTGGATTAGCGGCGCTAAGGAACTTTTGTAGTTGGATGGCTGGCCAAAGGAATTCTTTTGGGTCGGGACCGTAGCCAGGGAGGGGTTTTGGGGGTTTAAACCCTCCTCGAAATGCCGTACTTAAATAAAGATAGGGTAGATAGATCCATATACTTGTGTAAGCATAGGCACCGGCTTTTCATAAATGCCACGGGGGCGAACCAAAAAATCACGAAAAGCATTCACTTTTAAAATTGATCGTCGTTTAACCACACACATATACAAGCACATGCGCAGTAAAGCAATAACATATAGTACAAGAATAATAATATTTCATGTTCGATGGAATTTTAAACTCCCAGATTAATTATACTTTATTGCTCATTGTCAAATTCTTAAATTAGAGCAAACGTGTTTGCACGAACAGAACATTTACGGATAAAGTCGTTACCAATATTTTACTAAATTTAAAGACTGACACAGTATCATAGCAGTTAAGTACTGCCAAATGATTTAAACGTGGTTGTGACATCGTACTTCGCAAGTTTGTTTTCACTCTTCATAACATGAAAAAATGAGCGTTCACTGGCGCTTGTTGTTAATGGCACAGTTAAAAGCAGTCGCACAAGTTTTTGCAGCTCTGTTAGGTATACAACAAGGTGCTGTTTCATCTTGCATATTTCCACGACATCTCCAAAACATGATACAGTTAACTCTTGTCCTTTAAATGTGTCGTGGAACATGTCCCTATGTAGTTTGAAGGTATCAGAGTTTTTTTTTTTTTTTTTAGATTGGAGGTTTAACGACCACCGTGAGCAACTCAATGGGCTATAAGCAGTCGCCCGTCCCTAATTTAGGGTCACTGGTTCCAGGGAAGGGAGAGAACCGGTGCCGTAAGACAAACACAACATCCATGCCTGACCGGGATTCGAACCCGGACCCCTTACGGACGAACGATCAGAGGCCAACGCCTTAGACCACTGCGCCACCGAGGCGGCGTATCAGAGTTCAAATCATCCTTTAAAAAATCGCAAACAGTTTGGGACGAAACGCTTATATCAATCAAGAAGTTTTCAGCATATCGTAAAAACTCTTTGGTTTCAGTCCTGAATCTGGTTTGCAAACCGGTTAGCACATGATCAATAATTTCTTTGTGAATTCTGTTATAGCGCTCTTTCCGTGTGAAGACATCGATCCCGGTGACTCTTATTTACAATTTCACAACCGAAAATACACTATCTACAAACAAGTAATTGGACGCCTGTGATAGCAAAGGAAAACGAAGTTTATTCACCTTCAATAGTTGGTGGAGCCTCCACGAACGGCAATTACAGTTGCGACCCTTCGGGGCATACTCTCAACCAGGCGTTGTACAACGGCTAGCGGTATTTTCTTCCACTCAGCTTGGAGAAGACAGGTAAGTTCCTTCACCGATTTTGGACAGTGGGGGCACCCCTTAAGTGGACGCTCCAACTCGTCCCAGAGGTGCTCGATAGGGTTAAGGTCTGGGCTCTGCGCAGGCCAGTCCATTCGATTAACCCCATTGTCACCATACCAAGCCATGGTGGACCTCGCAACATGACAGGTGGCATTGTCATCCTGAAAGTAACATGGGTCCACCCCGTAAAACTGCCACAACGTAGAAAGCGCATGGTCATCCAAAATGGTGCAGTAAGTCTCGGCGTTGAGTCTACCAGGAATTGCGACCAAGGGTCCCGTGTCATACCAGGAGAAACACCCCAATAGCATAATTCTGTCGCCGCCGAACTCCACAGTTGGCACAATACATTCCGGCAGGAGGCGTTTTCCAGGCAGACGCCAAACCCAGACCCTGCCATCCGAACGGTAGAGGGTGAACCTTGATTCGTGGCTCCAGAGAACCTGTTTCCACTGTTCAATGGTCCACTCTCGACGTTCTTTGCACCACGTTAGCAGAGCAGCGCTATTGGACTTGGTGACCAAAGGCTTCTGGGCGGCAGCACGTCCATGATAACCGAGCAGATGGACTTCCTTACGGATGGTATTCATCGAAAGAACGCTCCCGGATGCCTGTTGAAACTCCTCGCGGATGTGGCCCATCGATTTGGTGCGGTTCTTCCGAATTTCTCTGGCCATCACCCGTCGGTCTCTAACTCCCAGTTTTGTGGGTCTGCCGGGTCGGGGCACATTCCGACAGTCACCTCTCATATTCCACTTGCCAATCACGTAGGCCACTGTCGATTTTGGGTACTTCAACTAGCTGGATATGTCACTTATGGGTCGACCATTTCTGTGATACCCGACAATTACACCTTTCTCGAAATCTGAGAGCTCCGAACTGCGTGGCATTTTGCATGCGACTGGTTGCGTTGTTGTTTCCCACACTATAACGAAGTCAATTTCTCCGTCATTTTTGGTCTACGCTGGGAATCGAACCCGAGTCCGCTTATTCCGGAAAAAGTCGCTCTACCAACTGAGCTACGCAGACGTTCATTCTGTCGTGTGCGTCCTGCTGGCAGGTACGTCACATCTCCCCCACCCCCCGAAAGAGGGCCGGGGACATGGCCCACGGGTCAGCCGTGACCATGAATCGTTGCAGGCAGCCATCCACTGTAGAACGTGTACTTGAGAACTCCCAGTCAATCTGGTGTGTGGAATGCAACATCACACATTTTTATTTTTCGAAGCGCTGGAGAAGGGATTCTCCGATTTTTCCTATCTCGCGGTGTGGAAATAACATCACACCATTGCGAGATTTTGAACGGTCGGGTCATCCGGATAGTTCGGGCGCCATTATAACGAAGTAAATTTCTCCGTCATTTCTGTCCACGCCAGGATTCAAACACGGATCCCCTCATTCCGGAATAAGTCACTCTACCAATTGAGCTACGCGGACGTTTGTTCTGACTGCTATCTGCTTTTATTTCGTGTGCGTCCTGCTGGCAGGTACGTCACATCTCCCCCCCCCCCAAAGAGGACCGGGGCATGGCCCACGGGTCAGCCGTGACCATGAATCGTTGCAGGCAGCCATCCGCTGTAGAACGTGCACTTGAAAACTCCCAGTCAATCTAGTGTGTGGAATGCAACATCACAAAATTTTATTTTTCGAAGCGCTGGAGAAGGGATTCTCTGATTTTTCTTATCTCGCGGTGTGGAAAGAGCATCACACCAATGCGCGATTTTGAATGGCCGAGTCATCCGGAAAGTTCCGGCGCCATTATAACGAAGTAAATTTCTCCGTCATTTTTGGTCTACGCCGGGAATCGAACCCGAGTCCGCTTATTCCGCCCCGCACGGGGACCACTGGTTTTCCAGTTATTTGGGGAGTGGCGGCCCGAGCTGACCTTGTGACGGATCATTGCGTTATGTCGTCTTCAAACGATGTTACTACCGAAGGGACAGCTGTTCATCCAGCTGCTGGGGGATGGCGTCCCCACGGCCCGAGCCAACATGTACTATATGTAATGATTTTCACATTTTTTATGTTTTTTCACTTGACACGAACCCGCCTCAGTTGTAGGTTGCTGAGAATGTGATTATGCGCCAGCTCAGGATTTGAGTTTCTCGTTTTCTTTCCTGTCTTCTCCATTTTATGTTCCTTTTGTTTTTCCGAGCTGGTTAGTTAGACCTACCTGCACGTTTGCCGTGGGCGGTGACCCGTAAGGTGGAAAAGGGGATGCTGGAGGCTGAGGTTTCTGGAGGCCGGGGTGTTGTTGTCTCCAGTTGCCAACACTCCTCTTTGCCCCCTGCTTCACCCTAAACGGGCGGCTAGAAACTAACCCACTCCTAGTCAATGAGGTCTGTGGCCGAGTGGAGCCCAGACCTCTAACGGCTTGTCGTTTCGCACGACAGGGTGAGTCTGGGGATAGGGTGGGCACACCAAAGGGGTGTTCCCCAGGCATGGGAAAGTCTGGGTGCACGCCGAGCTCATGTCTGCCCTATAAACTTGCTATATCCGCTTGCTATCCCTAGAGTCGTGCCCTGCGTCCACTTAGGCTTGCGGACCTCCAGCTCTCCCTTGTTGGGCTCAATTGTGGGTGCGAAAGTCGGCGGACGAATTCTTAATATTTTTCATGCCTCTCAATTCTGTTTCCCACGAACCAACAACCAAAAGAGCTATATCGGAAGGCTTAGCTCCTTCTGCCAAAAAGCATGTGCCTGATTCTTCGAATGCTAGTTTCTTTTTTGTGCACTCATTGGACCCTTCAAAGCCTTTGAGTGCCAAAAGTCCATTTTGGATAAATAAAGCACTTCAATCCATAGCAAGCTCTCTTAATTGCATAAAGAAACTCCAATCTGGAGATCTTCTTGTAGAGATGTCCACTGTGGCCTACAGTTCCACACTTCTTAACACCACCACGCTGCTTGAGACTCCGGTCAAAATAACACCACATGGATACCTAAATTCATCTAGAGGTGTTGTCTCCTCTCAGGACCTCATTGAGTGTTTTAGGGATGAACTACTTGAAGAACTGAGGAGTCAACACGTTATGGGTGTGCGGCGTATTCTCTTCAGGCGGAATGGGCAGTCCGTCCCATACCGCAACATCATTTTAACTTTTGATAGCCCTTCCCTGCCTACTTCCATCAAGGCAGGGTATCTCCACCTAGACGTACGCCCGTACATTCTTAACCCTTTGAGATGTTTTAGGTGTCAGTCGTACGGCCATTCTCAGCAGTCGTGCCGGAGCAATCCTAGGTGTGGACGCTGTGGTGCCACAGAGCATCTTTTGTCAGAATGTGTGGCCGATGCTGAGTTTTGTGTGAACTGTAAGGGTTCACACGCAGCATCAGCCAAAGATTGTCCCAAGTGGAAGGAGGAGAAGGAAATCCAAAGGCTCAAAACGGTGGAAAGTATGTCCTATCCTGAAGCCAGAAGAAGAGTAGTTCCTGTTATATCTGATCGGCGATCATACGTTTCAGTGGTGGTTGCCAAATCTACGGTTGCCATTCAGACCGACATTCAGATCCCCCCTAAATGTCCATACAATGTAAACGAAATCATCGCAGCCGGACTGGAGGCTCTCGAGCTAGGGGTCTGAAAGCGCCACCCACCACTTCGCCGAAGCAGACTCATCCCACCACCAACAAGGGAACTCAGGCCACTTCTTCTAACAAAAAAACCAAAGCCCAGGATAAGAAAAGCATTTCTTCTTCTCCTAAATCTGAGCAAACGACTCAACGTCGTGCGCCTCCCGTTAAGACACTTGGGACAAAGCATGCTCCCATCTTGGCCCCTGGTCACACGCCTCTAGATCTGGGGGAACCCCCATCAGAGGTGATGGAGCCTGACTTCGTTTGATCATTTTACTTATAACCATGGCTTCAATCATTCAGTGGAACTGTCGAGGTTTGCGGACGAGTTTTGATGAAGTGAAACATCTGCTTTCATTGTACTCTCCGGTGTGTTTTTGTTTACAGGAAACAAAACTTAAACCATCAGACCTGCTTTCAGTTCGAGGCTACAGTGCGTATCGGACAGATAATGCATCAGGAGACATCGCCTGTGGGGGAGTCGCTATTCTTGTCCCTCACAGTGTTCCGGTGTCTTCCTTTGCGATATCCACAACTTTGCAGGCCGTGGCGGTGCGAATATCTATCCCTGGGCCTCTTACTGTCTGCAGTGTCTATCTGCCGTCGGACGAAAACGTAAGCGTCTTTGTACTGGAGAGATTGGTTGATCAGCTGCCTTCACCCTTTCATTTACTGGGTGACTTCAATGCTCATCGTCATTTGTGGGGTAGTGTCAGCAATAGCACGAGAGGTCGTCGCATAGAGTATTTTCTGTCCTCGGCCTCTTTGTGCCTTTTTAACACCGGTGCTGACACATACTTCCATGAGCCGACAAGATCCTTCAGTGCGATCGATTTGACCTTGGAATCACCATCGATTATTGCTGATTGGTCGTGGACGGTGTGTAATGACCTCCACGGGAGCGACCATTTTCCGATTTTGCTCTCGATCATGCGAACATGCCATCTTCTGCCTCCCGCTCTCCTCGTTGGAGGATAGAGCGTGCGAGATGGGAGGTCTTCACACCGTCAGCTTTGATATCTTCTGCAATGGTGACCCAAGAGTCAATCGACGCAGCTGTTCTTGAAGTCACAAATTGTATTCTTCGGGCAGCTGATCTTTCTATACCAAAAACATCGACGACACTCTCCAGAAGTCCGAAGCCTTGGTGGACCCCTGAATGCGCAGCGGCTAGGAGAGCTCGACATAAGGCTTGGTCTACGTTTCGGCGTTATCCAACCGATGCTAATCTCGTTACATTCAAACGAGCAAAATCCTATGCTCGGTTGGTGCGTCGACGTAGCAAGAGGGAGTCTTGAATCCAGTATGTTTCATCTCTCACTTCACGTGCCAGTTCAAAAAGTGTGTGGGACAAGATTCGTAAGATCCGGGGTAACTACAGTTCTCACCAGATCTCCATTCTCGAGAGTAACGGCTGCACATATGCTGAAGTCGGGGAGATTGCTGATTGTGTTGGGGGAGGCGTTTGCCTCCGTGTCGAGTGACCTGGCGTATCCTTCCTCTTTTCAGAGGATTAAATCCACTGCAGAACGCCAGAAAGTCTCCTTTGCGCTTTTTAGCGACACTGGATATAACTCCCCCTTCAGCATGTGTGAACTTCGGGTGGCTCTGCATCGGTCCGGCGTTACGTCTGTCGGTCCTGATGGCATCCACTATGACATGCTCCGTCATCTCTCGCAGTCGTCTCTCGAGAATCTCTTATTCTAATACAATCGCATTTGGTCGGAGCACAGTTTCCCGGAATCTTGGCGAAAAGCTGTTGTTCTGCCTTTTCCCAAACCTGGCAAGGATCCCAAGTCTCCCTCTAGTTATCGTCCAATTGCTCTCACTAGCTGTCTGTGTAAAGTTCTTGAACGCATGGTTAATTCCCGGTTAGTTCATTTTTTAGAATATCGTCAAGTTCTTTCACCATCACAAAGCGGCTTTCGCCGTCATCGGTTGGAGTTGATGCTCCGACCGTCTGGAACAAATTCGTGAGGGATTATCCCATCGTAATTCCACCAGACGCAGAGCATCACCTTGTGCTTGAAGCGCCCACGTTTGGCAACAGAATCGGGAAGCTGTCCCGGGTTCAACCACTGTCGTTGTGTGTTAGGATTTCGTAAATAGACCCACTTTTCATCTCACGTAACAATTCTCTCGATGAAGCGTACATCGCGCTAGTTTTCTAGGAGTTTCGTGCACACTTCCACTCGGCGGTTTGCTTTAGCTGGCGTCAGTTCGTGAGGGACAATGCGGCAGCTCCTGTAGACCTTGCCGAGGTCTTGAAGGTGACGAACCACTGTGCTCTGTGATATGCCCAGCTCGCCTGATAATCTCAGAGAGCTGGTTGTCGGATTTGCCTCTACGGCCTTGTGCACGGCCTCCGAATCCACTATTCGCAGCCTACCTGACCTTGGCTGATCGTCGAGGTTTCTGTCACCTAAGCGAAATTTCTTGAACCATCTGGTTACGGTGCTGGGGTCCACGGAAACTTCCCCTTTCGCATGACAAATGTTTCCTGTTGCTTGAGCAGCGTTATGGCCAAGTTCAAACTCGTAAAGCAAAAGTTCCCTTATTAGCCGGTTGTGGCTGTTCATCTTTTTTAAGCGCCCGAACCACGAACAGAACGACGACATGCAATGCTGTTCACCGCAACGCATGGGCGGCTCACCAGATTTGGCAAGTGAGGCGCCGCCTCACCAGAAATGTTTCGCCCATGAAGAAAGATTTTACATTTACAGATACAATACGCCTTTAATTGTGCATACTAAATCAAACTCTGACATTCTCATTGTGATTCGTAAAGTTTGTT
Organism: Macrothele yani; assembly: GCA_039090855.1. Lineage (NCBI taxonomy): Eukaryota > Metazoa > Arthropoda > Arachnida > Araneae > Macrothelidae > Macrothele > Macrothele yani. The sequence goes on from CM077018.1 coordinate 69,466,480, forward strand.
AAAAAAGGCTTCAACCAGAGAATGTATCCTGAATTCATGAGCCTTAAATTTATGAAGTTTAAATACCATTTTTGAAAAGAGGTTGAAACGAGCATATGTTGAGCGCCTAGACAGGCGATCATCTGAGTCGTCTCTTTTACAACAGACAAGAGACTGCGCGGAGATGGAAAAAAACCGGTTCTCCAGGCTTTCTCCACTGGTTTTGAGGCAAAACTCGAACGCCGCTTAAAATTGATTGGCGTCTGTGTTTCTATTGGACGAAGGCAAGGATTTTGTTCAGTGGGAGCGGGCAGATAAGAGCTTGGCAAAGCAGTTACTGAGGCAACAAAACAGTTCGCCTCAGCCAGTGAGAGCACGTCTGTTTTTATAATGTATTAGGTGTGCAACTTAATTCTCGGCCCCTAACCGCAAGCGATCATATAGAACGTCGGCAAATGCAAATAGCTGTATGTGATAATAGCTGATTGCAGCGCCATCCAAGAGCTTTCCAGGCAACCGTAACCGTTCACAGCTGTTGTGACAGAAGGGACGAAAGTTGACGGTGAAAGCAATGTCGTTCGAGAAGCAACATTTGACGCACTGCCTTCTGTTCGCGTTTGAGCTGAAAAAAAAGTGCCGCGGAAGCCCAGCAAAGGATCTGTGCTGCTTTGGGTGAGGCTGCGGTGTCCTACAGTACGTGTAAGTAGTGGTTCCAGCGGTTTAAGCAGGGAAATTTCGATCTCCGTGATGCAGAACATCCGAGACAGCCACAGAAAGTTGCCGGTGAGGAACTGGAACAACTGTTGGACGCGGATCCCTGTCGCACACAGTCAGAGCTCACCCAGGAACTCGGAGTAACACGGCAAGCCATTGCAAAGCGCCTGCACAAACCTGAACGGATTCACAAGGAGGGCCGTTGGGTGCCCCACCAACTCACAGCTGCGAACAAGTCTAGGCGCACCGATGTTGCTGTGTCCTTGCTCTCCAGATTCAAGAAGAAGGATTTCCTCCACAAGATTTTGACCTGTGATGAGAAGTGGATCCTCTACGATAATCCTAAGCGGCGCAAATCGTTGGTTTATCCAGATCAGCCTACCACCAGTACCGCCAAACCGAATATCCATGCCAGGAAGTTGTTGCTGTACATGTGGTGGGATCAGCGCGGTGTCGTACACTACGAATTGTTCAAACCTGGTGAAACGGTCAATGCTGAGCGTCATTGTGAGCAACTCATTCGTGTGCGTGACGCAATGGAGGCGAAAAGGCCATACACCGGCAAGGGCAGAACGTCGGTCATGTTGCTTCAGGATAACGCGCGTTCTCACACCGCGAAAACGACTTTAAACACGAACACCGACCTGGGATGGGATATTTGTCCCACCCGGCGTATTCTCCAGACTTCGCCCCATAGGATTATCACCTCTTTCGCTCCCTGCAACATCACCTGAGTGATACGCACTTCACTTCTGTCGAGGTGGTCCACAAAAGTATTGATGACTTCATCAACTCGAAACAGCCCGCTTTTTTCCGCAGTGGCATTCGGCAGTCCCTGACCGATGGCTCGAATGTATCCAACACGACGGGGATTATTTCCCTGATTAGGTACGTATTCGATTTGCTATAATTTGCTGTCAACGTGTCGTGCCTGTGGCCGAGAATTAACTTGCACACCTAATATTATCCACACATCTTTTTCGTCACAAAGTGTACACTGTACTCTATATTTGAGTGCTGAATCTTTGGAATGTGCTTCTTCTGTAATTCTGGTTAGGCCAGAAATGTGCTGAGTTTTTCTTTCTTAGTATTACTAGTCATAAATTTTGATTTATTAATAATAATAAAAATAATTATTCTTAGAATTGAACTAATTAATAAAAGTAAATTAAATGCATTCTGTTGGGGGAAAAAACAAATTTTGCAGGTGGTCACCTGTTCTGGGTTCTGCCATGTTTAAGTCACATGACCTGTTTTGACAAGTTATATAGAAATGTGCTTCCAACTTGATTTCTCCTAGACACCGTTCCCTCCATACCTGACCTTGGATGATAATCGAGGTAACGTAGATCACATTTAAGGCCCGCGGACTTTAAATGTGATCTACATGAAGGGTGCACCTTCGCTAACAGACATGTTGCTTTTATCCTGAACTCAAACATTTTTTGAGGAAAGAAATAGTTCTATTAAAAGTATTTCCTTTGAATTTTCAGAGGAATGAATGTTCGATTGGTGTTGTGCATGATGCAATAACCACTCATTAACTATCGCTAGATAAAGAAATTAAGCGCAAAATGTGCGTTTGGGCTAAGGAAGGATGATAAAGTTAAACAGGATAACCATTCCTCCCCTGCCTTCCCCCCTCTCCTTTTTTTTTTTTTTTTCATAAAATATGCATTTTCCAATCCGAAATTGTTTCCAATGTTTTAAGTCTGCCTCTCTTCCCACCGCTGTGCTTCCTTTCTTCCTATGATTTTGTCGAACTATCGTCGAATAATATACACTGCTAGCCACCCAAAATGCAACACCAAGAAGGACACGAGATAGCAAAGCCAGATTTACTGGACACATAACAACAGATACAAAGATGAAACGATTGAGCTTACAGGCCCGTGCGACTTGCGGAACACGCAGACATCAATAGTTCGTGTGGCCCCCATGGCTGGCAATAACGGCCGCTACACGCCGCGGCATCGAACGAGAGAGGCTTTGGATGTAGGCTTGGGGTATGTCGGTCCAGGCTGCTTCCACACGTTGCCACAGTTCATCAGGCGTAGTCGCGGGTGGTGCTTGCCGGGCCACTCGGTTGCCGATCAGCGACCAGACGTGTTCGATGGGTGACATATCGGGAGATCAGGCGGGCCACGGCAGCAGTGACACCTGGTGGGCCGTGAAGAATTGTTGCACGATGCGTGCTACGTGCGGGCGCGCATTGTCCTGTTGAAACGTGGCCGCTGGCAGGTTCTGCAGGTAAGGGAGGACTACAGGCTCCAAAACGTCGGAGATGTAGCGGTGGCTGTTGAGTGTACCGGCGATGCGTACCAGAGGGGTGCGGGTGTCATATCCAATTGCGCCCCAAACCATAACGCCAGGCGACGGATCGGTATGGCGATGCATAATGCAGGTGTCATGCAGTCTCTCGCCGCGGTGCCGCCACACGCGGATACGACCATCGTTGTGTTGCAGGCAGAAGCGGGATTCGTCGGAGAAGAAAATGTCATGCCATTTCGTAGTCCAAGTTCGGCGTTCAACGGCCCACTGCCGCCGCACTGGCCGGTGGTGTAACGTCAATGGTAATCTGAGCAATGGGCGCTGTGCGACAAGTCCCAGCTCCTGCAGGCGACGTCGAACGGTACGTGCTGACACAGGTTGTTGCGAAACACACCCTAATTCCTGCGCTAACGTTCGCGATGTGGCGGTGCGAGCCGTCAATGCCCGCCGCGCAACATGCCGGTTCTCTCGTTCGATGGTGTGCCGCGGCTGCGGCAATCGCTCACGTCGGTCCGTCCGTCCCTCCTGCACCCACCGAATCCATACTCGCCTTACTGTGACTGGATGTCGTCCCACACGGGCGCCGATGTCTCGGTACGATAAACCGCTGTCGCGATAAGCCACTATTCGTCCTCTGTCGAACTCCGAAACGTGCTGGAATGACTGCCGTATTCTGCGACGAGGCATTAGAAAGCTTCCCACGCACAGGTCCGGCAGCACAATACCCTTCCACTACTTACACCCCGCCTTCTGTGCACCGTTCTTATAGTGCTTCTCGGTGGCGTGCCGGGCACACATGATTTGCATATGCCCTGCAATGCTAATCGTTTGCATGTCCTCTCGCGGGCGACGCATGCTGCGAATTTCAGGCCAATCGGATGCTTCCTTCTTGGTGTCGCATTTTGGGTGGCCAGCAGTGTATATAGACATAAAATATACATAAGTACATATATACTTTAAATCCTTCTCTACAAAATTTGGTTTTAGCTATTTTTCATAACATATGCACTATATTGACAAAAGTCACCGGACACCCCTTCAAAAGCAAATGAACGGATCCGCTGCGCTGTTAAGATGCTCGGTACATCTGCAAACGGTATAAAAGCAAGCCTGCAGCTGACCGCGATCATATCGCACTGTGAGTTTGAGTGAAAATGTCGCGGCGGGAGAGAACTGACTTTGAGAAAGGAAAGATTGTTGGGTGTTATTTAGTGGGTTGCCCATAAGAGAAACCGAGAGGCGTTTAAACATACCCAAGTCAACTGTTTTGGATGTACTGAATAAGTCGAAGACACATGGCGTGCCTGAAGCAGCAAAACATACTGGCAGACCAAAGAAAATCAGTGATAGAGGACGTCGAAGCCTCAGGAGAGTCGTTACAGCTAATCTACGGAGTACTGCACAAGACCTCAGTGTACAAGTGAGTAAAAATGCTGGAACCTCGGTATGCACACGTTCCATTCGCAGAAACCATCATTCCATCGGTTACCGTGGTCGTGCGGCGGCTCCTAAGCCTTTCATCTCCATTCGGCATGCTGCTAGTCGTTTAGCATGGTGTAAAGAACATTTATCGGGGACCGTAGATCAATGGAAACGGGTCCTATGGACTGATGAATCCAGATACACGATCCATCAGTCTGATGACCGTGTTTGGGTATGGCGGCAACCAGTGGAACGCTATTTACCACAGTGTACTGTTCCTACGGTCAAGTTTGGAGCTGGCAATGTACTCGTGTGGGGGTGTTTTTCGTGGTATGGTCCTGGCCTATTGGTTATCGTGGACAAACCAGTTAACCCGCACGTCTACCTCGATATTCTGGACAATTATGCCCTACCAACTCTGTGGCAATACTATGGAACCGAGCCTTGTTGGTAGTAGCATGATAATGCACAGAGCCATGAAACAAGGACTGTTACGGCGTGGTTTGACGATAATTCCGTATCGTGTGTGGACTGGCCAGCACAGAGCTCTGATCTTAATCTCATGGAGCACCTATGGGATGAATTAGAGCGCCGCATAAGAAGTTTGGAACCAAGGCCTACTACTAAGTAACAGTTAGCGACAGCATTATGTACTGAATGGAAGCGCATACCTATCGTTGTGTTCCAAAAGCTTGTCTCGAAGGGTCAGTGCATGCATTAAGGCCAAAGGTGGATTGACACCGTACTAATGTATGTCAATAAATGCTATGTTGTGTTCCTCTTCTAGGTGTCCTGTGACGTTTGTGAATATAGTGAATGTTTACGGGCAGGGTCTTCGCCTCACCAACATGTTGCTCCACGAGCCGCCACTGCCGCAACGACTACCACTTTATATCCCTTTCGACTGACTGCAGTGCACGACTTGAATTAGTTTAAACACGTGACATACCCACCGCAGCATATGCGTTTATGCAAATATTGCAAAATTTTCGACTCACCCTCTGTACTAAGATTCTTGCGATGACGTTATTTCTGATTGCTTATTTTTCCTGTTGAACTTCTATATGCGCGTGTATGCGGTAAACGGAAGGAAAACGCTATGAATTTACAGTATAAAATAATAATTTTGAATTTTTGTATTGAATGTTATAGACAACAGCGTAGGTATCTACAGCGAGAAAGGTAAATGAATGAAAAATATGGTTTCATTCTCTGCAGGAGCAGCAATTACTTTGTGACAAAGATCTAAAATTTTTTCCAGAACTTTTTCACTTTTTCTTGAACGCTTTTTTTTTTTTTTTTTTCTGTGTTGGGTGATCGCGAGAGTTTTGTGGCGCATAGGTTACAAGCAGCGGGGAATTTACCACTAGGTCAACTAGGCCGTGGCCTACGGGCCGCAGGTCTAGAATCCAGAAAAACGGAGAGAATAGAACAGAAAAACTTAAAAAAAAGGAGGTACTGTTATTTTAATTTACTTGAATAATATAAAGTAGTGGTATTTTTTTTTATTTTATCTTGAATGATAACTAAAGAAATAAGAACGTAATTATAGCTCTATTGCGGGCACCCCGTGTTCGTAAAAGTGCGATAGAGAGCGCATTCGACGTAAAGTGCAGTTCTTTACATTTTGAATGTGCGATAGAGAGCGCATTCAAAATGTTAAGTGTTGTGTGTTGTTCCTGGATAAGCATGAACCTCTTTGTCTATGTTTACAAATATTTTTTTTATAACCTTTAATTTACTAACAAGCTAAATCAAAATAATTTTATTTAAATAATACTTATTTAACAATAAAATTACACTACTAATTATTATATTCTTAACTGAAAGATAAATTTATTAGAAAATCTTATAGGAGCAAATTCAAATATGGGTGGCCGGGTGGGGGGGGCATAGAAAATTTGGCCTCGGGCCTCAAAAGCCTTAAAAGCGGCACTGGTTACAAGTAGCCGAAAGACGCAATAAAACAGCAAAGAAATTTCATTATTGTCGCAACAAGCTGTCGAATTTAATTCATCCGCCTCTTTTATGTAGATTTTGAGTCTTCTTATTTTCAGTTTAGTTTATGTGCTGTATGTGTGGTAAAAATGGTTAGACAACAGAAAAGACAGTGGACATTTGCGAGTGATGGTGGTGTATATGCTGTTTGTAGTTACAGTTGAGGAGCTATGTGGAAGTACGACTTAACCACAAAAACGTGGTTCTGACAAATTCGGTTTTAAATATTTTAACCGCTCATACTCATATCTACAAGCACATAAAAATAACAATTGTGTTGTAGAAATAATATATTTATTTGTACAAAAACGGAAGAACCGCCCTTACAAACCTTAAGGAGTTGTTCCACCCAGCTTATCCATTTCTGTTTGACCCCTTCCGAAAATTAAGCTATGGGCGCCTATGGGTTCATTTCCTTGGTTATCTCTATACTTCTGACAGCCGGATATGAAAAATTTCCTTTGTGTTGTAGAGCTTTTAGTATGAGACGCATTTCGCCTGACATTTTCAACGTTTCAATGATGCATGGTTTTGCTGAAAATGGAAGGGTGGGTACCTGGACGGACGGGAACACCGGGTCATAGGCGCCGACTACGCGGGGGCAATGGGGCGATCGCCCCCTCAGTGATTAGACCGCGGGGGCAAAAGTATGTTTTGGCCCCCGAAGTCTTCTCTGGAAATGCATGCTTTTTAAATTTTTAAACATGTTGACTTACAAACTCGGAATTCAGGATCTTACAGAAGAATAAGCTTCCTGTTGAGTTAAATTTGAATAAATTTAAATAGAAATTGGTGAAAAAACTTTCTAAAAAATATATATTCGGCAAGGGTTCAGGAGGGGCTCAGCACTTTCTCACCTCCTGAGCCTTCTCTAATAACGTTTTTTCATTAGCATGGTATTTACAGCGTATCATAATCTGCTTTCTTTAAATTGAAAATGGATTTGATATCTCTTGTATTTCGTGGTGTTGCACTTTTAATGGCCAACAGTGTATGAGTGCAAGGATGTTTAAGTATCTAGAAATTCTATTTAGCACTGCATTTTACACTCAATGGGCAGAACTTTAGAGAGACATAATTAAAAAATGTTCGTCCTTCTCTAGCGCGAATAACAGCCTATACGCACACAGAGACATCGACTCCATTAGATGCCGGAGAGTTTCTGGAGGTAATGCCACCCATGTCTGTTGCAGCATCGTCCACAACTCCAACCGAGACGTCAGTCCAGGATCCATGGATCTCATGTTCCAAACCACTGCATCCCAGAAAGCTTCCACAGGGTTTAACTCTGGGGACCCTGGAGGCCACAGGGTGGTTCCAAACTTAGATGTGTGTTCCTCGAGCGGACACGTGCTTTCGCTATCGAGATCACTCCAATGCAGTGATCCACACTCGCAGGTGAGGACGACCAAGCAAGCTTAGCTATGCCGAGAAGTTTCGTACTTTTACCTCCCTCATCTGTTCTGCTGTTGGTGCGCAACTGCAGTCGTTTACATAACCCAAGTGTTAACACATGCCCACCCGTTCTCATGGCGCTGCGACAAATATACTTCCCGGAGTAGCATTTTCTATATCGAGCAGTGTACACACACACCACATCCATCCACAAACCTAACACACCACAGTAATGTTGCCAGTAGAAATTACCTGAAGGCTATAAATAGGTCAGATACCTACCAGCTGTATAGAGTACTTGCAACCATGACGATGGGTAAGCAGGGCCACCTCAGCCAGTTCGATTGTGGTCAGGTAATCGCTGCGAGGACGATGGGATGCTCCATCTCAGCGACTACAGAACGTTTGAGATTTCAGCATGAGACCGTCGTACGTGTGCACCAGGATTACAAGAAAACTTGTAGCCATGGAAAAAATATAGCCGTAAACGTGCCGTTCATGTTCGAGGTTAGTATCACCTCTCCCGTGTTGGAACGAAGAGCCACAGTAGAGTGGATAATATCGGCACTCAACAGGAAAACGAAAAAATAAACATGTGAATAACGATTGGGCTCGTACGAAGGTTTGTACGAAGACCATTTGACGTACAATAGCACTATTGAGCTATGGTAACCGCTTCCCACACGGGTAGCTTAGTCGACGAATCGAGGATCTAACTACAACACTCAGACTGGAGTGGCGTAGACCACACAAGGCCATGGACTCCAACTGTCAAGTCATGGTGTTAAAGGACGGTGAAGACGTTATAATGTTCTGGGGTGTGTCCCCTATATGTGGACTACCTCGGGGCCGATTTTATCCTTTGAGGCGACTGTTATCTCTACAAGGCTACAATGATGTACTCACCGACCACTCGTTCATGGCTATCTGTTGCCACAGTAGGATGCCTTCTTCCAACCAGACAAAGCCCTGTATCATTGCTCCCGTTAGGCGAAGGACTGACAGGAGGAGCATTCCAGTGAGTTCGCTACCTTCGAGTGGTCCTCCCACTCTCCGGATCTGAAGCCATTTGAACATCTGTTGAACAAAGGGGAGCGATGTATCTGACTGAGCTCGAAACCCATCGCAGCCCTTTACGGAGGTCTGTCTTGGAATCATGGGCTCCCCTATACAGGGGGCAAGAGGGGGCACTTGCCCTCTCCTGGATATCTGATAATGCCCATTCCTTTCCTTTTGTTGGAAGGTGGTACGGCGATTTTCGTGACAGCACTAATTTTGATTTGTAACTTTTCTGTCGAACTTCTGGATGCGTGTGTATGCAGTAAAAATAGGGAAAAGGTGGTAATTTCTTTTAGACAAAAATAGAAATTCACAACAGAAAGTAAGAATGCAATTTTCCATTGCATAGAGTGCGGCGTAGATACGTACAGTATGGGAAAATACAATGGCGTGCAAAAATTGAGGAAGAGACGGCTTTTCGAATGTAACGTTGTGCAGAAGTGCTCCACGTCGAATCAAATCATACCATAAGATCCCCAAGATGTAAGAATATGGGACAAGTGATGAGCAAAACCGTCCAAACAAGGAATCCAAAGGATACAAAGGCACTTTATTGAAAAGGTAGCTTCGAGCACAACTGGACAGAAGACAGAAACGTTCATGTGACAGGCGGCTGCTAAGAAAAATCCAGTCCTTAGTAAGGGATATGATCACCCCTGACTGCGTTGCAGGATTTACAACGTCTGTCCATGCTGAGCACGAGGTTGTCAAGGAGCTGTTGAGGCATCGCGGCCCATTCCTCTTGTGGCGCCAATCACAGCTGTGGAATCGTTGCTGGCGGCTGGTGACGTGCTGCCAAGCGTCTCCCGAGAAGGTCCCACACGTGTCCGATTGGATTTAGGTCAGGGGACCTTGCGGCCCAATTCATGCGTTGAATATCTTCACTCTCCAACAGCTCTGTGACAGCCACTATACGCTGAGGTGTAGCGTTGTCGTCCATGAAAAGGAACTCAGGACCCTCAGCACCTCTAAACAGACGCACGTGAGGCAGGAGAACCTCGGTACAATAGCGGACATCAGTGACTGAACCTCCTTGGAAGATGTGGAGGTCAGTACGGTTACCAAGCATGATACCGCCCCAAACGAGAACTCCGCCACCTTCAAACCGGTCCCTTTCGATGATGTTGGAGGTGTGATTGCGTGTTCCCTGCTCTCTCCAGATGTGTATACGTCCAGAATCGCTCGTCAGACAAAATCGGCTCTGATCCGTAAAGAGAACTCGACCCCATTGCTGAAGTGTCCAGTTCTTGTGTTCCTGTCACCACAGAAACCGCCGTCTCCGATGAGCAGGCGTTAATGGCACACAAATAGTCTATTCGTCGTGCAAATAGACTATCTTCGTGCAGCCTCCTGGCCACGGTAAAACGCGATAGCGGACGTCCAGTTGTCTGTTGCATGTGCCTTACGATTTCTCCCGCTGTCTGCCGTCTGTCTCTTCTCGCCTGTAGGGAAATATACCGGTCGTCCGCCGCCGTGGTTGCTCGTGGACGACCACTGCTAAACTCTCGGACAGCTGTTCCTGTCGTTTGAAATGCTCTCCAAGCTCGTGAAACGATGCTGTGAGCAATCCCGAACTCCCCGGCTACACTAGTCACACTTCGACCTTCTTCCAACTTCCAAATGACGCGACCTCGGATAAAGACATCCAGATGTCGTCAACTGGATTGCCTGTTGGCCATATCACACGGTGGCAGCAACTCGACGTCGTTCAAACCGATGTACATCGTGCAATGGCTTTCACCGAATTGCTGAATGTACACCGCCCGTGAGCTTTATACCCTTCCCCTTCCCCCTACGTCATGCGCATGCCCTACCGTACCGGACCCTAGTCTATCTACTGAGTGGTCTTTCGGTCCGTTCTGCCTGCTCGTTCCGCTGTTATGCTAATTTCTCCTCTTCGTTCTTAATTTTTGCACACCAGTGTATGAAAGTTAAAGATATGGAAACTACACGGTCGAGTCACATTATTGTGACCACCAACTAATATCCAGAGTAACCGCCGTGTGCAGCGCGGACAGCAGCTAGACGGGTTGGGAGTGACTCAATAATGTGCTGTAAGGTGTTCACAGGTATATGGAGTCATGCTGACTGCAGCGCATCTGAAAGCTGCTGGAGGGTACGTGGTGGTGGATCCATAGAGCGAACAACACGATCGAGGTGGTCCCACAGATGCTCAGTTGGGCTTAAGTCTGCGGAATTAGGGGGCCAGGGAAGTACTTTGAAGTCTTCATCGTGCTCTTCCAACCACCCTCGGACATTTCTAGCTGTGCGACACGTCGCATTGTCGTTCTGGAAGATCCCATCCGCCTCAGCGAAGACAATCAACATGTATGGGTGTATGTGGTCTGCAAGGATGGATTCATAACGAATTCGGCCCATAGTGCCCTCCACAGGTATAAGTGGACCCAGGGAATGTCACGAAAACGTTCCCCAGACCATAATGCTGCACCCACCAGCTTGTATCCTTCCAGCAGTGGTTGAAGAGTGTTTGTTCTCTGATGTTTCTCGCCTTATACGCCAACGTCCATCCGTTTGATGAATCAGAAAATGTGACTCATCGGAGAAGACAATCCTTTGCCAATCAGCGGAGGTCCAATTCTGATACTGCCGTGCAAATGTAAGCCTTTTCTGTCGATGCACCTTCGTTAGCATAGGTGCAGTGACCATCGTCTGCATCGCAGCCCCATACGCAGCAGGGTTCGCTGAACTGTCGTTTTAGACACACTTCTGGTAGCCCCCTGGTTCATTCGGCCAGTGAGTTGTTCCACTGTAGCGTGTCGATCGGCCCTCACGCCCATCGCAGCCGACGTTTACCTCTCCCATCAATGGCACGTGGTTCTCCACAGTTTCCATGTCGCTTATTCGCAATGATGCCATTTCTCCAAGCACGATACACTTTAACCGCAGCAGCACGCGAACAGTTCACAAACTGCGCTGTTTCAGAAATACTGCCATCCTTGGCCCGTAAGCCGATAATCATCCCTTTTTGCAAATCTGATAAATCGCTCCTTTTATCCATGGCAGCAACGAGGGATATGTTTTCAGATCATGATCATATGTAGAGGATTTTTAGGAAGGGAGTGTCTGACCCCAGGTCTTAAACAATTCTTAGAAATAGGAAGCTAGGAGATTTGGGCTAGAGTGCCCGATAGGAAAGTGACACGGAAGGGAAGTAGAAAGGGGGAGGAAGACGCCCTTATTTATTACCGGGGGGCCAGTACCCGGAGTCCGACGGCTTAACGTGCCCATCCGACGCACGGCGGATATTTAGTGGATCGAGCGTTCGTACCTGCCTGGGATCGAACCTGAGGTCCTTTCCGTGGCAGTCACGAACGTTGCCCACTAGGCCACCCGCGGCCCTTTTTTTCAGAATGCCTACAGCACACCTTATATACCCTCCAAGCCAGCTTACGATACGTGCCTTCTTTCATTGGCTACGCGCTGTTGACGTCAAAAGTAGGAGGTGGTCACAGTAATGTGACTCGATTGTGTATATCATCAACAGCCACTCAATGCTGGACAAAGATCTCCAGAAGTTTCTTTTTTCCCAGAACTTTGTATTGTCGGCAAGTGGCCAAAAGGCACAAGGCTCCAACAACAACAAATAAATTTCGTCATTGTAACAACACGCTGTCTAATACCATTTATTCAACTCTTTTAGGTAATTTTTGAGTCCTCTGGTTTCCAATTAAATTTAGGTGTTGAGAGTGCGGTAAAAGCTGTCAGATAACAAGAAGACACATTGGAAATTTGCGCATATGCACATATACAACACCATATATGGTGTTTGTGTATGGTATTCGTAGTTATGATTTCTGTTAACCCCCTCCTGAAAGCGAATCTATGGCGTCCAAGGCTACAGTACCACCCGAATGTTCCCAACACCTGGTAGAGTCTATGCCACGACGAGTTGCTGCCGTTGTGAGGGTGAAAGGTGGTCACATACGATGTCTGGTAAGTGTGTACATAAACTTTCCTATTGGCATATGATTTTCATCTTTCCACGGCTGAGAATTTCTGTTTGCTCCACAGGTTCAAATTTTATTGCATAATTTAATTTAACAAAGAAAAACAAATATGCAAATTTATTACTTTAACCATGAGTGATTTAACATTTTGTTTCTTAGGGTACAATGACCTTCAGGGAAATATAGGCAATGGTCAACGCTGTAGCGCTGCCAAATCTTACCTTGTTCCAGCAGAGAGACGACCAAATCTCGACATCGTATCAGAAGCTTTTGCTACCAAAGTAAGTTCAAGGGCACAAAACTACTGCGTTTTGAATATGTAAAACCGTCTGATGACCGAATGGTCAGAGGTGTTTGTTTCTGGTTAGGCGTCCGATCTGGACTCAGATGAAGCACAAGTGGTACGTTTGGCCTACGGCTCTGGCACTTGACACCGTGCCTAGAACCATTGGCCCCAAATTAGGGACGGGCGACTGCTCATAGCCCTCAGAGTTGCTCATGGTGCCCGCTAAATCTAAAAACAGAGAGAGGGAACCTGGAAGAAATGACTAAGAGTCTAACAAAAGGCGACTGTTTTTGAAGCCTTGTGATTTACTGAGATTCTAACTAATAAACTAAGAAAAAAAAACCACCATAGGTTGTGATGTACAGGCATAAGAGGTGCAACCTAGATTACAAAAGAATCGCAGAAAAAAAGGAAGTATTTAGAACAAGAGTTATGACATCGAAGTTTCGAGTACAGGGTGAAACATCTTAAAAAATAATGTTACGTAGCTCCAGGGGCGGATTGGCGGTCGCAAAAGGGCCCGTTCAGTTGTAGTTCTGCGGTACTGTTGATCACAACTAAAAATCACTTCTTTTATTTAAGAAACAAAACAAAAACTACAGTTGCTCTGGAAACAGTGGCAAACATAGCACTGGGGGAGGGGGTTAAAAAAGTACACCCGTCATCCTTAAATTGAAGTGGGTGTTGCGGAAAAATTTTAATCGGCCCATGCCAAGATTTTACTGCAGGAAAATTGTACTGCAATTTTTCTGTTGTGAACAATCACAGTTAGAAATTTCAAGATATTTAAATATCGTGGAAAACTCACTTAATCGACATGGAAAAAGCGAATAACCAGGTTTAAATCACTAGTTTAGTTAGTTATGTATGTATGTAATTGCGCTGGAGAAGCTTCGAATTTTGGACACACTCAGTATTTATATTTGTTTAAAATTTTCTCTTAAGAACGCTGAAGTAAGAACATTAAATTAAAAAAAAATCGCTTATATAGCCTTTTCATGTTTGACAGATCGTAAAATAAACTTTATTTTCATACTTTTGAGCTTCCAGTTCTTAAATTTTCAACAAAGTGGGCTGAAATTCCAGCAAATATTTGAGAGAAAGAGAGAGAACTGTTACTACCAAAATTATATTGGAGTTGTACCAAAACTCCTTTCGCATAAGACAGGATTTTTAAATTTAAATAAATGAAAAAAAAAATACAGAACTTTTACACTGTAAAATTTTCTATTTGTACTGCAATTTTTGTAATTTTTCTATTTTGGACAATCACAGTTAGAAATTTAAAGATTTTTAAATATCGTGGCTAACAGATTCTTCATTTAGTGATCATATATTCGTATGTGTTTCAATTACAAAACGTGCTTTTATGCTGCGGTTATGTATAGTAAAGACACCTTACTAAATAACGTAGACAACACATTTTGCAACTTCATGTTGAAATGATATCTCCGTAAATGCCTTCATCTGTTGAATTTGTCAGTTATCACAAGGAGCGTAGGCTGCGTAGGTAGAACATTTCGAAGGAAAAGGATCGTATATGAACACCCCCGCAAATAATCTTACAGGTATTTCAAAATAAGTTCTTGATATTATTAGTTTTCACTCTGTATTCTGTGTTGTCATATAGTGTACAGTACATACCATAATGACCATTATCTAGCATTGTTCTGCAACTTTATCAAACATGGGTGAGTATTTTCACTACTTTAACCAAAGTAGCGAAAACAATTTTGCCCTGTTCAGCCCCCACCCCAATGCTGTTAACATATACGTAGATTGTTGTGCCTCCCGATTTTTCCTGATGTGCCGGGCCCCTCGAAACATTTCAGGATGAAATGAATGGTCAAAGGAACTATAGAAATAGATAGACATTGCTTCCCCACTCCGCAGTTGAGAAAGACATCGGTTAATTGCACGGGGAGGAAGGAGTGGAAGTTTGGAAGAGAAGATTTTGTTTAATGACTAAACAGATTAATCATAGTTTTCGGGCTCGGGCTCTTAAAATTTATCCCGAACTCAGCTCTTATGAGCACAGCACTAATGCCTCCTACAACCAAGGAGTAAAATCAACTAACCCCCTCCCCCTTCCTTGGGGAACATAATGTATATAATAACATCTTGTACACACCCTAGCCCTCCCGCAATATACGGTACATATACATTCTCGTTCCTCAGCTACTAAATGAACCCAGAAGTTCGCAAACACACATGGCCCATCTATTGTACTTGGGATTCTAGCAGTTGCCTCGTGAGGGGATTTTTTTTCCCTAATTCAAAATAGAAGTTTTTATTTTTCCCCGCTTGCTTATGTGTATTTCGTTTATAAAAAAAGTCTTGTGGTTCAGTTGTGTGTTTAAACAACTGAACTGAATACATTTTTAAGAAAGAAAGAGACAAAAATATACTGAAGGGCCCACCGGGAAATGTTCCGGTGAGCCAATCCTCCCATGCGTAGCTCGTGGCCCACTATCCCGAATCAAATTCGAGAAGCCACACACAGGATGGGTCTAAAACGATCGGGTTCGTACTCTGGATCACAGAACAGTTAAGAAGACAGTGCAAACGTATAGATAAATTTTTAGAGAGCGTTAAACCTAAACGAATGGAGCATTCAATCACTTAAATACCGCTTTAAAAGTCATAGACACAACACAATTTCGTTATACAATAGAACTTACGTAAAGCATATGTAAATTGGTATCCCTGCCGATTGTTTCTGAGTTCGGAAAGGTTATAAAGTTTCCCTACCACTGCGCGCCAGTGGCGGACGATGTGTTCAAACCCTGGGGATACCAGAACGATAATTTGTCGGTAGTCGCAAAAAATGGCACTTAAGAATTCGAATTATCTTTACTAGATGCGTGTCTAACCACTGCCTTAGATAAGTTTTTTATGTCGTCGTATCCTTCAGAAGACCACACACTTTTATTCGAGCATAATAGCAAACGAGGCCAGCAGAATAACTTCGCCTGCATTACGCTACCGCATAACCATATATACTATATTGACAAAAGTCACCGGACACCCCTTCAAAAGCAAATGAACGGATCCGCTGCGTTGTTAAGATGCGTGGTACAGCTGCAAACGATATAAAAACAAGCCTGCAGCTGACCGCGATCATATCGCACTGTGGGGTTGAGTGAAAATGTCGTGGAGGGAGAGAACTGACTTAGAGAAAGGAAAGATTGTTGGGTGTTATATTAGTGGATTATCCATTAGAGAAACCGAGAGGCGTTTAAACATACCCAAGTCAACTGTTTTGGATGTATTGAATAAGTCCAAGACACACGGCGTGCCTGAAGCAGCAAAACGTACCGGCAGACCAAAGAAAATCAGTGATAGAGGACGTCAAAGCCTCAGGAGAGTCGTTACACCTAATCGACAGAGTACTGCACAAGATCTCAGTGTACAGGCGAGTAAAAATGTTGGAACCGCGGTATGTACACGTACCACTCGCAGAGAACTTCATTCCATGAGTTACCGTGGTGGTGCGGCTGCTGATAAGCCTTTTATCTCCACTCGGAATGCTACTCGTCGTTTAGCATGGTGTAAAGAACATTTATCGTGGACCGTAGATCAATGGAAACGGGTCCTATGGACTGAAGAATCCAGATACACGATCCATCAGTCTGATAGACGTATGTGGGTATGGCGGCAGCCGGGGGAACGCTATTTACCACAGTGTACTGTTCGTACGGTCAAGTTAAGAGCTGGCAGTGTACTCGTGTGGGTTTTTTTTTTTTTTTATTTTTCGTGGTATGGTCCCGGCTCATTGGTTATCGTGGACAAACCTTTTAACCAGCACGCCTACCTCGATATTCTGGACAATTATGTCCTACCAACTCTGTGGCAATATTATGGAACCGAGCCTTGTTTGTACCAGCAGGATAATGCACCAAGCCATAAAGCAAGGACTATAATGGCGTGGTTTGATGATAATTTCGTATCGTGTGTGGCCTGGCCAGCACAGAACCCTGATCTTAATCCCATAGAGCACCTATGGGATGAATTAGAGCGCGGCATAAGAAGTTTGGAAACAAAGCCCACTGCTAAGCAACAGTTAGTGGCAGCATTATGTACTGACTGGAAGCGCATATATACCTATCGCTGTGTTCCAAAACCTTGTCGAAAGCATGTCTCGAAGGGTCAGTACATGCATTAAGGCCAAAGGTGGACCGACACCGTACTAATGTATGTGAACAAATGCTATGTTGTGTTTCTCTTCCAGGTGTCCGGTGACTTTTGTCAATATAATGTATGTTGATGGTACCATGAAGATTGGAATGTTCTGTTTTTCCTTTGTCTTTTTGCATAAGAGAAAAATTGGGAAGAGGTCTTTCTTGTTTTATAATCGCATGTCTTTCAATGTAATTTGTTCTGGAGAAAGGAACTTTTAACAAAGAACTAGTAATGTCAGTATTACAGTTGATACACTGCAGATACTAGTTACCCCATCCATTATATTGATTTTGTGAAGCTAAATCCGAAAGTTTACACGCAAAATTTATTATTGTGACAGTAAAAGTAACAAAAAATCACACGCGTCATGTGATGCAGCGTATTCTAGGAAACTTTTTGAGAGACTGCTTTAGGACTCAAGTTCTTTAGATATATCTCATGGTATAAGGTTGGGCTCGCTACGATGTCAGCCTCTCATTGGCTGCTGAAATGACGTTGGCGTGGACGCTCGGGGCTCGGCAGCCAACATGGCAGCTTTGAGCGTCTTGTGGCGTTGGGTTACGGCATACGAAACGATCGTAATAATCACACTTATTATGATAATAACGAAATAAAAGTGCTAAAAACTGCTCATACATAAATCAAAATCATAAAATCAAACCATTTACCTTCCGTGAAGCGCAACATTTCCAAATTTATTTGCATGTATGTGAACTCACATTTTAATACTTACCGCCAAGCCACTACAAAATAAACATCTACAAGAATTAAGGTTAAACACTGATACTTAAATTATTTCTGAAATCTACTTCATCAAAAAATGCCAACAAAGGCGGCGATACGTATCGCTGCCAAATCAAACAGTTCCGTATTGTTACTGTGAACAACACGAAAACTATTCTGTCTCTCTATATATTCACTCTTGAAGCATTTTTCAACATTCCTTCATGGTGTGAATGTATATAGCACATAAGCAAGATAAAAGAAACAAAACAAAACAATAATACAAATATATGCGCAAGAAAACCAAGAGTTAAGTGTTATACGTCCTTTTTATTTTTTTTTCAAAATTACTTTTTTTCTGTAAAGTTAAATAAGCTTATTATTTTGCTCTAAGTTTGAGAATGTGGTTTTCACTTTAAATCTTTTTTACTTTTTTACCAGCATTTGTGCTAGCTGGTTGTTTTAGTAGTTTACAGGTTTAGTAGAAGTTAATGTTCAAAGATTTTATTAACTGACAAAATTTATATTTGGTGCACTTAAGCAGATGTAATATAGCAGAAACCCACTTTCAAGTCTTTGTAGAAATGAGAGAGGGATCATTTCTGTTTGACCCTGAAGAAGGAATAAGTGATTATTCTCAACATGTTCTACATTACATGTCTCCTTTCATAATCTCACTTTTAGAGTTTACAGTTTTTTAGTTTTAGCCCTCATCAAGGGGAGAATATAGCTCGGTGATTGGGTTTTGATATTCTTCTTTTTTTAGGTTTTTATTTTTAAAATTGTTTGTACACACCCACACACATCATTTAAGAAGGTTGAAATTTTTCTGGAAGTGAAGATATAGAAGCTATATCGAATATCTACTTAAAAAATGACATCTTGAAAAATACACACACACACGCCATATATACGTACATATACACACACACACACACGCTATATATACGTACATATGCACACACACACACACACACACACACCATATATACATACATATACATACACACACACACACACACACACACACACACACACACACACCATATATACATACATATACACACACACACACTGTGACGTACCTGCCAGCAGGACGCACATGACATAAAGGCAGATAGGAATCAGAATACATGTCTGCGTAGCTCAGTTGGTAGAGCTGCTTGTTCCGGAATAAGCGTCCTCGGGTTCAATACATGTCTGCGTAGCTCAGTTGGTAGAGCTGCTTGTTCCGGAATAAGCGTCCTCGGGTTCGAATCCCGGCGTAGACCAAAAATGACGGAGAAATTTACTTCGTTATAATGGCGCCCGAACTACCCGGATGACCCGACCGTTCAAAATCTCGCAATGGTGTGATGTTCTTTCCACACCGCGAGATAGGAAAAATCAGAGAATCCCTTCTCCAGTGCTTCGAAAAATAAATGTGTGTGACGTTGTATTCCACACACCAGATTGACTGGGAGTTCTCAAGTGCGTTCTACAGTGGTTGTCTGCCTGCAGCGATTCATGGTCACGGCTGATCCGTGGGCCATGCCCCCGGCCCTCTTTCGGGGGGGAGATGTGACGTACCTGCCAGCAGGACGCACATGACATAAAGGCAGATAGGAATCAGAATACATGTCTGCGTAGCTCAGTTGGTAGAGCTGCTTGTTCCGTAATAAGCGTCCTCGGGTTCGAATCCCGGCGTAGACCAAAAATGACGGAGAAATTTACTTCGTTATAACACACCATATATACATACATATACACACACACCATGAAGGAATGGTGAAATTTTTTCATCTTTAAAAACTCTGTCTCTCCTATATATGTGTGTGGTACTTTTTTTTTTTTATATTAATGACTAGCAAATAAGTTAGTATACTCATTACCACTAATGCTGTGCTAATTCAATTCTACAACTTTTCCTTTACCAGATTTGATCCTTAACACAATGTGCCCATGACAGATGTATTGAAATAAAACTTTTCTTTCTCAGATGAGTATATATAATAGCTATCAGAAAAATTGCAAATACTTGCATACATGCATACAAACAATGAAAAATTGAAATAAAAAAAAAAACTTAGCTTCTGATGGCAGAATTCCTTGGCATTATTCCTGCAGGTTGCTTACATTTTCTCCATGGCATGAAAAATCTGGTTTGGCCATGTGCATCCATGAAACTTTCATTTTGATGAAGCCTGCCAATTACGTGCTTTTCTGCGTTGAGCTTCCTCTGCCTTCCTAACTTTTGCTTTTGCATTTAAATTTCTTAACCATATAAAGGTTCGGGTTCTAACATATAACTTTATCACTTCTGTAGGAACATCTGGAAACCTCTGACAAATTTTCACACATAGTTTGTGTACAATCTTGTGTTCCTGGGATAAAGAGTCATGTCCATGCACTTCTGCAAACATCAACTCAAACTGGCTAACTTTCTCCAACCATGGATCTGATGGAACAAGCAGGCCACCTCGTGAAAGGGTATCAATCCAGCCAACAGGTACTGATTCTGTAGTTGATGGTGGATTAAGTAGCTGGCCAGTTGGCGTACCCAGCGAACGGTCATATTTTCTTTCTCGGTAAGCTATGTAACCTGCAAGATAACGAAAGCCTTCTACAGAGCAATCAGATCCAAAGGGAGTAGCAGGTGGTACTTGAATACCTGTAGAGTCTTGTAGTGTAATATCCCGAATCTCAGTTTCACCTTCAATCATTGCCAGGGGTTTTGACATATCAGGTAAAACGGCACTAAACAACTGAGATGTCAAAAAGTAATCATCATCGCCACCACCTTGCGCAACAGGAGCAGCACTTGAAAATGGAATGTCACTTACATTGGCACCTAGAAGCAAAAGGCGCAAACGGGATTTCACTTCTGTAGGCAATGGATGATCATAGAAGTGGCCAAGCCCACCGATTTGTGAAAAAAAAATTTCAAGGCAGTCTTGATTGAGTCGAGCAGTTAGGATGTATTTTATGTTCAGAGGCTTCAGGTCAGTGAAGAGTCCCAGTAATGAGCGAATGGTTGTAATGAATCCTTTCTGAAAGGGTAACAGATGTGTTACATTACCTACCTTCATTCCTCGGATGCATGCATGCATGCAGCTGTCGTAGAATCCTCTCTTGCGTTTCACGATGAGTTCCAAATCCACATGCCAGAGACTTCTCATCTGTAGGCCTTCTTGAATTTAGCACATCAAACGAGTCGTTCAGAAGCTGAACAAATTTCGCGACGTGTTCTTCATGTGGTATAAGAAAGCGTATTCCTTGTGCAATGTGGTTCGAAAAGAGCTGAGTTGCCAAATATACACGTTGACGGTCACGGCCCTTCACACTAATGTGATGAAGTGACAACTTGGGGCATATCTTCATCTCACTGCAATCCATAGTAAGGAGCTGTTCAATAGTAGCTTTCGTAATTTTATTACCTGGTAGTGTTAGTCCATCATCGAGAAAATGATTTCTTAGCAGCTGGTAAAGGTGTGGAACATCTGCAAACTCCCAAACTCGTGTATTTGGTATTTGAGGATTGGGGAAGCATGTGTTTGTGTGTGTTACTTGTAATTCTTTCCATACAGCACGACCTTATTAATACCAGTATTATTGCTTGTGGGAAGGTGTAGTGTAGGTACTGAATCAGGCTTCAACACTTTCCTGCTAGTTAACCCAAGTAACTCTGCCTTTAAGTCACGCTGGTAGTTATCCTGTGTGAAATGTTGAGAACACACTCTTGCATTGGAAACTTTGAAGGAATCCTTACGCTTACATTTCTGAATCCACAATTTTTGTAGTAATAAATCCTTGGTACATAATGTCAGTGTTCTTGGTTTTCCTCATTTTCGTAGTACAACAGGCCACTGCACAACCCGGTATTATTGCGTTTCTTACGAAACACAGAAGCAATGAATTTCAGTGATAAATACGTGTAAATATCAAAATAAACAAAACATAAACATAAAACTATACGATACAAACTTCAAGCGGTTGCAAATCAACTGCGTTAATAGAGAAAACTCCAGCACACCAATTGTAAACAAACAGGGATGCAAGAAGTCGAAAGACTGAGCGTCCAGCGTCCACACCTACTATAACGAAGTAAATTTCTCCGTCATTTTTGGTCTACGCCGGGATTCGAACCCGAGGCCGCTTATTCCGGAACGAGTCGCTCTACCAACTGAGCTACGCAGACGTTTTATTCTGATTCCTATCTGCCTTTATGTCGTGTGCGTCCTTCTGGCAGGTACGTCACATCTCCTGGTACGTTACATCATGTTCCCCTTATTTTTTTTTTTTTTTTTTTTCGAAGTGCTGGAGAAAGGATTCTCTTATTTTTCCTATCTCGTGGTGTGGAAATAACATCACACCATTGCGAGATTGTGAACGGTCGGGTCATCTGGATAGTTCGGGCGCCATTATAACGAA
Organism: Macrothele yani; assembly: GCA_039090855.1. Classification (NCBI taxonomy): domain Eukaryota; kingdom Metazoa; phylum Arthropoda; class Arachnida; order Araneae; family Macrothelidae; genus Macrothele; species Macrothele yani. The sequence continues at coordinate 69,488,887 of CM077018.1, forward strand.
GTAAATTTCTCCGTCATTTTTGGTCTACGCCGGGATTAGAACCCGAGGCCGCTTATTCCGGAACAAGTCGCTCTACCAACTGAGCTACGCAGACGTTTTATTCTGATTCCTATCTGCCTTTATGTCGTGTGCGTCCTTCTGGCAGGTACGTCACATCTCCTGGTACGTTACACTACGTCATGCGTGGTTTCAAAATAACCGCGTCTGATACTGCGCAGCCCGGTTTAGGACTGAGGCCCGCTTGCGACGTACCTCCCGTCTATTAATAGAAGCGGCAAGTTTCCGTTGGATGCCGTGCATTGATTGGCTCCGGCACTGTGACCATGGTAACGCCAGCGACCCTGGACAAACGGGCCTCTCTCCGAAGCTTTCTCGCATGTAGATAAAAGTTCAAGAAAGTGCTTGTGTGAAACGGCGATGCGTGTAACTGAATAATCCTGTATTTTATAGCACTGCATTTTTTGTTTTTCTGCTTAAATGCAATTTATTCTTCTGCTTTATACAAATACTTGACTGAGAGAATCATTGGAGAGGCCTGGCCTCCCTTGCCTCTTTTGACCGGCCGCCCCTGCTTTTGGCACATTTGGATTTTCGTTTTCACTAAGGGGCAAGAAACTATTACAAATTCTGAATTCAGCTATTGCAAGAAATTTCATAAAAATGGAATGAAGTCTTCGACAGTCTCTCTTAGGATACGTGCCTTGTCTAATGATTCTCAGCAACGGAAGTAATGCTTTTACGTTAAATTTTAATGGAAATTTGCGGTCTAAGAAAGTGGACAAAATGTCGTTAATTATTGCCTCAGTAAAAAAAAAAAAAAATTATTCATAGTTTTTCCCAAAAGTTGACCTGTGTGCAATTATACCTTAAGGTGGTTCCACCTAAAATCTCTGCCTATGTTTCCAATGGTAAAACTTCTTTATACATATTCTTCGCAATCAATGTATTCCCAATTTGCACATCGATAAAACTACACTATCTACCAACAAGTAATTGGACACCTGTGATAGCAAAGGAAAACGAAGTTTATTCACCTTCAATAGTTGGTGGAGCCTCCACGAGCGGCGATTACAGCTGCGACCCTCCGGGGCATACTCTCAACCAGGCGTTGTACGACTGCTAGCGGTATTTTCTTCCACTCGGCTTGGAGAAGACAGGTCAGTTCCTTCACCGATTTCGGACGGTGGGGGCACCCCTTAAGTCGACGCTCCAACTCGTCCCAGAAGTACTCGATAGGGTTAAGGTCCGGGCTCTGCGCAGGCCAGTCCATTCGATTAACCCCATTGTCACCATACCAAGCCATGGTGGACCTTGCAACATGACAGGTGGCATTGTCATCCTGAAAGTAACATGGGTCCACCCCGTAAAACTGCCACAACGTAGGAAGCGCATGGTCATCCAAAATAGTGCAGTAGGTCTCGGCGTTGAGTCTACCAGGAATTGCGACCAAGGGTCCCGTGCCATACCAGGAGAAAGGCTAGGTTTGTACCTGGAGTCCCTCCGTCAGTAGTCTGAGTCTCTAACCACTAAGCCATGCGCTGCTTGATTTTAAATTTGGAATACCTGCACTCCATACATACTCATTTATTCATAGAATCAACTGGAAGTATATTATTCGATGGCACATCTGAGATAATAGATATACTCGTTGTCACATGCTGGACAAATGGACAATTTTATGACAAATGTAGTGATGAAGCGACAATTATGAGATTGACACAAATATAATTAATGTAAAAGCGTACACAAAGATACTTTATGCATAATTAAATTACTTGTGATCAGTGACTTTGTTGTACTAATTATTTATGTGTATCACTTTACACATTTATTAAACAATTTCTCTTGAAATTTATATTATCTAAAATGAAGTAATACGAGATTATATTTATTGACGCAGTTATTTGTAAGTACGTATGGTTACTTATATTTGAGCATGTCATGTACTCGTTTACGATACGATTGTACTTAAAAAAAACAAGTAGGTTCAGGTTCTCATTTTTAAGTTGATTTTTTTAACAGTGTAAGATATAGCAACCTTTCTAGGATATGTTCCTCTCGTAATGAGAAGAGTTGCATTGTAATATTTATTCAAATCAGAATATAGTTTTGGAGTTATTGTGCTTCATTCTACTGTAACGCTTTTCCTTTCAGGTTTTAATCGTGAACAACATAGCCAAGGGAGTGCGGTTCGATTATAATGATTCCACTTTCGAAGTAACAGCTACGAAAGAAGTAATTTTGTCCGCAGGAAGTGTCAACACCCCACAAGTGCTTATGTTATCAGGAATAGGACCGAAGGAAGTCTTACAGAAATACGGCGTAAGTCTTTTTCTCTCTTTTGGAATGTCTTTCCTTTCACACCTTTCAGAAAAATTATGCTAGTCCAAAATACAGTAATACACTGTTAAAAATTTTGTGGTAGGTTGCACCAAAAAAATGGGCCGCCCCGGTGGCGCAGTGATCTAAGCGCTGGCTTATGACCATTCATCCGTGAAGGGTCCGGGTTCGAATCCTGATGAGGCATGGGTGTTGTGTTTGTTTTACGGCACTAGCTCTCTCCCTTCCCTGGAACCAGTGACTCTAAATTAGGGACGGGCGACTGCTTGTAGCCCATTGAGTTGCTCACGGTGGTCGTTAAACCCCCAATCAATCAATCAAAAAGTGGTGCTACACCACTTTCTGAGAAAGTATGCACCATTGTATGGTGCAAACTAAACCCAACAACATGGTGAAACTTTGCACCACGTTATGGTACAAGGTTGCACCATGTTGTTGGGTTTCGTTTTACACCACACAATGGTGTATCCTTTCTCAGAAAGTGGTACAGCTGTAGTAGTACCACTTTTTGGTGCAACCTTTTACAACATTTTTAACAGTGTACATTAGAAAAATACGTATCCCCGTTAGTATCTAAGGCGTCACCAGTCGCTATTTTGGGGTCAATGATTCCAATGAGCGGACAGAGCCAGCGTCCTCTGTCTCCTCCCTGGAATCATTGAGACGGGCGACTGCTTATAGCCCATTAAGTTGCTCACGGTGGTCGTTAAATCCCCAATCAATCAATCAAAAAGTGGCGCTGCACCACTTTCTGAGAAAGGATACACCATTGTGTGGTGCAAACGAAACCCAACAATATGGTGAAGCTTTGCACCACATTATGATGCGAGGTTGCAACATGCTGGTTTTCGTTTGCACCACATTATGATGCGAGGTTGCAACATGCTGGTTTTCGTTTGCATCACACAATGGTGTATCCTTTCTCAGAAAGTGGTGCAGCTGGTGTAGCACCACTTTTTGGTGCAACCTACTACAAAATGTTTAACAGTGTGCATTAGAAAAGGACGTATCCCCGTTAGTATCTAAGGCGTCACCAGTCGCTATTTTGGGATCAGTGATTTCAGGGAGGGGACAGAGCCAGCGTCCGCCACCCTGTTTGCCGAGCGGTCAGAAGTAGTGATGGCCATAATCGAGCAGAAAGAATCGATTCATTCGATTATGGAAGTGTCTCTAAACATTCGGTTACGTAAAAATCATTCGAATGAAAAAACCTCTGGAGAAAATTCTCGATGGCCCCTACGCTGTCGCGACCAAACGAATGCATTCGAAAGGCGGGAAAATATCAACCAATCATCGTTCGAATTCTCGTGTGCAAAAGCGCTCATCTCTTCTCGAGAACTACTCGAGAGGTTCTCGAAATACTTTTCGAGTGATGGAATGATCTCTCGCTTACAGGATCACTAGAATGTTCTCTGGTTTGGGTTACCTTGGGCAACCCCCCCCCTCCGCAAAAAATTTCGAGGCCCTTTGGCGAACATCTATTAGCTTTCATTTTACTGAAAATTTTAACTTCCATATTTTTTACTAGGATTAATGGGCGTTTTAATGAATCAAACTCTTTGGAACCTACAAGTATTTTTCGTAAAACCAAAATTACTACAGTTAATTGCGTGAAACACAAATGTGCACATGGTAATTAAAATGATTGCGTTAGTTTCATACCAATTAAAAATATTCCGAAACACTTACGCCGTAGTTAAGCATATCATGCAAATTTTGTTCTTTTAGAGGACTAAGGCCTCTTGAAATGAGCATCTTGAAACTAAGCCTCTTTGAAATGGACCACGATCACACACACAAAACTTGTAACTGCAGTGTGACAGTGTCTAACGACCTTTTCCGGCTTATACGAAAATACAGAGGTCAAAGTTTGTGACTGCTATGGAGGAGCCTCAGGTTCGATCCCTGGCAGGGCTGTAGGACCCCGGGTACTGGCCCTCCGGTAATAAATAAGGGCGCCTTCCTCCCCCTTTCTATCATGCTCTCTAGCCCAAATCTTCTAGATTCCTATTTCTAAGGGTTGTTTAAGACCTGGGGTAAGACACTCCCTTCCTAAAATCCTCTACATATGATATGATCTGATCTGATCTGAAAACACAGAACATAAGTAACAAATAAGAATTGTGGAGCAAAACACATAAAACTACTTAAATTATTTACTGTCGAATACAAAAAGCGCAGTTAACATAACGTCACAATGTTTTGTACACAGTAAAAAACTTTTCTCTTGATTTTCTCATTAAAAAAAAAAATAGACACAGCTTTCTGCTTCTCCGTTCCCGTGAAGAACACCTTTTAAAGAGTTCATGGCCCGCCCAGTGGCACAGTGGTCTTAGGGATGGCTTCTGATCATTCGTCCAAGATGGGTTCGAATCTCGGTAAGGCATGGATGTCGTTTTGTCTTAAGGCGGCAGTTCCCTCCTTTTCCTAGAACCAGTGGCCCTAAATTAGGGACGGGCAACTGCTTACAGCCCATTGAGTTGCTACCGGCTAAACCATCAATCAAAAAAAAAGAAAAAAAAAAAAAACAGCTCATGATATTTTGAAGGATACGTAGTTATGTGAAACATTTGTAATACATAACTTAACCTTATCCTCATTGGTACAAAACATTCGACTCACCGAATTGATATTTATTTCACAATCTGTTGTTAATATACTGTACATGCATACAGACACAGATTTAGGGTTTTGCCGCTCCAGGCCTAGACAAATTTGCCGCTCCAGGCCTAGACAAATTTGCCTCCCCACCTCCCCTTTAAAATAAAGAATTTAATGGCTACAATTTCATGTAACTCAGAGCCGGATTAAGGTGGGGAGGTCTACAGGGCTACATAGCCTTGGGGCCCACCATGACGAAGGGCCCAGGAGCTATCATTGGACATATGATAAATAATAGACAGATAGGTAGAGAGAAAGGGGGCTGGGAATAAAGTAGTTTTACTTTTGTCTTGTATGATTTCCACTTGGCCAGAAATAGGGTCTGGTAGACGAACAGATTTCAAGGCAGTGACTTACAAAGGGTAAAGATTTCACGTAGCTGTGTACAGTGGGGTAGGCGAAACAGTTTCAGCTTTTTCACTACCATCTACCCACACCTCCCAAATTTGCACTTGGAACAGTTAATGGTCGAAGTTCCCCGTGGCTTCGCATTGGATAAGAAAAAAGATGCACCAAGAAAAGTATACAGTGGTAAACCATTAAAAAAATTCAAGACAAAATCTAGGAATCTTAAACTTTTAACTCATGTTCTTATGAGAACAATAGAAAATACAGTGACTTATGAAAACTCTGCAGATAATTTATTAGTCTGAAGAATGCAGTACGTATTAATTACAAGCATATTGCTACAGTTTCGTGTTTAACGGGATTTCATAATGATTCCCCGTCATAATTCTTTGAGGGCCTACTCAGATATCTCAGTCTTGGGGCCCACTCAAATGCCTTAGTCTTAGGGCCCACTAAGGCCTTAATCCGGCCCTGATGTAACTCATTCGGATCCGATCCAGGAGAAAAACGAAATGTTCAGGGGAGGAGGGGGTTGTAGCCTATCCAAATAAAAGCGCAAATAAAAATAATTTAAAATTTAAATGTGGTGAAACTGTAAAGAAAAAGTTTTCTTATAACAATTAATAACAAAATTTCGTCTATCGTTGACAAAAATTCCTTACTTTTGACTTCGCCATCAATTCCTAAATTGATTAAATATTTGTAATTAATCAGTTGCTTTGATAGACGTTTCTCTCTTCTCGTTTTTTTATTTTTAACAATTTTTAATGTTTTGCTACATGGCAGCGCAAAGCCTTTCAGGCAAGGCAATTGGACGTATTTTTCGCTATAGTTTTCGCTCGTCGGCTGAAAACTAATTGACGCTTTGTCTCTTGAACACTGATTTTGTTTGCAATTTCAATGAATACAATTCGTTGTGTCATGTTGTAATAAATAAATTTTAAATTTAAAATGAAAGCGAATTTTAGAATTCATGCACAAGTGCTACATTAAAATTTTAACAGTATCGAAATTTTGAAAATTGCCAAGTTTTAAGGAAGTTCTAAAAAGATTAATATGTTTGTCTATAATTTCTCAAGTCGAAGAGGTTCTAAAAAGATTAATATGTTTGTCTATAATTTCTCAAGTCGATTACGGGAATTCGGAAAAAAATTTTGTATACAGCAATTTTCAGAATAAATGTTACTTTCCACTTTTGTTTTAGTTTTAAATGTTTCTTTCATTTTTTTTATGGGAATTCAACAAATTATAGATTTTTACTACCACTGAAATTTGCCACCCTAGTCGGCCTATCGGGAAATCCGTTTCTGCATGCATATGAACTTTTGCTATGGCCGTTAAAGGGGGCCTCAAGTTTTGAGAATAGCTGCTTTTCTATCATCCAGTTTTTGAACTAAAGCAACGAAAATATTTTCTAAAGATTTTACTGTTTTACTGAAAAAAAAATGCTTTTCTTGTTAATACTTCATTCAAAGTTGCCTGAGTTTCTGGCTATTTCTTTAACCAGTTCCATGTGAAGTTTCCGCCAAGAAATTTGTAAAATATTTTTCCTAAGGCTAAAGGCCCTCTTAGCCGTGAGCCCCCCCCCTTTCCCCCTGCATTGCCGGGGTTACCATTACGCCCCTGACCTTGGGCTACTTCTACCTTGCAGTGGTATGGTCCTGAAAAAGGAAGTGGCCTGTCGCAGCTTCGAAGACAGGCCCAGGCGTTATCCACTCCAGCAGGTATGCCGGTAGGGGGAGGGGGATAAACCTTTGAAATCAAATATATATAATATATGTATATATGTATATATGTACCCCCGGTGATACTCATTGAAATGAGAAGGTTTTTAAGGAGAAAAGATATAGAAGGGAATTGCTCATAATAAATTTATTATATAGGTAAGCCAACACAAGCTGATGGGTTCATACCTCATAAATGATTAATTCTAGCTCCCTCCTTACTCTTGTTCTTATTAGTCTATAGTTTGAAATTTATAATGGTGTTCAGATTTAAGGACTGATTTTTAGTGTGGCTAGGGTTGGAAATTAATATGTTGAGATTTTTAAGTTTGGAGTATCATCATGATGATTCAGGTGAAGCGGAGAGATTGTTTAAGTATTTTTTATTCAGAGAGTGACGTCGGGGGTATTTTTAGCGATGATGTATGGGGGCGATGATGTCATGGTAACTTTAGCCTTGAGGGTTGGGTGTGGGGGAGTATCAACCCTCATTGTTCTGGGTCACAAAAAGTACATATTTGCAGAAATTGTTTCAGAAACAAAACATTTTGTCATGATAACAATATGTTTTGCAGGACCAAACAAATACCCAAAAATCGACAAATCATTTTGTTAAATGAACAAAACGTTTTGTCGTGATAACAAGAAATTTTGTTAAATCAACAATAATTTTCAACAAAATAATTTTGCAAATTAAACAAAAAATTTTTGTTGACTGTATATCGACAAAACATTTTGTTGAATTAACAAAACGTTTTTCTCGGTGTGCCAAACCGCATACGTACTGTAATTCGGGCTAAAGGAGTTCCAACCCGGTACTGAATAAAAGTTTCCAATTCAGTGGCAGGTATGTTTACATGCTGCATTAGAGTATATAGTGCTACATCACTATTATATGTATAATTTTGTTTTCATTGTGAAACGCTTTTGAAAAGGCATTGTAATTAATGTTTTTATAGAAGCCAAAAGGTATTTACGTATTTTTTTTTCTTTAATTGTGCTGCATAGTTTTACGTATTTAAGTACACATTTATTTGCTCAATTAATTACATATTAAGAACGCGAACTACTTAGACGCAAATAAGTTTTTGGGTCCCTGAGATGTTCTCGTTAACGAGGTTCAACTTAATTTACATATGTCGAAGGCAAGTGCTGTTACTATAGGCTGTGTGTAACCACAATCACATCAGTAGTGCGGAAAAGAGCGTCGCTGCCCCGGAAGCTTCTGACCATTCGTCCAAGATGGGCCTGGGTCGAATTTCGGATGAGACACTTGTCTGATGGCGTTGATTCGGTCACTTCCCCGAAGCAAGTAGTCCTAGATTTCGGACGGGTGACTGCTTATAGGTCTAAGAGTTACTCACGGCGGTCGTTAAACTTCGAAACAAAAAATACAAACGTGGTTAGTTACACAGGTAGCTTATGTTACGAGTTACCAGATAGCGGGACAGCCAGTTATCCGCGTGTGTGTTATAATACACACGGGGGATAACTGGTTGTGTACGAATGGGTTATAATTTTCGTATAGCATTTACAATAATCACTTTCCTTTGCTATTACCTTGTACATTTGAATATATGCTTATTTTAAATGTTGCAGGTGTCGTTAATCGCTGATTTACCTGTGGGAAAAAACTTACAGGATCAGTCTGCAACTATCCTCAATGCTTTTGCCACCAAAGAAACTCCGACATATTTGCAGAAATTAACAAACAGAACGAACGTTTTGACTTACGTGAATAATAGAACTGGTAAGTACATAAATGAATTTAAGATACTCTAGTTTAGAATACAAAAAGTGCTATATCATGAATATTCGTTTATCTCTTGGGTTTCGGGTGATTGTCGTTTTAGCTCGTGGTAAGTTAAACCATATGTGTTGTCAAAATATTAAACTTGGCAGTTTTGTTTAGAATGACACGTTGCAAATTCCAGGATATTTTAAGTTCCAGTATTGGTACATATAACTGATATAAATTACAAGCATTAGAAAGAGACCAAGAGCTGAAATGCTATTCTCCCGTGTAGTGTTACGGCGTAATTTCAAAAGCACAAGGCTACCGTTCTCCGACTCGGGGTGGGAGGGGGGGTCGCTATGGGCCTAGTGTCCAAGGCGCTCAACTGTGGAGTGAAATCTCCCAGCTGCTCGAATAATTCTCTTGAGATCAGATCAGATCAGATGTAGAGGATTTTAGGAAGGGAGTGTCTGACCCCAGGTCTTAAACAACCCTTAGAAACAGGAAGCTAGGAGATTTGGGCTAGAGTGCCCGATAGGAAAGTCACACGGAAGCGAGGTAGAAGACGCCCTTATTTACTACCGGGGGCCAGTACCCGGGGTCCGACGGCTTAACGTGCCCATTCAATGCTCTAGTAGATCAGATCAGATCACATGTAGAGGATTTTAGGAAGGGAGTGTCTGACCCCAGGTCTTAAACAACCCTTAGAAATATGAAGCTAGGAGATTTGGGCTAGAGTGCCCGATAGGAAAGTCACACGGAAGTGAGGTAGAAGACGCCCTTATTTACTACCGGGGGCCAGTACCCGGGGTCCGACGGCTTAACGTGCCCATTCAATGCTCTAGTAGAACAGATCAGATCACATGTAGAGGATTTTAGGAAGGGAGTGTCTGACCCCAGGTCTTAAACAACCCTTAGAAATAGGAAGCTAGGAGATTTGGGCTAGAGTGCCCGATAGGAAAGTCACACGGAAGCGAGGTAGAAGACGCCCTTATTTACTACCGGGGGCCAGTACCCGGGGTCCGACGGCTTAACGTGCCCATTCAATGCTCTAGTAGATCAGATCAGATCACATGTAGAGGATTTTAGGAAGGGAGTGTCTGACCCCAGGTCTTAAACAACCCTTAGAAACAGGAAGCTAGGAGATTTGGGCTAGAGTGCCCGATAGGAAAGTCACACGGAAGTGAGGTAGAAGACGCCCTTATTTACTACCGGGGGCCAGTACCCGGGGTCCGACGGCTTAACGTGCCCATTCAATGCTCTAGTAGAACAGATCAGATCACATGTAGAGGATTTTAGGAAGGGAGTGTCTGACCCCAGGTCTTAAACAACCCATTAGAAACAGGAAGCTAGGAGATTTGGGCTAGAGTGCCCGATAGGAAAGTCACACGGAAGCGAGGTAGAAGACGCCCTTATTTACTACCGGGGGCCAGTACCCGGGGTCCGACGGCTTAACGTGCCCATTCAATGCTCTAGTAGATCAGATCAGATCATATGTAGAGGATTTTAGGAAGGAAGTGTCTGAGCCCAGGTCTTAAACAACCCTTAGAAACAGGAAGCTAGGAGATTTGGGCTAGAGTGCCCGATAGGAAAGTCACACGGAAGCGAGGTAGAAGACGCCCTTATTTACTACCGGGGGCCAGTACCCGGGGTCCGACGGCTTAACGTGCCCATTCAATGCTCTAGTAGATCAGATCAGATCACATGTAGAGGATTTTAGGAAGGGAGTGTCTGACCCCAGGTCTTAAACAACCCTTAGGAAACAGGAAGCTAGGAGATTTGGGCTAGAGTGCCCGATAGGAAAGTCACACGGAAGTGAGGTAGAAGACGCCCTTATTTACTACCGGGGGCCAGTACCCGGGGTCCGACGGCTTAACGTGCCCATTCAATGCTCTAGTAGATCAGATCAGATCACATGTAGAGGATTTTAGGAAGGGAGTGTCTGACCCCAGGTCTTAAACAACCCATTAGAAACAGGAAGCTAGGAGATTTGGGCTAGAGTGCCCGATAGGAAAGTCACACGGAAGCGAGGTAGAAGACGCCCTTATTTACTACCCGGGGGGGCGGTACCCGGGGTCCGACGGCTTAACGTGCCCATTCAATGCTCTAGTAGATCAGATCAGATCATATGTAGAGGATTTTAGGAAGGGAGTGTCTGAGCCCAGGTCTTAAACAACCCTTAGAAACAGGAAGCTAGGAGATTTGGGCTAGAGTGCCCGATAGGAAAGTCACACGGAAGCGAGGTAGAAGACGCCCTTATTTACTACCGGGGGACAGTACCCGGGGTCCGACGGCTTAACGTGCCCATTCAATGCTCTAGTAGATCAGATCAGATCATATGTAGAGGATTTTAGGAAGGGAGTGTCTGACCCCAGGTCTTAAACAACCCTTAGAAACAGGAAGCTAGGAGATTTGGGCTAGAGTGCCCGATAGGAAAGTCACACGGAAGCGAGGTAGAAGACGCCCTTATTTACTACCGGGGGGGTCGGTACCCGGGGTCCGACGGCTTAACGTGCCCATTCAATGCTCTAGTAGATCAGATCAGATCATATGTAGAGGATTTTAGGAAGGGAGTGTCTGAGCCCAGGTCTTAAACAACCCTTAGAAACAGGAAGCTAGGAGATTTGGGCTAGAGTGCCCGATAGGAAAGTCACACGGAAGCGAGGTAGAAGACGCCCTTATTTACTACCGGGGGCCAGTACCCGGGGTCCGACGGCTTAACGTGCCCATTCAATGCTCTAGTAGATCAGATCAGATCATATGTAGAGGAATTTAGCAAGCGAGTGTCTGACCCCAGGTCTTAAACAACCCTTAGAAATAGGAAGCTAGGAGATTTGGGCTAGAGTGCCCGATAGGAAAGGGACACGGAAGCGAGATAGAAGACGCCCTTATTTACTACCGGGGGCCAGTACCCGGGGTCCGACGGCTTAACGTGCCCATTCAATGCTCTAGTAGATCAGATCAGATCATATGTAGAGGATTTTGGGAAGGGAGTGTCTTACCCCAGGTCTTAAACAACCCTTAGAAATATCAAGCTAGGAGATTTGGGCTAGAGTGCCCCATAGGAAGGTCACACGGAAGCGAGGTAGAAGACGCCCTTATTTACTACCGGGGGCCGGTACCCGGGGTCCGACGGCTTAACGTGCCCATTCAATGCTCTAGTAGATCAGATCAGATCATATGTAGAGGATTTTAGCAAGGGAGTGTCTGACCCCAGGTCTTAAACAACCCTTAGAAATAGGAAGCTAGGAGATTTGGTCTAGAGTGCCCGATAGGAAAGTCACACATAAGCGAGGTAGAAGACGCCCTTATTTACTACCGGGGGCCAGAACCCGGGGTCCGACGGCTTAATGTACCCATCAGATCAGATCAGATCATATGTAGAGGATTTTAGGAAGGGAGTGTCTGACCCCAGGTCTTAAACAACCCTTAGAAATAGGAAGCTAGGAGATTTGGGCTACAGTGCCCGATAGGAAAGTCACACGGAAGCGAGGTAGAAGACGCCCTTATTTACTACCGGGGGCCAGTACCCGGGGTCCGACGGCTTAACGTGCCCATTCAATGCTCTAGTAGATCAGATCAGATCATATGTAGAGGAGTTTAGGAAGGGAGTGTCTGACCCCAGGTCTTAAACAACCCTTAGAAGTAGGAAGCTAGGAGATTTGGGCTAGAGTGCCCGATAGGAAAGTCACACGAAAGCGAGGTAGAAGACGCCCTTATTAACTACCGGGGGACAGTACCCGGGGTCCGACGGCTTAACGTGCCCATTCAATGCTCTACTAGATCAGATCAGATCATATGTAGAGGAGTTTAGGAAGGGAGTGTCTGACCCCAGGTCTTAAACAACCCTTAGAAGTAGGAAGCTAGGAGATTTGGACTACAGTGCCCGATACGAAAGTCACATGGAAGAGAGGTAGAAGACGCCCTTATTTACTACCGGGGGCCAGTACCCGGGATCCGACAGCTTAACGTGCCCATTCAATGCTCTAGTAGAGTAGATCAGATCATATCATATGTAGAGGAGTTTAGGAAGGGAGTGACTGACCCCAGGTCTTAAACAACCCTTAGAAATAGGAAGCTAGGATATTTGGGCTAGAGTGCCCGATAGGAAAGGCACACATAAGCGAGGTAGAAGACGCCCTTATTTACTACCGGGGGCCAGTACCCGGGGTCCGACGGCTTAACGTGCCTATCCAATGCTCTAGTAGATCATATGTAGAGGATTTTAGGAAGGGAGTGTCTGACCCCAGGTCTTAAACAACCCTTAGAAATAGGAAGCTAGGAGATTTGGGCTAGAGTGCCCCATAGGAAGGTCACACGGAAGCGAGGTAGAAAGGGGGAGGAAGACGCCCTTATTTATTACCGGGGGCCAGTACCCGGGGTCCGACGGCTTAACGTGCGCATCCGACGCACGGCGAGTATTTAGTGGTTCGAACGTTCGTACCTGCCCAGGATCGAACCTGCGGTTATCTCCATAGCAGTCACGAACGCTTACCACTAGGCCACCCACGACAATTCTCTTGAGATATCAAGACCCACCGTTTTGTTTCAGTTAACAAAAATTAGGCAAACGCGAATTAGGGAAAACTTGGTACGGGCAAACGTGTTTAGGGGAAATGGGAATTCGGGTAAAGGCGATTTCTGGGAAACGCGATTGGGGTAAACGTGATTAGCGGAAATGGGAATTCGGGTAAAGGCGATTTCTGGGAAACGCGATTGGGGTAAACGTGATTAGGGCAAACTGGAATTAGGGGAAACGGATTAGGGGAAGTGGGGCTACGCGGCCGGCGAACAGCCGCTGCCACTCAGAGACCATATTAAGCTGGAGGCCTTAAGCACGACACCGCAATAAGCAAAGCCACACCCACTCCACAACCAAAGCGACAGCATCCCAACACTACAAATTTCCTCCGACATAAAAATCCCCTAGAGCGCAGGAATTCAGTTAACTAAACCGTACGTTGGAAGCCATCCTTACGAGGACAAGTGGCAAGTGACTCATCACAGCGATTAGCGTCCGTTCACCATGATTTGATGCGCCAAAGAATACCTCACACTTTTGACCATAACGTGTATAATGAATAAGGCTTTTAACTAAGCCAATTATCGTGAATATAGCTTTCACTAATATTATTATGAATTCAATGCTTGTACTAAGCTTCTAATAGTGAATTCAAATGGTTGTTGTTACTAGTTAATTAAGATCATGAATAAAGTCTCCTGCTAGTAGTGTAGTAATAGTAATGAACAAACTTATAACTGGTAGTAATGTTGTAGTAGTAATTAAGATGAATAAAGTCTTATGCTGGTTGTTACTAATAACACTAAATGAAATAAACCTAACAGCCAGACAGAGGTCTGACAGTACTATGAACTGAGAAAAACGTACTTACAACAAATTCTTTATTATTGACTTCTCGCTCTCACATAAACGAACTCTCTTTATACAGCACCAAACGCTCTCTCTATCAACCACCAACGCTCTCCTTCACATAAACCAACGCTCTCCGTATACAACAACCGCTCTCCCTATACAACAAACAAACGCTCTCCCTACACACATCAACAAAAAGCTCTCTTCAAGTATCGTTGAACGCGCCTATTTATACTGGCTACCACCACGTCATGACTTACACTCATTGCCAGATCTCATTCAGCGGGAGAAATAACATCTCGTTCAGTAAGAAGATAATTTACATAGAAAAATAAAATAACCAGAGATAGTAAAAATCAAAAGGAAAGTGAATATAGAGTATACGTTACATCATCTCCCCCTTAATTTTTTTCTTTTTTTTTTTTCCGAAAAACCTATCAATTTTGGAGTGTAAGTCTTACACTTCGTTGATTGACGTTTATCGATCTCTTTTTTGTTTTGCTGTTTGGTAGCAGCAGTATATTTACAATCTCAAACTTGGCATGACAAAATCAAGAAATCTGTATTCGTCTGTGAAACACTTTGTATACTTGAACAAAACAAACCTGCATCGGCATACCTTCCTTTTATTCTGCCTAGCAGGAATCACTTTTTTAATTTCAAATTACGTTCTCATTATTCGTTGAATACACACCAACTGTATCAGCAGCGAAGATTGCCTGGAGCTGCCTAACAGTAACAATTTTATTATTTTACCCCTAAGCACATAGATATATATAAAAAAATTTGGATTAGTAGATGGACATAGAAGAAATATAAAAAAAAACACATATATACACAAAAAAGAATGCATAGGCCCACACGAAAAAAAGAAATTCTGACACGCCAACTGGTCGTGCAGGAAAAACAACAAACGGAGAAAAGAACCTGTCCACGAGAACTTACTTATCTCGAGGACGCATAAAAAACTCTAGTACGATAACGTTTTCCAGGCCTAATTGGACTTGTAAATTCAGGTGGCGTAGATCTCTTTAAGGACGTGACTGCATCATCGTAGTCTGTCGGTCAAGAAATCCCGGCGGCTGATAGGAACGGTCAGGAACGGCTGAAGTCTGGCGGTCCGGAAATCCCTGCGGCTGATAGGAACGGTCAGGAACGGCTGAAGTCCGGCGATCAGGAACGGCCGAAGTCTGGCGGTCCGGAAATCCCTGCGGCTGATAGGAACGGGCTCCCCCAGGCTTTTGATATGTAGTCCCTTTGTGCTGGGGCCCGTGGTGTCCTTCCAACATTCTTTTGGACGGACGTGGCTCCGGCCACATCGTTTGCTTTCGTTTTCGCCCTCGTGGCATGAGAGTAGCAGCAGGCATCGGCCCTGTTTGCCCTGAGCGTAGGTTCCAGGGGCGAAACCCGGGCGGATACAAGGATCTCTGCCTTCGTCGCTGTTGCGGCGAAGCAGATTGGGGGGACAAGTTACGTTTTTGACCAGCTTTTGGTGGTGCTGGACGGTTTGTAACTGGTGTCCGACGTTTAGGAATAGTCACATTATTGTTCATAACTGATAAATCAGAAATATCCGAAGCCTCTGAGTCGCTGCTGTAATTTATTGGTCGTGCAGGGCGATGTTTATGTCTGCCTATAGGAATACTCTCTGATGAGGTATTCAAGGAAGTAGGAGCTTGTGTTGATGCAGAGTTATCGGGAAATGGTGCAGCAATAGTCTTGGCAATGGTTGGAGGGAAAGGAACGATACTAGTATTTGAAGAACTTGATTCGAGCCTTGGTCTCATGGGAGAATCACTTTGCGTGTTTGGAAACCCGTCTTGAGGAGTGGAGGGTGAAGAAAAATCACGGGAGATTCTTCAAAAATGTTTGTTGGTTCGTCCAAAACTTCTGGAGGTTGATCGTGAGATATAGACTCTTGAGTCTGTGGAACAGAAGGTTGAGTAGGGTTGATTAAAAAATCGATATTTCGTTCATGATACTTGCGACACTGAGCAATGTGTACGTATTGAAATTGATTGTCAGGTTTTTCAAGAACAATGTTATTTTCAAACACATTTGCCACCCGATATGGACCTTCGTAGCTGGGTGCAAATTTCTTCACTAAAGTATGAGAAACAGAAGACTGGAAGTGCGTTTCCACGAGAGTGAGAACTACAACGACAAGATCTGGTTCCCTACGCCTAGTATTATAATATCTTGCTTGAGCCGCTTGTGCTCCTAGCATTGCAACACGAGCTTTTTCTGCCATGATTCGTACTGATTGCGAAGTTGGTCGCTGGTTTAGTTCGTCGATAATCCCCGTTAAATTTTCAAAAGGGGTTTTAATTTTGCGACCCAGAAAAAGTTCTGCAGGAGTAATTTTAGTAGATTCGTGAACAGACGAGCGGAGGGCGGACGAAAAAGCTCAAGGTGGTCATCCCATCGTTCGTGATGATCCATGACAAATGTAGCAATCATTTTCACTAGCGTGCGGTTTACGCGTTCCGCAGGATTACTCTGGGGATGATATGGGGAAATGAATTTATGCTTAATGTGTAGTCTCGCACACATTCTTTCAAAAACGTCAGAAATAAATTGAGGACCATTATCCGAAACTACTTTATTAGGTGCACCATATCTAGAGAATACTTCATTAACTAATACATTACAAATAACTTCTGCCGTAGCGGCTTTAATGGGAAAAACTTCAACCCATTTAGAAAAATTATCAGTTAATACTAAAACGTAACGAGCTTTGTTTTTAACAGATAAAGGATAAGGTCCCAATAAATCTATTGAAATAATGTCAAACACATGAGAACTTGAACTAGATTTCAAGTGACCGGCAGGTCTTACATTACGGTAATTATTAATCTGACACAAGTGACATGAATGAACGTATGCGAGCACACTTTGGTACATGCCAGGCCAATAGGCAACATCCCGCAATTTAGAACGGGTCTTGCGAATACCTAAATGGCCTGCAAGAGGTTTGTCATGAAATTCGTTTAAAAGGGCCATTCTAAGGGTTCGCGGAATACATGGGCGAAACTCTGCCCTAGTAGTCCTAGATTTCGTATAGTAAAGCAGACCCTCTATGACTTCAAAATGTTGTGACCTTCCAGCCAGAGAAGGATCACTTTGTAGGGGCGAACCCGCAAGCAAAAAATTATAGATATCCCCGAAATCTGGATCATTTATTAATTCTGCCATTATCTGCTCTCTGGATGTTATATCAGCTATTAGAAGTAAAGGCTGACATCCAGGAGTAGTTTCTGTGGGGACCCCACTAATCGGAACGCTAGACAATGCGTCCGGTAATTGATTCTTATGACCTGGCTGATACGAAATTTTGATATTGCTCTCTTGTAACTTCAGAGCCCACTTCATAAGTCTTTGAGATAGGTGCTTAGCAGAATTCAAATACTGAAGGGCAGAATGATCCGTAATTATGTTAACTGTCAATTCGTTAAGATAACATTGAAATTTATCAAGAGCATACACAACAGCAAGACATTCACGTTCCGTAGCTGAATAATTGCGTTCAGCTTTGGCTAAAGTACGAGACGCAAAAGCTATTGGATGCCCAGCTTGTGACAAAACGCAACCAAGACCAACTCCTTATGCGTCAGTATAAATATCAAATTCCTTAGTATGATCCGGGAAAGCCAACACCGGAGGCTGAATCAACGCAGACTTCAGTGTTTCAAAAGCAGCGTTAGCTTCAGGTGTCCAAACAAACTTCTTGTATTTACGTTTCAAAGCATACAATGGCTCACAGATTGTAGCATAAGCGGGGACGAACTGCTGATACCATCCGGTCATTCCCAGAAAGCGTGATAGTTGTTTTGCTGTTTTAGGCCGAGGAAAGTCAACAATAGGCCTAATTTTTTCATTATCCGTAAATAAGTCGTGGGGAGTGATTTTCAACCCCAGATAAACAATCTCGTCCCTCGCTATCTGGCATTTACTAGGTTTTAACGTCAAGCCAGCATTGTATGAGTTGGAACACCTGTTTGAGCAGAGAAAGGTGCTCGTCAAAAGTCTCGGATGTAATAATAATGTCATCCAAATATACATGCACATGGGGACCCAGAACAGGTCTGAGAACCGTATCCATAAGCTTTTGGAAAGTAGCAGGTGCAGAAGCTAGTCCAAAGGGCATTCGCAGGTATTCATAAGCCCCAAAAGGAGTCACAAAGCCTGTTTTATCGACGGAGTCTGGATGTACCGCCACCTGCCAATATCCACTCGCCAAATCCAAGGTTGACATCCATTTGGTTGACGACAGGTCATGCAAAATATGTGACATTACAGGTAGTGGATAATTGATCGTTTTTGTGACTTGGTTGAGCTTGCGAAAATCTGTCACAAAACGAAATTCATTGGGTTGTTTCTTTGGAACCAAAAAGGCAGGAGCAGCCCAGGCGCTTGTTGATTCCCTTATTATGCCCTTTTTAATCATTTCAGAAATTTGACGTTGCATTTCCTGTTTCTTATGTGGAGCACAAGGGTAAGGTTTCGTCGCTATCGGTTTCGAACCCTCAGTGTCAATGACATGATAAACCACCTGTGTGAAACCAGGTTCATCAGAAAATAAACCAGGGCTTTCCTGCAAAAGTAGAGAAAGCTGGTTTCGTTGCCTCTCATTCAATTGGTTACTCAATAACAAACTCGTTATATCTACAGGAACCGTAGGAATCATTTCGACAGGTTCCGGAAAGGAAATCACATGTTGTACGAAATTCAAAGTTATTTGAAACGTATGAATAAAGTCCATACCCATTAGACATTTCACAGGTAGTTCGTCTATAAGCAGGAAAGAATGCGTAAAACGAGCTTTACCCAGCCCTAGAGATAATGTGACAGTTCCTGTGATACTGAAGATTTCGTTATTTGCACCTCGCAAATACTGCGTCGCAGGCTGAACGTGTATTGCAGGAAAATTGTCAGTGCAAAACTTCGTATTTAGGGCTGATATTTCAGAACCAGTGTCGAACTTTGTCTCGACAATAATATCCTCAATTGTCAAGAATACATCAGGCAACTGAGGAGTTTGGACAGTCACTAATACTGTTTTAGGGTCAGAATGCTTGGTATCAGGAAGCAGGACCGACCCTTGGTCTACTTCCTTTGGAAGTTTAAAGGATTCCTGGTTGGATTATCATGCGGTCTGAAACCTCGACCCTGCCGGGTATCGGGAAAATTTTCACGATGAGGAAAACTGCGTGAAACCTGCGTCGGGAACTCCGCATGTCTGTTTACATTGTCATATCTATTACTTCTTCCCCCAGCACGGGCAGAAAAATCATCATTGCGCTGAGCATGAAAACGTTCCGAATGCTGCGGATTGGGACGGGGTCGAGCATACTGTGCATTTGTACGATATCCCGAAGATTGTTCAGAAACTCGCTGTTGGTTTGCCACTCTTCTGTGTGTTGGAACGTATGAAGCTTGGGTGTGCACTTGTGTATGCTCGCGCTGAAAGTTATTAGGCTTATTATGCCGCTGAGGGTTTTCGTAATAAGCCTCGCGGGGTGCCCGAGCATGGTGAGTTGAACCATGTTTGCCGTGTCGCTCTTCATACGTTCGTATGAGGCGAAGGCATTCATGAATTGTAGCAGGGTGTCGAACCTCAAGAAAATCTTGTAAAAATGGGTCGAGCTGCTGCAAGAGGGTATCCAACATGTCGACATGACTGGCATGTGGATCCCATAAGTTATATAAGCGTGTTGTTTCCAACGCAAATGCAACAGGGCTATCGTCGGGTCCTTGCTGACGAGAAAAAAGTTGTTGTGCAAGGCTAGCTCGACTGAGGCCGAAAGGAAAGACCTCCAAAAATTCTGCACAGAAATTCTCATAATGAGAATCCGGGTTCGACACTCTCCACTGCCGATACCAGGTCTTAGCGGTATCCTTCAAGCAAGTGCCTGCGATTTGTACTTTGCAGTCTTCAGGAATATTATAGAGATAAAAATGATCTTCCAAATCTTCGAGGAACTTTAAGGATCCCTCCAACCCATTGAAATGAATTGTTCCTGCATGCGGCACGAAATGGGCAAGCATTCTGCTTCGCCGAGAGGATTGAACTCCCTCAGGTACGACCCGCGACTCAGAGTAATAGGAAGCTGGTAAATTACGAAATTGTGAAGAATGCCTGGGTACGTGTAGATCATTCATATCAAAGTGAGCCCCACAGGCTTCTTGCAGATATTCGAGATTAATCCCATCACCACCGAAACTTGTCTTAGGATGGAAAATTGAAGTTGTCTCAGGTAAGGAAGACATGGGTAATAATTGTCAAGACCTCGTGTTCGAGAAAAGTTCGGGCGCCAATTATAATGAATAAGGCTTTAACTAAGCCAATTATCGTGAATATAGCTTTCACTAATATTATTATGAATTCAATGCTTGTACTAAGCTTCTAATAGTGAATTCAAATGGTTGTTGTTACTAGTTAATTAAGATCATGAATAAAGTCTCCTGCTAGTAGTGTAGTAATAGTAATGAACAAACTTATAACTGGTAGTAATGTTGTAGTAGTAATTAAGATGAATAAAGTCTTATGCTGGTTGTTACTAATAACACTAAATGAAATAAACCTAACAGCCAGACAGAGGTCTGACAGTACTATGAACTGAGAAAAACGTACTTACAACAAATTCTTTATTATTGACTTCTCGCTCTCACATAAACGAACTCTCTTTATACAGCACCAAACGCTCTCTCTATCAACCACCAACGCTCTCCTTCACATAAACCAACGCTCTCCGTATACAACAACCGCTCTCCCTATACAACAAACAAACGCTCTCCCTACACACATCAACAAAAAGCTCTCTTCAAGTATCGTTGAACGCGCCTATTTATACTGGCTACCACCACGTCATGACTTACACTCATTGCCAGATCTCATTCAGCGGGAGAAATAACATCTCGTTCAGTAAGAAGATAATTTACATAGAAAAATAAAATAACCAGAGATAGTAAAAATCAGAAGGAAAGTGAATCGAGAGTATACGTTACACGTGGTATTATTTGTTCCTGAGAAAAAACAAGGAATCGTTCGAAACTTCATCTTGAAAACGAATCAAGTTCTTTGCTCAAATATTCATGTTAATTCATCGTATTACATGAGGGATATTTTTGTCAGATGCTAAGCAGCGTAGCTAGATGTTTCATCGTTATTTTCTTTGTGCCCATCTATTTTGAGTAACTGCAAAGCAGAAAAAAAGGGGCGAGTTGATCATATTTTTCTTTTTGCACAACGAATAGTATAGTAATGGAGCACGATTGAGGTGCCACCAATTCTTTCTTCAAGCGGTAGATGAACTCCCCAAGAGATCAGAAGAATGTCGACAATGGCTTCAGCCTTTCAATGCTGGAAACATCATTCTCGAAGACAAGCCAAGGTCAGGAAGTCCTACGGCCACCAACACTGACACTCGAGTTGAAGCTGTGACAGTGAATCCCAGTACCAGTACATGACAATTAGCTGCTGAGGTGGGGTCTTTCCATACCACCATTGTTCATGACCTGTAACAAGCTTGGTTTCTCTCCCAGGCACCATCGAAAAGTTCCCCTTGAATTGACAACGCAGCAGGCGGGACGATGTGTCGCTCTTTGTCGCAGATTGCTATCAAATCCACAGGTTTTGGCGTCGTACCGTTATAGTGATGAAAAGTGGATGTTCCTACTTTATTTTACCACTGGGAACCAGTATCTGAGGCCACGCCAGGAAGCATAGCCAGTTGTGCAAAGAGGGCGATTCGAGAGGAAAGTCATTCTGTGCATTTGGTGGAATTGTGAGGGTCCTGTGCACAGGGAACTAGTACCAGATGCTCAGATTGTGGGCGAAAAACTCTATGCTGAACAACTGCAGCGAAGTCATGATGCTCTGAGTCAACGCTTATCAATAGAAAGCGGACGCTGCTGCAAGTGGACAATGCCCCAAGTCACTCCTCTATAGTGGTCCGCAGGAAACTACAGAAATTGTAAGGGGTTGAGATCGTTCCCCACCTCCGTACAGTTCAGACCTTGCCCCATTCTTCTACCAAATGTTTCGCTCTATGGCCGATTTCCTACAAGAATGGCATTTCCCTTCAGTGGTGGATGTGAAATGTGGCATGAGAGAGTTTCTGTCCTCGAAACCTGCAAGTAGTACCGTCGTGGGATCATGGCTCTAGTGTAACGTTGGCAAAGGACTATAGAAAACAGCGGTCTATACTTTATGGAATGAGGTGAGCATGTATGGCTCTTTTGCATTACTTATCTTTGACGAACATCTGACTTACCCTGATAATGGTATAAACTAGGACTGATAATTTCAATTTGCATCTAATATATTAATACCACATATAACTGATTTTCAAATTAGAATTTAATATAAGCACTGTTAAATTAACTGAGATATGTGCAGCTGAAACTGGATTTCTATGTAAATCAATTTTCTTGAGATTCAGATAGAAAAAATGCATCATGTCAGTGCCATCTTGGTTGAACTTTATCAGGAAATAAATGATGGCTCTTCTTTTATATGTGCAGTGTTTTCCTATACAGATAGCGTTTGAACTTCAAAGATCAGTATCCAGAGGAATCTGTACGTAAATGAGACTTGAACTTCTGAATTACATACCATCTTTTAAAAAGAAATTTAATTTTTACTAACTGAGAAAATAATGATTTGAATTACATTTTTTACGCTTTCCAACCGTAGGTTGAAGAAGCGTATATGCTCTAGCTTTGTCCGTCCGTCCGTCTGTCTGTCCCCACGATAACTCGCGTAAAAATGGTTCGATTTCGATGAAATTTCAGTATATGGTAGGGGATCACCTGGGGACGAACCCTATTGAAAATGGGTGAAATGGGGTCAAAGGTCAGGACATAAGAGCTGGATCCATTCCCTTGCCCTTATGCGTCATAACTTGCGTAAATATGGTTCGATTTCAATGAAATTTTAGTATGTGGTAGGGAACCACCTGGGGACGAATCCTATTAAAAATGGGTGAAGTGGGGTCAAAGGTCGGGACATAGGAGCGGGATCCATTCCATCGCCCTTATGCGTTATAACTTACGTAAAAATGCTTCGATTGGGACAAAAATTTATCATGTTGTTCCGGAAGTATACTTTACCGGTTGTGTTGAATAACATCGAAATGGGGTCAAAGGTCAGGTCATAGGAGCGAGATTTATTCCACAGCCATTATCCTCATAACTTGAGTAATGATTTCTGGTATGTTGGCAAGCGTATCATAACCAATGCATTTCATGATTTTACTAACTTGTTCATTTATTTTACTGATTGACGTGAGAAGTTCATAAAATAAAGGTAATCTCAAACATACTGCTTCAAAACACAAGGTGAGTTTTTCCCATGACAATATACAATTTAAGTTGTGGAATTTGGAGCTTCTGTGCCCTGGTCTTACAAGCGTATAGGCTGATAAAGTTACTAGTGCTCAGGGGCGGATTGGGGTGACCAAACCAGGCCGGGAATTTCAGTGTTGTGGTCCACTATTGAGTCACATGCACCAGAGGGAACGACTCATAAAATCCCCAAAGAAAAAAATTATGTTAGATCCCGAATTAAACAGAACTGTTATGCATTGTAAAACGAATTGGACAGTGAACAAATTTAAATAACAATTAAACGGTGAAAGAATTACAAAATGTGCTTATAATTAAGTGTAAAAACAGGTATTTTTTCTTTAAGAAATTTAGTTCTGAGAAAAAAAAATCACTAGTCCCTTGAAGAACCTATTTCAAACTAAATAATCACTAAAATGATTCCGCAACTTGAACCATACCACATAGCAAATTCTGTACGCAATAAGTTATTGCATTAATTTTATCACTCATTGCCTACTGAACAATAGTATTTATATCTACTCCTTGAACGTAATCCTCTTTTAAGTCCACGCATTATTTTTTATCCACAAACCACCATTTTGACCCACGACCCAATACTAGTAAATCGTTGTTTCCTTTAAGGTAGATGGGGATAAGATGCGTATTTCGGAATATCTCTGCGAAAGAAGCGCTTTGCGCACTGTGTCATTCTGTGGATAAGTGAGTGGGAATGAAGAGCCATCAGAATGGGTACCAGTGACTTCTTCAAAATTACAAAAGAAGGGTAAGGCATAGCAATGACCCTAGGCACCAAGTCCAACGACATACGTCTAACTATAGTTAGCTTTAGCTTAATTAATTTATAAACAGCACGCTTCGTCCGGTGGCGTTTTTCTCACGTAAGTACACAGAATTTTGCTACGTCATTTCACAGAAAATACCTAATGTATAGATAGAAAGATTTATTTTTTTAAGTAACCAACTTTTCAGACAGAAATAAAGCTCAAATGAATTTAACGAATGTTATTCATGCGCACCAAAATAATAATTATTTCGTTCCAAAACATCCAGGCAAAATGAATACGACTAAGTGGGCCATTTCTAAAGTAGTTCACCGGGAAATGTCCCGGTATCCCGGTGGGCCAATCTGCCCCTGCCAATGCTGTATATTACACTGGTGTGCAAAAATTAAGGACGAAGAGGAGAATTAGCATTACAGCGGAACCAGCAGGCATAACGGACCGAAAGACCACTCAGAAGATAGACTAGGGTCCGGTACGGTAGGGCATGCGCATATATGCAGCATGACGTGGGGGGGGTGTCGGAAGGGTATAAAGCACACGGGATGTGTACGCTCAGCACTTCGAGCCGCGAATGGCTGAGTGGTTAGCAGTTCAGACTACCAATGCAAGATCCTCAGGTTCGTTCCTGGGCTGACCTTGCGGAGGTGGTGTGATTTGCTAACAATCACTGAATATTCGCCGTGCATCGAACGAGCACGTTAAGTGACGGCCCCCAGGTTGGACACACTGGTTAAATGGGTATCCTTTTCTATGCCCCCCCCAGCCCCCCTGAAATTCTCTCACCCCTCTATGTGCAACATCGTACTTGTACGGTGGCGCCATCTACTGTACTCTAATCTCACTACAAACTGTTCTGTCAAACTCGCTACACTTGCTCTCATTACTTCCGTTTTTGTGTCCTGCTCAAAAGGCGAACTCGTTGTAGGTGGCTGGGACCTAAACTCTTCTCACTGTGGACGGAAGTCCTACAAGAAAATGACTCACACTCATACTACGCTCAGCACTTCGGTGAAAGCTATTGCACGGTGTACATCGGCTTGAACGACGTCGAGTTGCTGCCACCGTGTGATATGGCCAACAGGCAATCCAGTAGACGACATCTGGATGACTTTACCATAGGTCGCGTCATTGGGAAGTTCCGGGTACCGGCCCCCCGGTAATAAATAAGGGCGTCTTTTCCCCTTTCTACTTCGCTTCCGTGTCACTTTTCTATCGAGCGCTCTAGCCCAAATCTCCTAGTTTTCTATTTCTAAGGGTTGTTTAAGACCTAGGGTCAGACACTCCCTTCCTTAAATCCTCTACACATGATCATGATCAATTGGAAGAAGGTCGAAGTGTGACTAGTGTGGCCGAGGAGTTCGGGATTGCTCACAGCATCGTTTCACGAGCTTGGAGAGCATTTCAAACGACAGGAGCAGCTGTCCGAGAGTTTAGCAGTGGTCGTCCACGAGCAACCACGGCGGCGGACGACCGGTAATTAGTCCTACAGGCGAGAAGAGACAGACGGCAGACAGCGGGAGAAATCGCAAGGCACATGCAAAAGACAACTGGGCGTCCGTTATCGCGTTTTACTGTGGCCAGGAAGCTGCACAAAGGTGGTCTATTTGCACGACGACCAGTACGGTGTGTGCCATTAACGCCTGCTCATCGGAGATGGCGGTTTCTGTGGTGCCAGGAACACAAGAACTGGACACATCAGCAATGGGGTCGAGTTCTCTTTACGGATGAGAGCCGATTTAGTCTGACGAGCGATTTTGGACGTATACACATCTGGAGAGAGCAGGGAACACGCAATCACACCTCCAACATCATCGAACGGGACCGGTTTGGAGGTGGCGGAGTTCTCGTTTGGGGCGGTATCATGCTTGGTAGCCGTACTGACCTCCACATTATCCAAGGAGGTTCAGTCACTGGTGTCCGCTATTGTACGGAGGTTTTCCTGCCTCACGTGCGTCTGTTTAGAGGTGCTGTGGGTCCTGATTCCCTCTTGATGGACGACAACGCTACATCTTATCGTACAGTGGCTGTCGCAGAGCTGTTGGAGAGTGAAGATATTCAACGCATGGATTGGCCAGCAAGGTCCCCGGACCTAAATCCAATCAAACACGTGTGGGACCTTCTCGGGAGACGCTTGGCAGCACGTCACCAGCCGCCAGCAACCATTCCGCAGCTGCGATTGGTGCTACAAGAGTACAAGAGGAATGGACCGCGATGCTTCAACAGGTCCTTGACAACCTCGTCCTCAGCATGGACAGACGTTGTAAATCCTGCAACGCAGTCAGGGGTGGTCATATCCCCTACTAAAGACTGGATTTTTCTTGGCAGCAGCCTGTCACATGGACGTTTCTGTCTTCTGTCCAGTTGTGCTCGAAGCTACCTTTTCAATAAAGTGCCCCTGTATCCTCTGGATTTCTTGTTTGGACGGTTTTGCTCACTTGTCCCGTATTCTTACATCTTGGGGATCTTATGGTATGATTTGAGTCGATGTGGAGCACTTCTGCACGACGTTACATTCGAAAAACCGTCTCGTCCTTAATTTTTACACACCAGTGTACTAAGACAGCTAAAAGGAAGACGTTGAAATGGAGGTGTCTCTCGAAAAGTTTTGCACCAGGGCCAGCTTCTGCGTTCGTGGCGCCAGGAGGGACAATATTTGTTGAAGCTCCCCACAAGCATGTGTGTGTTTGTGTGTTTCATGGATTGTTTGTTTTTTCAACCACATACGGTCAACACCAAAAATAATGATCCTTTTTGCACTTAATTGCAACAATACTCTATTGTGGTAATTTGGATTGTTCCAGTGAGAGCGAGACACTTCGCCGTCCCCAACCACCAGCGTTTTGAATTAAAATGCTCGCAGGCAGTAGCACCTCTAATGCATTTTAGCAGGTGGGGATATAAAAAATATTCGTAGTGCACTTTTTTGTATTTACCCGTGTGCATTTCGTATCACATAACTACTACTGAACACGACAATGCGGTACTTAACAAACATATCACAGGTTTTACAAATTGTTTTAAGTAGCAGTTACAGGACATATAAATTGTTTTGAATAATAATATCACCTTGCTTTTAAAGTTTGTCCAATTGCTTCTACTATTGACAAGAGTAAAATCCCCAGGTTGATGTGATCCCAAATGTTTTATTTCTAACTTTTAAGTGTAGAAAAAAATCTGTAGATATTTTTTTCCTAAAATTACAATTTTTCATTTTGGAAAAAAAAAAAAATCTTCGTCCATTGTAGAAATGAAGGTTTTAATATCACGATTGTGTTCACGCTTTACTAAACAAAACACGGTTATATTCACAACTTCACACCGCCACAAATAGTACACAGGGTGAGCACTGGTACCGCATCCCTTTTACATCTGAAGTAGTCAGTCACATAACATGGAGAAATAAGCAACACATCGTCCACGTGCGTCTTCAAACCTCATGAGCTCGCGCGACAGTGAAAGGCCACTTTAAATTATTCTCACTGAGGCATTCTAAGCTTGCGCGCACATGCATACTTCTCATGGCTGAAGATCCTTCATTGGCGCATTGCAAACGCGTCATGCGATTCTGGGGATTACTAGTAGTATCCCTTTGGTAAGAGCCGCCTCTGCTTGCAGGTATAATGTTTTAGTTAGATTTAATAGCTGTAAGGTGCGTACCTGCTTACGTATGCTTAATTCAATTGTGTCGTCGCTGTAATAGCTCATAATGAACACTGTGAGCATATATACGGATATACAGTATGACTTGTCAACATAGAAATCAAAACGGTCAGGGTAATGAATCAACGAAACAACTTACGTTAGTCCATTGATTTTTTAACTTGTCACTTGTACTTCAGAACATGGAGATAACTCCTGTCAGAATGTGAACTTGCCGTCTTCAATTCATACAACAGTCACAATACACTCTACACACATATAAATTCATTATAACTCAGTGCAATATTCGTTCAGCACATCTGCGTAACAACCCTGCGTTCATGTAACATGCACCTCAACAAGCCCTTCTGCTACCATGCCTTTTCCTGACATGCCTCCAGTGATGCAGTCCTGAAAAATGGAAGTGGCCTGGCTTAAATTCGTTTGAGAATACCAGCCGAGGTGTTTTCGACTCCAGCAAGTATGCGGATGAAAGGGGAGAGGAGGAAAGCGGGGCGGGAAGAAACCTTTGAAATCGAATATATATGTCTGGTATCCACTTCACTGAGTATTTCTGAGGAGGTCTCGGTAAACAAAAGGTCGAAGTCCGATTCGGTTAGGTAAAAAGTAGCCTGGCGTGGCCAGGCCGCGACTGCACTCCTGCATGCCTCTCGTATACATTCAGCATTTACCTTTTATCTTGCTCCGACTCACTGTCAGTTATGACAAACTGGAAAAGCTCTTCAAGGAAATAATGTGTCGTTCAGCCAGAAAGCGTTTAAGAAGAAGAAACCATATTTTTATAAGAACACACACACCACACCAAAGAGCCAAAACATTATGATCACCTGCCCAATATAATGTTGGTCCTTCACGTGCTGCCCAAACAGCTGTTATTACCCAGCGAGGCATAGACGCTACAAAATATCTAAAGGTGTCTTGTGGTATCTGGTACTAACACGTTACCAGCAGATCCTGTAAGTTACATGGTTGACCCGCCGCAGATCGGATTTGCAGTTCCAACTCAAACCACAGATCGGATTTGCAGTTCCAACTCAAACCACAGATGCTCGGTTGGATTGATGTCTGGGAAATTTGGAGGACAGGGTTATACCTTGACAAATGCTCTGCAAACCGTTGTCGCGCAATAAGGGTAGTGTGGCATGGCGCATTATACTGTGAAAGAAGGCACTACTAGAGGGGGATACCGTTGTCATGAAAGGATATACCTAGTCTGCAATGATGGTTATGTATGTGGTAGACGTCATAGTTTCCTGCACATTAATGACTGAATAAAGAGTTTTCCAGCAGAACGTTGCTCAAAGCATTACGTTTCCTCCACAGGCTTGTCTTCGTCTCATGGTGCATCTTGGTGCCAACATTTCTCTAAGCAAACGACGCACAGACCTGGCCGTTCACATAGTGCAAAAGGAAATGAGATTCATCGTACAAGACGATCCTCTTCCAACCATTTGAGGTCCAGTTTTGATGCTCGCGTGCCCCTTGTAAGCACTTTCGACAGTGAACTGAGATTAGTATGGACACTCGGAGTGGCCTGAGGCTACACAGCCCCATTTTCAAAAGGGTTCAATGTACTGTATGTTTGTAACACATTACTCTAGTCACCAGCAGCATTCAAATTACAGGCGAGATGTGCCACGGTATTCCTTCTGTTGGCTCGTACCATACAGGATAGCCTTCGTTCACATCTAGCATCGATGAGCCGTTGTCGGCTCACACCCTACTGGAAGTTCGGGGGTTTTCCCACCTCGGATCACTTTTTGAAAGTACTAACCACGGCTGACCATGAGCATCCCACAAGCCTTGCCGTCTCGGAAATGCTCTGACCCAGTCGTCTGGCTATTACAATTTGGCATACGTCAAACTCTCTGAAGTCCTCAACCCTCCCCATCTGAAGAACAAGAATAACACTGATTAACACAGCTCAGTATCAGGTGTTATTTATACCGTTTCATGACCTTCACACGCGCCGTCGTTTACATGCAGTTACCATAATATTTTGGCTCTTCGGTGTATATACTCTACCATTTCACAAAAAAAAATTGGAAAAAAAAGTTCAGCTAGGTGAACCCCTGAACTCGGCGCCCCCCGGTGCTGAGGGATCGCTCGCGCCGACCTAAAGCCGGCCCTGTTTAACACACCAATATCAATCTCGTAGATATTTGATTTGCATTTGAACTGGAGTAATTAAAATTATATGCCAAAACATGTATAAATTAAATTTAGCAGCTAGATTTCTTGTTAAAACAATTGTCATAAATTAAAGATAACACTTTAACTTTTCATTTTAGGTCCTTTGGCTGCACCTTCAGGAATATTCAGTCATTACATGCTGCCACGTACAGAACAACAAGAACGGTTAGGCCTTGCTGCCTATCAGTTGTATATTTTCGAGAATATATTGGCAGAGACAGCACCTCTGGGCCTCAAACAATCGGTAAGTATATATCAATATTTTGAAAGATAAAGTGATATATGTACAAAATAAGCTGTCTATACATGCGATAAAAGCAAACCACGTCTTCAATAAGCAAATCAAAATCAATTTATTTACAAATTAAAAGCGGGTTAAAAGCAGACTAGCGCTTTCGGGGATCTCCCGTCCCCATCTACTAGTCAAAGCGCCACGGGATCCAACAGAGTCAACCCTGATATACTAGATAACACGACCCATCATGCACCACGTCACCAACCGACCGTGATGTCACAGTATAAGCACAAAATTATAAAATTTCAATCCCAATTCATAAAATGATATTGGTGAAAGAATGGGACCACATATTCCCTGTCAAGTAAATCTTTCAGTTTATTTCATTAGCATAATCATGAAAATAAACTGACGTGTGAATTTTGGGTCATTATTAAACAACTTAGAAATTCTTCATAGGCGTAGGCCTGTGAGTCATCTTCTAAGCTGGGTTCGGGTTCTGGACGAAACATTGGTGATGTGCAGTAACGTTTAATTGCATGGGCGAACAACCCGGCGTTCTCAATCAAACACCGTTTCGTCCAGCATATCTCCGCACGCCATATCTTTTGTTCCGCCCCGGTGGCGCAGTGGTCTAAGCAATGGCTTCTGATCATTCGTCCGAGATGGGTCTGGGTTCGAATCCCATTGAGTTGTATATGTCTTACGGCACTGGCTCTCTCCCTTCCCTGGAACCAGTGGCCCTGAATTTTTTTTTTTTTTTTTTTTTTTTTTTGGATTGGAGGTTTAACGACCACCGTGAGCAACTCAATGGGCTATAAGAAGTCGCCCGTCCCTAATTTAGGGTAACTGGTTCCAGGGAAGGGAGAGAGCCAGCGCCGTAAGACAAACACAACATCCATGCCTGACCGGGATTCGAACCCGGACCCCTTACGGACGAATGATTTTTGATTGGAGGTTTGACGACCACCGTGAGCAACTCAATGGGCTATAAACAGTCGCCCGTCCCTAATTTAGGGTCACTGGTTCCAGGGAAGGGAGAGAGCCAGTGCCGTAAGACAAATACAACATCCATGCCTCACCGGGATTCGAACCCGGACCCCTTTCGGACGAATGATCAGAGACCATCGCTTAGACCACTGCGCCACCGGGGCGGCTACGGACGAATGATCAGAGGCCAGCGCCTTAGACCACTGCGCCACCGGGGCGGCCCCTGAATTATGGGCGGGCGACTGCGTATAGTCGGGGCTCCCAGAACTCGCCCCTTCTCTCTTTACGGGCCTGGCCATCGTTTTTGTCACGTCATGCTAAGCGACGGAGTAATGCACCAAGAAGTTTGTAGCACTGTAAGTTTCTGGGCATTCAGTCGTACTTAAATGCTTGGAGGAACAGCTTAAAAAGGTATGTGTTTTAGTTTTCTGCATATCATTTTATGATATATTACCTTATAATAGTAGTTCTACTGAAGTTTAAAAAAAAGAAAAAGAAAGAACTTAGAATTTGTTGTCGTGCACCTCTCCAATAATAATCGACATTGAAAGATCTAGTCGATTTTTATCGACACGAAAGATCTAGTAGATTTTAACTTGTAAATATTATATTTTAATGTAATAAACCTTTAATGTGGTCTTGTTAAATCGGATTTTAAATCGTTCAATGATTATTATTATTATTGGATTATTCAAGAAAGGAATTTGCGTCTGCTTTACCTTTCTCAGGAATTACGCTATCTCTGTTCTGTATGAGTAAAACGGTTATACCAAAAACCTCTGTTAATGCAGTTTTAAACAGACGCAGAAAATAACTGAAACCGCAATCTATTAGTACGTTGACATATTGTTACATTGCGATTTGCATGTGTAAAAAAAAAAAAAAAAAAAACGGCGAAAAATTAATAAAACAGCCTCCAAAATTGCGTTTTTAGACCCTAACTTTTTCTGGTCAAATAACATTGCTTTCATCCAAAAAATAATAAATCTGAAGAAGCAAAGTGTTCCAAAATTAATATACTGAGAATGTGTTTGAAAAGATAATTCACAAAAGAAAAGTTATAATAATGCTGCACCAGGTAAATGTTGCAGTATACCCAAAAATAAATTAAAAAAAAAAAAACAGGAGATGCCAACTATATACTAAATTAATACTGGGAAACATATTTGGAAAAGAAAGTGACAAAAAAATTCTAATAATGCTACTACAGTCTATATTTTTGTGTGGTTTTAACAACTTAGCCTCTCCCCCTCCCGTAGTCTACTTTGAAATTGAGAGAGTTAGAGATACAAGCTTACGATTTATCTGCATAATGTTGCAGGGCATACAGATATAAATAAAAAAGTTTTGAGGCTGCCAACTATACTAAATTGATATTGAGAATGTGTAACTCTCAGCACAATGTATACACAGAAATAAATAAATGAAAAAGAAACTCGCCTTGTACTGATTTCGCCCCCATGGTTATGAGCATGTGTTAGAACATGCACGCTTGATAATTTTGTCCCACACATGAAATGAAGATTGAAATATACAAAATGAAGATTAAAATATATTTATTTGTATGGGGTTTAGGGTAGTTAGACTAGAACTAGGATTTAATTTCCCTGTAATGATGATTATCAAATGTCTTTTCCAAAATTTGGAGATATTCCCATTGTTGTTGAGGTACACAGGAAGACCAGATTCATTAAGTAGCTGCTGCAAACATAGCATATTTTCTTTTTAAGGTGTCATTTTTCAACTTTGAGTAGTTACTTAAAAATATCTTTAAACATACAGAAGCGTGCTTTAGTCCCAGTTCAAATTTGGTTTGATTACATTTTTCGTTTACCACATTCAACTCTTGAACCTTCTTTGCCGCTAATGTTTTTAACACAAATTTTACGTTTTGTACATGGAGTGATTGCTCACAATCATCAGTCAAAAGGAATTTAAATAATTTGAAGCAAATAATAAATATTTTCACATTGATGTCTTGAGCTACCCGTGGACTTTCCCGTCGCTTAGCGTGACGTCATAAGCAAGTTCGTAATCCGGTGGCCAGGCCCGTAAACATAGAGAGGAGGAGTCCATGCGGCCCCGGTATAGCCCACTGAATTGCTCACGGTAGTCGTTAAACCTCCAATAAAAAAAAAAAAAAAAAAAAAGATCTATAGTGCGGCGATTCACAGAAGAAATCGTGCTTTCCATTTTCCCTTTAATATTTGTCGAATCCCGGAGCCAGTCAGTTTGATTTGTTCACAAACCGATGTGGGATGTGAATGGGTGTTCGGTTCGGTTCAGACAGACTGTTAAAAATTGGCATCGGTTTCTTGTTTTGCTTTGTTTTCTCAGTACACTCTTGGTTTGACACCCCTTGCTAGAAATTGTCCCAGTAGGTTTGATGCAATACAGGCGTGAAGCCAATGTGCTCTCTGGGGAGGGGGACTTGCTGGCTGATAGGGATTTTAATATCGAAGTACAAAACCTAATATTAATAACACTTTTATTTTTTAGGGTTTGAGAGGAAGCTAAATTTCACTGCGACGCACCGTTTTCGTGGCATCAAAACTGCATTTTTGTAATGGCTTTTACGCAGATTGCAATGAGATATTGTTACGTTTATGGAAAACGTGACGAAATAAGTTCGGGGATAGTTTAATGACATACATTGTTGAGTAACAGTGAAATTAACTATTGTTGCGTCATTTCATGGGACAGCATTCAAAAAATAAAATTTCAACAATGATTTGACAATGACACACCATTACCCATTTCCGTTACATCGACATTTTTTGCATGGGATCAACTTTATACTGCTGTCGGGAATGATACATAGCATTAAAAAAATGCCGTTTTTTGCCCCGTACATGTGGGCTCATTCAACCTTTAGATCTCGTAAATGTATGTTTTCCATAATTTCGGTATTCCTAGGGCTCAGATTGAAAGTTCTTTTTCCTCTCGGAATGCTACAGACATCTTAAGCATACCTGAGATCAATGCCGTCTTAGCTCTTTTGGGAACCCTGAGCCATCACATTTTTCGAGACCCCTGATCTTTATACATCATCATAATCATCATCATCGTCAACCATTATCAATCCACTACTGGATGAAGGTCTCCCACAAGTTTCTTCTTGAGTTGCTCACGGTGGTCGTTAAACCTTCAAAGAAACAAGTTTCTTCCACAACTGATATAGAAACATTCAATATCAAGCAATATCCAGTAACTTTTATAATACCACTTGAATGAAAAATGGTACATCACAAAAATTGTAGAACTCTATACACCAAATGCACTCACACTTAGTTGATTAGTAAATTACAAGAAAATGGGTGCTGAAAAATATGTTTCTCCCTTATTCTACAAAGTATTCAACGAAAACTAAATTAGAACAGATATATAAGTAGCCCCTGGTGAGCAAACCTTAGTGATAAACATACTTTACGTGCACTTCTTCGTACCGACGACACAAATGACTGTTTAAAAGTAAAAAGTTATTCGAAAAAAATGCGATTTGTGCGTGGAAGGAAAGAAAAAAGAAACAATTTAGTAAAATCATGCAGTGCATTGATTATGATACGCTTTCCAACATACCAGAAATCATTACTCAAGTTATGAGGATAATGGCTGGAATAAATCTCTCTCCTGTGTCCTGACCTGTCACCACATTTCGATGATATTCAACAGAACCGGTTCAGTATACCTCCGGAATAACATGATAAATTTTTGTCGTAATCAAAGCATTTTTACGTAAGTTATGACGCATAAGAGCAATGGAATGGATCCCGCTCCTATGTCCTGACCTTTCACCCCATTTCGCACATTTTCAATAGGGTTTGTCCCCAGGTGGTTCCCTACCACTTACTAAAATTTCATCGAGTTATGACGCATAAGAGCAATTGAATGGATCCCGCTCCTATGTCCTGAACTTTGACCCCATTTCGTCCATTTTCAATAGAGTTTGTCCCCAGGTGGTCCCCTACCACATACTAAAATTTCATTGAAATCAAACCATTTCTAGTCAAGTTATGACGCATAAGGGTGATGGAATGAATCCCGCTCCTATGTCCTGACCTTTGACCCCATTTCAATAGGGTTCGTCCCCAGGTGGTCCCCTACCACATACTAAAATTTCATCGAAATCGAACCATTTTTAGGCGAGCTATCGTGCCGACGGACAGACAGACAGACAAAGCTGGAGCATATACGCTAGGAGAGAGAGAGAAAAAACAACCCCGGTAGGATATACCGGGTGTCTCAAAAAAAGATTGAACAAACTTTTATCTCTTCAACTAAAAAATTTATTGTCTGAATCCCTTACTCACTTTGAATAAAGTTCCAGATGATACGTTGATAAATTTTTGCAATTTTCATCGCGAATATCTCCCCATTTCGCCCATTTTTTTTAATACTAAATAGGACATTGCGCAACTTTTTTTTTTTCTGCGAAAGGCTGTGCAATTTTTTTATTTTTTATGCAAATACTACTCACATGGGTACGACTGCCATATCGTAAGTCTTTACATCATTTTGAGTATTTTCCTGATTGAAAGCAGTTCTCGAAATGGCCCGGTATGACATATCGACACTTCTTTTTTTCTAGTATTTCATACCTGCGCATTTTTGTTACCCGGAATTTATGTACCGGCACTAATTTTAGTAAGGAAACTCCAGAAATGATTTTTTTTTTTCCTGGCTTACGAGCGCGCATTCTTAAACATCGAAACCTTATGTGCATTGTGTCCTTGAGAAATAGCTGTGTAGGAACCGTAAAGGGTAGGGAAGTGGTGTACACATGTTCAATCCACCAAAGTATGTTAATGAAGTTATCCGTAGCACATGATCACATCTTGCCAAAGCCCTAGATAGATCATCCCACTAAAGATGTCTGTAATTTTTATTGTAACATTTATTTAATATACAGGATATTTCAGAAAATTTGATATAATTTGAGATGTAAATATCTGAGTAACTAAATAGTCTAGGCAAATGAAACTAAACAGGCTTAATGTTGAGTAAAATAAGATTTATTTCTCAAAATTTGAATGAGAAATTCAAAGGTATGTGAATTTCATGAACGATTTCACAAGTTTTCAGTATGCAACCGCCTGTGACATGGCACATGTCAAGTCGGTAGTCCAGCTCCTGCCAAACACGATGCAGCGTGGTCACGATCCATCCATCCAAATTTTTCAACAACCCCTACCAATAAAAAAAATGGAATTTCTGGATAAACCCCAGGGCGTACGGACAGATGTACCATAGAAATAGCACGAATTTTTATTCAGTATTTTTCATACACCTAAAGACTTGGTGAAACGTAAATAAAAGAAAAAATAAATGAATCCAGAAGTATATCAGCCAGCATGCGAACAAAAAATAATAATAATAAGTAAAGTAACTCGCCGATAGTCTGTTGCTAAATACTGAATTTAGTCTCTGCTCCAGAAGAGAATTAAAATACACAGCGTTTCTGGACGCTGTCTTTTCAAAATGAATAAATAACAAGAAAGTTGACACCGAATTTTCGGGTGTAATAAGCACGTCTTTTGAATCCGTTCTGACGCAAATTAAATTTATTAAAGCTATCCAAAGCCAATGGAACCGGTATGGAAAATAATAGTATCTGACGGAAGAAAGAAGTTTTTCAATCGGGTTTTTAATCACTCAGATATTGCTGTAAACGGAATCGTGAGCTTACGCTCTCTGGTTGCAGACTTGTGCGTTAAGAAAAACATGAATTTATATGAGAAACATTTCGCCCCGGAAACTGTTTCCAACGCCGAAACAATTTCTCAAATCGGACTCTTAAAAACAGAGATATCGACAAAAATAAGATGTGACTTTACGTCCCCTGGTGGGAAAACCATGCAATATTTTAGGAAGAAAGTATTCTCAAAAGCTTTTTCCATATGAGCGATATCGGTCCAAGAAAAAAAATTTTAGTCGAGTTTTCAGGAGCCCAGATTACAAATACATCAGAAGCAGAAATTAACACTTATGCCCCTTGGTGGCCAAACCATTCTATAGCAAACATTAGAAATTATGTGAAAAAAATTTCCCAGCAGGTCTTGTATGCAATACAGGAAGAATTTTTCAAATCGGAGTTTTAGAAGCAGAAATAACGCATAAAACGCAATTTACCTTTGTGCCCATTAGAAATTATGTGAAAAAAATTTCCCAGCAGGTCTTGTATGCAATACAGGAAGAATTTTTCAAATCGGAGTTTTAGAAGCAGAAATAACGCATAAAACGCAATTTACCTTTGTGCCCCCTAGCGGAAAGTCTATGATTTACTTGAAAATTTTGAATTTATATGAAAAACATTTCGCATCGGAAACACTATCCAACAAAGAAGGAATTTTTCAAATCGGACTCCTAGAAGTAAAGATATTGACAAAAATAAGATATACATCTACGCCCCCTGGCGTAGAAACCATGCATTTTTTCAAGAAGAAAATTTTCCTAAAAGGTTTGTCGACATGAGTAGTATCGGTCAACAAACGACTTTTTTTGCAATCGAGATTTTAGAAGCTCATATTTTGCTGCAAATACATCAAAAGCGGAAATTAAGACTTACGCCACCTTGTGGCCAAACCATTTTTTTACAAAAATTAGAAATTATGTGCAAACGATTTCCCATCAGGAGCTGTATCCGGTGCAGAAAGAATGTTCAAATCGGAGATTTAGAAGCAGATATATAGGGGGAAACGCAATTTACCTCTACGCCCCCTAGCGGAAAGTCTATGAATTACCTGAAATTTTTTTGAAATTATATGAAAAACATGTCACACTGAAAACACTATCCAACAAAGAAGGAATTTTTCAAATCGGACTCCTAGAAGTAGAAATATTGACAAAAATAAGATATACATCTACGCCCCCTGGCGGAGACACTGTAAAATATTTTAAGAAGAAAATATTCCTGAAAGGTTTATTGATGTGAGTGGCATCAGTCCACGAAAGAAGTTTTTCAATCCATATTTTAGAAGCTCGGATTTTATGGCAAATAGATCAGAAGCAAAAATTAACACATACAATCCCTGGTGGCCAAAGTATTTACCAAAAATTTGAAATTATATGCAAAAGATTTTTCATCAAGAGTTGTATCCGCTGAAGAAAAAAAAAATTGAATCCAAGTTTTAGAAAAAGAGTTATCGGGAAAAATGTAATTTACTTTTACGCCCCTAGCGGAAAATCTATGCGTAATTTGAAAAAGTAACTATATCTAAAATACTCTTCGATATAAACGGAATCAAAAGGTAAAAGATTTTTTCAATCGGATGTTTAAAAGCAATTATGTGGAATAATACGTATTTTTGAATTCCACATCATCTGCGTTTACACCCTCTAGCGGCGAAATTGTACATCGTAA
Organism: Macrothele yani; assembly: GCA_039090855.1. Lineage (NCBI taxonomy): Eukaryota > Metazoa > Arthropoda > Arachnida > Araneae > Macrothelidae > Macrothele > Macrothele yani. Next base: position 69,527,640 of record CM077018.1, read on the forward strand.
AAAAATGAAATGAAGGATCGTCATTCGCATATTTCAAACTTCCCAATGCAAAAAGAATTTTTCAAATCGGACTTAATAGTTGCAGAGATGTCGTAGGTTCAGACGGACGGGCGGACGGACAAACCGGTAACATAAGCACGATGTTTTTTACAAAAGACGTGCTAAAAAGGCGACAGAAAGAGCACGATGGAGCGAAATACTTGATACACACTGTCTAACTTTGTGGTCTAAAGAACACCAATAAACGCTACTATGGATAAACATTTATTACTAAAACGAAATCCTTCCGTAGGTCGAGTTGTCAAGGTGGTATAACGCGTGACTCTCAACTACGGTTAAATCGTCGGTGACTGACCCACAGCAACTCTATACCTTATATACAATTTGCAGTCCCTTTCCGGGTGATGAGGGGTGCAACATTTTCCAACTTGGCTTGCGTATCATTTTGTTCTTGCCGCTGAAATTTAGTTTAAACTACTTTTTCTGTCCTACTTGGCGATGAAGGTACAGTGATGAAATGATTACGGGTTCGAATCCCATCGGTGCCAAAAAATTCGCCATGGATCTGGGCCTTTCAGTGAAACGTACAGCATAAGTATTGCTTGGTCGGCGTTAACAACAAACCAAACATTATTTACAAGGTCTTTGACTGTTTTTTATTATTCAAACACAGGTAGAATAAATGCAAAATAAAGTGTAACATGGAGTAATTTGAAACGCTTTGACTTATCAAGTGTGGGCAGTTGAAGATTGTCGGAAGAGCAACAGCTCCTGAAGAGAAAAAATAAACTCTGAGCAGCTGTCAAGACGACTCCCGATAGAGGGCGCTGTCCCTCCGTGGAAGGCGAGAGGAGAGAGAAATCGTGTGATTTGAACTCTGAAAGGGAGAACTCGTGTGTTTTTGAACACGATGGAAAAAGAGGATTTAACGCCGGTTTTTATTTGTTACTTGTCTTTTTTAGTATGTGTGCGGTCGGCCATCTGTGTCATGTATTAAATGTACTAGGGGTGTTCAAATGAAAAGGTACGAAACGTCATAAGAACGTAACCGTTAACATATTTGCCTATGCCGCTATGGGAGAACGTAGCGACACATCTAGGGATGCGATTGGAGTCGCTGGCGTGGACCGGAGTATGCGCGGGCGCCCGGATGCGCAGGAGAGAGCAGAGGCTCTTATAAAGAGCGCCGTCCAATTGACGCGGCAGTGCGTGTGAGGACAGGATGGCGTTCACATTGCAAAATTCGACGATTGAGAAGCAGCGAGGCGTTATCCGATTTCTGACAGCGGAAGCTGTTAAAGCGGCCGCTATTCATCGCAGAGGGTGTGGTTCGGCTCCATGATAACGCGCGTCTACACGTCTCCAGGGTCACACACGCGGAACTGGCCAAGTTCCAGTGGGAGCAGCTTGACCACCATCCGCCCTACAGCCCGGACATGTCGCCCTGCGATTTCCATGTGTTTGGTCCCCTGAAAAAACATCTGAAAGGGAAGCGCTTCCACTCGGACGACGAACTCAAGGACGCTGTGCAGGACTGGGTCTCGTCACGGCCACATGAATTCTGGGAACAAGGAATCCTTCGGCTCGTTAATCAATGGGATCGTTGTGCTACGGCCTATGGTGTATACTTTGAATAAAATCTTCATTTATACCCACAGTGTCGTTTCGTACCTTTTCATTTGAACACTCCTTGTATGTTAGATGTTTTTGAGGCTTGTGTCAATAATTGTCAACTGCTGAGTGCTTTCCTTTGGATATATCGACCTCAACCACCCGGGATATTTAAGAGCCGTCGTTCAAAAATTGAATGGCAGGTAAGAAGTCTTTTTCTTCAATACTGTTCATTCCTGATTGATTTGATCGACACATGTAAAAAAGATATTTATGGCAGGCTGTTCATTATTAAAACGTTTTACATCTTCTTTGTACGTTCCAAGTTGAATTCTGGAAACTATTTTAATTAATTAGCTGAAACAAAAACGTGTGATTTCAGATTTTTTTTTCTTTTTCTTTGAACAATTAGTAACGCAATTTTTTTAAATGATTTTGTTTTTTATACCGACAGAGGAAAATCTATTGCGAGCTTACTAACTTCATCTTTCATAAAAAAATTGTATTTGATTATTTGAATATATTTGGGTTTTCATGTGTTTTATTTTAAATGTTTAACAAAATATTTAATCTCTGTAACTTCAACAGAACACTTGCTTTCTGCCAAGAATATCCCTTTAGATAATTAACCTAAAACTGCATTTATTTAAAAGCGAAACACAAATAAGTAACAGTGAACAGTAATTGTTGAAGTGATTATTTAGTTTTCAATGTAGAATTCAATTTACGCTTCAGAAAGAAACCTGCACGTACTAAAAAAAAAAACTTATCAAATATGTAGCAAAAAACTTACTTCTTCAGTTTTTGTTAAACATTTGGTAATGCGCCATCTATTGATAATTTATGGAAACAATAAGTAAATATCATTGATGTTTTACTTTTGCTTTGAAATCCATAGTGCAAGCAGAGGATTTTACTCTTTTTTGCGAATACAGCGTTTAAAGCTATTATCTATCTATCTATATATATATATCATACATCATCATTGTCAACCATTATCATCCACTGCTGGACGAAGGTCTCCCCAAGTTTCCTCCACAACGGTCTGTCTTGTGCCAGTCTCCTCCATGTCACCCCTGCATACTTTCCGAATTTCATCCACCCATCTCGCATGTGGTCTTCTTCTGGGTCTTTTCCTGTCCCTTGGAATCCAATCTAAAATTTCGGCTGTCCATCGATGATCTGTCCTTCTGGCAGTATGTCCAGCCCATTGCCATTTCAGGGATTTAACTCTGATCATGAGGTCTTCTACTCTTGTCATTTTCGGATCCACGAGTTCCTCTTCTTATCTCTCCTGGTTACACCAAGTATGCACCTCTCCATGCTTCTTTGAGTTGTCTGCAGCCTTTGTATGTCTCTTTTAGTTAAGGTCCACGTCTCTGCACCATACATAAGCACTGGAAGGATGCATTGATCAAACACTTTTCTTTTAAGACATAATGGCATATTGCTCTTGAAAATTATGCTGTTTCTTCCAAAAGCTCTCCAGGCAAGTTTTGTACGCCGATTAATTTCTTCATCAATGTGACCCTCACTTGATATCTGCTGTCCAAGATAAACGAACGTGTCTGTTATCTCCAGCTTTTCTCCATCAATCGATAAATCTTCATTTCTTGTAAAAGCATTGAACATCACTTTTGTCTTCTGAAAGTTCATTTTTAATCCCACTTCTTTACTCTTGTCAGCAAGTTCCTGGATCATACTCTGCAGCTCTGATGGGGTAGTTGCAAAAATGACTACGTCATCAGCAAAACGTAGGTGGGTTAGATAATCTCCATTAATCTTTATCCCCTTGTTTTCCCAGCTCAGCGACTGAAAACACCCTCCAATGTGGCATTAAAAGAGCTTCGGAGATATGGTGTCACCTTGTCTCACTCCCTTTCCAATTTTTACGTGTGTTGTATTTTCAAACAGCCTAATCTTTGCACTTGCATTTTCATAGATGTTATTAATAATATTAATGTATGCATCTTCAATACTGCAGGTTTTCAGAGCCATTGTAACTGCTGATGGTTTCACCGAATCAAAGGCTTTTTCGTAATCGATAAAAGCCATGCACAATGGAAGTTCATATTCCCTCGCTCTTTATACTCTGCTCAATTAGTTCTCTCAGCACGTGGATATGATCTATTGTGCTGTAGCCACTCCTGAATCCAGCTTGTTCTCTCGGTTGAGCCATGTCCAGTGTTACCTTCAAGCGATGTGAAAGAACTTTAGTTCATACTCTGCAGCTCTGATGGGGTAGTTGCAAAAATGACTACGTCATCAGCAAAACGTAGGTGGGTTAGATAATCTCCATTAATCTTTATCCCCTTGTTTTCCCAGCTCAGCGACTGAAAACACCCTCCAATGTGGCATTAAAGAGCTTCGGAGATATGGTGTCACCTTGTCTCACTCCCTTTCCAATTTTTACGTGTGTTGTATTTTCAAACAGCCTAATCTTTGCACTTGCATTTTCATAGATGTTATTAATAATATTAATGTATGCATCTTCAATACTGCAGGTTTTCAGAGCCATTGTAACTGCTGATGGTTTCACCGAATCAAAGGCTTTTTCGTAATCGATAAAAGCCATGCACAATGGAAGTTCATATTCCCTCGCTCTTTCAATTAGTTCTCTCAGCACGTGGATATGATCTATTGTGCTGTAGCCACTCCTGAATCCAGCTTGTTCTCTCGGTTGAGCCATGTCCAGTGTTACCTTCAAGCGATGTGAAAGAACTTTAGTGAAGATTTTATAAACTACTGATAGGAGGCTGATAGGTCTGTAGTTTCCGAGATCCTCAATGTCACCTTTCTTATGTAGCAGGATCATTGTAGCGGTGTTCCAATCCTCAGGAATCTTTCCTTCATTAAGGCATCGAGTGAAAATTTGGGCGAGTACTGTTTCGATTTCTCCACTTGCTTCTTGTATGATGTCTACAGTAATTCCATCTTCTCCTGGAGCTTTTCCCCGCTTCATGTTCTTGATCGCATGTGCAACTTCTGCTGGAAGGACTGGAGGAACTCTGGTACTGGTATCTTTCATGATGTCTGGAGTGCATGTATCATCCCTTTTATATAATTTGGAGTAGAAATCTTTCACTCTTGTCAAAATTTCGCCTCTATTTCTTGTTACAGAACCATCTTCTTTTCTCAGTGCCATAATCTGTTTTCTTCCCTTACTGAGATGTCCCTTTGCTATCTTTAGGCTTTGGTTGTTTTCAATTGCTTTCCTCACTAGTTCACAGTTGAATTTTCTTACGTCTTCAGTGATACTTTTTCTTACTGTCTTGCATAGCTCTATATATTCCACTTTGGAAGTCACATCTTCTTTAGTTGTCCTCATCTCTCTTCTTTTCTGCATCAACATTTTCGTTTTTCCTGATAATTTATTTACATGCAACTTGTTCTTAGACCCAGCTAATTTTGTTGCTGTTTCCATAAGAGCTTTGGTTACTTTTCTGTTAACTTCAGAGATGTCCACTTCTTCCGATGTTAGGCCTTCTAAAGCAGAGAACCTGTTCTTCAGTTCCAACTTGAAGGTATTATGGTGTTTTTTAAGGTTGGTTATGTCAATAGATTTTGTTTGTCTTATGAGCTTGCCACGTTCAAGTTTAGTGTTGAGGTGCATCTTACATCTCACCAATCTATGGTCACTACCTGTGTTGATCTTGTTTAGCACACTGCAGTCTTCTATGACGAATTTTTTTGTTACACATAATAAAATCAATTTCACTTGTCGTCCCATTTTCCCATTTGGATGTCTCCATGTCCATTTCCTGTGTGGCTTTTTCTTGAAGAAGGAGTTCAAGATGAAAAACCCTTCTGCCTCTGCAAACTCAACGAGAGTATTTCCACGCTGGTTTCTGTTGCCGTGACCGAATTTACTTACTGAAGTTTCATTCTGTTGCCGTTGCCCTATTTTTGCATTGAAATCTCCCATAATTATTTTCAAGTGCTGCTTACCTTTATTATTTAGATGACAAATTTCCTCATAAAATTCTTCAATTTCTTCTTCGGGATGACTTGTGGTGGGTGCATAAGTTTGAATAATCTGAGCCTGATATCTTTTCGAGAGTTGGATAACAAGTCGTGCAGCTCTGTCAGAGGAACTTTCAACTTCTACAACTTTATCCTTCAGTTTCTTGTTTATTATAAATCCAACACCACTAGTTCTGCCAGTATCTGTCCCACGATAGTAGAAGAGATGTCCACTTTTCAGTTCGATGAGATCTTCTCCTTTTCTCCTTACCTCACTTAGCCCCATGATGTCCCACTTGATCCTTTGTAGTTCCTCTTCCAATTCAAGAAGCCTTGAATCAGAAGATAGGGAGCGTACATTGTATGTAGCCAAGGTCAGCATCAGATGGCAGCCTAGTCCGGTCCTCCGGGATTCTTAGCACCCTCTGCCTTCATGTCGCACTGGCCGCTGCCTTGGCCAGGTACATTCCAGCTGCCGGAGACTGAGGGCCAAGATTTAAGTTGTGGAATCATTTTGGAGGGGTTTGGCCATAACTCACCACGCTGGCCAAGCGGGTTGGTGAGTGTGGAATAGAATTTCCTCTAATCCCGATGGTATAGTTATACCGCTATTGGCGGTCGTCAGAGCCCCTTTAGTGGGAACAGGATGCACCACGAGAAGGCGGGGTTGACATTTGTCAAGGAGAGGCTGTGATGTTACGCATCACCTGACCTTACATCCCATATATATATATATATATATACATACACCAGTGGGGATAGGGACGGTCCAGGCCCTGAATTTTAGTCTTATGGTCCTCTACAAAAACATACGTATCTACAGGGCTACACTGCATAAATTCTCTCATGAAAAAAATTATGTTAGATGCTGGTTGAAAGGGAACTGTTGAAATAGGAATTGTTAAGCGAATTCAGTCGTGAGCAAATTTTAACAATTTAACCGAGAAAGAATTTTAAAAATCCGCTCATATTAAATGTAGCATCAAATACCGCTCGATAAATACGTTCCTTTTTTTTTTTTTTTAATCTCTTGAAAACCCCATTTCCAACTAAATCACCATGAAAATCATTCTGAAAGTTGGAATGTGCACGTGCCACATACAAATTTTCTACGCAATTTTTTTTAAAAATAATTTGGTCACTGATCGCCAACTACGCAATTTTATTAGTAACTCCTCCTTGAACAGCCGCCTTTTTTAACTGGCATTGTTTTTTCTGTAGGGACATGGATTTCGGAATATCTCTGCAGGAGAATCGCTTTGTACTCTGTGTCAGTCTGTGGATAACGGAGCAGGGGTAATGGGCCATCACAATGGGTACTAGTGTCTTTTTTAAGATTACAAAAGGAGGGTAGGGCCTACCAATGACCATGGGCTCCAAGGCTAACTACACACGTCTAATTGTTGTTAGCTTTAGTTTGATTAATTTATAACAGCGTGGAGTGTGCTTGATCCGGCGAAACTTTTCTCAGATAAGTACATGAAATTTTGCTGTGTCAATCATTTGCTTTTAAAGCGAAAAGCTTCTTTTAAAGGTGGTTTCCCCTAAAATCACTGCCTTATGTTTCCAATGGTAAAACTTCTTTACATATTTTCTTCGCAATTAAAGTATTCCCAAGGATGAAAATTTGCACATCGGTAAAACTAACTTTAAGTTATAGCATGGGATACTTAAGGTGGACCTCTAGTGATTTTGCTTCCTATACTTCCAATGGACAAACTTCTGTACACATTTTCTTCACAATTAATGCGTTCCCAAGGATGAAAATTTGAACATCGATTAAAATAACTTCATATTATAAGTTGGAATACTTAATATTTTCTAAAACATAACCATAATTATATTAAAAATCAATAACTTTTCCTTTGGTGGTACCAGAAGAAAGACGGCGTGACCTGTACACTGATGACGTCAGTAGACAAACAAATGTTGGATTGCTTAATTATGGTTATGATTTAGAAAATATTAAGTATTACAAGTTATAATATGAAGTTATTTTAATCGATGTTCAAATTTTCATCCTTGGGAACGCATTAATTGTGAAAAAATGTGTACAGAAGTTTGTCCATTGGAAGTATAGGAAGCAAAATCACTAGACGTCCACCTGAATTGAATACAATAGCTATGGGCAAATTGTAATCAGAGTTGGGAGCGATATTGTAAAAGCTGTCTGCTGAACGATATTATATGCTATGTGAAGTCCATTCGTCCTGTTGTTCAGACGTTGTTTATGGAAAGATTATTTGATGTGCTGACTGATTGAATAAAGGTGAAATAGGATTTTTGCAAGTACTGTGTAATAACCAAAGCCCTGGTATTCAAGCATTAAAAACCTCCAAAATAGCAAGCATTTATGCACTAAGAAGATCAAGAAATATGCGCTTAAATAAAAGAAATATGCATTGAATGTATCTGAACGGTTTACATAGGACTCGTATATATACATAGCGTAGATGTATCTACATTCTACTCTTGAATATTTTCACGACTGCACATGATAACTAAGTGCTTTTTTATATTTTCGAAAGAAACAGCATGCCTTCTGTCAGTGAAGAAATGCTTATACATAGTCTTTTCCGAATCCACAGGGTTATGGGTGCGTATTTAAAACAAGTAATGTAAATGGGATACATATTTTGTCACGGTATAGAAGATATCTCTCTCTCTCTCTCTCTCTCTCTCTCTCTCATCTGAATCTAAAGCTCGATTACGCATACAGTAGTTCTAATTGCTTGTTCATGAAAGGCCAAAAGAAAAAAAAAAGGTCACATGATCTTCCGAAGTGCTCCGACCATCTGTTTACCCTTACAGTGTGTAAACAGATGAGAGCCATGACATCGGCGCCCTTCGTGACCTCATTCCAACAGCCAGTGCCAGGCTGATTTCTTAGCGGATTCATTCTTATACCAAATCTCCAGTAATCTTGCCATACACTGCTTGCCATCTCTCTTGCTAAGAGTTCTGCGCTCCTTTGATCAAAAATTTGTCTGGCTCAACGATTTTAATGCGCAGAAAAAATTCCGTGTTAACCCTTACATGCACGGACCCTGCATAATAGATACATGGTATTTAAGTCAACATGATCTTCCTACATAAAAGAACATTCACATTACTGGTGCAGTCATTTTGATGAGAGCAAACTAAACATTTCTCTTTTGTTTTTTCTCCTTTGGCAAATCATTTATCAAAGTGGCGTTTAAGTACCGCCGTTCTGTAATGGAAGATGATTGTTTAGCAAGTGGTTTCTCTATTGTGCCCGAATGCTGTACAGAGTTAAGTCTAAAAAACGTTAATTTCGTTTTTAAAAGAGCTTTTCTAGAAAATTTTCAGGTTAAATGCAAAACTGTACATTAAATGTGAAAACGTGCTTTTATTCCTTAGAGTGGCTAAATGTGCAAAATAAGAACTTTGCTTGAATATCCGGGCTTTAGTAATAATATACTCTGACTGTTACTCTGAAAAGTGTTTAATTAGAGATTCATGTCTAATTAAGTTCGCAGCTATAACAAGCAACGATACGAACAAATGAGAATAATCGGGATTTTCAAAGTAAAAAGTTAAGTCTGGATGCTTTAAGTTGATTGAGTTGAAATAACTTTAAAAATAGTAGGGCTTCTAACGAGGAGCTCGGGACCGACAGAAATCCTCTTTAAATCCGGTCGCTCGCTAAATCCGTTTTGGGGTGAAAAATCCCACCATGTGAAAATATTCGTACGTGATAATATGTATATACGCTTATATTATACACTATCTACCAACAAGTAATTGGACACCTGTGATAGCAAAGGAAAACGAAGTTTATTCACCTTCAATAGTTGGTGGAGCCTCCACGAGCGGCGATTACAGCTGCGACCCTCCGGGGCATACTCTCAACCAGGCGTTGTACGACGGCTAGGGGTATTTTCTTCCACTCGGCTTGGAGAAGACAGGTCAGTTCCTTCACCGATTTCGGACGGTGGGGGCACCCCTTAAGTCGACGCTCCAACTCGTCCCAGAGGTGCTCGATAGGGTTAAGGTCCGGGCTCTGCGCAGGCCAGTTCATTCGATTAACCCCATTGTCACCATACCAAGCCATGGTGGACCTCGCAACATGACAGGTGGCATTAACATCCTGAAAGTAACATGGGTCCACCCCGTAAAACTACCACAACGTAGGAAGTGCATGGTCATCCAAAATGGTGCAGTAGGTCTCGGCGTTGAGTCTACCAGAAATTGCGACCAAGGGGTCCCGTGCCCTACCAGGAGAAACACCCCCATAGCATAGTTCCACCGCCGCCGAACTTCACAGTTGGCACATTTCGGCAGGAGGCATTCTCCAGGCAGATGCCAAACCCAGACCCTGCCATCCGAACAGTAGAGGGTGAACCTTGATTCGTCGCTCCAGAGAACCTGTTTCCACTGTTCAACGGTCCACTGTCGAAGTTCTTTGCACCACGTTAGCCGAGCAGCGCTATTGGATTTGGTGATCAAAGGCTTGTGGGCGGCAGCATGTCCATGATAACGGCGCAGATGGGCTTCCTTACGGATGGTATTCATCGAAAGAACACTCTCGGATGCCTGTTGAAACTCCTCGCGGATGTGGCCTATCGATTTGGTGTGGTTCTTCCGAATTTCTCTGGCCAGCACCCGTCGGTCTCTAACTCCCAGTTTTGTTGGTCTGCCGGGTCGGGGCACATTCCGACAGTCACCTCTCATCTTCCACTTGCCAATCACGTAGGCCACTGTCGATTTTCGGTACTTCAACTCGCTGGATATGTCACGTATGGATCGGCCATTTCTGTGAAACCCGACGATTACACCTTTCTGGAAATCAGAGAGCTCTGAACTGCGGGGCATCTTACATGCGAATGGCTGCGTTGTTGTTTCCCACACGATATTTAACGGCGGCGGCCGTTACGTGTACCAGGACCGCAGATATTGTCGATTGCAGGGGTGTCTAATTACTTGTTGGTAGATAATGTATATCCATATACACTCATGTTTGTGAAAAACAGAACACCAGAAAGGAGTCGAGCTACGACTTTGATTTTTACAGGATATGCTAATCAGGCAATATCGCAGAAATGATTAGATTTTGGCGTCATATGTACCAGGTGCGTCGATGTGGCTATTAATTGGTGTGGCTACCTCTGGCTTGTATCACTTGCTGTACGCGCTGAGACATGGGATCAAATAATGTGTGGAAGAGTCATCCAGACTGTATTGGCCTGCGTCGAAAGTTCATCAAGAGTTGCCGGCGGACTGTCGTATCGCTGCACCTGTCCTTTGAGCACGTCCCAGAGATTTTCCGTGGGTGATAAATCCGGCGATCTAGCCGGCCACGGCTGGAACATTGTTATCCCTGAAGAAGACATGTGGTGTCGCAGCAACATGCGGTGCGGTGTTGTCCTGCTGAAATATGGCCCAGGAGACTCTCTGCAGGTACGGAATGGTGACCGACAGTAGAATGTTTGTTTGTTTTTAGGTTTAACGACCACCGTGAGCAACTCAATGGGCTATAAGCAGTCGCCCGTCCCTAATTTAGGGTCACTGGTTCCAGGGAAGGGATAGAGCCAGTGCCGTAAGACAAACACAACATCCATGCCTGACCGGGATTCGAACCCGGACCCCTTACGGACGAATGATCAGAGGCCAGCGCCTTAGACCACTGCGCCACCGGGGCGGCACAGTAGAATGTGATTGACGTAACGGGCACTAGTCATGGTGGTACGGACTTTCACGCGAGATGATCTGCTTTCATACCCGATAACACCCCAGGTCATAACGCATCGTGTTGGTGCGGTTTGCATTTGTGCGAATACAGTCTTCCCGACGCCTCTCTCCTTGTCATCGGTAGACACATATGAGGCCATCATTTTCGCCTAAACAGAATCGCGTTTCGTCAGAGAACACGATGTTGTGCCATTCGTCACGTTACTCTTTTCGTTCGATGCACCACTGCAGTCTAGAAGTCTGTTGCTGCAGTGCCAACAATAACCTCAGGAGGGGCGATGAGTCTGCAGTCCGAACTGTAATAGCCGGTGACGTATACTGTTACAGATGACATGGGAGAATGTGTCACAGTTCGCCACTGCTCATACACCAGACTGACCAAGGAACAAAAAAGCTGAATTTTTTTAATCGGGCGAAAAAAATCAGAATATGCGACAAGAAAGTGTGAATATAAAGCAGCACGAGCAAGAAGGAATTGTTCACTGTATTCACAATATAAAATTACTGAATTCAAAACAAACTAAAGTGATTTTAAAAGACACTGCTTCAAACACATCTTTTTTTTTTTTTTTTTTTTTTTTTTGTACTTGCTTGAACATCAGCTCAATTTTCCTGTTGTGTTACTTTCTTCTCAGCAAGTTCCATGGCCATATTTGTCTTTTGTTTTGACTCTACAGCTGCACAGCAACATTTGCTTAGTTTTTCTTTCTGTTGATATTATTCCCTTCCTATTTCTTCACCACTTTTCTTTCCTCAGATGACAATGATTTATCCATCATGCTGAAAGAACTTTCAGCCTGAGGACCACGGATGCATGATATCAAAGCTTTTACTACTTTAGATATATGGTGTAACCTTCAGAATATGAATACTTTTGAACACCATGCATCACTTCTAACAAATTTTCAAACTCCGTCATTTTCGTTTTTGGAAAATTTCCCCTCCCTTATCGAGATTAAGTGCAGACATTTATGGGGGAAAGTAACACTTAACAACAACACAGGATAGTGAGAACATCGCGGGAAGAAAAAAAAAATGCGGTTTCGGGAGAAATCTTTGCTCAGACCGACTTCCGTTTTCAGAAACTTCTTCCTCCATTTTTTAGGTTGAAATGCAGTATTTGTGGAATAAAAGGATATTTAAGAACAATACTGGGCAGAAGGAACATCGCGTGAGAAAAAAAAAGTTTATGAGAAAAATCTTCCCTTCATCTAACTTCCGTTTTCGAAAGTTTTGTAAGACTGAATCCAGTCGTCAAACGGAAAACGAATCCCTTTTCCCCACTATTACCCCCCCCCCCATTCTGTTCAGTTGTGCATTGATCTCGAGAATGCCCGAAATGATAACGGAAATGGCGGAATTCTTCAAATTCACGGAATAATCTTAGCCTGAAGACTACATGGAAATCTCCGCGCAGTATTAACTTCCGGTTTTGGAAATGGTTGCCCACAGTTTCATGCTGAAATACAAGCAATAAAATGACATTTAATAACAATATTGGGAACAGGCAACATCGTGAGAAAAAAGAAATTACGATTACAGGAAAAATCGTCACTCTGTTTAACTTCAGTTTTCGAAAGTTTTGAAAGACGAAATGCCATCCCCAGACGGAAAACGACCCCTCCCCCTTCCCATTTCTCTTCAGTTCTGCATCGACCTCGAGAATGACCGAAATGATGGGGGGGAACGGAATTCTGGTAATCCGCGGAAGAATCCCTTGTAGGCACGACTGCACCAACGCCGTTGATGATGCAGAACGATCATTCAAAGATATCCTCATGAGATGATGGTTGTCCCTCGGCATTGTCTGTGTACGACATCCAGAACCTTTTCTTCATGTCCTGCGCCCTTCTTCATACCATGTCCTGCGCACTCTTGCCACAACGGACACACTGCGCTCCACACGACCACCAATCTCCCGGAGGAAAGCATTGCAGTCTCTCATGCCGGTAATGCGACCTCTGTCTAACTATAGCTGATGTGACGGTACGACTGTCTTGCGCGACGACGAGGCATCCATACTAACTGCTTACCAAGCACTGACATGCCGACTGAGCCACGCGGCGTTTATAACACAATATGGCCGGTTTCCGGTCTCTGTTGTTGTACGATCTGATTTGCCTAGACGCGGTACGCATGCACCTATGAATACGCCGAAATGCTAATCATTTCTTCCCCTGCCATATTGCTTGATTGGCATATCCTGTAAAAATCAAAGTCGTAGCTCAATTCCCAGGCGTTCGGCTTTTTATGAACAAGAGTGTATCATAACGTATTGCAACATTCATTCATCATCTTCCAGTTCTCTAATGATAGAAACTTTGTTTTTTACGGATAACAGTTTTCTCTTAGAAATTCTATCACTTCTAAAAGTTTAGGGTTTCCTACTTGACAGCTGTTGACCGCTGTTAACGACACACTTGAAGCAAAAGTAGCACCGATCTTCCAAATGCAACGCTCACTTGGAGGGTGAAATGGACAATGGACACATTTTTAGGAATTGTCATCTCCTGTTTCACCTCAGGCCACATCCCCATTCTATTCCTCTCTACAATCATCGCACAGAAATCCACTTATTACATGTGTGTGAACCCCACCCATCTTCTTTTTGCCTAGGAATAGGGCGCCTGTTTTCAACTCTGCTAACGCAACACGACCAAAGCATAGCTTTTTGGAATACGTGGCGGCGATTCTCTTGAATAACTCACTTGTTGAGAACTTGATGCACTCCCTCCCCATTGTTTTCCTATCAACTTTCTTCCACTAGCACATCAAGATTCTACTGGTCTGTTGCCATTTTGTCCTGTATGCTACCATTTCTACTTCTCCGTTTCAGGACAGTGCGCAGTAGATTTTCTATGCCTCTTTCAGTGAATTTTGTTACTTTGCTTGTTAAAAGTGATCATCTTAGCTTTTCTCTCCCTCGTTAAAAGCTGTCGAATTAGTTTAGAATTACATTATACCAAATAAAAATTCCCGTTTAGCTCGTTAAATCCAGGGTCTTGCTAAATACGGGCTCGTTATAAGTGGACTCTACTGTAGCTCTACAAACACCGACGAGCCATTACATTATGACCACCTTTCGAATAAGCTGCAGGACCCCCTTTAGCCCGCAAAACAGCGACCACTCGGGGAGGCATCAATTCGATGAGGTGACGATGGGTATTCTGGGGTATCTGGTACCATAATGTCAACAGCAGGTCCTCAAGTCCCCGTACATTTCGGAGTGGTGGTGATTTAGCGCGAACCCGCTTTCATGTCAGGTGAATTTGGAGGCCAGGGCATTAACAGAAAATCACCAGCATGTTCCTCGAACCACTCCTTGACGATTCTGGCAGTGTGGCATGGCGCATTATCCTATTGGTAATGGCCATCACCAGCAGGGAACACAGTTGCTATGAATGGATGAACTTGGTCCGCAGCGATGTTCAGATACCTAACAGCTGACAGGGATTGTGCTATTGGGATAATGGGGCCTAAAGTGCCCCAAAACAACATCGTCCACAGCATAACACCGCAGCCGCCAGCCTGTTTCCGCCCAACAGTGCATCCAGGTGCCATAGCCTCCGTTGGTAATCGGCATGTCTGCGCTTGGCTGTCTACATGATGCGCCCGGAATCTTGATTCTTCAGACACGACCACTTCCTTCCAATCATCCACAGTCCAATCTCAATGATCTTGGGCCCATTTCATGTGTTGTTAGTGATGACGTGCAGTGAGCAAGAGGACCCAGCTGGGTCTTCAGCTTCGCAGGCCCATGCACAGAAGGCTGCGATGAACTGTGTGCTGCGACACATTGCCTTGATCACCATTGTTGTATTTCAAGGGTGATTTGTCGCGCTGTGGCCCTGCGGTTAATGTGAACAATGCTGCGACAGTCTCAGCTCCTCTCTGGTATCAGTGAGCTGCGGACGACACACGACTGGACGACAGTTGGTCGTTTGGCCATCTGTGCACCACTTTTGATACGTATTCACTACAGCGGCACGTGAACAACCCCGAAGCCTTGCCTTTTCCTAGATTGTAGTTCCGTGGTGCCATTCCATCACAATTTGTCCTTTATCAAACTCTGATAAATCGGCAGCTTTTCCCATTCTGACTCCGAACACTCTCCTAGCCAAACGCCGGTCCTCGGGTTGCATATATACTGCTCTGTGAACTTCACCTGCGCCACCGTTCGGTCTCATGCGCGCTCGTTACTCTATGCTGGGGGGTGGTCATAATGTAATGGCTTATCGGTGTATACTAATTAAAGGCTATTAGTTTATAATTGCACGGCTCCGTTCTAGAGATCTGGCACATGCCGTGCCTACTATGCATAATATATTCCGCGTCGGTAGGTGACGTCATTGCTCCAAGCTGTGGAATTTGTCCACTCGTGGAGACGCGGGTGGTCGTGGTAATTTGACCCATGAGTGTACATTGTGTGGAAAATTTTGTTAATATCTACTTTTATTTATTTAATCTGTTTTTAAAACGCCATTTATTCCATTTCAGGTTTACGACCAGTTATTTGGACCTTATTTGATGAATGCAACATTTTCATGTGTAGCCCATAATTTACGTCCCGAAAGTCGTGGGACGATAACCCTTAAGTCATCTGACCCATATGCTCAACTTGCCATTGATCCCAATTATTATGACTACGAAGGAGATCTAGCGGATGTTGTTGCAGGTAATGGTTTTTTCTGATTGGTAGGTGCTTCATTCCTCTATCACATATTTACTTCACTTCAGACAATGATTTTTAAGAAATTAACCAGGAATTACAATGGCTACTCTTGCTCTCCGGAACAGGTATTACAAAATGGTTTAATCCGTGAAAGAAAACAAGAGCTATTTCAAAAATCAGTTTAACTCTTCATACTTTTAACAAGCAGAATATCTGTGACGTACCCATCACAGATGAGATTGCACATGTCAAAACGGCAAGTTGCAGCGATAAGCCTTGCCGGCGTAGTTCAATTGGCAGAGCAGCTGCTCCGAAGTAGGAAGATGTGGGCTTGAAAGCAGCACCAGCAAAGAGGGGCAGTTTTGCCATATTTGCCCTCAAACGTAAAATGAATCTCCTGGCCGTGCAGTTAGACAAAAAATGTGATGCTTCTTTCACACGCAGTCAGGAATTAATCAAAATTCCTTCTTCTGTAGAGAGCTCCTCCAAGCATGGTTTGTCGACTAACTGGAAACCTACGATCTCGTGCACTCGCACTACTCAAGGGAGGATATACACTATATTATCATAAGTATTCGGACACTACCAAGTATTTACATAAGTGCAAAAAACGGTGGCGCAGGAAGATGTCTTGTGAGTGGGTAGTACGTACACAGAGGTTGTCCAAAATAGTGGAAACACCTTGAAACAATAGGTGTTATGCGCCTAATATGGTGTGGGAGCACCCTTGGCATTTAAAACTGCTTGGAATGGACGCATGCAAGTCCTGGATAGCGGTGGTGTACCATTCTTCCTGCAGAACTTGCTCCAATTCCTTGAGAGACGCCGGAGGAAGATAACGGGATCGCACTCTGTTCTCCAACACGGACCACAGGGGCTCAATGATGTTTAAAGTCCGGTGGTTGTGCAGGCCAGGGAAGGTGTGCAACTTCATCCTCATGTTCCTCAAACCATGATTGAACAGTTCAACTTCTGTGAATCATCATCTTGAAAGGTGCAATCCCCTGACGGAAACAATGTCTGCGCCATTGAATGCACATGATCGGCCAAAAGAGTGACATGGTCACCGCTAGTGATCCGTCCGTGTAAGGTGATAATTGGATCTGCTTTAAACCACGAGATCATGGCCCAAACCATTCCGGAACCGTCCCCATACTTCACTGCAGGAAGGAGACAGTCTGGGTTCTAGGCTTCTGCGGGGGTTCTCCACACGTAAACCCGTCCTGTGGTAGGGAATGGTGAGAACGCTTTTTTATCGGAAAACAAGACTTGTTTCCAGTGATCCGCAGTCCACATTTTATGTTCCTGGCATTACAGTCTCCATTTCATATTCACCTGTGACACCAGGGGTTTTGCAATCGCAGCTCTTCCATAAATATTGTGCTTATGCAATTCCCTTCGCACGGTATGGGTCGACACTGGGTTTTGGAGATGTGCATTAAGCTCAGCGGTCACTTTCGTCGCCGTAGTTTTCCTCCTTGTGGTCACAATCCTCTTTAATGTCCTCCTGTCTCTCGCAGTGAGTTTGGTTTTCCTTCCACAGTTGTGTCTCGCAGATGATGGTGTGCCGTGAACATTGTATGCTGTCATAACTTTCGACACGGTACCTCTCGATACCCCCAATACCTGTGCTGCACCAACCAGACGGGCTCCTACAATCTGCCCTCTTTGGAACTCGAAGTAACCCGAAGTAACTGTTTTCAGCGAGGTGTTTCCATTATTTTGGACAACCCTTGTATATAAAGCTGAGATATTCTGTCGCATTGTCAGTAACTTTAAAGCGGACATGCCGCGTGGACGTGAACTTTCTGAGTTCTATCGTGGGCTGGATATAGAATGTCATTTGAGCAATGTTTCTATACGGAACATTGCAGCTAAGCTAAACATACCATCGACTGTAAGTGATGTCGTGCAGGATGGTGCAACTACAGGGGGAAGGGAAGTTCAGGAAGAAAGGCCGCACAAACTGACAGCGTGACAGAAAAGCAATGATACGAAATCCCGATCTTCCCCTGCCGTTTCCAGCGCTGCTGAAGTATAGGAAATGCTTGAAATGGCTCGGTTAGTACCATAACTATCCGCAGACAGTTGCACACTGTGGGTTATTATGGTAGAGCAACGGCACACAAGCCACACGTCACTACCGTGAATACATTACTACCAGAGCAACATTCAGGGGTAGATAAGATTTCAGAAATCCAGATAAAATCGGTTTGGGGCAGTCATATGTGCACGCCTTATCGTATTGGACAGGGAGTCCCTCAGCTTCGAACAGTTCCTGCTCAGTGTGCGTAACAAAGGAAGGCTGTTCAGACGTGCTGTTAAAATAACGAGCCATCATTAAATTCCTCAAGAAAAAGTTGCTCCCATCAACATTCATCGAAGATGGAAAGCAGTTTATGGGAACCATTGTGTTGACGTGAGTACTGTGAGACGATGGATAAGGCAATGTAAGGATGAAGATGGGGAAGGCACAATTGGGTGATAAACCGAGGTCAGAAAGGCGTGTGACTGCAACAGACCAGTTTCATCAACAGCGTGTTGAAGAAATGATCAAAGGAAACCGTCACATACAGGAAAAAGAAATTGCCTCTGAAGTGAATAATACAAAATACAAAAGAAAGGGTAGGACACATTACTAGTGTTCTTGGATTTTGAAAAGTTTGTGCCATGTGGCTGCTGTGCATGTTATCTGGTGAGATGAAGGCTGAATGAGTACGAATTTCAAGTGAACTATTGGAACACTTCAAAAACAAAGGTGAGACTTTTCTGGACCAGACTGCCACTGGTGATGAAAAATGGGTCTGCCGTTGTGACTCAGAGAACAAATGATAGTCCATGGAATATACCGCTATAAAAAATAGCAGCAACAAAAAAAAATCAGAACACGAGCCTCAGCTGGAAAGGTCATGTTGTCTGCGTTTTAAAATAGTGGATGACTTGCTGGTTTTCTGAGAAGAAACGCTACAATGAATTCTGAGCGTTATTTTGAAACTCTGAAGAAACTGAGAACTCTTCTTTGAAGGACAACTGAGCATAGCGACAAAATTCTTCTCCAGCACGGCAACGCTAGGCCTCACATAGTGTTGCAGCCATCGAGAGCCGCGGGTTTACTGTCTTGACACATCCACGGTGTAGCCTGGGTCTCGCTCCTAGCGATTTCCACTTGTTTCCTAAACTAAAGAAATACTATCACTTCACATCTGACGAAGAAGTGAAGTCAGTAATACGCCAGTGGTTTCACACAGTGCTGCTACAACTGTCGTCATCGAATGCCGCGGGTTTACTGTGTTGACACATTCTCGATATAGCCTAAATCTCGCTTCTAGCGATTTCCACTTCCTTCCTAAACTAAAGGAATACGTCAGGGGTTGTCATTACAGATCTGACGAAGTAAAGTCAGCAGTAAGCCAGTGAGGGCACAGACTCTGGACCTTCTCTTTGACAGGGGGCCCCATGTCAAAGAGAAGGTCCTCCTAAGCCTCCCCTATAGGAAAGACTTCGAATGTAATAATATAATTAGCATATGTCGTATTTGGAAAAACAAAAAATAACGAAAATAATTTCAGTATCACACTTAAAAACTGACCACCGTTGGACAAATGAATTACTAGAATGGATGCCAAAGGACAAAAAAGGCATGACAGATGGGTAGTATAGAGCTATATAACCGATCTGACTGAGTGAAAAGCCTGTTAATCAGCTGATTCAAGAACATGTCCGTACAGAAGCTTGTGTAAGATACAGCAATATAATTCGCAGATCATTTTGTGTCTTTATATAAAATGTTGCAATCGTATAAGGTATGCCAGTCCATTCCCCGTATTTATTACGATTACTCATGTTTGAAACGCTTTGCATTCAGTGAGATCCATTGGAAAAGTTTAGGGCCGAATAAATATCGAAGTTAAAATGCAAAAATACGAATCAAAAAAGCACAATCACTGAAAAGCAAGTCAAACGCTTCAAACTGCGTCGCACTACTCAAAGAGAAACCAATACATGCAATTGATATAATTATACCTAGTCATGGCGTGAAAGGAGGAGAATTTACACGTCTCAGAAGTTTGGACGCAACAAAAACGTAATGCAAAACATACGTTGTTAGATGTGTATGGTATTTGCAGACCCGTGTATCAGCTCGAAAACAGGTTTCTCCGTTGATTGAATTAGATTCTGCAGAGTTTCCGGTTAATATTGCTTTCAGCTAGTAGTTAATTAACTATTCGTCAGATAAAAATTCATCAGTATGTTACCTTCGGCTGTCCTTGAATGATTTTCTTTTGGAGTTCTTAAAAGCATTTCGTCCGAATTATTTTTTAAAAAATCGCCTAGCCTAGACAAAACGAACAGTGGTTTCACATTATATAAAAGATATTTTCGTCCAATTTCAATCAGATCGACTATAAACATTTTTTTTTTTTTAAACAAAGCTTGAAAAACGTCAAATTTTGTCCTTATCTGTTAAAACGGTTTTCGAGTCATTTCCTTAAAAAGAAGAAGAAAGAAAGAAAGAAATACCCCGAAGGCGCCTCCACTTTTCGTGTTATTAAGGGCATCAAAAGAGGAGGTACGCTCGGGATATATACACACATTTCATTATCAATTCATGTGAACAAAAATGAAGCTAACAAGTTATGTCATCTGAAATGTAGCATATCTATGGAAGTTTACATTACATAACATTTACCTTTACATCGAAAGCCAAAGATGCCCCCCCCCCCTCGTGAAGGCACATCTGGACATGTCGCCCATGTTCCTGGCTGTTAGTTGGAGCATCGTTTTGTCAATACCGTTGATTTCATTTGTAATGTTCTCCTTCAATTCGTCTAATGTCCAAGGGCTCTTTCCTTAAGAAACCCCCACAGAAAGAAATCTGGTGATCTCGGTGTCCACAAGTTACGGGAAATTATCTGGTCCTCAAAAAAACTGTGGATCAGCACCACGGACTCATTTGATGTATGGCACGTGGCGCAATCCTGTTGAAAATAGCCTTGACGCAGCTCTATGTCAATCCGATTGCTCAACATAGGCCATAAAAATTCGTTGGTACTCTGCAGTGCTGACAGTCCCGTTGAAAAAAATGGGACCCACTATTCTTTCAGCGGATATTGCGCACCCAACTCCTACTTTTTGTGGGTACATAGGCGCTTCCTGAAGGGCGTGCTGATGTTTTCCCGCCCAAATGCGTGTGTTCTGTGAATTGACATAGCCACATAAGTAAAACCACACCTCGTTCGTGAACCACACGATAGATAATATGCCAGGATTTTGAGCAATGAAGTCCTGAAACCAGCGACAATGGTGCACTCGTTTTCCCTAATCTCGCTCCAGCAACTCATGAACAGCAACTCATACGGCTTTAGCCTCGCTTTCTTAGCAGCTCTCTGACACATGGAGTACGAGTACCCGGTATCCTGCGACAGACGCCGTAATGACTTCCGTGGTGACCGCTGCAGTCGTGCCTGAACATCCGCGGCAACCATGGGCAGTGCAGATGAATGATGCTTGCCTGTTTCACTCACAATAGATCCTGTTGTTTCCAACTTGCGTACAAGCACCAGTATAAAGTTCCTTTGAGGAGGTTTGCTAACACCAAATTCCCTAGCGTATGCCCTTTACGTAGCTGTGATCGAGTTTGTAATCCAGTACGTTTTCACAAGGAATAGCCGTTGCTGTAGCGTATACTGCCTCTTCGCAGTGACTGAGGCAATCTGGAGGCGACAGCTACCACATCCTGCACAGCAGCGCCCTCTCGTGAGAATAGAGGAATCTCACAGATTCCCTGTTGTTTGACACTATCATCATCACCATCAGATCATATGTAGAGGATTTTAAGAAGGGAGTGTCTGACCCCAGGTCTTAAATAACTCTTAGAAATAGGAAGCTAGGAGATTTGGGCTACAGTGCCCGATAGGAAAGTCACATGGAAGCGAGATAGAAAGGGGAAGGAAGGCGCCCTTATTTATTACCGGGAGCCAGTACCCGGAGGTCCGACGGCTTAACGTGTCCATCCAACGCACGGCGGATATTTAGTGGTTCGAGCGTTCATACCTGCTAGGATCGAACCTGAGGTTTCTCGGTGGCAGTCACGAACGTTGACCACTAAGCCATCCGCGGTCTCGTCGTTTGACACTAACACGGGCTATTACCATTTATTCCTCCGTTAGATCTCTTTCAGGACTGACTGGGGGAGGTGGTATCGTTGGACCCTGTTAAGAGGTTTCGCTGTTTGGATGTTATCGTTAATGTTAATCCGTTAATCCTACGGCAACTGTTCTCTACCAATCAAAACTTGCTGTTGCTTGGAGGTTACCGTTGTTGGGAGGTGTCCTTTAAAGGAGGTTTTACTGTGTGAAAATAAATTTTTATTTCATTAAAAAAACTTTTACCATATTTTTTTTTTTATTCATGTAGAGGCAAAACTTTTCAGCCCACTGCGTGGCTAGCTGATAATTTTTGTTTCAAAATAGTTTCTTTTTGCTATTTTCAAACAGAAGTAACTGTTTTCTGCTGACACGCCAGTCTGAAGTGAAATGAGAACCAGAGAAAACAATTTATATTCTTCTCAGAACATATTCTTATTCAAAATTACTTTCACGAAGATGTTGAACTACTTTCAGAACATCAATATGGTCGTACATTCTATCTTGAAATAAAATATATGTTTCATTTCCTAAATGGTGCGGCTTCTTGAATATTCATATACGAGTTGACACGCTACCAAACCAAACAGACACTGTAATGGAAAATTTTTAGCAAGTTTATTAAATCCTGATAATGCGAAAGTTCGGCGGTTCGAAGAAACAGCACGTACAAAAATTGGAATGGGAGTGAAACAAGGTGACGCTATATCTCCCGAGTTCTTCAACGGCACATTGAATAACGTCTTTCAATCACTGAACTGGGAAGATGAAAGTTTATTGGAGACTACCTATCCCACCTTTGCGCTAAAAATCTTCGTCACAGTGTCTGTGATGAAAATTGTTTGTGCAGCTTTTCACAACTAGTTTGGACCTTCGGTATCACATCAAATGAACTGTGACGTGCCTGCCCAGCAGGACGCACGCAACATAAAGGCAGATAGCAGCGATAACGAACGTCCGCGTAGCTCAATTGGTAGAGCGACTTATTCCGGAATGAGGGTACCTGGGTTCGAGCCCCGGCGTGGATAAAAATGACTGAGAAATTTATTTCGTTATAATGGCGCCCGAACTTTCCGGATGACCCGGCTGTTCAAGATCTCACAATGGTGTGATGTTCTTTCCACACCGCGAGATAGGAAAAATAAGAGAATCCCTTCTCCAGCGCTTCAAAAAATAAAAGTGTGTGATGTTGCATTCCACACACTAGATTGGCTGGGAGTTCACAAGTGCACGTTCTACAGAGGATGGCTGCATGCAATGATTCATGGTCACTGCTGACCCGTGGGCCATGCCCCTTGGCCCTTCTTGGGGGGGGGATGTGACGTGCCTGCCCAGCAGGACGCACACGACATAAAGGCAGATAGCAGCGATGACGAACGTCCGCGTAGCTCAATTGGTAGAGCGACTTATTCCGGAATAAGGGGACCCGGGTTCGAGCCCCGGCATGGATAAAAATGACGGAGAAATTTACTTCGTTATAGAACCGAATGCAGCTTGTCGTGGCTCGCAGCCTCAGTAATGATAGAATAGCCTAAGAAAATCTTCAACAACGTGTGTGAGATATATATATATATATATAACCTTATCTTGCGATGCATGTACACGTGCGCGTTCATTTCTGAATATGAGCCACTAACAACCCTGCACATTTTGGGGATGAAATGTTAATTTTAAGCTGCCAAGTCTACCTAATCTAGCAAAACATATTACAGTGGAACCTCCATTAACGCACACATCCGAACAATAACAACCTTTGGTTGGCACAGAACAGTTGTCGTAGGATTAACATTAATGATAACCTCCTAACAACGAAACCTCTTAACAGTGATCAACGGGCACCCCTATCGGACCTGAAGATCTAAAAAATACCTTGTCCTTTATAGTTCCTTCGGTTTTACGATGAGAGGGATGAAAGTAATGCTAAAGAATCTGTGCCTCGAGCAGGATGGGTTGGATTACGGGAGTAAAATGTGCTTAAGTGGAGAGAAAAGAGTTAAAAGCTTGGTTCTACGTGAGACGAGTTTCTGCGTGTCTCAGTAGCCCTCCGGGGGCTGCGGGAGTGGTTGCTGGTGCCTGAAACAAGGCCCGTTGTGGGCGGTATTTCTTGGTTTGGTGCCTGTGGATTCTGTTCCTTCTTTCAGGAGCGCAGCCATCTAAATCTATAGTTACACTTCAGTGCCTAACATTTTTTTAATCTTACCTATAGCGTACCCTAGCTTGCTCTTTCTGGGGGTTCAGGAACAGACGTCTGACACTGCTTTTCTAAAACAATCTGCACCGCGATTTGTTTATTTAATTATTATACCGAGTTTTATTCAGCACTCAGAATTTGGAAAAAGCAATGTAACCATTTTCTTTGTTCAAAAGCTTCATACACTTATTTTGCTTTTGTACAAACGCAACGAACTACGGCCACTTCCAAACAACAGTCACTTTTTTTCTGCTCCGAACAATGACTGTTATTTGAAGGCTTCACTGTATAAGCAACTTCTATAAATGGGCAAATGACAAAGTACGGCGTGAAAAAACTGTACCAGAAATTTGGTGCAAAAGTTTCTATTCTAATTTTAATCAGATTATAAGCAGTGAGTTTTGCGCCCTCTATTGAGCTGCGTCTAGGGCAGCCGCCCCCGCCTGCCCCGACTATAGTTACGCCTCTATGGTTTATCATCATTAAATGTTTTCATCGTTGCATTCTGTGTAATGACAAATAAGAACAAACCATCACAGGTATTTGGTTATAAGTCCATATATTAGATGTGTTTTCTCTCATGATAATTTTTATTTCTTTTTTAGTATTTACAGGAAATACTTCTTTGTAAGTGTTCTAATTTGGTCTGTCTCACATATTAGCACTAAAGAAATGCAGAGAGGTCTTCCAAAGCCCTGCCTTCCAAGAATTAGGAATCAAAGAGTTTGAAACCTTGTTTCCAGGGTGTGAAGAACTTGCTGATAATGATGACTTGTATTTCGAGTGCTATGCTAGAAAGTTTGTTATGAATTCTAAGAATCAAGTTGGAACTGCAAAAATGGGAAACCCCTCCGACCGTTCAACTGTTGTTGACACAAATCTTAAGTGAGTGAATTTATTTAAATATTTCTTCTTTCTGCTTAATTGCCTCAAAATTGTTACATCTTACGAAATTCAATATCACTTGTACTGCAAACAAACGGGCCCGAACTGTTTATGTATGGTTGTATCCAGTGCCCAAGTTAAAATATATGCCGTTTATTTCTTATGAAGACAGTAGGAAGCAAAACCAACCAATCGCACGATTTAAATCTTGAACCAGTATTGGTGCAGAAGAACAACTTCATATTGTTTTAAATCCATTTTCCGTAGCTTGCCGGATGGATTCTTCGGCATGCTTAGGTGGTAGACATAGAATTTAGAAAAATACATATGAATAAATTATTCTGGGATTCTTTATCGCCAGAGTTTTATCGAGGCGAGAGAATTATTGACCGAAACTTTTTAACCAATCGAAAATAAATTTAACTGACACTCTCAGAATAACTCATTCAGATTCAGGGTTTGGCACAAGATGATAGACATATTTAATGAATTTAAAACACGATAAAAGATAAAGTGAGATAAAGACGACGTCACTGTGAATACACTATGTGAACATATACGCATCGAGCAGCCTCGATCTCAACCGCAAACTGCAGAACTGCTAACTACCTAATTCAGTTCCTTATTCATTCAATTTTAGTGAATTCTCGTAGGCTTGAGTCCTACATTCTGAATTATCTATCTTTTATACCTGGTGACAGTCAAAATAATAGAAATTATTTTTACTTACAGTTTGTGTAGAGTGAAACCTGTATATCTAAGTCAAAGTGGTAGACCCATGCTGGAATGCGCAGGAAATAATTTACAGCATATCGTTGATTCACGACCAAGCTCGAACCGCAACGCAGAAACACAAACACGAGAGTG
This sequence comes from Macrothele yani, assembly GCA_039090855.1. Taxonomy (NCBI): domain Eukaryota; kingdom Metazoa; phylum Arthropoda; class Arachnida; order Araneae; family Macrothelidae; genus Macrothele; species Macrothele yani. Next base: position 69,553,687 of record CM077018.1, read on the forward strand.
GATGATACTTTGTTTGCATACGATGACACTCCCAGGATGCGGGCGCAGTTGTCTTACGAAACTGGGATGGTGTTAAATCTCCATTCTCCAGGAGGAGGCTATCACACACACAGGACCCCCAGTCCTCCCAACTCCTTAGAAGACTCAGCGCTGTCCATTAACTCTCTTGGGTGCAGCAGCCTCTAACGAATTTGACTTCGGCATGGCGTCTTGCTGCTAGCGATAATGCGTCCTTCCCTCCAGGACTTTGCACAGGACCATCCTTCTTTCAGGATAATTTATGTACATGCTGAATAAATCGTAGCACGGATGCTTTTACTTGCTACAGGTGAATCTTCTCACATTACCCGGTAGCAAATTACTGGCAACCAACGAGTCCTCCAACGCGCCGCTCCAAGCTTAGGTTTCTATATTGGGATTATCCGTCTATACTTCCGTAAACAAAGACCAACTTCACTTTTGGTCTAGTCAAATTGGCTCATTTGCATACTACGCCACTCACAGGCCAAATACCTGGGCCTTCGGGACACATTTACCGCAGCCAGTCTTTCTTTCCACCGACTTCCGTACAAAATCCGCACTGGGTCCCCTAGACTTGCAAAACCGAGTTTTCTTTCGGAGCTGCGCCAAGATTGCTTGTTTTCAGCGTATCCTTCCCTTGATGAGTCCTATAATTTACACATGCCTAATTTATCACAAAAGGCTTTTAGTGCAGATGCAATATGCAGAGACCGAGCACGACGTATTTGGAAAGCCTATTTCGGTGACCCTTTTAACCGAAATCTCATAAACTAATTTCAAGATCCCTTTCTTCTGCCATTGATAAGTGGATTTGTTATGGACAGAGATGAGTGTTAATGACCTTTGTGTTCCCTCCACTGTTTATTCCACCGGGAGAGAATAACGTTCTCTTCGGGACCTCCCGCACGCTTTACAGGCTTCAACCCCCCAGCCCTTTTTTTTTCCTCGTCGGTCTCCTCTCTTTCCCTGGAATTCTGGCCTGCGTTTATCACCCATTACGCTGATATTTTTCTCTCTCTTCACTGGCTATTAGCAAACACTTCATTATGATTTCCAAAATGTTCTGATAATTAATTCTCTTAATTAATTTAACACAACTTGCATACATCCAATTTACATAGTTAAATGGACCTTATTCACCTTGTATTGCATCATGGGAGAGATTTTCCGTGGCTGCGGGCCAACAATAGTTTGTTTACACATGCGTTTTCCCATTACTTGGCGTTACGTTGAAGGGGTTCAAGAAAATCACGATTTTCGTAAATTTATTAACGACATGTCTAACTTTTGCTCATCGTATGGTTGTGCTAATGAATCCTGTCACCTACATGTAGAGGAAGGAATAACTTTCAATAATTTCTCTGTGAAAAGGACGAAATTTTTAAAGGAATGGCTGTGCAAAACGAAACGTGATGATTTCCATCCCACTGTTCATTCTCCAATATGTTCTGCCCACTTTACGAAAAAAATTTTGGATATCATGATACTACGAATCAAAAAAGTTCAGACCTCGTAGCGTTCTTTCAATTTCAAAACAAAAAAAAAATGGAAGAAGAGAAATGATGGTATATTTGGATCAGTAAATTACGAATTAAGTTCTACGTTGTTTCCCCCCCAAGGACGAAACAAACATACACTGCTGGCCACCCAAAATGCAACACCAAGAAGGACACGAGATAGCAAAGCCAGATTTACTGGGCACATAACAACAGATAAAAAGATTGGGCTTACAGGCCCGTGCAACTTGCGGAACACGCAGACATCAATAGTTCGTGTGGCCCCCATGGCTGGCAATAACGGCTGCTACACGCCGCAGCATCGAATGAAAGAGGCTTTGGATATGGGCTTGTGATATGTCGGTCCAGGCTGCTTCCACACGTTGCCACAGTTTATCAGGCGTAGCCGCGGGTGGTGCTTGCCGGGCCACTCGGTTGCCGATCAGCGACCAGACGTGTTCGATGGGCGACATATCGGGAGAACAGGTTGGGCCACGTGCGGGCGCTCATTGTCCTGTTGAAACGTGGCCGCTGGCAGGTCCTGCAGGTAAGGGAGAACTACAGGATCCAAAACGTCGGAGATGTAGCGGTGGCTGTTGAGTGTACCGGCGATGCGTACCAGAAGGGTGCGGGTGTCATATCCAATTGCGCCTCAAACCATAATGTCAGGCGACGGACCGGTATGGCGATGCATAATGCAGACGTCATACAGTCCCTCGCCGTGGTGCCGCCACACGTGGATCCGACCATCGTGGTGTTGCAGGCAGAAGCGGGATTCGTCGGAGAAGACAATGTCGTGCCATTCCGTAGTCCAGGTGCGATGTTCAACGGCCCACTGCCGCCGCACTCGACGGTGGTGTAACGTCAATGGTAATCGGAGCAATGGGCGCCGTGCGACAAGCCCCCGCTCCTGCAAACGACGTCGAATGGTACATGCTGACACAGATTACAGGTGTTGCGCAACACACCCTAATTCCCTCGCTAACGTTCGTGATGTGGCGGTGCGAGCCGTCAATGCCCGCCGCACAACATGCCGGTCCTCTAGTTCGGTGGTGTGCCGCGGCTGCGGCAATCGCTCATGTCGGTCCGTCCGTCCCTCCTGCACCCACCGAATCCATACTCGCCTCACTGTGGCTGGATGTCGTCCCACACGGGCGCCGATGTCTCGGTACAATAAACCGATGTCGCGATAAGCCACTATTCGTCCTCTGTCGAACTCCGAAACGTGCTGGAATGACTGCCGTATTCTGCGACTGAGCATCAGGAAGCTTCCCACGCACAGGTCAGGCAGCACAACACACTTCCACTACGTGCACCCTTCTTATAGTGCTTCTCGGTGGCGTGCCGGCAGCACATGATTTGCATATGCCCTGCAATGCTAATCGTTTTCATGTACTCTCGTGGGCGATGCATGCTGCGAATTTCAGGCCAATCGGATGCTTCCTCCTTGGTGTTGCATTTTGGGTGGCCAGCAGTGTATCTATAATTTTTCTTTTATTTAATTTCATTTCTAAGCAGATTGACTTGAGTGTGAATTCTAGTTTTTTCCATATTACGTATTTGTCTGGTCTTCTATTGGTGTTCTTTGGTGTGGGGCTACAGTTTCTTTTGAGGGGCAGCCAAAATTCTGCATTTCGTTTTCCGCAACAAAATGAACCGCAATCGATACAGAGCGGACGTGCTGCCATCTACTGGACAATACTTAGTCGTTCGCATTTATTTGTCATTTCTTGAAGTCGTCCTCAATTTTAATAGTAAGGCTTTGTATTTATACATGTACTGCTTATCAATTGGCACTATATGTGAAGTGACCTCAAGGCGAATTTCTTAAGCAGAACTTTCCGCTGTAGGATCAATACATGTCCCCGTCACGTGACTTCCCGCAAACACGTAATCCCCGAAACAGCTCCAAACCAATCAGGTGTTTGAAATGGCAGTATTTGCGCACATCTACTAGATGTGACTTGCGAAACAAGCAACCGGGTTGATTCATTTAATGGATCAACTCAGTCATCAGTCAAGACTCTAGGTACGAATCTGAGTAGGTCACCACCAGCCCCTTGTTAGATCAGAGTGGGTCACCACCAGTCCGACGTTAAATTAAACCTAGAGGTCTCACGGCAGATTTTTAGTGGTTCTAACTTAGTCCGTCAGTAGACATTCACACCCAATCTACCACCGGTTACAGGCTTTTGAATAGCATAGGTGAAACTTCGAGGCTCGCGATAGCAAAGTAGGGGGATTTTACGGAGTGTGTGACCACAGGGCTTAAAACAACCCTTAGAAGTAGGAAGCTGAGAGATTTGTGCTAGAGTACCCGATGGGGGGGGGGGGTATATACCCAAGACCCGATTGCTTTACATGCTCGTCAAAGGCACAGCGGACATTCAGTGACGGACTCGCTAAGCCATCCGCGGTTGGAAAGTAGGTAGACATACCAAAGACCTTTAAAGGTCTTTGAGACATATCCACTGGTGTGCGTCGCAAGAGCGACTGACGTGACGTCATGTTGCGTCAAAGTGCATACCAGTAGTGGGAGGCAGAGAGAAGGGATGAGTGGGGAATAAACAACCTTATTTTTAACCAAGGTCTGCTGACTGGTTAAAAATAAGGTTGTTGCGTGCGGATATTTAGTGGTTCGAGCGCTCGTACTTGCCTGGGATAGAACCCGAGACTTTCGCGTGGCAAGCAAGAGCGTTGACCACCCGGCTATCCGCAGCTGACACACAGTGGTGGGAGCATTTTAAATTTAAAAAAAAAAAAAAAATACGAACATTTCTGTAACAGAGCTTGCTGACAGCTGGGGTTGGGTGTTTGGGAGAAGATGGATTTATCAGAGCACCTATTTATTTTTGTAAAAAAAAAAAAAAAAAAGCTTGCACAGCCGATGGCGCGTGTGGTGTAACGATTTTTAATTTTGTTTTCGGCCATGAGCAACTCAATAGGCTATAAGCAGTCGCTGATAAGTTTCATATACATATAAAAGAATCTGCCCACAGACAATGAATAGTCTTGGACTACTAGTGTGATGAAATAGCACAGGGAGAGATCAAATTTAAGACGTTCGAGCTTAGCGTGCCCATTCGAGGTACGGCGAATATTCAGTGCAACTCAGTATACGTGGGATCGATCTCGCGACCATCTTGGTTTGAAGGCGGCTACTCTAACCACTATGCCGTTCGCGGCCCAAAACTCCAATTGAAACAATGCTATTTATTGTAGAAGAGTGCAATGATTTCATGTTCAGCAGGGGTGGTCAAAATCTACTTTTATCCCCCTCGACTCCTAAGTGATCTACTGTACTTCACAACTTGTAGCCCTGCAGGTAGATCGATTTTATGCATGTATTTGAGTTAAATAAAACAATTTGAATTATTTTATGATATTTATACATAGGCCTTGTACAAATTTAAATGTTATGAACAAATGTTTATTTTTTATGGTGAATAAAAAATTGTGAAGTTTGCGCCTTCATTTCTTTTCCAAAGGCTAAAAAATCTCGAGTATAATCGGACAACGCCAATCTCAAGCAATCTTCTTTGTGTCCTGATCCGTCAAATTTGAGCGATGTTTATTTCTTGTTTTTTGTAACTAAGAAAATGCTGATTCGCATAAATATGTTGACCCGAAGCAGGGATGTAAATGTTCACATTTTCTCACATTGTGGTACTTTTATTTGGAAACAAAATTCCAGAAATTATCTTCTGAAAATTTGGCTTTCTGAAGTATGTCACACCAGAGTGTTATTATTTCATTCAGTTGAAGGAGCTCTGCAAATTTACTTGCGGGTCAGTGTCCTCCTTGAATGGGTAAGTAGCAAATTGAATAAGATCTTCCATTTTTGTAAACTCAATTTTTTTATATTTTTTCCACAAAACGTTAGCGATCGATCAGTAGATCGCGATCAAAGTGTTGGCCATCACTGATGTACAACCTGTGCTGTCTCAACAAGTTTTTGACTTTCTGTGATTGTGTACCAACTGTTACGCAGTAATTGGTTAGTTTAAAAAAGAAAATTGCTCATGCGTATTCATGCTCTCTCATTCCACCACATTTGCTGCGCCTTGCCATGGCAAATACAGAGCCTGTATTTTCATACATTCTCGTAAAAATAAAAGTGGAGAAGATGTGCACTATATTTTTAAGGAAATGAGAGTTTTACGGAAACTATCCATGGCGGTGCTTTAATAGACAAGCTAAATATCTTATATAACATCTAGACTTTAAATTGACATATTGAAGTTTTTACGAAGAAAATTAGCCCCAGATTAGGAGCAACATGGTGGTGTAGTTTCATGTCTTAGAAAACTAGGAAGCTCATTTACAACCCACTAGTACACTGGCGTGCAAAAATTAAGGACGAGACGGTTTTTCGAATGTAACGTTGACTCAAATCATGCCATAAAATCCCCAAGATGTAAGAATATGGGACAAGTGAGCAAAACCGTCCAAACAAGGAATCCAAAGGATACAAAGGCACTTTATTGAAAAGGTAGCTTCGAGCACAAAGACAGAAACGTCCATGTGACAGGCGGCTGCCAAGAAAAATCCAGTCTTTAGTAGGGGATAGGATCACCCCTGACTGCGTTGCAAGATTTACAACGTCTGTCCATGCTGAGGACGACGTTGTCAAGGAGCTGTTGAGACATCGCGGCCCATTCTTCTTGTAGCGCCAATCGCAGCTGCGGAATCGTTGCTGGCGGCTGGTGACGTGCTGCCAAGCGTTTCCCTAGAAGGTCCCACACGTGTTCGATTGGGGGACTGTGAGGGCCAATCCATGCGTTGAATATCTTCACTCTCCAACAGCTCTGCGACAGCCACTGTACGATGAGGTGTAACGTTGTCGTCCATGAAGAGGAACTCAGTACCCACAACACCTCTAAACAGACGCACGTGAGGCAGGAGAACCTCAGTACACTAATGGACACCAGTGACTGAACCTCCTTCGAAGATGTGGTCAGTACGGCTACCAAGCATGATACCGCCTCAAACGAGAACTCCGCCACCTACAAACCGGCCCCTTTCGATGATGTTGGAGGTGTGATTGCATGTTCCTTGGTCTCTCCAGATGTGTATACGTCCAGAATCGCTCGTCAGACTAAATTGGCTCTCATCCGTAAAGAGAACTTGACCCCATTGCTGATGTGTCCAGTTCTTGTGTTCCTAGCACCACAGAAACCGCCGTCTCCGATGAGCAGGCGTTAATGGCACACGCCGTACTGGTCGTCGTGCAAATAGACCACCTTTGTGTAGCCTCTTGGCCACAGTAAAACGCGATAACAGACGCCCAGTTGTCTGCTGCATGTGCCTTGCGATTTCTCCCGCTGTCTGCCATCTGTCTCTTCTCGCCTGTAGGACAATATACCGATCGTCCACCGCCGTGGTTGCTCATAGACGACCACTGCTAAACTCTCGGACTGCTGTTCCTGTCGTTTGAAATGCTCTCCAAGCTCGTGAAACGATGCTGTGAGCGATCCCGAACTCCTCGGCTACACTAGTCACACTTCGACCTTCTTCCAACTTCCCAATGACGGGACCTCGGGTAAAGTCATCCAGATGTCGTCTACTGGATTGCCTGTTGGCCATATGACACGGTGGCAGCAACTCGACGTCGTTCAAACCGATGTACACCGTGCAATAGCTTTCACCGAATTGCTGAGCGTACACTGCCCGTGTGCTTTATACCCTTCGACCCCCCCCCGTCATGCTGCATATATGGGCATGCCCTACCGTACCGGACCCTAGTCTATCTCCTGAGTGGTCTTTCAGTTCGTTCCGCTGCTGTTATGCTAATTTCTCCTCTTCACCCTTATTTTTTGCACACCAGTGTAGTTACAGTCCACCATCAGTGTACATGGAAGTGCTGGTTGAATACAGATATGACTAGCTACTTAGTATAAATTTTTCTGGAGGTAATCATATAATTAATTTTTTTATGCTAGATCCTGTATGCATAAAAACATGATGCCCACAACTCATTTAAATAAGGAATGTTAACATCTTAACACCATCTGGGCTGGAGTTACCTAAAGACTACCCAATGAGAAATCTCTTACAGCTTCAGAGAAGATCAACAGGTCTAGGTTTAAAGTATCAAGCAGGGAAGGGATGGTTTATCTATTTATTGGTCCAGCTGTCTCCTCTTCTTGGTGACAGTAACACTAAATTAGGGGTGAGTTGTACAACAAATGTTAACGAAGTTTGCAAAATTATCAAAATATGAATGAATAAAGCAGGATAAGAGAAATAATCTAAGTACAAATTACCAGGCTGTTAATATTGTTTTACTAATTATGACCTTTTGTGCAAACATTGTTTTTCTTTGGCTTCAAAACACAAGTTGCACACTGTCAAACCTACAAAGAAGTTCAATGGAAAATACTTACTAGAAAGCCGTAAACCTTGTTAAACTTTTCTTTGCTACAAGAGAGGGATACAATAACTTTTTATGCACATATGAGGCCATGAATTTACTTTTATGTTACTGTTCTATTGCATTATTTTCAGAAAAAAAAAGTAGAAGTACAGTAACAAACCTCTTGCTCAATAAATTGCTCAGTTTTAATGAGCAGAATATGCAAGTTCCACTTTTATCACACATAAAAATGTTTATTATGCTTAATTTTGAAATTCTTACTATTGCAATTTTGAATTCAAATGCAGACGTTCCATGTTTTTTTATAGGTTGAAAGGAATTCGTGGACTTAGAGTTGTTGACGCGTCAGTGATACCAACAATACCAAGGGGCAACTCCAATAACCCTGTCATTATGATTGCTGAGAAGGCAGCTGACCTCATCAAAAAAGAAATACGATGCTGCTGATGAGGGGAAAATACAACTACTACTAGTAGGAAGAAAAGTGTGAAGCACAATACATGAATGGAAATTTGTTGTTTCTGCAATCTAAAGAAAAATAAAGTACACAGCAAGGAAAAGCAAATTTCATTATTTCTTTCTCTTTAAGTAGCAGAATTTACTCTGATTAAAAACAACTATCCATCCAACAAAGCAAAAGATTGCCACATTAAACACAATGATTTCAGAAATACTGGAAGAAATGTGCCTCAACCTGAACTGAAATAGAGATTGCAGCACTTGAGCTGTTATATACTGTCCACACAAACATAAATAATATCATTATGATACCATTTTCAAGTTTTCTGAGAAACTTTCCATACAAACAACTATTGTTGTCAGCATTTCTTTGCTCATCTCCTCCTACCTTTGCACAAAAAACATTTGTTTATTCAGCTATGATGCTATATATATATATATACACAGAGAGAGAGAGGGGGGGGAGTTATGAAGCTACAACAAAGGGATATCGAACAAAACATTTTTGTGAAGACGTAGAAAAATAAAATCATAAAATGAAACTGAAAAAACCAGGTGGCCTTCATCAGGAGGGCAACAACCTGGGGAGTGGCTTTTCTGGTATCAGTGAACGACTAGGAAAAACCAATAGTTGACTGATCCTGCTCCCAAAGCCACTAAATCCAGACCAGTTAGAATGTTTGGATTTAGTGGCTTTGGGAGCAGGATCAGTCAACTATTGGTTTTTCCTAGTCGTTCACTGATACCAGAAAAGCCACTCCCCAGGTTGTTGCCCTCCTGATGAAGGCAACTGGTTTTTTCAGTTTCATTTTATGTTTTTATTTTTCTACGTTCCTGTCTTCACAAACATTTTTTGTTCGATATTCCATTGTTATTGTTTCATAACTCTGTAATTCGCTAATTCCTTCAGTCTGCTTCATATTGCGCAACCGAGATATTAGCTTCGCAATTTTGTATTTTCGTTTCATTGTATTTCAGTTATAATTCTTTGGACTTCAGTTAGTCTTAAAATTTTCTCGTGATATTAAATATATATATACATACACTACATTGACAAAAGTCACCGGACACCTAAAAGAGAAACACAACATAGCATTTATTGACATAAATCAATTAGTACGGTGTCGGTTGACCTTTGGCCTTGATGCATGCGCTGACCCTTCGAGACAAGGTTTTGAAACACAGCGATAGGTAGGTGCTTCCATTCAGTACATAATGCTGCCGCTAACTGTTGCTTAGTAGTAGGCCTTGTTTCCAAACTTCATATACGGCGCTCTAATTCATCCCATAGGTGCTCTATGGGATTAAGATCAGGGCTCTGTGTTGGCCAGTCCACACACGATACCGAATTATCATCAAACCACGCCGTAACAGTCCTTGCTTTATGGCTCGGTGCATTATCCTGCTGCTCCCAACAAGGCTCGGTTCCATAGTATTGCCACAGAGTTGATAAGGCATAATCGTACAGAATATCGAGGTAGACATGCTGGTTAACAGGTTTGTCCACGATAACCAATGGGCCGGGACCATACCACGAAAACCACTGTCACACGAGTAGTACACTGTCAGCTCTAAACATGACCGTAGGAACAGTACACTGTGGTAAATAGCGTTCCCCTGGCTGCCGCCATCATACCCACACACGGCCATCAGACTGATGGATCATGTATCTGGATTCTTCAGTCTATAGGACCCGTTTCCATTGATCTACGGTCCACGATAAATGTTCTTTACACCATGCTAAACAATGAGTAGCATACCGAGTGGAGATGAAAGGCTTATCAGCAGCCGCACGACCACGGTAACCCATGGAATGAAGTTCTCTGCAAATGGTACGTGTACATACCAAGGTTCCAGCATTTTTACTCACCTATACACTGAGGTCTTGTGCAGTACTCCGTTGATTAGCTGTAACGACTCTCCCGAGGCTTCGACGTCCTCTATCACTGATTTTCTTTGGTCTACCAATGCGTTTTGCTGCTTCAGGTATGCCATGTGTCTTCCACTTTTTCAGCACACCCAAAAGAGTTGACTTGGGTATGTTTAAACGCCTCTCGGTATCTCTTATGGACAACCCACTAATATAACCACCACCAACTTTTCCTTCCTCAAAGTCAGTTCTCTCTCGCTGCGATATGATCGCGGTCAGCTGCAGGCTTGTTTTTATACCGTTTGCAGCTGTAACGCACATCTTAACAATGCGGCAGATCCGTTCATTTGCTTGAAGGGATGTCTGGTGACTTTTGTCAATATAGTGTGTGTGTATATATACACTGAAGAGCAATTGAATTAGCGATACCTGTCTAATAACGTGTAGCACCACCTTTCGCACTGATGACGGCAGCGATTCGTCTCGGCATGGACTCGACAAGACACCGGAAGCGTTGGGAAGCCATACGGATCCACGACCCCTCAACAAGCTCCCACAGTTCACGAAGATTTGATGGAGGGGGTCAGAGCCTCGAACATCTCTCTCGATGACATCCCAGATGTGCTCGATGGGATTGAGGTCAGGTGACCTAGCTGGCCAAAGAAGCAAGGGCACGTCATCCAACCATTAGGATACAATTCGGGAGCTGCATTGTCTTGTTGCAGAATGAGGTCCCCAGTGGGATGTTGAAGACGCACAAACGGGAGCAAATGGTCATTCAGGATATCCTGGTAACGTTGACCTGTGAGGGACGATGTCACACGTACCAGGGGTCTCATTTCAGTCCACGTAAACAGTCCCCAAACGAGAATGCCACCCCCACCAGCTTGTAGAGTACCCTGCTGGCAAGAAGGATCCATCGCTTCATGTGGTTTGCGCCATACTCGTATCCTGCCATCCGCATGTACCAACGTGAATCTCGACTCATCAGTCCAGGCAACATTTTCCCACATGTCTAGGGTCCAGTGGCGATGTTCCCGCGCCCATGCTAATCTTTGCACCCTGTGATGGGCGGTCAGCAGCGGTACCCTCGTGGGACGATGGCTTCTATGCGCCATAGCGAGGAGATGGTTCTAGATGGTGTGGCTGCTCACACGTTTTTGTGCACCAGCGTTAAATTGCAGAGTGATTTCTTGAAAATGTCTATCCGCTGTTACAATGCAAGCTAGCCGACGATGACCCCGCTCATCCACACGCTGTTGTCCACGGCAGTTGGCCCTTGCAGGGATGGTTTTACCGGATTCGATGTACTCACGGTGCACCCGTGACACAGTGGCTCATGAAAATCATTGTGCCTGCACGACTTCCGAGATGGAGTGACCCATTTGTCGGGCCCCGACAATTTTCCCACGATCAAATACGCTTAGATCCTTCATCTTCCCCATACTGCGTCTGACTCTTACTGATTCCCGTCACATCACTCCTTATATTGTCGGATCGCTGCATGCGTCATGTCGTTTCTGTTTACAGGGCCGCCCACACGCCACATTTGCATAACGCCAGCTGTCTCTAATTCAATTGCTCTTCAGTGTATATATACTTGAAAAAGTTGGACAGGCATGTGCTAAGCATTTGCCATGACATCAAAAATTATGAAAAATATTGACATTCAGAAAGCTTCGTGTTTATTAACAAATTACTGCTTATACCATAATAAGTTAACTTTTCCCTGGGAAAACAGTAAGTAAGCATCATTTTTATGTATAAAACATTCTGTTCATAGCTAACATAACTGCTGCAGCTAACCATTCCTGTATAGTTAACTGGTTTAATTTCTCTTATGTTGGTGATTGTAGACAACCTGAGTGTCACAGCACTTAAGGACAACTTTAACCTAGATTCTTGTGACTTGTCCAATTTATCATAGTTAGTACTTAATAGTTACACGATTACACACTACTTACATTATTAGCAGACTAAACATTTGACTTAAAAATTCAATTTTTAAGGTTATAGCTTAGCACTTCATTAGAATTAATGCCACACTTTAGAAAGATGGATTCCTGAATCTGCATATTTTCCCAATGTACATACATATACAAACACATCACTAAGCTGTTCTCTGAGATTCAAAGGTTGGCTCCACAAGGAAATACCAAATAATTTTTTACTCGTACACAAGTTCTACTGCCATCATACAAGGCTTTTACACTATTAAGTAGATTCCCAGTAACACCATATTCATTCAAAACCTTCCACAAAAGTGTCCTATTTACTCGGTCATAAGCTTTCTCTAAATCTATGAAGGCCGTAAAAACTTTCTTACCAACAGCCAGATACTTTTCAATCATCATGCATAATGCAAAAATTTGGTTAGGGCAGCCTTTCCAGGTATAAAAGCACTATGAACATCCCATACTTTCTTTCATGTAAGACTCCATACTTTTCACTAACGACCTTACCGAACGCTTTCCCTGGCACACTCAGTAGGCTAATAAAACGATAGTTCTCGCAGTCAGTCTGATCGCCTTTTCCCTTGTACAAGGGAACAATAATAGCATCTTTCCAATCCCGAGGGACTGTTCTTAACTCCCACTACAACTGGCAAATTTCAGTTAACCAGTGAATTAGAGTCACCACCATATTTCAACATCTTGACAGTTATGCCATCAACTCCTAGAGCCTTACCATTCTGGAGGGATTTTAGAACTTTACACACCTTTTCTCTTGAGATCCCTCCTGTATTTCCATCCTTCACTGTGCCATCATCTGCTTCTGCCTCAGAATCATCTTTGCTTTCCTGATCTAATAACTCACAGAAGTATTCACCCCATCTTTCACTTAACTCATTGGGTTCCCAAATCATTTCCCCCAATCCTATTCTTCACACAACTTACAACTTTGTTTTCCCTATTTTTCCCTAGTCTCATGTACTTCCAGAAAGTCTTCCTATCTTTCCAAAAAGCCAATTCATGGCTTTCTGCCTTCTTCCTATCTTTTGCCTTACTCTGGCGAATCAGCTTAGCTGCTTCATGCTTCTTACAGCGATATTCTTCCACAGAAACTCTATCTTGCAACATCCCCAAATAGGCTTCCACCTTTCTCTTTACTGACCCTTCAATCATACTATTCCACCAAGTATCACCTCTATTGTTACCCACTATTGTGGTGCCACAGACCACTTCAGCAGTGACAACAAAGTTCTTAAAACATTCCCATTTCTTTTCTACATCCCTCTCACAAGACTTCAGCTCCTTCAGTCGTTCTCTGAGTGCGTCAGAATAACGCTGATGTTTAGAGAGCCTTTCAACCATTATTCTTTCCATCATGGACCTCTTCCTATTCCTTCAACCAACATTCAGTTTCACTCGTGACACTACCAAGTAATGATCAGAACCAACATCCGCACCTCTCATCACACAAGTGTCAACAACTAAGTGTTTCAGATGCTGATCGTAGACAAAAAATCTATCACACTCTTTTGACCAAGAGTATGATTTTCCCAAGTATATGTGTGGATATACTTGTGGTTGAAAAATGTATGAAATCAAATACCTTATAACACGACCCTTCTACACTGCTGGCCATCCAAAATGCGACACAAAGAAGGACACGAGATAGCAAAGCCAGATTTACTGGACACAAAACAACAGATACAAAGATGAAACGATTGAGCTTACAGGCCTGTGCGACTTGCAGAACACGCAGACATCAATAGTTTGTGTGGTCCCCATGGGTGGCAATAACGGCCGCTACATGCCGCGGCATTGAACGAAAGAGGCTTTGGATGTGGGCTTGGGGTATGTTGGTCCAGCTGCTTCCACACGTTGCCACAGTTCATCAGGCGTAGCCGCGGGTGGTGCTTGCCGGGCCACTCGGTTGCCGATCAGCGACCAGACGTGTTTGATGGGCGTCATATCGGGAGAACAGGCGGGCCACGGCAGCAGTGACACGTGGTGGGCCGTGAAGAATTGTTGCACGATACGTGCCACGTGCGGGCGCGCATTGTCCTGTTGAAACGTGGCCGCTGGCAGGTCCTGCAGGTAAGGGAAGACTACAGGCTCCAAAACATCGGAGATGGTGCGGTGGCTGTTGAGTGTACCGGCGATGCGTACCAGAGGACTGCGGATGTCATATCCAATTGCGCCTCAAACTATAACGCCAGGCGATGCATACTGCAGGCGTCATACAGTCTCTCGCTGCGGTACCGCCACACGCGGATCCGACCATCGTGGTGTTGCAGGCAGAAACGGGATTCGTCGGAGAAGACAATGTCGTGCCATTCCACAGTCTAGGTGCGGCGTTCAACGGCCCACTGCCGCGGCACTTGCCGGTGCTGTAACGTCAATGGTAATCGTAGCAATGTGTGCTGTGCGACAAGTCCCCGCTGCTGCAGACGCCGCCGAACGGTACGTGCTGACACAGGTTGTTGCGCAATACACCCTAATTCCAGTGCTAACGTTCATGATGTGGCGGTGCGAGCCGTCAATGCCTGCCGCACAACATGCCGGTCCTCTCGTTCGGTGGTGTGCCGCGGCTGCGGCAATCGCTCACGTCGGTCCGTCCGTCCCTCCTGCACCCACCGAATCCATACTCACCTCACTGTGGCTGGATGTCGTCCCACACGGGCGCCGATGTCTCGGTACGATAAACCGCTGTCGCGATAAGTCACCATTCGTCCTCTGTCGAACTCCGAAACGTGCTGGAATGACTGCCGTATTCTGCGACGAGGCATCAGGAAGCTTACCATGCACAGGTCCGGCAGCCCAACACACTTCCACTACTTACACCCCGCCTTCTGTGCACCCTTCTTATAGTGCTTCTCGGTTGAGTACCGGGCGCGCATGATTTGGATATGCCCTGCAATGCTAATCGTTTGCATGTCCTCTCGCGGGTGACGCATGCTGCGAATTTCAGGCCAATCGGATGCTTCCTTCTTGGTGTTGCATTTTGGGTGGCCAGCAGTGTATTTTAATGGTTAATATTTTTTGACAACCCAAATGGGAATGAATATTGGCTAGATGTCGGGGCGATATTGGTTATGATGGCTGAATGTCGGACACACACCTGCGAACCAAAATTTTCTTAAATCAAGAAGATTCCTTGCAAAAATCAAGAAGACTTACCATAAAATCAAGTTTTACTCTAAAATCAAGAAGATTTACGAAGAACCATAACTAATAATTCATGATTATCTATTATTAGGGGAGAGTGGTAATGTATGGGATGTGCTAGCAGTATGTCTGATGATACTTGTTTTCAATTAATTTTCTGTATCAGTCACTCATAGATGGAGTTCAGAAATGGTGATGATTTTCAAGGTTTTGTATTTTTTCTAAATTGAATGATGCAATTTTAGAAATAACTTGATCTCATTTAAGCAATGACAAGACAGTGGCTTTTTTTTTTTTTTTTTTGTATGCTCTTGATGACAATTTTATCAATCATGAATGCATGATAGCACTATTTTCGGTAAAAGATGAATAGTGTAATTTTGTAATTTTGAGAATATGAATACTTTTGAACACAATGCATCAATTCACACAAATTTTCAGCTTCGTCACTTTCGTTTTCGAACCCCCCCCCTATATCAAGCTGAAATGCAAACCTTTCTGGGGGGGACAGGATACATGTTCGGAACATCGTTGGGGGAAAAAAATACAGTTACGGGGAAAATCTTTGCTATGTCCGATTTCCGTATTCGGACATTTCCCCTCCATTTTCAAGTTGAAATACAAATATTTATGAAATAAAATGATACTTAACAACAATACTAATAAGCAAAGGAAACGTCGCATGAAAAATAAAATTACGATTACGGGAGAAATCTTCACTGCGTCTAACTTCCGTTTTCGAAAGTTTTGAAAAACGAAACTTCCATTTTCGAAAGTTTAGAAAGTTGCAGGCGAAAAACATCCTTCCCCACTACTGATTGCCCCGAAATTTCTGTTCAGTATGCATCGATCTCGAGGATAACTCAAATTATGACGGAAAAGGAGAAATTCCTGGAAGGCACGCTCATGCCTGAAGATTACAGGGGATTTTTGCGTCGTCGAATTTCCGTTTTCGGAAAATTTTCCTCCATTTTCAAACTGAAATACAAATATTTTTGGAATAAAGTGATGTATAATAACAACACCGGACAGAGGCAACATTGCAGGAAAACGAAATTATGATTACGGGAAAAATCTTTATTTCGTTTACTTTCGTTTTGAAAGACGAAATACCGTCGCGACGCACATTTTTAGGCGTTGGTAAAATTTCGATGCGTACTATACGCGTAATTACGCATTTTGGCGAGCTCTTGCACGGCGCAGAATTAAAAAATTTCGCTCTTCGGCGCAATCAGCGCAGCTATTCCAACACTGAGAGAGAGGGAGCTTGGAAAGATTGGCGGTAGGGGGATGTGTGCGATCTATAAATAAATATCGCTTACTGCTAGAAACATGAGATAACATAAGGTTTCAATCGCTATGAGATCATAATAAAACAAAAGCAAGAGTTTACACTAAGCGACAATAAAAACGATATCAATTTCCATCAATAAAAAAAAAATTACGAGCCATTTTGGCGAAAATCCGGAAGAAACAATCTTCCGGCCATAAAACTACCCAAAAATCCGTAAAACTTCCGGGAAATCCGGAATACTCGGCAGGTATGCAGACGTCATTGCGCCGATATCGGCTTTTCCGACATATGCAATACCGCCTTGCCGTTCTTCACCTGATATCTGTCCGATATTGGCTTTGCCGATGTATCCAATATCTGAATTTCAATTGCGCTTACTTAGAAACAGCACCAATTACCAAATTCAGAACTTTTACGAAATACACTGAAATCCGTAATTCTTCCAACTTGTCCGTAATTCCATAATCAGACAACAAAAACCGTAATAATTACGGAAAAACCGTAATGGTTGGCACGTCTGCATTATCCAATACTCCAGACTATACACTCACTGTACCATTCACTTCTTCTATCCCAATTTTCTTCTTTTTAGTTTCACTTACACACAGCACATCCAATCTATACTTATTCATCTCTTCAATCACCTCGTTCATCTTGCGATTTATACCTCTAGATTTATACCCTTAAAATCAAAAAGTAACAACTAAAACAGAAAAAAGAAATGACCAAACCTAGATTTCCTTCTAACAAATAATAAGCAGAAAAATGCACAGTGAAATGTACAGAAACACCAGGAAGTTTATAGCATCCAATGAAATAAAAATTATCAGTATTCAGGTTTTTCATAAAAAAAGGCATTTATACACCCCACAGAACAGGAAAACAGAACAAAAAGAATTAAATTGGATTAGAAATTTTGCAACATAAAAAAGTATGCCATTAGCAAACTTATTAAAGACCTGAAAAGAAGGAAATACAAAATCAATCTTAAAAAATGAAAAGATATTTCACAGAAATATCATTCATAGAACGAATCAATGAAACTATGAGAAACATATAAATGAAAGCATAATTAAAATTAAAGAGTGTTAAAAACACCGCGAGTACCATAGTAAAACCGAAAAATCTAGCATTCTCAGTAAAGTCAGTATACAGTTCGTCCAGAAAGTTCCAGGAATAATTCAATGAAAATAAAATCTTACCTGCAACAGTTTTGATTTAATTTTCAATATAATCCCCTCCTCTTTCAGTACACAGCTTGGATCATTCCAGAGGTCTCTCAAATACCCTGTGGAAGTAATTGTCCAGGATGTTCTTCAGGTATTTTGTCACTGTCCTTTGAATGTTTGGAATGGACCCATATCATCTTCCCTTCATTGGTGCTTTGAGTTTTGGGAACAGAAAAAAGTATGCAGGGGCTATATCTGGTGAGTAGGGGGATGCATTATCGTTGTCATCTGGATTTTAGCCAGAAACTGAGTAACAATGGGCGAGGTGTGCAACGAAGCATTGTCATGGAGGAGGAACCATTCTTTACTTCCATGCAAATCCAGTTTAACTTGTCGAATTTCTCTTGAGAAGGTGATTGACGATTTCCTTGTAGAGTAAGCAATAGACTGTTTGCCCTTCAGGCACAAATTCACGGTGGATAATTCCCTGAGAATCGAACAACACAATGAGCATCATTTTGATTTTTAATATCACATCCCTGCCCTTCTTTGGTTTCAGCTTTCCTGGACTTGACCATTCACTAGTTTGTCGCTTCGTGAATGGGTCATACTCAAAACACCAAGATTCATCTCCAGTTATCTTGCTGAGAAAATCTGCTTTGCCCCTCATCATTTCCACGAAGTTTTGCGAAGCAGTCACTCGCAGATTTCTTTGTTCCGGAGTGAGAAAGTGTGAGACAAACTTAGTACACGCTTTCCTCTTGTCAAGAACATCACGAATAATGCTCTGCACTGCTGTCTTAGTAATATTCAGTTCTTCTGCTATGATTCAAAATACTAACAGGTGTGATTTTGAGGTGACAAGAAACCCTGAAACTTTCAGCTCAGTGCCAATATACGTATAATGCATATTACGAATATTTATATATACAGTATATTGTGCATAATATAAACCAGCTAAACAACAAATATGCCCTAGTGCTTGTGCAGTTAAACTTCGCATCTTTTCTTGTACCCAATTTTTTTCATTGTGCAAAATCTTTCATGTATTGCATCTTTGATTTTTTTTTTTTTATTGGAGGTTTAATGACCACCGTGAGCAACGTAATGGGCTATAAGCAGTTGCCCGTCCCTAATTTAGGGCCACTGGTTCCAGAGAAGGGAGAGAACCAGTGCCGAAAGACAAACTCAACATCCATGCCTCACCAGGATCCGAACTCGGACCCCTTTCGGACGAATGATCAGAAGCCATCGCTTAGACCACTGCGCCACCGGGGTGGCCCATCTTTGAAATCAAATTTCGCACTTCATATTATATGTTAATTGAGCAGTCTATGTGGATCAGTTTTATTTGAAGCCTACTGTGGATTTCATTCAATTTCTAAAAGTAGCTCATTGGATTAACTGAATTTGATCTAATCAAATTATTTGATGTAGATGCAACTTTCAAAATAATGAAAAAAAGCCTTCCGTTCAGCTTGTCTGATAACAAAAGAAACACTCAAGGTGTCACAAATCATCTAGATTCACCATCCGCACGGAGATGCTATGTTTTTAATCAAACACTGTAACTCCCAAAGAAAATGGAACTTGAACTTTTAGTTATCATTTCGTAGTATTTTTAGAAATGAAATGTCCGAAGCATCTCAAATTCTTCTAAAACTTAAAAACTCGGATTTACGGGTTTGGAATGTGACAAAAACCCGGACTTTCGGGCTGCACCCAGAATACAAACAGGTCTGTATTAATCAATGATCCATAGCTAGCAGTTCGTGAACAGACTGCACATTTTCATTAGTGTTGCTTGTTAAAGGTTGTCTGCTTCTTTCATCGTCCTCCAATGACTGTTGACCATCACAAAAGCAAGCATACCATTCATGCACCCTGGACTGAGATAAACATTAATCACCACATGCTTGTTTCATCAATTTTCATGCTTCTAATACAGATTTGCCACATTTAAAGAACTTAACGTTGGCTTTTTGTTTCATCTTCTAAAGTGGGACAAATCAAAATTCCAGCATGAAAAACACGTCCACTGCTCATCACGATCGACATGGAACTGGGTGAAAAAATTACAATGGCTTATCGAACGTTCATGGGAAATAGTTGATGTGTTGTTACCCAAGAGATGGTGCTCATAGTATGTAAAAAAAAAAAAAAAAACATTCCTGGAACTTTTTGGACTCTTTGTGTATAAGACTGCCAATCAAAGGAAACAAGAAGAAGAAAAAATCCTCCTTTTAACCAAAAGGCACTTTTTTAAATACACAAAAACTTGAACCTTGAACCTACACACAAACCATGTTTATTTTATTTAGATATTACAAGATCTTTCTGGGGGAAGAAATTTAATGATAGAAAACAAAAATGAACTCAATCTCAGAAGCTATCACAACTGAGGAAACAACATATAAATACTGCTACAACAATGATACAATAAACCTATCATATGCAAAGAAACACATTATTCAAAGAAAAACTAAATTTCTTAACTAAAAAGGATTAAAAATTTCACACACACATACAAACTTAATCATAACAACTCTAGAAGACCAGTACAACAGAGACAGTGATGAAACATGGAAATCTGAAGCAGCACTCAGCGAGCACAAAACATTTTTGTTAACCAAACATAATGTGCTTACCTACAATGAAAGACAATTCACTATAATGGAAAACAACAGTGTTCTTCAATAAAGAAACTTCTGAATAAATTTCAACAAAAAGACTGATATTCAAGACTGCCACAAGATTCAATATGAATCATGATAAAAGACTGCTTTTCAGAATTACAATGAGAAAAAAGCAAAGAGCTATTCAAAAATTATGCAGTTATATATCTTAAATTTTTTTATAAATACACACTAACATATAATGATAAAATGAAATAAAGCATGTGTAGTACAGAAACAACCCAGCAGAATGTATACAATGCTGCTATGGTTTTCAATATGTACTATTGGGTTGTCGGAAAAGCCATGACGTATTTTGGCACCCGATAGCGGTTGGGCGGTTTTGGAAGTACTAGAGGCATGCGCAGCTCTGTTATCGCTGTGGAATTCGACAGGTGCCAGTTCTAGCTGCAGTCTAAAAGAAATAGTGAGCAATTTGGTTGAATTGCGGAGATTTGACATCAAGTTGAAGATGGAAGACCTAACTGTGCAGTTTCGCCATATTTTACTGTTTTACTTCCGTAAAGGGAAGAACGTGTGTCAAGCTTGTAAAAAGTTGCGTAAAGTGTACAATGATAATGCTCTACAAGAACGTCAGTGCCAGCGGTGGTTCGCAAAATTTCGTGCTGATGATTTTGACCTCAACGATACTCCTCGGTCGGGAAATCCCACTGAGGTTGATGACGACCAAATCAAAGCATTGATCGAGTCAAACCAACGTTACACGACACAAGAGACTGCAGACACATTGCACATCCATCATTCAAGCGTTCACGACCACCTGAAGAAGCTGGGATACGTAAGCAAGCTCGATGTGTGGGTTCCTCATGAACTCAAAGAAGCTCAATTGACGGTGCGTATAAACATCTGCGATATGCTCATTAAACGTGAGGAAAACGATCCTTTTTTGAAGCGACTGATAGCTGCGCAAAAGGGCCTTGGTCCCGACGTGCTGCTTCGCCTCAAACATCCAAAGCAGACATTCATCAGCGGAAGGTTCTGGTCTCAGTGCGGTGGGATTTTTAAAGGTGTCGTGTTTTTCGAGCTCCTACCACGGAACCAAACAATTAATTCGAATGTGTACTGTCGGCAATTGGACAGTTTGAACGAATCCGTCATCCAGAAACGTCCAGAGCTCGTTCATCGTAAAGGTGTTGTGTTCCATCACGACAACGCGAGACCACACACGTTTGATCGCCCGCCAAAAATTATTGGGGCTTGGGTGGGATGTGTTGCCACACCCAGCATACTCGCCTGACCTTGCGCCGTCAGACTTCCACTTGTTTCGCTCTCTTCAACAGTCCTTGCGTGGTATAACGTTCAATTCAGATGAGGATGTAAATCCGCACCTTGTACAGTTTTTCGCCACAAAAGACAGGTCCTTCTATGAACGAGGCATTCTGCAGCTCACTGAAAGATGGCAAAAGGTTATCGAACAAAACGGGCATTATATCATTGATTGATCTTTGTTCTGTCTATCAATAAATGACCTTTGCAAAACATGGCTAAAATACGTCATGATTTTTCCGACAACCCAATATTTCCCACAAATGTTACTCACATTATCAAAATGGTTTAAAACAAGCATCTGCATGAACACAACCTGTCTTTTGTGGTCCTGGGAAACTATTACATACACCAGGGGTGCCCAACCTTTACTTCTGGTGTGCAACTATTTCTTCTGACAATTTAGCAGAGTGCCACTCCCCTAAAACTTACCCCCTCCCTCCCCCCTTTGCTAAAAATACAACAAAAATGTATTAGGCTTATTTCAATTTTTTTTATTTTTTTTTTTTTGCATAGTATTTCTTGGATTTCTGAGTGGGGTAGGGGAAGTTCTGTGTTATTTCTGTTGCTTACTTCAAATAAAATATTAGAAATAAAAGGAAATAATTTTAATGATGAAAACAAAATAAAACCCTATACCTACAGAGAAAAAATATAGTGAAATCTCGTTAGAACGAATGTCGATAGAACGAATATTTCAAATTAACGAATCTGGGGAAAATCCCCAAAGAAATTACCTATTACTTTCATGTTAAAAAATTTCACTTTAACGAATTTCAGATTAACGAACTTTTAAAAATAACGAATATAAAATTATGGTAAAAGAATGCATTACTCCGGATCAACGAAGAAATTTTTCTTTTGGTCTAACCGGAAATACGTATTCTTATCTTTCAAAAAGTGTTACTGATTGATAAGTTTTTCCTCCTAGAATGCTAACAAGGTTTTTTCTCCTGGACGAGCAGGAATGAACAACATGTAACAACCTACGGTTCTTCCTGTGCTTTTGGAGCAGAACAGAACAGCTGGCTAAGAAGCCACGTTGTCACTGGACCCGCCTCTTTTAACGTTCCTTCCCTCCAAATGAAATGAATACGTCCTGAGTGATTGACAGATAAGCTGAAGTCCTTTCGGGTGCGCAGAGACAAAGAGTAGGTTTTTCGTTAACTGAACAGGCTGCTCTTGTTTAGTAAGAAGGAACTGGTGAGAAAGAACAGGTTTCTCATTCTCAATATGGTTGAAAAAAGAAAATGGAAGCAGTTTTCACTTAAGCAAAAAATTCAGATTATAGAAGCTGTAGAATGTGGAAGAAAACAGATTGATGTTGGAAAGGAATATGGTATAGCCCCGTCTACTGTAGCCACCATTTTAAAAGATAAAGAGAAAATAAAGAAACTTGCTGAACAATCAACCCTTTGCCCGGAAAGAAAACGTCTGCGTTGGGGAAATTTTCAATCAATTGATGAAGCTGTGTACACGTGGTTTAAAGATGTTCGATCAAAAGATGTTCCAGTGTCTGGTCCTATGTTGCAAGCTAAGGCTAAAAAGTTTGCAGACATTCTGAAAATCGAAATGTTTGAAGCGAGCAGTGGCTGGTTATTTTGTTTTCGAGAAAGGTATGGAATAAGTTGGAAGCAGGTGTGTGGAGATGAAAAAGCTGCCGATGTTTCAGCTGCTCATACACGGAAAGAAAATAAGTTGCAGATTTTACAGAAATATGAACTTGAGGACATTTACAACACAGATGAGACAGCATTTTTCTACGAAGTTCTTCCGAATCGCACGATGGGCATGAAAGGTGAGCAGTGTAAAGACGGGGAAAAAATCAAAAGTTCGCATTTCTGTCATGTTTTGCTGCAATGCAACTGGAACGAAAAACTAAAACCTTTATTTATAGGAAAGTCTGCCAAGCCTCTGCGGTTTAAGAACGTTGCGTCACTTCCATGCCTGTACGAAAACAACAACCGATCATGGATGACTCAAACTATCTTTTTAAAATGGATAAAAGAACTGAGTAATGAAATGAAGAAAGTGTAAAGAAACATTGTTTCATTGGTCGATAACTGTTCAGCACAATTTCCCCATAGAAAAGTACAGAAGCAGCCCAAGTGGGCATACACAGCTGATACGAAGTGGAGCCCACGGAAAACGCAGGGCATGCGACTGATGTCATGTTCTCTCCCTACTAACCTCCTATTTTGATTCAGAAATCGTTTGAAGAATAAAATTGTTGGCATTTTTAAAATTGGTTAAAAAAAAAACCTTAAAAATTTTTTACATGTTTTTGTTACTTTTATAAGACAATTGAGTTGGAAATTCACACAGTATTAGTGTATTGTGTATAATAATGTGGCACCTACAAAAGCTAAATAAATGAAATAAATAATTATCTAGAGAAAAAAAAATTCTGTAATTAACTACAGTTTGCTTCATTTTAGCATTTCAGGCATCTTATTGTACCAGATAATCTGACTGGATGAAATTTAAATTAGACTTAAATACTTAGAAAAATGCATGGGTAATTCGATTAAAAATGTCTGGAACGCCCAATAATTTTTCAAGTCGGCGCCTATGCAACAAACCATTTCCAATCATTTATGTGCAATGGGAAAGATTCAGAAAGAAGGAAAATGGGTGCCACATGACCTGAGCCAGAGGAACAAGGATGAGCGTGTCATGAAGTGTTTGAATCTGTTGAATAAACAACAGTCTTTCCTGTGGAAAATCGTTACGGGTGATGAAATGTGCATATGGTATGACAATCCCAAATGCAAAAAACACTGGGTAGACCCCGGTGGAGCAACGACTTCTACACCGAAACGCAAATTCACTCCAAGGAAGTTCTGCTGTGCATCTGGTGGGATATGAAGGGTGTGGCTCTATTATAAACTATTGGAACAGGGTTAAACTGTTACTGCTGATCGCTACAAGCAACAATTGCTGCGATTGAACCAGGAAATATGTCGGAAACGTCCATTCACAGGCAAAAGATTGCGTCCCGTGAAATTATTACTTGACAACGCTAGGTCGTATGTCGTGAATCGGTCAAGGAAACGTTATTGACGCTTGGCTGGGAAGTTTTGGAGTACCCGGCATATAATCCCGTCATAGCCCCTTCACTCTATCATTTGTTCCGATCGATGCAACATGGGTTGTCTGCTGTATGGTTCCGGACATGTGACGAAGTGCAAAAATGGGTTGATGACTTCATCGCGTCATACGACGAAGTATTCTTCATCGCTGGAATCAGTCAGCTGCCCGACGGATGGCGGAAGGTGATAGGTAATGGCACATATTTTGATTCGTAAAGGTATTTTGTTTTCTCTCAAATTACATGTTGCATTGTCTTAAAACACTTGAAAACTTATTTGTACACGTAATATATACTCATATATAAGTAAAGAAATATAAGAAAACGTTTTCTAAAGATGGGGTTGGCTCATGTGCCAGTAGTCAGTCAAAAAAAGGAAGTGCTTGTGGTTCACCAGGAAGAGTGTCTTCATATTTTTTCATAAGCTTTCCTAGTGAACATACATGAGACTGACTGAGGAACAAAAAAGCTGAACTTTTTAATTGGGTGAAAAAAATCAGAACATGCGACAAGAAAGTGTGAATATAAAGCAGCACGAGAATGATGCAATTGTTCACTCTATTCACAATATAAAATTACTGAATTCAAAACAAAATGAAGTGATTTTAAAAGACACTGCTTCAAACACATCCCTCTCTCTCTCTCTCTTTTTTTGTACTTGCAACACATCAGCTCAATTTTCCTCTTGTGTTGCTTTCTTTTCAGCAAGTTCCATGGCCACATTTGTCTTTTGTTGACTCTGCAGCTGCACAGCAATCTTTGCTTAGTTTTTCTTTCCGTTGATATAATTCCCTTCCTATTTCTTCACCACTTTTCTTTCCTCCTCCCCTTTTATTCCCTCAGATGACAATAATTTATCCGTCACGCTGAAAGAACTTTCAGCCTGAGGGCCACGAATGCATGGTATCAAAACTTCGCTACTTCAGATAAATGGTGACTTTCAGAATATGAATACTTTTAAACACCATGCATCGATTCTAACAAATTTTTAAACTTCGTCACTTCCGTTTTTGGAAAATTTCCTCTCCCTTATCAAGCTGAAGTGCAGACATTTATGGGGAAAGGTAACACTTCAACAACACAACATAGTGAGAACATCACGGGGGAAAAATAAAAATGCGATTTCGGGAGAAATCTTCGCTCCGACCAACTTCCGTTTTCGGAAACTTCTTCCTCCATTTCTAGGTTGAAATGCAGTATTTGTGGAATAAAAGGATATTTAATACTGGGCAGAAGGAACATCGCGAGAAAAAAAAAAAGAACACAGGAGAAATCTTCGCTGTATTTAACTTCCGTTTTCGAAAGTTTCGTAACACAGAATCCCGTCGTCAAATGAAAAACGAATCCCTCTCCCCCATTATCACCCCCAAAATTTCTGTTCAGTTGTGCATTGATCTCGAGTATGCCCAAAATGATAACGGAATTCTTCGAATTCACGGAAGAATCTTTGCCTGAAGACTAGAGGGAAATCTTCGCGCCGTCTGAACTTCCGTTTTTGGAAATCGTTGCCCACAGTTTCATGCTGAAATACAAGCATTTATGCAATAAAATCACATTTAATAACAATATTGGGAACAGGCAACATCTTGAGAAAAAAGAAATTATGATTACGGAAAAAATCGTCACTCCGTTTAACTTCAGTTTTCAAAAGTTTTGAAAGACGAAATACTATTCCCAGGCGGAAACGACCCACACCTCCTCCCCCATTTCTGCATCGATCTCGGGAATTACCCAAATGATGACAAAAAGAAATCGGAATTCCACGAATCCGCGGAAGAATCTCATGAATGTAGTGTAGCAGGTGTTTTCCATTCCTCACACCTCACTATATTACCTATGGAGAAAGTATTTCCTTCTTTTCTTTCATACAAAATTAAAGCTCAAAATCCTTCTGCTGCCATCTTTTATGCCCACAAAGTTTTCACAGCAGAATGTCAATTTTCAACTTTTATTTCACTTAAAACTTATTGTTACAGCAAAAAGACTGTAAGGAATGGGAAAACATGTATTTTAACTGGAATTTAAGCTCAAAAATTGGTACGTCTTTGCTGTGAAGATCAGTTTACAAGTCACGAAAGATAGTGCCCACTCTTGCACAGACATAACTCGCACATAAGTTATGAGATTGCACTTTTTAAATGTGGTATGGCTCAGAACGTTTTAAGAACTAAACTTCTTAGGCCTCCAGCATGTTGTGAAATGAGGCCAAACCCGAAGTGCGCGTGCACACATATGGATCTATTTTATAATCTAAAATTATTGCTTGGTATACCTTTTTATTTTCATCTCAAGAAAATACCACTAAAATTTCTTGCATTGCTTATAGGTAATATGTTTACATATGCAATTAATGTATACTAGCGTGTAAAAAGTCTACCACAAGAAACCACACGAAAAGAAAAAATAAAGAATTATACAACATTAATCCAGGACCTTGAAACGGTGGAAATAAGGTAGCTTACATCAAGGTCAGGTCAAATTCAAAGGAAGAGTTTATTTTTCTGCTATTCGGGAAGATCCACAATAAAAATAATCAATATAAATACTTGTTGTAAATAGAACAATAAATAAATAAATGAATTTCTAAAAATGTACATATTTTTTCTTTGATTCAGGGTTTAATAACCACCATGAGCAACTGAAAGCTACAGGCAGTTACCCGTTCCTAATTTAGGGCCGCTGTTTTCTGGGAAGGGAGACAACCAGTGTTGTAAGACAGGTGCACTACACATGCCTCTTTTGTGACTTTAAAAATTGAGGCCCATCTTGGACGAATGATCAGAAACCAGCGCCTTAGACCACTGGGACATCGGACTGCAAAAATACATCGAAAAACTGTTCTCAACAAAAACACTTCAATGCTTTTAAATATGTGGTATACTCCATCCATCCGAACCTGGCAGTCGGCGAAATTGAACTCCCATATTTAGAGGTAGCAGGCATGATAAGCCATGATAGTAGTGAGGATTTATAAGTCTCCCCTACCCCACCCAGTTTGTTCCCATGTCATTTGCTTAAAGGCATTGCTTCTGTCAGAGGATGTGGAGGCGAAAAGTGTTACTGCCAGAGGGTTCCATTGTAACAATAACTTTCCAAAAACTCAGCTGACCACACAGAGAGTGATCAATTAGGTTCCCGATCATCCACCAGGTGTTTTTTTCTCCGTTCTTGTAATAAGGGGAAAATCTTCTGTCATACCCCCACCCTACCCTATCCCACAAACGACTACTGAGAGTAATTTAACACCTCGTCATTCAAGTGAATTCCACAGGGAACGAGGCGCATTATCCTGCCTGCTACCACCCGTAAATGTAGGAATTCAATTTTGCCGACTGCCAGGTTCGGATGGACGGAGTATACATCAGTGGTATGATAAATTAAACGATCCAGACTAAAGCTATGAGGTTATGACGGAAGAGACTAATGTAAGGTTTAAGAATAGCTTTAAACCTTTTCGCTCAGTTTCTATAACCTTCCCCACGGGGCAACAAGCTCGGTTGCATAGCATCTTTCTTTATGGGAAAGAGATTCCCTGTAGGCCTGCAAGAAACTAGAGCAGTGTTCTCTTCTGTGAGTTGGTGTGGGGAAAAATAGCGTAACACAGATATTCTGAGCTACTTGGTCAAAGTGGTGTTTGACTGAGGCCCCCGCATGAACACAGGGTTTGTCCATGTGATAAAACATTACTGGGTGTGACAACATGGAGCATCAAAACCATAATGCAGTGTTCACCTTGGAACTCTGCCAACACAACTCAGAACAACTCTATCCACTCAGTGGAAGCAAAGTAACTGTAAAAAAAGAATGGTGCATTTGTAGACAGCATCATAAAAATGGAGCACAGGAATACCAGGCAACATTATGCCATCAAATTTCTTATCAAACTCCATGAAAACATAAAAAATTGCAAAAAGCTTATGGATACCAAGCTTTAACCTGAGTGCAAGTTTTCCTACGGCATAAGAGCTTTTTGGAAGGATAGGAAACAAAGATGAATCATATGCAAGGAGGACAGCAACATCATCCGAAATTCTGGAAAGAGTAAGGGATCAAGTCAGATTGATGGTTCACAGTAAGACTGGTAACACATGAACTTGATATAAGTCATTGAGAGATCTGTGAAATTTTAACAGAGCATTTGGATATACAGAAAACTGGGCTAAAAAACCTCAGCTTTGAGCAAAGGGGAGACTACAAAAGTGTGATGACCTCCTTCAGCATCTTGGAACAGAGCCAGTTTTTTTAAGTGATTGATAATAGATGATGAAACATGGGTTTTTGAATATGACCCCAAAACAAAAAGATGAAGTGAAGAATGGCCACTGGGGACATCTCATTTTCAATCAACAACCTCCAGGAGCTGTGACCAATATACTGAAAGACCTCGTGGAAGATTTCCAAGCAATGCTTCCAGGAGTGGAAGGACTGCCTCGAGTGGTGTGTTTCTTCTGAAATGGATCACACTGATGGGTAAAAATGTGAGCAAAGATGTTTTTAATATCATCTGTCTCATTACTTTTGTGACAGATCTTGTAAGAACTGATTTTGAAATTTAATCTTTCTAAAAACAAAGGGAAAATGCTTGCTCCTTTGATTGATATAGCAAAAAAGACACTGTAAGGAATGGGAAAACACATTTCGTTAGAAATTTTTATTAAACATAAGAAGACACACACTTCTGCATAGATAAATGTCATGTTTTCTAAACTCTTGAAATTTGAGGGTGGCATTTGTGCAGGTTTCAATTCTTGCCAGCTGAACTAAAGGGACAGGCAAATAAGCAAAAGGTCTTGTATGCAAGTACATATGGTAATTCATTTTCACCCAAAAATGCAATTTCTTGTTGTCAAACTCAATTATCTAACCATTTTGAAGAAACAAAAATCACTCAAAACTGACAATGTACAAATAATCTCATAATTTTTCCTGCAGTCAGAAAATCATGGTCAAATAATGCTGTGCTCTTTGAAACACTGGAAATAATGATGCAATTCTTTGCACTAATGGAGACTGGATTGAAATAATGATGTATTTCTTTAGCCACCCCATGAAGTGTGTTTATATCATGCTCTTAACTTCCTGCTAGCCAGAAAACGCATTTTCTGATCTACATGAAAGATCCCTAGGGACTCTCAATCTAACAAGACAAGCAATGAAAACTGATTTCCACCGTAATTTTCCCTGCCCCACTGAAAATCAGGTTTTCTGGTAGAAACAAACTGATTCTAAGGAAGTCACCTTCAAATAAAATGGCTATCTTCACACTGTCAACAATTGCATTTTCTTATCTCAAAATGCTTAATCTCAAGTGATTTATGCCAAAAGAAATGCAACTTCATTTAGGTGCCACAATGTCTAAAACACAAATTGTTCCCATAAAACATGCAACAGAAAAAGCTGAAAATAAGTGGTGGGTGAAGCTGTTGTTTTCTCCCAGCTTCATTGTATTGCTTTTGCAAAAACTTATCAGAAATATTGAATAATGATATGAATTTGGACACAAAAACAAACAAACAAAAAAACACTGTTCCTCCATCAATTTGAGTAGAGTGCATCCAAATCAATTTGGAAAGTTTTTGTTGCTGTTAACAAAAAAACTGATTGATTAAGTCTTGTGCTCACTAATTACTGTCAGCCAGTTTTACACAGGCATGTAAAGCTTTAAGCGGGCGGTCGTAGTGAGCGATGGGTTTGCCTCCTCGGGGCGCTCCGTGGGAACAATGGCACACATAGCAGCAACAAGTGCCTCTGTGAATCTTGGAGAGGTGCCAGTTAGTTCTGTGTGACATTGGCGAAAAGACCCCAACTCGCTGGGTTTTGTTCCAGAATCCTTAGGTTGAATGACCAACTGGAACCATCAGCTGTGGGCTAATCCCCCACACTGATGTACTTACCTGATTAAAAAGACAAAAAGAAATATTAAAAATGTCTCAAGTAGGGGATATGGTGGACCTACCACACTTGAGAAGGACGGTCCCACCACGGAATGGACCTGGACTTTCTAAACGGCGTATGAGAAAGAGATCTTGGCTGAGTGAATGCAAGATCGGTGTATGGAATACTAGAGGTATAAATGGCAAGATGAATGAGGCAATTGAAGAGATGAATAAGTATAGATTGGATGTGCTGTGTGTAAGTGAAACCAAAAAGAAGGAAATTGGTATAGAAGAAGTGAATGGAACGGTGTGTGGTCTGGAGTATTGGATAATGTGAGAGCACAGGCTGGTGTAGGTGTGATTTTAAGAGAAAAGATGAAGAACAATTTGATCCGCTATAGTTGCATAAGTGAGATAATTATTTGGATTCGTTTGAAAGTGAAACCAGATAATAGTAATTGTTGTAGTGTATGCTCCTTGTGACTCTGAACCTTTTGATAGGAAATTTTCTGGAATGAGCTAAAAGCTGTTTTGAGCCAGTTTGGTGCTAAAGAGAAAGTTATAATAGCAGGGGATTTCAATGCTAGAGTAGGTGTGCAGAATGCAATTTTTGACAATGTTCTGGGTAAGTTTAATGATCCTTGTGTGAATGATAATGGTGAAAGATTAATTGAACTGTGCATTGAGAATGGTTTGTATGCATCTAATACATTTTTCAACCACAAGTATATCCACACATATACTGTACTTGGGAAAATCGTACTTTTGGTCAAAGGAGTGTGATTTTGTTGTCTATGATCAGCGTCTGAAACACATAGTTGTTGACACTCGTGTGCTTGAGAGGTGCGGCTGTTGGCTCTGATCATTACTTGGTAGTGTCACGAGTGAAACTGAATGTTGGTTGGAGGAAAAGGAATAGGCCCA
Source organism: Macrothele yani (assembly GCA_039090855.1). Lineage (NCBI taxonomy): Eukaryota > Metazoa > Arthropoda > Arachnida > Araneae > Macrothelidae > Macrothele > Macrothele yani. Next base: position 69,585,339 of record CM077018.1, read on the forward strand.
GGATGGAAAGAATAAAGGTTGAAAGGCTCCCTGAAAATCATCAGCGTTATTCTGACGTACTCAGAGAATGCCTGAAGGAGCTGAAGTCTTGTGAGAGGCATGTAGAAAAGAAGTGGGAATGTTTTAAGAACTGTGTAGTCACTGCTGCTGAAGAGGTCTGTGGCACACCACAATAGTGGGTAACAATAGAGGTGATGCTTGGTGAAATAGTGAGATTGAAGAGGCAGTAAAGAGAAAAAAGAAGCCTATTTGTGGATGTTGCAAGGTAGAGTTTCTGTGGATGAATATCACTGTAAGAAGCATGAAGCCACTAAACTGGTTCGCCAGAGTAAGGCAAAGGATAAGAAGGAGAAGGTGGAAAGACATGAATTGGCTTTTTGGAAAGATAAGAAATCAATAAATAAGTACAGCGCTCTTTCCACGTTCCAGAAACACACAGCAACCGAAAAATTGTTTTTCAGCAGCCGCTGTGGAATTGAACCACAGAACTCTCGATAACTAGCCGAGCGCGTTACATTTACACCACGGTGGCCAACAATCCATGGTGCTATGTGTATTTTTAAGTCAGCTTCCGAAATCAGAAATCCGTAAGATGGGCTCAGCTACTGAGGCGTCTCCATCAGGTGGGCATTAACGGCACTGGCTATATATATATATATTATAGCAGTTAAATCCAAAAGGCGAGATCCAAGGTGAAAAAGAACGTGGAAAGAGCGATGTACTTATTTATTTATTTACTGTCGCCATGTATTTGGAGGATTTTCAGATAAGAAATCTTTCTGGAAGTACGTGAGACTCAGGAAAAATAGGGGAAACAAAGTGTTCAGTTGTGTGAAGAATAGGGTTGGGGGAATGATATGGGAGCCCAATGAGTTAAGTGAAAGATGGGGTGAATATTTCTGTGAGTTATTAGATCAGGAAAGCAAAGATGATTCTGAGAGAGATGCAGATGATGGCACAGTGAAGGATGAAAGCACAGGAGGGATCTCAAGAGAAGTGTGTAAAGCTCTAAAATCTCTTCAGAATGGTAAGGTTCCGGGAGTTGATGGTGTAACTGCTGAGATGTTGAAATATGGTGGTGACTCTGTAATTGATTGGTTAACTGAAATTTGCCAGTTGTGCTGGGAGTTAGGAATGGTCTCTCAGGATTGGAGGGATGCTATCATTGCTGTCTTGTATAAGGGAAAAGGTGATCAGACTGACTGCAAGAACTATCATGGTATTAGATTATTAAGTGCGCCAGGGAAAGTGTTTAGTAAGGTCGTTATTGAAAACGTATGGGGTGTTACATCAGAGAAAGTGCGGGATGTTCAGAGTGGTTTTATGCCTGGTAAAGGCTGCACTAACCAAATTTTTGCATTATGCATGATGATTGAAAAGTATCTGGCTGTTGGTAAGAAAGTTTTTTTTTTGCCTTCATAGATTTAGAGAAAGTTTACGACCGAGTAAATAGGACACAGTTGTGGAAGCTATTGAATGAATATGGTGTTACTGGGAATCTACTTAATAGTGTAAAAGCCATGTATGCTGACAGTAGAGCCTGTGTACGAGTGAATGGTGTTTTATCAAAATGGTTTTCTATTGTTGCAGGAGTCAGGCAAGGTTGTGTAATGTCTCCATGGCTGTTTAATACATTTATGGATGTGTGATGCCAAAATAGATAATACTGGTTTATGTCTTGGTGATATCCGTGTGTGCAGATTGCTGTATGCTGATGACACTGTCCTGTTGGCAGAGAGCAAAAGTGAGTTGCAGAGTAAGTTGTCCCAGACGTACAAAGTTTGCATGAAATTCAAACTGAGTATAAATAAGGGAAAACCCAAAGTTATGGTTCTTGAGAGAGGAACTGGTAGCACTGAATGTAATGTAAGTGTAAATGGCAAAGTGATTGACCAGGTGAGTGAGTTTGTGTATTTAGGAAGCATGTTTGACAGAGAACAAATTGGATGGTGAAATTAGTAGGCGAGTGAATTCTTAATTGAAAGCCATAGCTGCTTTGGGAGGTTTTCACAGGAATGATGGGTTCTCAAGAGAGTCCTGCATGGCTGTGTATGAGAGTGCAATTGTTCCTGTTCTGATGCATGGCAGTGAAACCTGGGTACTGCAGAAGAAACAGGAGTCGTTTGTGTGCTGGAGAAATGTGTTACTTACGGGGGAAGGGGCAAGACACGTTCTGATTGTGTGAGGAATGAAGATATGTTGCAGTTGTGTGTTGTGAAGCAAAATGTTGTTAGCAAAATGGAGACTATATGCTTCGGTGGTTTGGCCATGTTGAAAGAATGGGTGAAGAGATGCTTACTAAGAAAATCTTTTTAGCCCAAGTAGCAGGAAGGAAAAGCAGAGGAAGGCCAAGGAAGTCATGGGAGGATCAGATTCAGGAGTGTCTCCATGAGAAACAAATTATGAGTATGAAGTATAGAAGATCTTGTGTACGGCGTGTAATGAATGTCAGTGAAGCCCGAGTTGTATGTCAAAATCGCTGTAAATGGAGAAGTTTGATACGGCAACAGTAAGTAAAAACTATCTGGTGGTTTGTATTTCTTTTTGGTGCTAACCTCTAATCTCAGAGAACAGCTCAGTGATATGCATGTATGTATCAAAGAAATGGCCATATGCTTCCTTTAAAAGATCACTTTCTTTTGCAAAAAAAAAAAAAGAGAAAGACAAAATTAATTAAACAAGAACTTGAAATTTTTACATGACATTTTGTTCATAAGCATTGGAAGAACTGCATTAGTGGCTGCTGTTTAGCATACATGGCCTTAATAATTTTCTGAATGATATTTACTTGAATTTGTACAAATGGGCTAGGCAATTTGCTGGAAAAAATTAAACAATCTAGCAGCTACCCATCCTGACGGCTGTTCTTTCCCACAAGTGACAGCTGAAAAAGATACTCAGTTGTAAACAGTGTACAGTAAATCTCAATAATACAAGTTATGGTAAACCGAGTTCCGCTTAATCCAAGGTCATTTGCAATGAAACATAAAAAAAAATCTAATAAAAAAAATTCTGGGCGATTTGCATGTGAAAATTTTTTAAACAGAGTCGAAAAAGGCCCTTTTCAGGTAATTTAGAAGCCAATACCAGGAACTCTTGAAAGATAGACAAGGGACAAAACGTGCAACCCTGTTGGTGTGAAACTTTGAAAAACCATTGAAGCTGGAGACCGTTCGAAAAAGAAAAAAAAAGAATAAAAAAAAATTTTTTGATGCCAACTGGAAAGTGAAAGGGGAGGAGAGGCCTCTAAAAGGAAGCTGAAAATAGAACAAGACCAGTGTTGTTTTAATGTCTCGGCACACAGGCATGTTGTGTAGCCTACTGAATATGTGATTAATATGTCAATGTGTTCTGGGAACTTGATGCAAGAAGACAACAAAATCTAAAACTAAAAGGAGTGGCAAAAGAAAACATGTTGCTGTTTCTCTGAATATAAAGATCGATGTCTTGAAAAGAATAGATACAGGAGGGAGTATAAAAAAGGTGGCAAATGAATTAGGCATTGGCAAAGTGACAGTGGGTGATTGGAAAAGGAATCAATCAAAAATTGAGAAGTGGACCATTGAGAACTTTTCAGCCGAAGAGTGCGGGCAAACAAGGAAATGTTTGCAAAAAAGTGAATACGAAAAGACCAGTGGGGCATTTTTGTTGTAGTTTTCCCAGCAACGACCGAAAGGAAGTTCAATATCGGGTCCAATGCTGCAAGAAAAGGCATTGCATTTTTGTAGAGAACTAAACAAAGTTGACAATTTCTCTGCTAGAGTCGGGTGGTTAGACCAACGGGAAAAAAAGGTTCGAAGTTCGTTAGCTAACCATCTGTGGCGAGAAACTTTATGCTGATTTTGAAGCAGCAGATTCCTTTCGCACGAAACTCAAAGACTTGATGCCAACTGGAAATTTTACCGCTGAACAGTTGTACAACTGCGCCAAAATGGGACTTAACTTTAAAATGCTACCTAGCAGATCTTTAGTGTCTCAATCTGAAACATCAGCACCCGACTTCAAGCAAAGCAAGGAGCGAATAACTGTTATGGCTTGTTCTAATGCGTCGAGAACTCAAACTGTTCTTAGTGGTGATTGGGAAATCTAAAAAACCATGGGCATTTAAAAATTTGTGGCCGAAACTGAAAATATTTGAAGGAAAACAACGTACCTTGAAAAGTGATACCTCAAACTGATAACGCCACATGACATCACACCCAGATATCGAAGATTTGTCTACCGGGGTGATAAAGGCCCTGTTTTTCCCTTCCAATGTTACCAGCCTCATCCAGCCAATGGACCAAGGGGTGACTAATAACCTCAAACAGAAGTACTGCAAGCAATTACTAGCACATATTTTGGAGGAAACTGATGGAGAAGAATCCTTGACAGTTCATTTTTTTTAAAAATCGATCAAGGACGTGATTTACTGGCTTGAGGAATCATGGGCACAAATCAGATCCGATATGCTCATGAAATGTTGGAGTAATCTGCTCAAAAATGAAAAAGAAAATGATGACTTGGAGATGAAGAAAACGCTGGAAAAGACGATCTCACAAACCTAGTTTTACAGATACCCGGATGTGAGAATGCACCAGAAAATTGTGTGACCAATTGGCTTTCCTGCGATGACCAGGAAGAAATTACAGATGAAGCAATTATTCACATAGTTACTAATGAAAAGGATTCGGAATCAGATGAAAGAACTGACTGTGCACAAGAAAAACAAAATTCTCATGCGGAAGGTACGGCAGCACTAGAGACTGCCCTTAGACACGTAGAGCAGCAACCAGAATCATCGCCAGCTGATGTCATTTTTCTAAAAAGGGACAGATAGCACTGCAAAAAAAAAAAGATAATTTGCAAAAAAAGCAGAAGACATTAGATGATTTTTTTTCTTGTCGTTAATATGATGAAAGTCATAGTCTCTGTTTAAATCATTTTTGCTAACATTTTCATTAATCATTAAAAATCATTTCTACGAGATTTAGGTTCATATTTAACTATCTTCGTTCAGAATCGTGCTCGTGTTTTGAAATTTTGCTTAATCCGAGTTGGTTCCGGTCTTGATTACCAAGACTCTACTGTAGTTTTTTTTTTTCTTGTCAGAATGACATGTAACACTTCATGTGATCTTCCTAAAACAAGGGCTGTTCATGAAATGTATGAATCAGATGGCCTAACAGCCTATACATCTAGGGAGTGGGGGCTATTCTTTCCTTGAAACAACACAGGTGATAATGACAGCCACTAAACTGCAGTATTCCAACTCAAGTCTCATTTCTTTTTTTCAGAAAACTATTTCAAAAGCTATTCTATAATTTCTGAAATCAGCAAAATAATGCCACAACTTTGACAAATATTTCATTTTGTCAAGATATTGTTGCAAACAGGAATACACAACCCAATGTTCTTTTGTTCCAAAGATATGAAACTAACATGTATAACTGTATATTTTTACAGTTAAATAAGCTACTGTGTGAAGCACTTTATTTCAACATATATAAAAACTGTGAAATATGTTTTACAGAAATTACATTTTTTATTATTATTATTATTGTTTTTATTAGGGTTTAACAACCACTGTGAGCAACTCATGGGCTATAAGCAGTTGCCCGTACCTAATTTAGGCTCACTGGTTCCAAGGAAGGGAGAGAACCAGTGCCGTAAGACAAAGACAACATCCATGTCTCAAAGGGATTCCAACCTGGACTCATCACAGATGAATGGTCACAAGCCAGTGCTTAGACCACTGCGCCACCAGGGCGGTGAAATTACACTGTACCAAAAGCTTGATATTTTAACAATTAACTATTCTTATGTTTTCTAGCTTTAAAAAAATATGGTACATGACTAATATGCAAACAATGCCTGAGTAAGAGAAAAATGAAAATTAAATCTCTTGATACCTGAAGCTTTAAAAGCTTTTTGTCAATCAACTTCAGCATAAGACATTTCAAAACAATTTACCGTATATACTCGCGTATATGTCGAAAATTGGAACAAAAAAGGAGCTTCAAAGTAAGGGGGTCGGACTTATACACAGAGCCTAAAAAAATCGTAAGTCCAAAAGTTTTTCCCAAGAGGCAAAAGGTAATCTATCCCAAAAGAAAAAAAAAAAAATGCTGATGCAGTATTAATTAAAAAATCGCGACCCTCCGAGAAAAAAAAAAAAAAAAAAAAAAAAGAAAGGAAGAAAAAACACTGATGCGGTAGTAATTTCTTAGCGCTTTGAAAAATCTCCTGGCTTTGCGTTTCCACAGTGTAGTCGCAGCCACGCATCGAAAGCTCCGCCCTCCCGACTACCAGTTTATTGTGCTGACCTACGACCTAACGCAGCCATTCGATAGCCATTGTTAGGTGTTGCTTGTTCTTAATCATACATGTTTTTGTCTCGCTTCTCCTATTATGGCTGACACGGATTGTGTATAGAAACGGATGTCCTATAACACAGAATTTAAGTTGAAAGTGGTTTCTTTTGCAGAAAATACTAACAATTCTAATGCTTCACGTCAATTTGGCATTAACGAAAAACTGATTTGAGATTGGTATTAAAAAAAATGGACTTGGTAAAAATCCCAAAATCGCAAAAGGCGCTGCGCCGTGGAACGGCATCTTTTCCAGAGCTGGAAATTGTCTTGAATGATTGGATTGTGGGCTGCAGACTAAATGGTTACATTGTAACACGAACTGGTATACGTTTGCGAGCAATGAAGCTCGCAAAAGATGAAAAGTTTGCAGCCGCAAATAACACTTTTTGTGCCTCACCAGGTTGGTGCACAAGGTTCATAAACCGCTATGGGTTGCGTCTATGCCAGCGCACCAAAATTGCACAATAGTTACCTTGTGACCTCGAAGCAGAGATAATGGAATTTCAAAAGTATGTAATTCAAAAGAGACTGCTTTTGAACTTTCCCAAATAGGGAACATGGATGAAACCACCTTGTGTTTCGACCTTCCTGGAAATAAGACGGTGAACCAAAAGGGTGAAAAAAATATCATGATTAAAATGACTGGCCACAAAAAAAAAAGTTTCACGGTTGTTCTTTCCTGTTTGGCCGACGGCAGGAAGCTACCTCCGGTAATTATTTTCAAATGCAAAACTCGGCCGAAAAGCGTAGTCTTTCTCTGTCTGGTGTGCTCGTTCGTGCCCATGAAAAAGGATGGATGAACGAATCCGGAACAATTGACTGGTTAAAGAATGTGTGAAACAAAAGGCCAGGATAACTTTTGAGGAAACCTTCCCTTTTGGTGTGGGATATGTTTGTTGCACACCGTTGTGCAGAAGTGAAAAAACTGCAGAAAATTCACAAACTAGCTGTCATCCCAGGTGGGTTGACATCTGTTCTTCAACCACTAGATGTCTGCATTGGATAAGTTCTGATTTGCCGACTGAAACCAAGGGCGGAAATCTAAAGAAGCCGAATATCATTTTGATTGCGCGATGGGTCAAGGATGCTTGGGATGCGATACCTGTGGAAATGGTCATGAAATCATTTAAGAAATGTTGCATTAGTAACGAACTTGATGGCACAGAGGATGATGAGATTTTTATGAGCGACGACGACAGCGATTCTTATGACACAGGCATAGATGGGAATACTGATGTTTACAATGGCGCGCCTATGACAGACTTTTTAACTGTTTGCCGAGTTTGACTCGGAATCGGATTTTGAAGGGTTCCGATGAAGTTTTTGGGTATGCAAATTAAAATTATTATTATATATATATAAAAAATTCGTTTTCAAATGTTTTTGAATAAATTCATTGATTTTTTTTTTTTTTCTCATTCTGGGATCGACTTATACGCAGGTTTTTAAGTTTTACGATTTCTTTACTTTGAAAGTGAGGGGGTGATTGAATTCCAAGGGACAGGAAAAGACCCAGAAGAAGACCACATGGAAGATGGGTGGATGAAATTCGAAAGTATGCGGGAGTGACATGGAGGAGACTGGCACAAGACAGACCGTTGTGGAGGAAACTTGGGGAGATCTTCGTCCAGCAGTGGATTGATAATGGTTGACAATGATGATGATGATATACGGTAATTACTTCTTAGATATGGCGAAGCTCAGTTATAGCACACACCACAGGAGCCAGGAGTTTCCTTTGAAATAGCCATTTTTAAGCATACCTTTCGGGGAAAAAAAGAATATGTGCTTATGTTACCACTACATATGTCTGTCCATCTGTGGACACTAAGAAATTTAAGAATATTTCCTGCTGCTACGCTCTTGCCAGATTAGTGAATGTTTTCTAAATTGGATGATGTGCAGGTAGCATTGCAACAGTACCCTACAAAATACCTCAAGATACTCAATGTAATCAGGAATACCATACAGAAGTGCTCAGAAAGCTGTGAGACAGTTGCACCTGCATCCACATTGGTTCACTTAGTGCAGGAACTGAAGAACCTGGACCCATTTTCTTTAAGATGACAGTAAACAGTGTGATATGCCAAGCCATCATCACACACTTCATTATGTTCATGAATGCAGTTGCTGGATGCAGCAAGACAATGATATGTGCCATGTGTCTCACAAAATTGATTAAACAAATACAATAAATCACACTTCTCTTTGTTAATGAGGAACAGTACACCAATTACGTAGGAAATAGTAACACTATACTAGTGATCCGATTTATTGGCATAGGAAATAGACACAAGTGTTTCTAATTCTAAGCTTTCGCACATCAACCAGATGGCTTTTTCAAGGAAGTTAGACAGAAACTGGAAACTGGATAATACACTGCTGGCCACCCAAAATGCAACACCAAGAAGGACACGAGATAGCAAAGCCAGATTTACTGGACACATAACAGCAGATACAAAGATGAAACGATTGAGCTTACAGGCCCGTGCGAATTGCGGAACATGCAGACATCAATAGTTCGTGTGGCCCCCATGGCTGGCAATAACGGCCGCTACACACTGCGGCATCGAACGAAAGAGGCTTTGGATGTGGGCTTGTGGTATGTCGGTCCAGGCTGCTTCCATACGTTGCCATAGTTCATCAGGCGTAGCCGCAGGTGGTGCTTGCCGAGTCACTCGGTTGCCGATCAGCGACCAGACGTGTTCGGTGTGCAACAAATCGGGAGAACAGGCAGGCCACGGCAGCAGTGACACGTGGTGGGCCGTGAAGAATTGTTGCTCGATGCGTACCACGTGCGGGTGCGCATTGTCCAGTTGAAACGTGGCCGCTGGCAGGTCCTGCAGGTAAGGGAGGACTACAGGCTCCCAAAACGTCACAGATGTAGCGGTGGCTGCTGAGTGTACCGGCGATGCGTACCAGAACAGTGCGGGTGTCATATCCAATTGCTCCCCAAACTATAACGCCAGGCGACTGACCAGTATGGCGATGCATAATGCAGGCGTCATACAGTCTCTCGCCGCGGATCCGACCATCGTTGTGTTGCAGGCAGAAGCGGGATTCGTCGGAGAAGACAATGTCGTGCCATTCCGTAGTCCAGGTGCGATGTTCAACGGCCAACTGCCGCCGCACTCACCGGTGGTGTAATGTCAATGGTAATCGGAGCAATGGGCGCCATGCGACAAGTTCCCGCTTCTGCTGATGACGTCGAATGGTACGTGCTGACACAGGTTGTTGCGCAAAACACCCTAATTCCTGCGCTAACGTTCGTGATGTGGCGGTGCGAGCCGTCAATGCCCGCAGCACAACATGCCGTTCCTCTCGTTTGGTGGTGTGCCGCAGCTGCGGCAATCGCTCACGTCGGTCCACCAGTCCCTCCTACACCCACCAAATCCATACTCACCTCGCTGTGGCTGGATGTCGTCTCACACGGGCGCCGATATCTCGGTAAGATAAACCGCTGTAACGATAAGCCACTATTCATCCTCTGTCGAACTCCGAAACGTGCTGGAATGACTGCCGTGGGAAGCTTCCTGATGCGACGAGGCATCAGGAAACTTCCCACACACAAGTCCGGCAGCACAACACACTTCCACTACTTACCCCGCCTTCTGTGCACCCTTCTTACAGTGCTTCTCGGTGGCATGCCGGGTGCACATGATTTGCATATGCCATGCAATGCTAATCGTTTGAATGTCCTCTCGCGGGCGACGCATGCTGCGAATTTCAGGCCAATCGGATGCTTCCTTCTTGGCGTTGCATTTTGAGTGGCCAGTAGTGTAGAAAGCTTTAACAGTTTGAATGTGGGAACTTGACAATAAATAGATATGATGTTATATTCATTTAAAGATACGTGGCATCCCGTTGGTTGTGCACGTGGTATCCTGGTAGGGAGAAGGTGCTGAATAATAGAACGCTTTAACAATTTGAACGTGGGAACTTGTAAATAGATACGACGTTATATTCATTTAAAGATACGAGGCATCACGTTGGTTGTGCGTGCAGTATCCTGGTAGGGAGAAGGCATTACTTGAAGAACTGGTTCAAAATTTGTGGCAACTCGATTGAGACGCTATCATTGCAAATGACGCACAAGCTATTTGGCGAAAGCGAAAACGAAATTCCTCGCGAGCTATAGAAGTGTCATCGGCATCACGGTGACACCCAACGACGTTTCTTTTTCTTTATTCGGCGAAAAAAAAATGTCTCACGAGCCCTGCCATGCGAGCTATGGGGCATAATCGGCCTGGCGATTTACACCCAACTTTTTCGATGAAAAAAAAAAAATACTCGCATGTGCCGATATGCAAACTATACAGGGCGATTCGGCTAAGGGTGTACAAACTTCTGGGAGGGGTAGGTTGCACAAAGACAAATCCGAATCACATAGCAATGCAGGATCGGAAACGCCAACTTCATGTGCTAGTGTACAGAGAGGACAAGAAATGAAAGAGCAGCACGTAAGAGAACAAAACACTTTTTATTACTCAGACAAGACATTTGCAAAATGCATTGAGGTTCAGCAGGTGTTCAAAGTTGCGACCATGAGCTGTAACACATGCTTGACAATGTCGGCACATGGAATCACGTACATTTTAGAAAATTCCTGGCGTGTCTTGGACTTCCGAAGCAGCTACAGAGATGCATGCAACAAGGTCCTCATCACTTTCAACGGGGGTGTCGTACACCAGTCCTTTGATGTAACCCCAGAAGAAGTAATCAAGACATGTTAAATCCGGCGATCTTGCATGCCAATGAACGGGACCACCAAGTCCGATCCACTGATGTCCAAATGTCATGTTTAAATAACGATGGAAGTCATTGCTAAAATGGGCGGGGGGTCCGTCGTGCTGGGACCACATTGCACAGAAGAACTCAGCCATCCTGCTACCTCTGTGGGCGGTTTACAAATGACGGTATCCTGAAAGAATGTATGAACAGTATTGCGGCCGAACAACGCCATCTACCGCATGAAGACGGTGTTTCCGACCCTGCATTGCTATGTGATTCCAATTTGTTTTTGTGCAACCTACCCCTCCCAGAAGTTTGTACACGCTTAGCTGAATCACCCTGTAGAGGCATCATCAGAGTGGCTTGGCAATTTCGTTATGTCGGGTGCCACCCGACAGTCGAGTGGAAAGGGTTAAAACGTTTGCACCGAAATTTTCACAAGCACAAAGCCACATGTAATCAATGTAGAGTTTGCAAAAGGCACTGAGCTAAGCTCCCTCTCGGCTTTTGCGCACAGCACTCTCAAATGGCTGTACGGGAAATCACGTGACAAAAATCCGCCTCCGTTGGCAGGGGAAGTCAGAACATCAAAGGCATATAGGGACTACCTGTAAAGTGCGTTTTTTCAACCAAAAGATGTAAAAAATAGAAAATTGCTTGCAGGGATCTTGCTTGGGCTTTTCCATAGTTTTTTGGGTGACTTCTGTAGAACCGTAAGATGGAGTGAAAATCCGTACAAACTACGGAAATACCATAAAAGTTTGCATCTCTGCAGATATATAAACAGGACACCCCTTCAAAAGCAAATGAATGGATCCACTGCAAACAGTATACAAAACAAGCCTGCAGCCGACCGCGATCATATCGCACTGTGAGGTTGAGTGAAAATGTTGCAGCGGGAGAGAACTGACTTTGAGAAAGGAAAGATTGTTGGATGTTATATTAGTGGGTTGTCTATAAGAGAAACCGAGAGGCGTTCAACATATCCAAGTCAACTGTTTTGGATATACTGAATAAGTGGAAGACACATGGCGTGCCTGAAGCAACAAAACGTGTCGGCAGACCAAAGAAAATCAGTGATAGAGGATGTCGAAGCCTCAGTAGAGTTGTTACAGCTAATCAACGGAGTACTTACTGCACAAGGCCACAGTGTACGTAGGGTGTCCCAAAAAATAAATTTTTAAATATTTTGACTCTCACCCCCTAAAAAGTTTTGTTTGGTGTACTTAAGATCTCCTGTAAAATTTCAGCTTAAAAAAAATATATTTAGAGGTCCCTCAAGGTCGCCAAAAAGTTTAAAAAATAGTTTTAATTCAATAATTTTTTACAGTTACTTACGAAATTATTATCTTTTAAATATATTTTTTATTTAAAATGTTACATGCTTTTAATGTCTTTTTTTAAAAAAATGTACCCTATTGGTAATATTTAGTGTAGAAAATATAAGAAAAATTAATGAAAAAAATGACAAAAAACGAACTTTATTCAACATTGCAAAATGCAATGTAAAAAGAATGTTTTACAGCAAAATTCACCTGTCAAGTTTAACCAGATAATAAAGAGGAAAATATTTCATAACATTCTATAAATAACATAATAATTTTTTACATATCTTGAAGATCTTTATGGTTGCACTTCACGAAGTTCTTTCTATGCATTTCAACTACCTGCAATAAATACTGTTTTTGTTCTTTATCTTTTGTTGCATCATTTAAACTTTTGATTAATGCTATGCCTCGCTCAGCACAGTCATTAACACAAGGCAAATGTTTAACAATTTCTTCAGCTTCTTTAAAAGATTGTGTTTCTGGCCATTTCTCAACAGACACGCTTAGGAAGCTGTCGTCTATTTGTGTGGTGTGAAAGAAGCTGCGAGAGATATTTAAGTCATCAAATTTTAAAGGAAGTTTCTTTAATAGGTGCATATTCTTTTTTTTTTTTTTTCACTGATTTTACCAACTAACATACACACTGACGAAAAAAAAAATCCCAACACCACGAAAAAATAGTTGTAGAGGAATGAAATGGCGGCAATACATTTGTATAGGTAACATATTTAATCGATTAAGGTTTCAAGATCACAGCTTAATGTAAGTGCGAGAAGAGCCATTTTAAATGTGAAATGCTGGTACATTAATAACCGGTGTAACCGCCAGAATGTTGAATGCAAACACGCAAACGTTCATGCATTGTGTCGTACAGGTGCTGGATGTCAGTTTGTGGGATGAAGTTCCATGCCTGTTGCACTTGGTCGGTCAATACAGGGACGGTTAATGCTGGTCGGGGGTGACGCTGGAGTTGTCGTCCAATTATGTCCCATACGTGCTCCATTGGTGAAAGATCTGGTGATCTAGCAGGCCACGGCAACATGTCGAAACTCTATAGAGCATGTTGGGTTACACAGCGGTATGCGGGCGAGCGTTATCCTGTTGGAAAACATCCCCTGGAATCCTGTTCATGAATGGCAGCACAACAAGTTGAATCACCAGACCGACGAACAACTGTGCTGTTGGGATGCGTGGGATAACCACGTGAGTGCTCCTGCTGTCATAAGAAATTGCTTCCCAGACCATTATTCCAGGTGTAGGTCCAGTGTGTCTCGGCCCCAGACAGGTAGGTTGTAGGCGCTCACCTGGCCTCTTTCTAACCAACACACGGCCATCACTGGCACCCAGGCAGAACCGGCTTTCATCAGAAAACACAACAGATCTCCACTCCGTCCTCCAACGAGCTCCAGGTTGACACCACTGACGTCGCAAACGGCATTGGTTTGGAGTAAGTAGAATGCACGCTACAGGGCGTCTGGCTCAGAGCTGTCCTTCAAGTAACCGATTTGTAACAGTTCGTTGTGTCACTGTGGTGGCAACTGCAGCTCGAATTGCTGCCGCAGACGCAGTACGATGCGTCACGGCCATGAGCCGTACATGGCAGTCTTCCCTCTCAGTAGTGCCACGTGGCCGGCCGGAACCCGGTCTTCTTGAGGCAGTACCTTCCCTTGACCACCGCTGCCAACAATCATGCACAGTGGCTACATTCCTGCCAAGTTGTTCTGCAATATTGCGGAACGAAAATCCACCTTCTCGTAGCCCTATTACACGACCTCGTTCAAACTCCGTGAGCTGTTGATAATGGCTTCTTCGTCTTCTTAAAGGCATTCTTGACTAACATCAACACACTACGTTGAATCTCAACGATAACTAACGCTCACGAACGTTACAGCGCGTATTTACAGCAAACCTGCTTTGCATGTTCCGAGGGGCGCTACTAGCGCCACACGTATGTGCCGAGCGCGAAATTTGCATAGACGTCATCTTGCAGATGTACTCTCACCGCCTACCAACTGTCGTTTATCTAACACAACCCCTTCTTGGTGTTGGGATTTTTTTTTCCCCGTCAGTGTATATTTCTCTTTGGCACTAAGAAGTGTTGAAAACAAACAAAGAGTGGCAAGCTCTTCACTTAAATACCAGGAGTGACGTAAAATCATCTTTAATCCTGTTTTGCGTATTTGTATATTCTCATATTCATGCAATCTTTGTATCAGTAAAACGCCGTTCACTGGTGCATCTACAATAGACTGACATGTGTACCATGATTGAATGTATACGCATACATTTTATTGTTTACAAGAACAGCACTATCACTGATCGAAAGCTTCTTAGTACAGTGAAAGTACATAAAATTGGTCATAACATCTCTTCCAGATGGCAGACGTGAACCTGCTATTGATTCAGTAGGATATCCAATAAGCCATACATAATTACTACTCCTAGTTTGTTTTGCCATTGTATTAAAAAGAAACACTAAAACAAATTTATCTTCTGGGCAAAACAGCAAAAAGGCAACACATACAATAGAAATATCTCAACAAACAGCAAAAATACCCATCTCAACAAACAGCAAAAGGCAACACATACAATAGAACAAACAACAACACATGTGTAATAAGTGATGCTAGTGGTTACTGTTAAAGTTTAAAGTCACAGTTAAGGTGCAATAAGTGATGCTAGTGGTTACAGTTAAGGTTTAGAAATCATATATAGATATATAATTGCACTACAGAAGCAGGTGCAGCTTTTAATTATGTTTTTATATTTCATTATGCTTTTTGTTATTTTTTTTGTTATATAGATACTAAAAATTTATTAATAATGAAAATAAAATATATAATTGATCATCACTTATGCTTTTGATTGAAATTCCAGATTTTCACATAAATCAGTGTTGCTTGTGTGACCTTGAGGAACCTCTTAATGTTTTCCAAATGAGCTCTAACTTCATATATTTTAATAATAGGAGTAGAAGAAACTTTTCAGAGGGTGAGACCCACCTTTTTCAAGAATTTTTTTTTTTACATTGAATTTTGGGACACTCTACCTGTACAGGTGAGTAAAATTGCCGGAATCTCAGTATATACACGTACCATTCGCAAAGAACTTCATTCCATGGGTTACTGTGGTCATGTGGTTGCTCATAAGCCTTTCATCTCTACTCGGAATGCTACTTGTCGTTTAGCATGGTGTAAAGAACATTTATCGTAAACCGTAGATCAATGGGGGGGTCTTGTGGGCTAATGAATCCAGATACATGATCCATCAGTCTGATTGCCGTGTGTGTGGTATGGCGGCAGCCGGGGGAACACTATTTACCACAGTGTTCCTACGGTCAAATTTGGAGCTGGCAGTGTACTCGTGTGTGGGTGTTTTTTTTGTGGTATAGTCTCAGCCAATTGGTTATCATGGACAAACTTGTTAACCAGCACGTCTACCTTGATATTCTGGACAATTATGCCTACCAACTCTGTGGCAATACTATGGAACCAAGCCTTGTTGGTTCCAGCAGGATAATGCACTAAGCCATAAAGCAAGGACTGTTACGGCGTGGTTTGATGATAATTCTGTTATAGTGTGTGGACTGGCCAGCACAGAGCCCTGATCTTAATCCCTTAGAGCACCTATGGGATGAATTAGAATGCCACATAAGACGTTTGGAACCAAGGCCTGCTACTAAGCAACAGTTAGCGGCAGCATTATGTACTGAATGGAAGCGCATACCTATCGCTGTGTTCAAAAACCTTGTCGAAAGCATGTCTCGAAGGGTCAGTGCATGCAATAAAGCCAAAGGTGGACTGAAACCCTACTAATGCAGGTCAATAAATGCTATGTTGTGTTTTTCTTCTAGGTGTCTGGTGACTTTTGTCAATATAATGTATATATATTGTATGGCATTTTCAAGGACCAGCGCATGATCCTTGAAAATGCCATAGAACACTATTTACAATATTTTCTACATTCTTCTAATTTGTACACAACTTGGTATGCATTGTTTTTGGTTAGTAATTTTGTGCCTGTGTCCTTTTGTTGGTATGCATTGCATCCTTCTAATTTGTTCAACTTGGTATGCATTGCTTTTGGTTAGTAATTTTAGTCCTGTGTTCTTTTGATGGTATGTGTAAAACTTGTTTTTTTTTTTTGTTGTTTTTTTTCTTTTCCTGCTGCTTTTTGGTCTTTTCAAGTTGTTTTGTGGCTGTTTTTCTTGAGAATTCTACTCCATGGCACTTTGCACATTTAAATTTTCATTGCTTTTTCTTGTTTTGTAGTTTGAGAGGTTTTGTTTATACTGTTCTATATGGTCTCTCACAGGGAAAAAGAAAAAAAAATGCAAAATAAAACAGAAGGCATTCATTTCAGCAATTTGACTAATCAAAAATCAAAAAGAGATGAATTCAAATTTTGTAATTTGAAAGAGATCAGCCAGATATACAGAAAAAATAACTTTATTATTGTTTCAAAATCTTTTCCTAAAATGTTACTTATAAGCCCCTACAAGGCTCATAACATGGGATTTAAATACAAGCTAAGCCTAATGCCATATACTTTTATGAAAACATTTGTTAACATTTCAACTTACGTACTAGTGGTTTCAAAAATACTTAAAAATCAAGATTTTTACAAAACATTTAGAATCCCTTGCTTCTGTTTATAAGTAATTCCAGTCTACGACATTCTGTTACATAAAAAGACAATAATTGGCAACACACATTTTTAACTGCTAAAGTAACAAATGAAATGTACATACAATGATACACAAGAATTGACCATGGCCAGCTTACTTATATACGTACCAATCACTAACAGAGGGTGAATGCTTATGATGTTTATGCTTCCCATGTTTCTTCTTCTTTTTTTATGCTTATGCTTTTTACTGTGACACGAAGAATGGCTGCTTGAGTCACTGCGACTATTTGGTTGGTCAGAGGTAGGAAATTTACAAATAACACTACGTAACTTCTTTTTAGTTTCATTGACTTCCAAAGTCGCATTTTCAACATAACTGTAGCTACTATTATTATCCTGCTGACCCCTTACAGGATGCTTTTCTTTTTCCGTTTCATTCTGAGTCAATGATGATGACGATGATTTACAATGATTTAATGTGAAATCTGAATGTTTCTTTGAAAAGCACGAATTTCCACTTGATGTTTGAGTTACTGATGCTAATGAAGTAGAATATGTCGCATCTTCATCACAGTCTTTTGGCTTTTTGTTGGTATTACACAATTTCAAAGCTTTACAAATGTCTGTACTTGAAGAGGAACATGCGGCATGACTCTCATGAGCAGAGCGTAGTGGTGAACTCGCAAACTCTTGAAGTTCTTGTGAGGTAACGTTATAGTTTACATTTTCAATGAAAGTTTCACACTGGGAAGCAGAGGAAGATAATGAAATACTCTGTTCATGTAGGGGTGGTGAAATTGGAGACTGAACTAGATTCTCCATATTTTCACAGTTACTGTAGTCTTTTACCTTAGGTGTTCTAACATGCCCTTTTCTATGGGGCTTTAGTTTCTTCTTTGGGCTTTTTCGCTCAACAACTTCTCCTTGATGTTCTTTTCGTATGGGGGAACTACAATTTTTCTTATCTTCTGAACTCCTACAGTAACTATGAATATTCTCATCCACTATAGTTCTTTCATCATCCGAGCTGGATACTAAGTCAACAACTTTGGGCACATGTAAAACCTTAGGCTTCACAATATCTACAACAATGCAATCATCATCAGTATCGGAAGATCCTGATGGTACATTTGTACTTGAAAAGCATTTGGCAGGTGGCTGTTTAGACTGTGCAGCAACAAACTGCAGTCCTGAGGTACTTGGTCCATGTATGGTATCCAGATCCAGATAATCTTGAAGGCTGGATGAAACAGCAAAATCAAGAGATTCCGCTGATGAAGATCTGCTTTTCAGAGACAGCGAAGAAGTTGCTAACATCGAATGCCGAACATTACTCTCTTCATTCTTTCTTAAAAAATTTTAGGCTGTCTTTTTGAGGACTTCTTCCTTCGTTTAGAAAGGTTTAATGAAGAGCCATCTAAAGTCTGAATTTGACTTAAAGAGGGTACATTTTCAGAGACAGTCATGGGTGGGGTGGTTATTTGCACAACATCGCTGTCAGGAGATGATGATGATGCAACATTTGCGCTGTTCCCAGAAACAGATTCAAGTTTTTCATAAAAAGCACAACTATCATAATTATGCATATCATGAAATGATGAAGCATAGTTAAAAAACTCATGGATAAAATGGCTGGTCCTCTGCTGCAGATAAGGCTCAATGTGAACATAAAATTCCTCGCTACGGATATCATAACGCATTATAAGGGCTAATATCAGCTCTAAGACAAAAGTAACTTGACTTTCACTATCATACAGCAGGGCTAATAGTTCACGGTTCAACCATGGTATTAATCTATGGGTACACGAAGGATTTTGCCGATAACACTCTGGAAAAGTAATTCTGTACTTGTGAGAATTCCATACTGCTGATGGTTTCACCCACAAACCACTTTCGTATATATGTCTTCTGAAGGTACTAGTGGATGGATATTGTGAAACAACATTTCTGAGGGGAGGAAAAGACACAGAGTGGGGAGCATAAATCATGCGATGCATTCTATATTCAATGGAATCTTCAAATGTCCCATAATGATGCCTTCCAGCAGTCCATCGCTCTGAAGTCAACGTTGAACGATAGTGGAAACTTCGTCCATCAGCTTCCCTCCTTGAAGTATCTGCACTTTTTGAGGAAATGAAGAATTGGTCATAATCCTCATTTGAACGTACATTGTGCACAATACTTTTAAAAGGCTGCTTACATAAAGGGCATTCTGCCTTTACTTTTGACCACTTTACTAAGCATGTGAAACAAAACGTATGAAAGCAGCTGTCAGTGAAAGACTTGTTTTCCAAAGTTCCTAGGCAAATGACACAATTGGGATCAGGAGAACGCCTTGAAGGGGAAGTGCCAGATGCTTTAGGCTGTTCAGTGTTCTGATTTGCATTTATTTCACTTTCATCTAACTTAGCTCCATTATGCTCAGTCCTGCACTTCTCACTGTCACAAAACAATAAGTTCTTCAGGGCAGACTGTTTTTCACCATCTCCAGAACTGGACTGTTCTTCCATGGTCAAACATCTGAAAACATAAATAAGCCATGATAATAGTACTTATGAAAAATCAATTACACATTTTTTTAAAGCATTAATCACCATCATAAGCAACTGTAAAGGCTATATAAGCAGGGGCTCATCCATAATTTTGGGCCACTAGTTTCAGGGAGGGTGGAAAGCCAGTGTTGTGAGATATCATGCATTGCTGGTTTCTCCAATGTGAGACAAGGAACCATTTTTTATTTTTCTTGAATCACCAATGCCAGTCAGAGGCGTAAGTAGACATTTCTGTGTCTGGGGGCAAACTACAAATACTGCGCCCCCATATGTCTTTGTATCTTAATATAATAGTTTGATATAAATAACTAGCATTTTAAATTAGTATATTGTATCTATATATAACTATTACATTGGATTAGTAATAATGTTTGGCAGTGCATGCATGTACACGGTCGAGTCACATTATTGTGATTACCAGCTAATATCCAGAGTAACTACCGTGTGCAGTGCAGACACCAGCTAGACGGGCTGAGAGTGACTCAGTAAGGTGCTGGAAGGTGTTCACAGGTATGTGGAGCCATGCTGACTGCAGTGCATCTGACAGCTGTGGAGGATCCATAGAGAGAACAATACGATCTAGGTGGTGCCACAAATGCTCAATTGAGTTAAGTCTGGGAAATTAGGGGGCCAGGGAAGTACTTTGAAGTCTTCATTATGCTCTTCCAACCACTCTCAGACATTTCTAGCTGTGTGACACGTTGCATTGTCATGCTGGAAGATCAAATCCGCCCCAGGGACGACAATCAGCATGTGTATGGGAGTACGTGGTCTGCAAGGATGGATTCATAACGAATTCAGTCCATAGTGCCTTCCACAGGTATGAGTGAACACAGAGAATGCCACAAAAACATTCCCCAGACCATAAAGATTTCCCCACTAGCTTGTGTTCTTCCAGCAATGGTTGAAGAGTGTTTGTTCTCTGATGTTTCTTGCCTTATACGCCAACGTCCACCCGTTCGATGAAGCAGAAAACGTGACTCATCGCAGAAGGCAATCCTTTGCCAATCAGCGCAAAGGTTCAATCCCGATACTGCTGTGCAAATGTAAGCCTTTTCTGCCAATGCACCTTCCTTAGCATAGGTGCAGTGCCCATCCGTCTGCATCGGAGCCACATACACAGCAGGGGTAGCTGAACTGTTGTTTTAGACACACTTCCTCTAGCCCCCTGGTTCATTCAGCCAGTGAGTTGCTCCACTGTAGCATGTCTATCAGCCCTCACGCACCTTCACAGCCGACGTTCACCTCTCACATCAATGGCACGTGGTGCTCCACAGTTTCCATATCGCCTATTCGCAATGGTGCCATTTCTCCAATCACGATACACTTTAACCACAGCAGCACGTGAGCAGTTCAAACTGCGCTGTTTCAGAAATACTGCTACCCATGGCCCAAAAACCAATAATCATCCCTTTTTGCAAATCTGATAGATCGCTCCTTTTATCCACGACAGCAACGAGTGATATGTTTTCAGATTGCCTACAACACACCTTATGCACCTTCCCAGCCAGCTCCGACACGTGCCTTCTTTCATTGGCTATGCACTGTTGACGTCAAAAGTAGGAGGTGGTCACAAGAATGTGACTTGACTGTGTATATATATATATATCAGGGGCAAATACTAGTGGTGTGCGGCGCACACCCAAGTCGCAATTTAATCTATATTATTGATATTTTCTCAGATTTATTTCTAATAAAACTCGCCAGAGTTCATCCTAAGGCTTCAATTGGTGGTTAAAGTTAATTTCTCCATATAATGTTTTCATTACAAAGAAAACGTTCATTCAAAAAGTATATCATATTCGTGCTAGAATCGTCGGGTATGTGGTTTCGTGGTTGCACATCCGACTATCTTAACTCTGGAACGGTAACGTTAAGCAATAGTACACTATCGGTAACGATGAGTAAAAATTATGCATATGGTCGATATTTACAAATAAAAGTTGTTTTTAACTAAGTTATTAGAAATTTTTCATTCCTTTATTTAGCTTACATAATTTTGATAAACTTGTTACAGTTTGACGCTGATAAATTCAAAATAACCTCAATAAAGGTCATATTAAAGTGTCACACTTTTTTATGAAGATAGAAAAATGAATAACTGAAATATTACATTAAAAGTTTTTATGTTAAATGACATTGTAGATTTCACTAAATAAAAACTAAAATTGAAGTTTTGAAAAAAAAAATTAGTTTTAGCATTCCATGAATTTCTTCACTTGATGCTCCCCACAAATTGGCTTCTGGCAGTGAATGCAGTATGCAGTTGTATGCCTCCTTTTGGTATATGAACAATATGTGCAGTACTTTCGTGGTCCATTTGAGATTTAGCATCACTCTTAGTAGGAAATTCTTTTCTTCCTAGTGCTTCCTCTATAACTGCTTTTAATTCTTTGTTTATGTAAAGATTGTATGAACTGCAATCTGTTTAGTGGCTTACCCCCCTTCCTTTGTTTTATAAGAATTGTGAACATAAATCACTAATGCATTTAGATTAGCTATATTCAACATGTTATAAAAAAAAATGATGGAAGTTCATATTGTGGCACATCTGATCAAATGAGTCAACTCCACCTTTTGTACAGTTGTAATCCATCAGTATTTCAGTTTTTTTTTTTTGTTTTTTTTTTTTTTTTTGTATCTTCATTGATTGCTGAATCCTGGTGAATGGAATATATCAAAGTTATAAGTTTGTTTTGTTTTGGTTTGTATGACACAGCAGTCAAATCTTCATGAAATAAAAAGGCCAATGTTCTTGGTTTTCTGTTTTGGAAATTGCTGTCTACGAAACATAAAGCCATTATTCCCAACTGTTATCAGAAATGTTTATAATATTTTTTACATCAGCAGATTGCTCTTCACATCTTTGCTCTTCATATATAGATGCATCTACTGAATGTTTAGTACACGATCATTTTCTCTTTTTACCTAGCTTCTGAAGTACCATAATTTTTGTCGTATAATCCGCAGATTATCTGCTAAAAAAGTTTAAAATATAGGTTCTGCGGATTATACATTGATGCAGATAATATGCTGATTAAAAAAAAAAAAAAAAAGTTTTTACGACTCTTTGATTTAAAAAAAAATCTGCAGTGTAATTGTGCAGGGGAGGGGGTGTAATTGGAAAAGAAACTCCCTCGGAAGAATTTTCCTCAGTTCAGGAGTTTGTACGGAGCGGGGAGGAATGTCGTAACGAAAGATTGGGCAAGTTGTGGGGAGAGACGGCGGGGGTCATTTTGAATCGTTGAGAAGGAGAACTCTGACTGTTGTGCCGTCTCTGTTTTTGTCAACCAGCCATTGAACGTACGCACTGCGCTTACTGCACGAACCTATGCGTTCCTCCTTTCGGATCTTGTGTGCGCTGCCTTGTGTTTAGTTCGTCTTTCACCATTTTGACCAACGTCGTTGCTGCTATTTTCCTTCATTGCTATTCATAATGTCTTTGAAGAAAAGGAAGCGTTTCAGTTACACTGCTGAATTTAAGCTTAAAGCGGTGGACAGAATTGAGGATATGATCATATCACTGCGCGATAGTTTTGAGGTCAGAAAATAATCGTGCAGTAACATGCGGAAAGCCTCTGTGCCGCGGTCTAAAACGTAAACAAATCCGTCGGTGAATTTGGCAGGAGAATTCACAGAATTATTATTATTGGCCCACATATAAGCCGATCCCCCAACTCTGAAAGCAGAATTTCCTCCAAAAACTTTAGACTTATACATGAGTACATAGGGTATTTCTATGACTTGTTCTGTATCAGCCTTTCAACATTGGCAAGGTGTAATGCAATACTCTGGAGCTGCATCGGCATGATCTATGGATGCCACACCCTCTATCTGTCTGGAGATAAAAATATGAAAAAGTAACCTTTAGAAATGAATTTCTTCATTTAATAAAATAATTTTCTTTTCTCTTACTTCTTCGGACTGCTGGGTCATTATGTGACTGATTTTTCTGTCGGAAATTCCACTTCCGGTTCAACATCTATGGTGTGCGGACTACACGGTGATTTTTTTTTTTTTTTCCTGAATGTCAGTCTGCGGATTATACAAAGAATTTTTTTTTTTTTGTGTGTGAATTTCACTGTCTGCAGATTATACGGCGGTACAGATAATACGACGGAAATTACTTCACTTTCAATTTTTCTAACATCATCATAAATCAATTCTTCAGCATCTAAGTCTTCTTCAGAAGGCACAAATCCAGATCTACATCACTATCACACAAAATCCAGAGCTACATCACTAACTTCCCTAATTCTGATTCACTTTCCTCTTGTAAAACACTTTCTTTTTCACTTTCAGTGGCATCTGGCAATTCTCGCAAATTAGAAATATTTGCGCTACCAGTTTCATCTGATTCCATTACTGACTTCTAAAATACCCGAAACGGAGCACCACAGACATCAAAGATGATACATAAAAATCTTCACATAAAATAATTTAGTGCTTATTAGTAACTATGCCAAATATTTACACATGTGAATTATCACGCACTAGAAAACATGAGTAAAATTTACATACAACAATTTACTTGTATTGGTAACAATGAGTAAAATTTATGCAGTAGCTTTCAAATGATGTCACCGTGCAAAAGAACTATGACACAAGGAGCTGACACTGCTATGGAATCATGGGGTCAACAGCCTGATGAAAGCATAGCTCGGCCTGATGGGATATGTGCTAAAACAATGGAGTATGGTATTCTTTTTCTTATGCCATATGCGTAAAATTTATGCACATTACCGTTCTGGGGTTAAAACAGCTGTGATACAAGCGCTCCCCAGATGGCACTGCAGGTCACGTTCTTATTTCTCTGTGGTTTCAAACATAACAGCAGAACTCACAGGGTGTGCTAGCCAAAATGAGCAGCACTGCAATTCAATGTTGTGATTCGAGTTGCTGTTATATTGTTTTTTTTTTGTTTTTTTTATGTATTTCTAATAAGACTCGGCGAAGTTTGCCCTAAGGCTTTGCATGTGTGGCTAAACTTAATTCCCTTGTGCAATATTTTCGTGAAGAGGAGGTTTGTTGCTTTGTGCAGGAAAAAGTAATATTTGCAGCTGCAGGAGTGCTATTTTATCAGAGGACACCCTAAGTCATTAAAGCAACTGTAATTTAAAGCTCTGTAGATAGGGCTACTGGTCATGTTTTTATTTCCTTGTAGTTTCAACGCAGAGGTTCAAATTCCCAGGGTGTGTGCACTTAAAAAGAGCACCTCTGGTCATATTTGTTTGCGTTTGGAATACCGTGGAGTCATAAATACAATTCAACATTCTGCTAAGAATTACAGTTTTTCTATCATTGTGTGAATCGGTGGGTTTATCAGCACAGATTAAAATATACAATTTGAATTTTAACATCCGTTTAAGTTGACAATGTACTGAGTGTCCCATTTTCTGCCAGAGCTTTTGCAGATTGTGTAAAGCGGGTTAAAGAAGGTTAAGCCTCATGCTGTATTTAAAACTCATAAAAAAATTAGTAATATTAAAAAATTATAAGTAATATTTGGAGCTGCAGGAGTGCTATTTTACCAGAGGACACCCCAAGTCATTAAAGCAACTATAATTCAAAGCTATCCAGATGGGGCTACAGGGCATATTTTTATTTCCTTGTGGTTTCAACCCAGAGGTTTAAACTCCCAGGGTGTGCGCACTTAAAAAGGCACTACTGGTCATACTTGTTTGCGTTTGGAATAGCATGGAGTCATAAACACAATTCAATGTTCTGCTAAGAGTTACAGTTTTTCTGTCTTTTCATTGTTGTGTAAATCGGTGTGTTTATCAGCACAGATTTAAATATACAATTTGAATTTTGACATCCATTTAGGTTGATGATATATATAATATAGGAACTCCCATTATGTATGGCTTTCATGGATTATGAAAAGGCCTTTGATTCCGTGAAACCATCAGTAGTTACAAAGGCTTTGAAATCCTGCCGTATTGAAGATGCATACATTAGTATTATTAGTAACATCTATGAAAATGTAAGTGGAAATGTTCGTGCCCTTCAAAAGATTTCTTTGTTCCTATGAGGAGGCAGTAGTTTAGAGCTTCTATGATTGCTAGACATGGGTCTTCACTTTACAATGTAATCATTGTATTTAAAAAAAAACAAAAAAAAAACAGCAACTTGAATTGATATTTAAATTAATTTATAAGTTTTGACTGTTGGACTTCCCAACTAAGATTAAATGTACAGCATACTGTTCCATATTTATGGCAGCTAACATTATCCATGACAAAAACACTGAATTTAGAAGTATATCATAAAAACAAACTACAGAATGAGCTTCACCACACCTGCAGAAAAAACTGACATACAGTCACCGAACCCACATCCATGATGTTCTGTTTATCGTATCTGCCTATCTGAATGTCTAAAATCTTTTGATTGGCCAACATATTAATTACTTGTACTCTTATCAGGCATGTGATTGTCTAAGCATCCAATTAACTGAAAACGCCAAAAGCTGTTCCAAGATACACATAAATAAAATTAATGTGACAAACGCAAAAATCAAAAATTATCGCTAATTTTATTATATGTGTGTGTGTGTTTAAGCAAGTAAAATGAAATACAAAAGTGTTAAAAGTGTGCAAAAGTAAATTAATTGCTTAGTGTTTAAGCAAGTAAAATTAAATGCAAAAATAGCAATACTGAACTATTAAAGTGTTTTACTTACCCGCCTACATTTTTAAGTGGTAATTTACTTGCTAACATTTAGATTTAATAAAAGTATATACACTGAAGTGCCAGAAAAACTGGTACACCAGTCTAATACTTGGTAGGTCCCCCACGGGAGCGTAGGACTGCAGAAATACGACGGGGCATGGACTCCACTAGCTTCTGGAAATATGCTGTAGGCAATACACACCATACTTCCTGCAGAACGTTCCACATTTTGAGTGTATTCCAAGGTCTCAGATTCCTGTGTTTGATAGCGCATTGCATGGCATCCCAAATGTGTTCTATCACGCTCAGATCTGGGGACTTGGGTGGGAATGACAACACCCCAAACTCAGATGAATGCTCCTCTAACCATAATGTGGCGTCCAGAAACTTGTGTGGAGGTGCATTGTCCTAGTGGAACAGGCCCAACCCATCAGCATGAATGCAAGACATGAACGGGTGTACCTCGTCAGAAAGAATGCGCACATAGCATTGGCCGGTCATAGACGTTTATAGACGTACCAAGGGTCCCAGTGAAGTCTAGCTAAACACACCCCATACCATTACGAACCCACCACCAGCTGGTACAGTTCCTTGTTGACAGGCGGGATCCATGGCTTCATGGGGTTTGCGCCACACACAAATCCTTCCATCTGCCCGATACAGTTGGAAACACGACGTCAGACCAGGCTACTTGTTTCCAGTCATCAAATGTCCAGTGGAGGTGTTGCCGTGCACAACACAGAGCTAGCGAGGCGCATAGCTCTGTGTTGTGCACCCATCAAGGGGACTCGAGTTGGGCGTCGGCTCCCAAAGCCTATATCGTGCAGGGTACGTTGCACAGTCCAGACGCTGATGCTTGTTGAGGCTCCAGCATTGAATTCCGATGATACCTGGGAGAGTGTTGCACGCCTATCGCGTGAAAGGATTCTTGACAGCCAACGATGGCCACGTTCACCCAATGTCTTTTTACGGCCACACTGGTATCCTAGGTTGGAGGTTTTGCAGGAAGTCTTGTAGTCACGGTACACCCTTGCAATGATCGTCCGTGAAAATCCGAACTTCGTTTCTACCTCCGAAATACTATGGCCCATCTCACGAGCGCCAACTATGACACCTCGTTGAAAATCGCTTAAATCGTTATTACTTGTCATTCTCATGCAAAAAACAGCTCTGACATCTGGCAAGGATGTCTATTGCTTTATACACGCACTGGCGGATGCAACCGAGTATGCGCATAGGTGACATTGCTATGTATTTTGCATAAGCTCGTCTGTATCAGTTTTTCTGACACTTCAGTGTATCATTTCTTATTTTTTCCTGCACAGCATCCCATTTACTAAATCAAATTTTTAATTAATTGATAATATTTACGGGGATTTTTTTTTTTTTTTTTTATTGGAGGTTTAACGACCACCGTGAGCAACTCAATGGGCTATAAGCAGTCGCCCGTCCCTAATTTAGGGTCACTGGTTCCAGGGAAGGGAGAGAGCCAGTGCCGTAAGACAAACACAACATCCATGCCTCACCGAGATTCGAACCCGTACCCCTTTCGGACGAATGATCAGAGGCCATTGCCTTAGACCACTGCGCCACCGGGGCGGCTTTTACGGGGATCATAGCATACTTCTGGAAAATTTTAGGTAGGAATTTTAGGACTTTTTAGAAAAATTTTAGGAAAATTTTAGGAGTGTATTTCAATAAAAACTAGATGTATATTTGTATACATCTAGTAAAACAACTTTGTATACATTGTAAAGAGTTTGCTTCACACCTTTCAACCATATATACTGATAGACTGCGCATGACATCAAAATTTCTGGCTCCAACATAAAATCACATGACATCAGTCAAAAAGATGGGTTACACCTGCTGTGCTTATGGTTGCTCTGAGCGATATAGTAAAGAAAGTTCTATGATTTTTCATGGGTAAGAAACGAATTAAATACCTAAGTCAATAAAGTTCAATTACTTAACCAGAAACTTGCAGCTATTGATATAAAATATAGTAACTTAAGAAAAAAAAATGGAATGCATGTTCCAAATTCTTCGCAAATGTTCATCACATTATAAATCACAAAATGTAAACAACCCGATCATGCATGTATATAGCTCATAAGTAAACTTACCTGAAGAGTTTTCATTATATATGAGGCGCGTTCACATAATACACCGAAAACACTGAAGTTCTGCAGCGTAAATTAGTAATCATAACAGCATTTTTACACGAAATTTGGAGTCTGATGATGACGTGCCCAATGTTTGAGCCATGGCGGCTTTGATGCAGCTATTGCCAATGCGCAGTCCATTAGTATATATGGTTGAAGTTCACACCCAAATTTTTTGCATAACGTCTAATGTCTAAAGTTTAAGTATGATTTACTTCTAATGTTCAGTTTTTATCTTTTCACGTGTTATTATCATATTCAAGTATATTTACCACAAGTTTCACTTTGAACATTAATATGCTGTTGAACCAGAAGCAATTCACGATTTTCACAGTAAAGTTTTCAGGTTTCACATTAAATTATAATATCCTAAAAAAGTAATTGAAAACCAAGAACTATGTACAATTGTTCACAGAATTACTTTTTTCATATTATTGTTTTAACCTTTTCCTGATAAGCCTATCTTTTTCTGCTTCCACCACAACTAATTTACTTTCAGTTTTCTTTATTTCAGCTAAACCTTGTATGATCAAGTTAGAGGCAACTGCTATTTTAACAGTATTTTGTTTTTCTACAGCTTTTCTCATTCTTTCTGTTCCCTCTTGAATTACTGCTAGGGAGGCTTCTTTATCTTTTTAAAGCCTATTTATTTCTGCATCATTTTCTTTTATTTTGTCATCAAACTCAGCTTTTCTTTTTTTCTCTAGCTGCTTTTCCTTATTTTCCCTCTCTTTCTGCTTCCTTTCTTTTACCTTTTTTGATTCTTCTTCCTTCAGCTTATCAACATACTCTTTATAAAATTTATGTGAATCACGAACACTATTTAACAAATTTCTTGTTATGGGAACTTTACTTACACATCCATAGTGTTTAATGGCCCCTTTAACTATTCTTAATGATGTTATAGTTTAGTCTTTTAAGTTAGCCTTGTCCTTCCTTAACAGAGCAGTGTTAACCGAAAATCCCCTTTCTGCATCAGCATTACCAACCATGAGGTAAAACTAAAATTGACTTGATGAGTTTAGCAAGATTTGAGTATTTTTCTTTTCCGCTAGAGTCTTTAATACTAAATATATTACGCCAGTAATGATCAATCCGCACTGGAATATGCCCTTCCTCTGAAAATTTCACTAGTCATCTAGAGTTGGCTTATCACAATTTAAAAGTTTCCACTCTTCTCTTACTCTATCAATTTGTTCCTCAGAAAGATGCAAAACACTTGAAATTCTGGTTATTTCTGAAAGTCCTTCAGTGACTGAAAGTTGAGTTGACTCTTTCTTTGGTTCTTTTACCTTTAAAACTTCTATGTCTCTTAGCTTTTGATTGCAGAATGGCAAATTTGACTTTAAATATTTTGTGGTTGCAATTAGTGATGATCTTACATCAAAGAGAAATAATTTTTGCCTGGTCTCCTGAACATTCCTGAGGAGATTTTTTGTCTTCATGCCAACTTCTAACTCCCCTAGTTTTTTCCACGAATTTTTGTTTTCAAAATCTATATTCTTTAGGTCTTCTCCAAATTTCCCTGCAATAACATCATCTTGGATAAACTGAGCCATAACATTCTTCATTAAAGTATTTAAATCAGAATATAACTGGTGTATTTTTGGTTCTTCACTCTGATAACATAATAAAAACTTTTCAAAATTTTGGTGTGAAAATGAAATTAATGCTAAATAGCAAGGAGTTAGCTCATTTTTCAGGAAACAGTGAATTATTTTATACCTTGCCGAATTGCGTAGTTATTTTTCAAATATTTTTTGAGATGGCAAGAAGTTTAAAAAATATTCTGTAATATTTAGCCATTCGGTTAACCATCTGCTGCTGACATGACGCAAAAGAAATTTGGCTGTGACCAATGTTATATCCTCGACAGATTTATAATTCTCTCGTCTTGCAGCACTACTCTTTAAAAAGTAATGCATATCAGTAGCAAATTTGTCAAAATCTATATTTAAGCTTGTCAAAAAAATTTTAAATGCATTACTAACAACATGCAGGTTGCAAAAACCTAGTTCCAAAGATTTCTGGCCTGTTTCTTATTTTACAACTTCATTGAATTTGCGTAAAAAGCACTTATTTACATTTGGGCTGTCCATGGATACACAAATAATTATGTTCAACGAAATATTGAAGGATGATAACACATCAAGAATTTCTTTTAGCAAAATATCTGCTGTTGCATGACCCAGAAAAACGTTTGTTAGGTATCGGCAAGAAACTGAATTTATTTCTGAAGACCAGTACCTGAGATACACATCCAACTGCCGTTTCACTTGTGTATTTGTAGTTTCATCAAATGCTATAGTAACCTTTCCTGGGCTACTAGATGCAATGTCTTTTTTCAAATCCTCTTCAAAATATTTTGACAATCCATGTGATATCACATAAGCAACTTTTTTTCTTTAAGTTGCATTTTGGCTGCAATAGCAGAATCAGGAAACATTTCTTTGAAAAGTTCAACTGTTTCAGTGCATGAAACAAAAGACATATTGTCCTTAGCAACTTTCATGGCCCATAATGCTTCGGCTTTAGCCAACTGTAAATCATGACTCAGTACTTCACTAATATTTGTTTTGGGCTGAAGATCCCGTCCTCCAAAGGCTTTCAAGGATGGACTTATTTTGAAATTTACTTTGAAATTTCTGCAAATGTTTTTTTCCTTTATGATGCGCTTTTACTTGTGAAAAGCCACTATTAGAAATATTGAAAATTTTTGAACACAATATACACTTAGCAGAAAATATTGTTTCAGTTGCAGAACACCATTCTTTCAACTTCACTCCGTCCAATTCTTTGGCGAGCCACGCATCTTGAAATTTCGTTTTGGATTTAGGCATCTTAAACACTAGTATTACTAACCAGAAAATGAAAGGGAAGTGCAAAAACACGTTCCAATATTGCAAAACCCGACAACTTCCCGAAGTTTGGCTGCGAGGATGTCAGAAGATAGAAAAAAAAAAAAAAAAAGCAGGTCACCACTAGAGAACAGAATCTGCACACAGCACAGAGAACGATCGAAGGTCAATGATCACGTGCTCTACTGCCTGCCACGATAACACTCAGCTACCATCCCATCGTCATTACCGGAGGTTACGGAAGGAGACCACGTTTCCTCTTTGCTTCCACCCACCTGCGGTTTACAATAACAAAACATCAGCAGAAAGAGGAGGTTCCACAAGGCATGTACAAAAATAAAGTACGATCTTCTGCGTGCCACGGAGTTCGTCTGCAAAGCGCAAACCAGGGGTGAAAGTGACCCCTCCCCTTTTCCCTTAGATCTCTTGTTACTCTCGAAAACTGTCCGAAGGCACAAAAGTGGAGCGCCCGCCCCGAAGCAAGTGCATCTCGATGGCGTCATTTTCCCTCCTTCAGCAGCACAGCATATAGGCTGTGTTTCTACAATAACAGGTCTTTTTACCTTACCGTAATGGTAAATTTATTGGCGTTAATAACGGTTGTATTTTTAATAAATAAGCTTACGAAAATTTTAAGAAGAATAGCAAATTTTAGGTATAATTTTAGGAATTTAAGGAGGGTCACAAAATATTAGGAATTTTAGGAGGAATGCGATCCCTGTATTTAGTAGTGACAAATGTACTTACCCTTTCAAGAATGTGGATGGCAGGAGGAGGGGGGGCTCATCTTGTGCTGTGCCTAGGGCCCCATTCTGTTAAATCGGGCCCTGATCCCGGCCCGGCGCTGTGCATTCTTTTTTCCACTTAGCTTTCAAACAAGCAAAAGACATTCCTCTATGGGTTGGGGGGGGCTTTAAAAACAAGCAAAACAAATTCCTCCTCCTCAGAAAACAAAAAACAAAAAAACAAAAAAAAGGAAAGAAAGAAAAGAAACAAAGAGCTGCGTCACGAACTTTGTTCAGAGGCTTCGGGCCGATGTAATCCCGGCCCACGGCGAAAGAAGCACGCCGGGCCTACGTAATGCCAGCCCGGTGCCTAGCTTTCTTTCGACTTAGATTTCAAACAAGCAAAACAAAGTCCTCCTCCTCGGGGAAAAAAAAAAAAAGAAAAGAAACGAAGGACTGCGTCACGAACTGTGTTCACAGGCTTCCGGCCGACGTAATCCCGGCCAGGCGCATGCATTTTAAGGTTATTACTGGTGCATTCTTTCCACTTAGCTTTTAAACAAGCAAAACAAATTCCTTCTCCTCAAAAAGAAAGGGGAAAAAAAAAAAAAAAAAAAAGGAACAAAATGCTGCGTCACGAACTTTGTTCAGAGGCTTTGGGCTGATGTATTCACGCCGGGCCGACGTAATCCCGGCCCGGCGCCGTACTTTCAAGGTTATTATTGGTGCATTCTTAGTTTTCAAACAAGCAAAACAAATTCCTCCTCCTCCTCGGAAAAAAGAAATAAGCAGCCGCATTACTAACTTTGTTCAGAGGCTTTTTTACACTGATTAATTTACATAAGCTGTAAAACATTCTTAATAACAGCGAAAATATGAATTTCTGTAATTTTTCGTTACTTATCCATAATTCTGTAATCCCGTAGGATTACGGAATTATTCTAAAAACCAGTAAAACATTCTCAATATCAACGAAAATCTCAATTTCCGTAATTTTTCGTTAGTCACCCGTAATTCCGGAGAGAAATCCGCAATGGTTTGCATCGCTGGACGCATATGACACTTTTGCCCGGCAGTGAGAGAAGGTTCGTAACGTAAATGTCCAATCACATGTGAACAAAACTTTTCTTTCTTTTCTTTGCATACGATGGCTCACAGCTCCATCCAATCTTTCAACTGATTTTGCCCCCCAGCAAAAAAATAAAACAAATAGCAAAGGAAAGGACGGAGGTAAACTGAAACAGCGGAGTGTTCCTCTTAAAAAAAAAAAAAAATCGTTTTCGAGCAAACCGAGACGTTTGAAGTGACGTCACCCGCGATATCTCGTTGGCTGAGCAGCAGCAAAGCGTCAGCCCAGAGCTGCTGGTCATCCACGCAGCAGCAGAAAAATTATGCCTTACGACTGAAATATCGCCACCTACCTAACGAATATTTCTCTCTCTTTAAGCCCTGATTTGTTTTCCAACATATCAAAAATCACAAACTTTTGTCAAAAGCCTGAGATCACAAATGACAAGTTTAGCGGAAGAATCACATGCCTGTCTTATATTAATACAATGACTTTTGGTGGGGAAAACAGAGCTCAAGTAAATAACTACATAATTCATAATATTTCAGAACACTAAAAACATAATAAGAACTGAAAAATAAGAACATACACTGCCCTACCATTAATATCCGGACAACTATGCAAGTCTACAAATAATCATGAATGAATACAGGATTACACCATACAATAAAAATTTTGAAGATGACAATTCGTTTTTTGGTGTAATATATATCAATATATATATTACACCAAGAAACAGGTATTACACATTACACCAAAAAATGGTTATATTCAAAGTAATTGGAAACTTGAGACTTGGTCGTTTTGTGTGGTGTAGCCATTAGCATACCCGGGCGCTCTGGGAGGCCCAGGTTCGATTCCTGCTCCAGAACGACGAAATTTTCAAATTTTCGGATATTATCTGACTTACCATCCTTGTCATATTTACACCAAAAAATGGATTGTCATCTTCAAAATCTCTACAAATAATCTTTATTTACAGAAAATTTAATATTGTGTGCTGAAATCTTAGGCTTTTATGACAGCTTTTAGCCGTCGTGGATTCTCCACCAGGTTTTTTTGGGGGTTTTTTTTGTAAATGTTGCAATTATGTATAACCATTTTGGCATGCAAAGCAGTAACCAGTTCATTTTTGTTTGTTGGGTGATCTGTCTTTCCGTGGACTCGAGAATTCAATTCGTCCCACAGATTCCTTATAGGGTTAATTCAGGTCAAGACTCAGGGCTAGCCAGACAACTTTTTGATGCCGAAATCCTCAATCCAACCTGTAACAACGCAAGCAATATGACATGGTGTGTTGTCCTGCTCATAGAGGTATGGGCCTGCCCCAAAGTACTAACACAATGCTAGTAGTGTGCAATTGTCCAAGATGTCTACGGAAAGCTCAGCATTCATGGTTTTTTCCAAAATAACAAATTGGCCCAAGCTAAACCATGGAAAATAGCTGCATACCACCATGTAAATGTTGGAATTATGTTCAACCATTCGGCATGCGACCTAAATTCATTGTCAGGAAGAAACAGTCTGGGAGGTATCTTCCTTTTGACACCTGCCACATGCAGGAATGACCATTAATCAAACAGGTAGACTGCATACCATGACTCATCAGTCTAAAGAGCAATTTACCATTGGTCTAGAATCCAAGATTGACATTTCTTACACCACACTAATCGGTGTGTGGCATTAGTTGAAATGATTATTGGCTTATGGATGGCTACTTAACCATGGTAGTCCATGTCATGCAGCATCCTGCACACTGTACTGGTGCTAACATTAGTTTCACATAGGGTTTGTGCTATTTGAGACAATGTTGATTTGTGTTTTAAGAGGACAGCTCTCTGCAGAACTTTCTTGTCATTTTCTGTTAGCTTTGGAAGTTTACCAGGTCATTTCTTGTTCCATTTCATATCATCAACAGTAAATCTAGGTATCTTTAATGCTGCTGAAATGTGACAAACTGAACGACTGCTTATGTGGCACTCTATTATCAATCCAAGCTGGAAATAAGTTAACCCCGTTGATCGAGGCATCTTGCATTCACAGTTATGCTATTGTGTCATCGCAGCCTATGTATAGTTGGGTCTGTGACTTGGTGTTCGCATACAACCTAATTCACTATCAGTAGAAGGGTGTCCAGATATTAATGGTAGGGCATTGTGTGTGTGTGTGTACACTCAGCAGACAAAACATTAGAGATAGGGTTGATGGGCAGTTGGCATGGGCATCACGCACGCAGAGTGGAACAGACCCAAACCGAATGCAAGCAATAAATAGGCAAACAGCAGGGCTTCGAGACAGTGTATCGCAACTCACAAACATGGGTAAATGCAGTGACCTGAGCAACTTTGATCACAGATGCATTATCGGCGCAAGACATATGGGTCATTCTATCGCCCAAGTGGTAAGAACCCAAGGGTTTCCGAGGGCAACCATATCAAGGATGTACCATGAGTATACCATCGACGGACAAACTGCCCAAAGATCAAGTGGTAGCTGATCACATGCCACTGAAGACCCGGGCCGATGTAGACTATCCAGGCTTGTGCACATCACTTGGGAATAGTGGCACAAATCACGTGAAGGTTAAATGTCGAAGGACCAAGCAGTGTCAGCAAACATTAGGTACAGTGCAAATTGCATACCCTGGGCTAAGAAAGCAGATGCCATACTCATGTGCCACTGTTGACTGCTTATCATCGGACATTACACTTTGCCTGGTACTGGGAACATCAAAACTGGACCTCTGCAGTGTGGAGCTGCATTGTGTGGTCAGATAAATCCTATTTTCAGCTATACCTAGCTGATGGGAGGGTGCAGGTATGGTGTCAACAGTATGAGGCCATGGCCCTGTCATGCCAGGCCAGCTTTGTGATGGTTTGGGGAGCTTCTCATAGGACACGTTAAGTCCCTTAATGTGTCTGGAGAGGTCTTTAACCACTGTGCACTACCAGCATGTGCTGGCTGATCACCGACATATTTTCCTGGCCTGCACCGCCCCACAACCACCCAGGCATGACTCAAGAAACACTAATCTGAGTTTGGAACCATCCAGTGGACCCCAAGGTCCCCAGATTTAAACCCTGTGGAAGCTCACTGGGGTGCCGTGAAGCGGAACATCAGATCATAGATCCTGGAGATGTCTCCGACAGAGTTGTGGACAAGGCTACAACAGGCATGGCCAGCATTAACTCTGGAAACCCTCTGGCATCTGGTGGAGTTGATGCCTCGGTGTGTACAGGCTGTTATTCGTGCTGCAGGAGGACCAACACGGTATTAGGTAGGTAGGTACCTCAAATGTTTTGTTCATCGAGTGTATATATGAAGAAAAATTATTTCTCAAACAATTTATGTACTTAATACAAATCAAACACATTTATTATTCACCTAGAGCACAGCTGGCATGATGGTACAATATGACATCAGTTCTTCCAAATGCTTCACAGTTGGATACTTCAATGGATCAAAACATCCCTGGCAGAAATAATGTAACTTTTAAACAATTGAAATATTTTGATACTGAAGCAAATAATTTAAATTCAGTACTTCAAATAATGAAAAACAGATATACTGTCATTATCAGTCGACTGTTGGGTGAAAGCCTCTCCAAGTCTCTTTCACAACTTTCTGCCTTGAGACAGTTTCCTGTATGTCATTCCACGACGCTTTCAAATTTCATCCATCAATCTCCCATGTGATTTTCTTCTGGGTCCTTTTCTCTCTTAGTATCCAGTCTAATATTTCACTAGTCCAATAGTGGTTAACATTGCTGCAAAATGTTGAAGGTTGACTTTAACATAACAGCTACTAAATTACAAAGATTGTATAATGAAATATGGAAGACAGAAAAAATTTCTCAACAATGGAGAGAAGCTGTAATTATAAAAATTCCAAAAAAAGGAAATCTGACCAAATGTGAAAGAATATTTTTGTAAAAGCATTCAATTCCTGCAAATGCTTGTACAAAAATTTTAATCAGCAGATCAAAAAAGGAAATTGAAAATTCATTAAAAGGAGTATGGGCAGTCTTCCACACTGGTTGTGGAACAATTAAACAAATATTCACTCTGAAGGATATAATTGAACAATGCACAGAATTTCAAGCCCCACTCTATCTCAACTTCATCGATTTTAGTAAAGTGTTCCACTCAGTGGATAGAAACTTTGGAAAACATTAGAGGAATACAGAACACCTCATAAATTTCTCAACATTATCAAAAACATGTAGCAGGTAAACATGTAACATAGCAGGGGATTTCAATGCTAGAGTAGGTGTGCAGAATGCGATTTCTGACAATGTTCTGAGTAAGTTTAATGATCCTTGTGTGAATGATAATGGTTAAAGATTAATTGACCTCTGCATTGAGAATGGTTTGTGTGTATCTAATACGTTTTTCAACCACAAGTATATCCACACATATACTTGGAAAAACGTAGTCTTGGTCAAAAGAGTGTGATAGATTTTGTTATCTACGATCAGCATCTGAAACACTTAGTTGTTGACACTTGCGTGATGAGAGGTGCGGATGTTGGTTCTGATCATTACTTGGTAGTGTCACGAGTGAAACTGAATGTTGGTTGAAGGAATAGGAAGAAGCCCATGATTGAAAGAATAAAGGTTGAAAGGCTCTCTGAACATCATCAGAGTTATTCTGACGCACTCTGAGAACGACTGATGGAGCTGAAGTCTTGTGAGATAGATGCAGAAAAGAGGTAGGAATGTTTTAAGAACTGTATTGTCACTGCTGCTGCATAGGTCTGTAGCACCACAACAGTGGGTAACAACAGAGGTGATGCTTGGTGGAATAGTGAGATTGAAGAGGCAGTAAAGAGAACGAAGAAAGCCTATTTGGGGATGTTGCAAGGTAGAGTTTCTGTGGATGAGTATCGCTGTAAGAAGCATGAAGCAGCTAAGCTGG
Source organism: Macrothele yani (assembly GCA_039090855.1). Taxonomy (NCBI): domain Eukaryota; kingdom Metazoa; phylum Arthropoda; class Arachnida; order Araneae; family Macrothelidae; genus Macrothele; species Macrothele yani. The sequence goes on from CM077018.1 coordinate 69,623,340, forward strand.
TTCGTCAGAATAAGGCAGAAGATAGGAAAGAGAAGGTGGAAATGCATGAATTAGCTTTTTGGAAAGATAGGAAAATTTTCTAGAAGTACATGAGTTCAGGAAAAATAGGGGAAACAAAGTTGTAAGTTGTGTGAATAATAGGGTTGAGGAAATGATATGGGAACCAAATGAGATAAGTGAAAAATGGGATGAATACTTCTGTGAGTTATTAGATCAAAAAAGCAAAGGTGATTCTGAGGCAAAAGTGCAGGATGTCACAGTAAAGGACGGAAGTACGAGAGGAACTCAAGAGAAGAGGTGTGTAAAGCTCCGAGATCCCTTCAGAATGGTAAGGCTTCAGGAGTTGACGGCACAACTGCTGATGTTGAAATATGGTGGTGACTCTGTAATTGAATGGTTAACTGAAATTTGCTAGTTGTGCTGGGAGTTAGGAGTGGTTCCTTGGGATTGAAAGGATGCTATCATTGTTCCCTTGTATAAGGGGAAAGGTGATCAGACTGACTGCAAGAACTATTGTGGTATTAGTCTACTGAGAGTGCCAAGGAAAGTGTTTGGTAAGGTCATTATTGAAAAAATATGAGGTCTTACATCAGAGAAAGTGTGAGATGTAGAGAAGTTTTATGCCTGGTAAAGGCTGCACTAACCAAATTTTTGCATTACGCATGATGATTGAAAAGTATCTGGCTGTTCGTAAGAAAGTTTTTGCTGCTTTCATAGATTTAGAGAAAGCTTACAACCAAGTAAATAGGACACTGTTGTGGAAGGTATTAAATGAATATGGTGTTACTGGTAAGCAGTGGTTTCTCGTAGCTAAAATTAGTGGGGGTGCTGCTTCAGAAAATTTTTATCCATTGTTTTAATATTGTGTAAAACGGAGCAAACACATATAAAAAGAAAATTTATACATAAAACAAAATATTTTTTACTTACTAATAGCCTAAATTGTTATAGTTCAAGCTTGATTCATTCAATCAAAATCCATTCTTCTTGTTTTAATTTGTGCGAAAAGATTAATAATTTTCTCTATCTCTGGATGACTGTTGAGGAAATTTTTCTCCATTGAAAGCACTGTAAGTGCATTTAGTCTTTCAGGATTCATAGTACTCCTTAGAAAAGTTTTTATTCTTTCAGTGTCGAAAAGCAGCATTCTGGTTCTGCTGTTGTCATGGGAATTGTCAAGAGGATTTTTATCAGTTTCGTAATTTCACTAAGTACATCATCTAGATTATTTTCCAAGATAAATTTCAGAAGGTCAATTAATTTGCAATATTCATGCATATCGGATCTACAATAGAATACTTTTAGTTCAGTTTCAAGCTTTTCTTTGTCAATCATGGGATATGCTTCAGTGGTCAGTACTATCTCTTCTGTAGGCAGTTCATTATTAAAACTAGTGAAGCTTTTCTTGTTGAACAATTTAGCAGCTACTAAGTGTTTAGTGAAAGAATATCTGTGCATTATATCAACACATATACAGTCACACACTTCCTTAGCTTATGCCATGAGTGTCTTTGAAGGATTCTCACAGTACTTCGAGTTTCTTATTTCTAAAATAGCAGTTTTAAAATCTGTTATATATTCATTGACTTTAAACACACTAATTTCTCGAGATTGCATTTGGTTGTAAATTACTTCAACATGAGGCATAATCTGATGAAAAAACTCTAACCAAAACATGAAATTATCATCATTCAGGTATTTTAAAATTCCTGTTGCTTCTGCAATGGTTCCATCTGCATTTGACGTTGACTGAATTTCAGTAAGGCAGCTTTTTAAAGGTTGCAAATTTTCATGAACTCTGTTTACGGTCCATATGTTAAAGTTCCACCTTGTAGAGGATGGACGTGGAATGTTGACGTCCATATGCTTCTTGAGAATGGATACACGTTGCGGTGATCTTGATAAGAATGTTGGAATAGCCAAAATGTTAGAGAAAAATATTCTTGCATTCCGTGTAATACTTGCTGCATTTCTCATTATTGAATTAAGTTTATGCGCATAGCAGTGAATGAAATGTGCATCACTATAAACTGCTTTTATTTTTGCTTGAACTCCTGCTTTTTTGCCTTTCATGACATTTGCACCATCAAATGTCTGAGCTATCAGTTTTTGTCCATTTCCTTGAAGGGTTATGTCTAATTGTTCTAGAATATGTTTCGATATGCCATCTGCAGTTTGATTTTCTGGAATAAAGAATCCCCCAAAACGCTCAAATATTTCTCCATTCAACACGTAACGTAGAACAAGGACCATTTGAGTGTCTTCCGATACATCTGTAGTGTCATCCGCCATGACAGCTACGAAGAAAGCTTCTCTAATTTCTGTCCTTATCTCCTCATGGTATATTTGTAGCAGGCAGTCAAGTATCTCATTCTGAATGGTCTTAGAAACACCTTTGAAGACCGTACTGGTTTCTAAGTGATTCTTCAACTCTGGATCTAATTTAGATGCAAAATTTATTAATCCTCTAAATACCCGTGGATTTACTGAATCATCTTTTTCATCATGTCCACGTAAGGGAGTTTCAAAGTATCCACAAAAGAAAATATAGTTTATTATTTTGGATAAAATTTCACGGTTCTTTTTAACCTTTATGCTATGCTCATTGATTGAAAGTCTGTATGCCTCACTAAGTTTCCCCTTAATATTTACGTTCCCTAAAAGTGACAGTGAAACCATATTTTCAACGTGCTTCTTTGACTTTTCATGTTTTTCAGTTTTTTCTTTCATTTTGTTTATATTTCTAAAACCATCTTTTGTCCACGGTACATCACCTCCAAACAGCAAATATGGGAAGCAGAACAATGCATTTTTTACTTCACATCTGCAAAGCCAACTTTTCCGTTGGTACCATTCAGAATTAAAACTACAAATATACTTCTTGTTGTTGCTTATTCCTGGCTGAGATATTTGAATATCAGGTATTGAACGGCCTCTTTTCTTCACTGTAACTTTCTCATGGAGAGATAACTGTGAAAACTTAAAAGCTGTCGAAGTTCACTTACAGTCACAAAACTTATTTCTTGGGGATGCAAGGAGGCCATGGTTAAATTATTTAAATTTTCTGTACAATAGAAGAACCGAAAAAAAAAAAAACTATGAATTAAATAGTATAGCTGGAAGCATTACAAATTCACAATCATCTAATTCTACACTTTCTCACATTCAAGAAAGAATATAGTACGACAGTTTTTAAGAGCAACACACGCGGAGCCAAAAGAAACACTACCTTACGCTTGCCCAACAGGGTCGGCACTGCGTGATCGACAGTGCTCTCTCTACCTAGCGTGCTGCCTCCTATCTCGGAGCTCAGACGTGTGCGCGCGCATGCAACAGCCAAACATCGTATCGCTGGAACTGTGAAACACACAGTTCTATACAAGGATGTTTGTAATTTGTTCATGAACTAAGGGATCGCTACTGACATTAAGCTTAAGGATTATATAATGTACAAGTATAAAGAAAGAATTCAAGAAAAAAAGACTCATTATATTGAATGTTATCGATAATATAGAGTAAAAATAGGGGTGCTGCAGTTCTGCAGTGCCTATACAGGAGCCGCGCCTGCTGGTAATCTACTTAAAAGTGTAAAAGCCATCTATGCTGGCAGTAGAGCTTGTGTATGAGTGAATGGTGTTTTATTAAAATGTTTTTCTATTAGTGCTGGAGTCAGACGAGGTTGTGTAATGTCACCATGGCTGTTTAATATATTTATGGATGCATGCATGCATGTGCGATGCCAAAATAGATAATACTGGTTTATTATGTCTTGGTGATATCTATATGTGTAGATTGCTGTATGCTGATGACACTGTCCTGTTGGCAGAGAGCAAAAGTGAGTTGCAGAGTATGTTGTCCCAGATGTACAAAGTTTGCGTGAAATTCAAACTGAGTATAAATAAGGGAAAACCCAAAGTTATGGTTTTTGAGAGAGGAACTGGTAGTACTGAATGTAATATAAGTCTAAATGACACAGTGATTGACCAGATGAATGAGTTTGTGTATTTAGAAAGCATGTTTGACAGAGAGAACAAACTGGATGGTGAAATTAGCAGGCACGTAAATTCTTCATTGAAAGTCATAGCTGCTTTGGGAGGTGGTTTTCACAGGAATAATGGGTTCTCAAGAGAGTCCCGTATGGCTGCGTATGAAAGTGTAACTGTTCCTACTTTGATGTATGGCAGTGAAACCTGAGTACAATAGAAGAAACATAGGAGTCATTTGTGTGCTGGAGAAATGCGTTACTTATGGGAAATTTGTAGCAAGACATGTTCTGATTGTGTGAGGAATGAAAATGTGTTGCAGTTGTGTAATGTGAAGCAAAATGTTGTTAGCAAGGAGAAGACCAATATGCTTCAGTGGTTTGGCCATGTTGAAAGAATGAGTGATGAGATGCTTACTAAGAAAATCTTGTTAGCCCAAGTGGCAGGAAGGAAAGGCAGAGGAAGGCCAAGGAAGTCATGGGAGCAGAGATGCCAACCTGTTTCAGATATTTTCAGTAGTACTCGTACAAATTTTCAGTAGTTTTGGCCATTTTTCAGTAGTCATGCGAAAAAGAATAATTTTAACCGAGGAAAACAACTCATTTAATTTAATTAGCATTTTTTTACTTACTTATTCATTTACATACATGAAAATCTGTATCAAAATATTCCAAATTTTTCACATGGAAAATAATATACACTATGACTGATACATTTTTTTTACACAACAAACAATTGATTAAACAGCTTTCTTTAGTGATTTCGCTGTATAGTGTTTTGCAGATTTGAGTTCCTCAGCAGAAAATCTTTTTTCAAAACACACTTGCCCAGAAGAGAATATATTCATTTTTGCAATAAGAAGTGCTTCTACAGTTTCTAAACCTAAATTAGGTTGGAAACGGGCTTGATTTTTTCGCACTAAACTAAAATTTCTCTTACTCACAGCATTCGAGTGTGGAACTACAAGTATTGCAAACATTATTTTCGAGAGAATAGTATACTTAACCGCTCCATTACAGCCTCTTAATTTTGAGATTTCTGACCAAGTGACATCTATTCAATCTGTTACTGCTATGGTCTCTAATTTGTCAGCTTGATAACAAGCAATTCCGCTTCCAGTATATCAAGTTCATTTTCAGTTATTATAAATGGAAGGCATTTGACTATGTGTAATACAGAAGTAAATGATGTAATGGCTCTAAGTGAAGAGTCTACTACTTCTGCATGTTTTAAGAATTCATCATAGATCAGTATCTTTTCTTGAATATAAGAACATTCTTCAATGTGAAATTTTCCAACAGATGTATAAAACTTAGAAAGTTCATTTTCGTTTAAAATGATTTCACTTTAATACATTCTTGTTTTTACCCCAATTACCAGTTGGGTCCTTTCTGATTTTTCTTTTTGAAAAACTGTTATTTGAAAAATTAAGCTCAACATCACCATCAGCTACGACAGTAGGCTTCACAAACCCCTTGGATGCCATGACAATTTTATCCATCATGCTGAAAGAACTTTCAGTTTGAGGACCATGAATGCATGATAGCTTTCACTATTTTAGATAAAAGGTAGTGAAACTTGGAGAATATGAATGCTTTTGAATATCATGCATCAATTCTTACAAATTTTTCAGCTTCGTCACTTTCGTTTTCAGACTCTCCCCCTTTATCAAGCTGAAATGCAAACCTTTTTTGGGGGAATATGTAAGAACACAGGATACACATTCGGAACATCGTTGGGGAAAAAAATTACAGTTACGGGAGAAACCTTTGCTATGTCCGATTTCCGTTTTCGGACATTTCCTTAATATTCAAGGTGAAATACAAATATTTACGAAATAAAATGAAATTTAACAGCAATACTAGGCAGAGGAAACATTGCGTGAAAAGTAAAATTACGATTACTGGAGAAATCTTCACTGTTTCCGAAAGTTTTGAAAGACGAAATTTCCGTTTTCGAAAGTTTCAGGCGGAAAGCATCCTTCACCACTACCAATTGCCCCAAAATTTCTGCTCAATTATTCATTGATCTCGGGATAACCCAAATTACGACGAAAAATCAGAAATTCCTCGAAGCCGAAGATTACACAGGATTTTTTTCGCCGTCGAATTTCCGTTTTCGGAAATTTTCCCTCCATTTTCAAAGTGAAATACAATATAAATTTATGTATAACAACAATACTGGACAGAGGCCACATCGCAGAACAACGAAATTATGATTACAGAAGAAATTTTTATTTCGTTCACTTCCGTTTTTGAAAGGCGAAATGCTGTCCCGATGCGTATTTTTACGCATTGGTAAAATTCTTCGATGCATAGTTTTACGCGTTTCTCGATGTGTGTTTTTGCGCGTTGATGTGTATTTTACGCGTTTCCCGATGCATATTTTTACGTGTTGATGCGTACTTTACGCACTTCACGACGTGTATTTCTACGCGTCTTTTTACACGTTGGTAAAATTTTTATGAGTACTAAACGCGTAATTACGCATTTTGGCAAACTCTGCAACGAAATCCAAGCATACTTTTCTGCAATGCAAGGGAAAAAATTTCAAAATATTAATTATTGACATGAATGGTCGACGCACGATTTAAAAAACAAACACCGATGCCAGGCAATGACACTCATGTTCTGCACCAAACGATTTTCAACAGCTTGTCGCTGCACTGCGAAAGAGCTTCAGGCCGAACTCCGCCCACGTCCACCACCAAAGCGAGTTATGCTCAACGTCCCCAGACTGCTGCATGCTGGGGAGGGAGGGTTTTCACTTAGAATGACTCAGCGCAAGGCCACATTCATCGAGTGCCGGCCGCTCGCGCTAAGATCCAAGCAGCTTCGAGAGGCAGAACTGGAAGTGCAGGCAGCATCACAAGCATGACGGATCGTCAAGTGGCCGCCGTTGCGTTGGGAAGAGGAATAAGCAAAATAAAAATTAATAACTTCCGTTAATTTTCCGTAGAAAAATCCCGGTTTTCAGTATTCCGTAGTACAAGAGCTTTTTCCGTAGCTGTTGGCATCTCTGTGGGAGGATCAGATTCAGGAGTTTCTGCATGAGAAAAGATTAGGAGAATGAAGTACAGAAGATCTTGTGTATGGCATATGATGGATGTCAGTGAAACCTAAGTTGTGTGTCAGGATCGCTGTAAATAGAGAAGTCTAATACGGCAACAGTAAGTAAAAATTATCTGGTAGTTTGTATTTCTTTGTGGAGCTAACCTCTAAATCTCAGAGAACAGCTTAATGATATGTATGTATCAAATACACGTATAATGGTAGTAAATCTTGCAAGGAAGTGGATGGGGAACTTAGACTTCTTCCTCATAGAAACTGGCGTTAGGTAAGAATGTGTTCTATCTAGTTTATTATTTATAATCTTAATTTATTGGATTGTGAAAAACTCAGTCACCAAAAGAGAGGAATATGTTGGAATTTTGCATCCACATCGGAGTACTTTGGTTTTGCTGGCCACATCATGCTCCTGTCCTCCACGTTGAATGACATACAGCTAAAAACTGATGATTTTGCTCGCTGTGCAGAAACTGTGGGTCTTCACATAAATAAGAAGAAAACCAAAGTCATGTGAATAAATGAAATATCAAATAATGGAATTAAGTTAAAAAAATAAGACAATTGAAGATATTGATTCTTTTTCATACTTTGGATCAAAAATAAATAAACAAGGTGGTACACCGATGAAGATATTTAGCAAAGAATAGCCGCAGCTGAAAACTGTTTCAAATCATTAAACAAATTATGGAAAGCATCTAATATTACAATCAAAGTAAAAATTAACATTTACAAATATATTGTGTGAGCAGTACTGCTATATGGCTCTGAAACTTAGAAACTCACCACAGCACAAAAAAAAAAAAAAGTACTGGATATAATTCAAAACAAATGCCTAAGAAAACTTTTAAAAATATTTTGGCTAAATGCTGTCACTAATGAGGAACTTTTACAAAAAACTTTCCCTGAACCAATAGATGATGAGATCCACCTAACAGGGGTGGAGAAAATTTTCAGGGCCCAGTATTTTCTCAGAACACAATTTTTTTTGTCCAAAATTTTCCCCAAAACTGTAGTGGACTTTCATACAAGTTTAAGCAATTATTAGAGTATATGTTGATAATTAAGAAATATCCTTAAAGCCTATTAACTTAAAAATTTGAAAAAAAAAAAAACCCTAACTAATATTTATTTTAGGTTTAACAATATATGTTTTAGATTCAAAGTGTCTGAAACATTTTTAGGTCTAGTGAAAACAGTTGTAGGGCAGAGAGGCTTAAAAATAAACAGCTAAAAAAAATTCCGTAACTGACTATAATTTATTTCATTTTAGCATTTCAGGTGTCTAATCATGCCAAATAATTTTACTGAATGAAATTTAAATTAGACTTAAATCCTTTGAAAAATGCACAGGTCATTCGCTTTAAAATGTCCGGAATCCCCAATAATTTTTCAAATCGGCACCTATGACACATTCGCTGCCATTAGTATCGGAAATGTTTATTAGCGTGACTAGTAGTTGCATCGTACTTGTTACTCACGCCACGCTGTCTCTCTGCCCTTGGCCTTATTAGTAAAGTCGTTTGGGCTAAGTGAATCGTCTGCAAGCGGAAGCTGGCAGTACGCCGTTGCGCTCATAACCTCTTGTATTCATAATGACACCGCATTTTTCAAAATGATTACCTGATTACCATGCAGTAAATTACTCTTATCTTTCACCAATATATTAGCATTGTGTATACCCTTAATACGTAAGGACACTTACCGCTGGTATCCACACTATTAGAGAACATTTCTTGCATGTGATATTATGAGAAACTGAGAGAGGTGAATGCTCGTTTGCAGTCCTTGACATGAAATACTTAAAAATGAAAACACTGTAACAAGTAACTGAATTCATCAAATACAAAACATTGAGATAGTCAAGGAAAGCCCCCCAATGAACCATAAACATTCAGAATAGTCGAAAACCAAAATCACCAAAGCACATAGAAAAAAACACTTTTCATGTCAAGGACTGCCCAGATGAACGTGCCCCTTTTTCAGCTTTGCATAATATCACATGCAAGAAATGTTCTGTAATAGTGTAGATACCAGTGGTAAGTGTCCTTACGTATTAAGGGTATACACAATGCACATGATGCTAATATACTGGTTTATTACTGCACGTTTTTTGTTGACTGTTAGCACTGAGGACTTTTCAACAGCTAACGTCAGTGATTTAGCAACTTATCTTTCCCGTTATATTCATTGTTAGTAAGTCAAGTTTTTGTTTTATTATTATTATTATTATTATTACTTTACTCCTGGGCAAAAATTGCCCCAGAGCTGCCTTAATTTCTCACAAACCTCGTTCGCGCGTTCGGACAAATTCTGCACCCCTGCCACCTAAGAAGATGGACCGGTCATGTCTTGCACATGTGGACAAACAGAATTTCCCAAGTAGCATTGACTTGAACACCAGAAGGGAGATGAAGCTCTACAGGTTGCCCAAAATCACCAGGGAGAAGAATGATGGAATCCAAAATGAATGAGGCTGGATGGGTGAGCTGGGCAGAAGCAAGAGTGGCTTTGCAAGGGACAGGGGCAGATGGAAAGCAAGAGTTGCAGCCTTATGTGCCAGTAGGCATGGAAAGTAGTAGTAGTAATAGTGGTCAGTTCTTTTGTCAATATGTCCAGCCCATTACCATTTCAGGGTTATTAATTTAATCACAAAGTCCCTATCTCTAGCAATTTTCCTGAACCATGAGTTTCTTTCCATATCTTTCCTGGTTACACCAAGCATACATCACTCCAATCTTTTTTCAGTTGTCTGAAGCTTCTGTATAACTTTTTTAGTTAAAGTCCACGTCATTGATCCAGAAGTAAGAACTGGGGAAGAATGCATTGATAAAACACTTTTCTTTTAAGACATAATTGTAGTTTCATCGAAATGCTCTCCAACCAAGTTTTGTATGCTAAAAAGTGATAACAAAAGGACAGCCTGAAGAAGGAGAAGAGTTTTCTCAGAAAATTTGCAATTAAAATAAAAAATCTCCTAGTAAGAATTCCCACAATAGAAGTTTTTGATTAGTAATTAAAAAAATCATGTTTGTTTATATTGATGAGCAACTACAAATATACCAAGTTTCATGAAAATCAAAAATGGTCACATTGTGAGCCTGGTTGATTTGACATATAATGACCCTTGCCAGATAAGGCTTAAATCATCAAGTAAACTCCAAATCTTGACACTCGCTCGTAGCAGGTGGGCAATAAAATGAACATCATTGAGTTCAATATTTCTGAATGCATGGTTACAAACGCAAGAAAACTAAAGGCTGAAAGTGGTATTCTAGCCACACCTGCAAAGAAACATGGAAGAACAATTTCTGAAGCTGTGAAACAAAAGTTATAAATTTCTACGAAGACGATGAAATGTAGCCGACTATGCCCAGAGGAGAAGGATTTTGTCTCAATTAGAAATCCTAATGGCGTATCAAAATGGGCCTGAAATAGGATTTTCTAAATTTTGGGAGTTAAGACCAAAATGGCGCATCAGTGTTGGGACAGCTGGGTCACATTCAATGTCACAACCCATCAAAATGTCAAGTTGCTGCTTAGTGCAAGCCTCACTGAAATCGATTACAAAGTTCTTCTAAAAAAGATAGTCTGCAATCTAGATTCAAAGGACTGTATGCATCAACAGTGTGGAAACTGCCCAGGAACTGAGGAACTACAGAAATATTTGATGGAGATTTTCAATCTGTTTGACTATGATCATGTGATTGAATTCAAACAGTGGATATACACTGATCACGATAGTTTGCATACAAAGCAGTTGCCTGTTGGAGAATTTATTCAAGATTTGGTCACCAAAATTTTGAAGCTGTCTAGCCACGATTATATTACAAAACACCAGAGTTGCCCTTTACAGAACACGAAAGAAAATCTGAAGCCTGGTGAACTAGTTATCTTAATGAATTTTGCAGAAAATTATTCTTTCATCATTCAAGATGTTGTTCAAGGTTATCACTGGGATAACAGCCAAGCAACATTGCATCAGCATATGTATAATCAGCTACTGTCTCAGACATGACACCATTGCTGTCCATGTATTTTTGGTCAAATTGATGAATCACTTGAAAAGCATGATGGAAGAAACTGTGCACATCCACTATTTCAATGATAGTTTAGCTGCCCAGTACAAGAATTACAAAAATGTTATCAACTTGTGCAGCCATGAAAATGATTTTGGTATAACTGCAGAATGGAACTTTTTTGGCACAAGCCACAGCAAGTCTCCATGTGATGAAATTGAAGGAATAGCTAAGCAATTGGCAGCAAGAGCAAGCCTTCAGCAAACTACTGAAAATCAAATTTTAACACCAGAGAATTTATTCAAATTCTGCAACCAATACCTATACCTTTTTATCTCAACCTATACCTTTATCCCAACCTATACCTTTTTATCTCAAATGAAGAAGTAGAAGCTGAAAGGATAGTACAAGAAGAATTATTTGAAAATGGCCACACAGTTGCCGGAACATGTGAAAAACACCATTTTTTGGCCCAAATACTCCAAATATATTCAAGTTAGAAGGATGTCCAATGATACAACCACCTTCATAGCCTCAGTTTATCAATCCACTGATGCCAATATTCCTTATACACCAGTTCTAGATTTTAATCCTGGTCAAAATATTGCCTGCATCTACAAAAATTGCTGGTGGATTGGTAACGTGTGTGAAGTTGCTATTGACAAACATGATGCATTGATCAATTTCATGACACCTTTTGGTCCAGCTCGCTCATTTTACTGGCCTGAAAGACAAGACAAATGCTGGATTCCTGAACAGCAAATCATCATGAATATCCCAGCTCCTTCAGTAACTAGAACAAGATGGCAGTGTAATTTTCCAGAAGCTCTATTACAGAGCATTGAAGAAAAATTCAATTCCACGAAGCAATAATTATGAACAGAACAGACTTGGGAACCAAATTAAAGAAACCCACATGTAGGCTTGGGAACCAAGACAAAGAAACCCAGCTGAGGCTTTGGAACCTAGACAAAGAAGCCAAAAACCAGGCTTCAGAACCATGGAGAAAAATAGTTAAGGCTTTGGAACCTAGAAAAAAAAAAACAGGCTTTGGAAACCAAGATGAAGAAACCCAACTGAGGCTTTGCACCCTAGACAAAGAAACCCAACTGAGGCTTTGGAACCTAGATAAAGAAACCAAAATTGAGGCTTGATATGTACACAGCTTATGCAACTGAATTTCAGTCCGTGTATCTGCTTTCGTTTTATCACACTGAACTGTGGTCCAGTGGTCTCCTTAAGGGGATGATTACAGCTCATAAACTCAGATACTAGTTCAATATTAACGAGGAATACCCAAACTTCTGATTGACTTCATGGACTGCTTCATATAGTGAATTACCGACCTGCACCATTTTGTTGCTGTAATTTATTACATGTGATGTTTGGTGAACTTCAACCTTATTTTTCATCCCACTGCTAAATTGAATCAAAGATGAACAGAGATGATTGTAGTGGATGAAAACATGCTCCTTCCAATGGTACTGGGAAAAACATCTTCTGAGATGACACAAGTCACAATATTTGAGTCTGAGCATAGCTTACTTTTGGCAATTTCATATTTGGCACCATGTTTGTGCTACAGTATGATCCAAGGTAAGTGATTATGCATGAAGATATTCTGGCAGAGTACTGTCTCAGACACACTTAACAAATTTGCCAAGCGGAAGGTTCCCTTTATTTTTTGTTCCAGAGATATTTGACCTAAAAAAAGGCCTAAGATTCCTACTGTTTTTCTCTGCACATTTTGTGAAGCACTTTGATGCAGGCTGCTGTCTCATAAAGTGCTTTCTATCCTGTCAGACAACATTTTTCTGATTCAGGGGCAAAAGTTATACAAAACTTTGAAATAATAGATCCACACTTGCTTTTGTCTTATATTAATAAGATTCAAACATTGGATTCTGTTTGGTTTTGACGCAGATTCATCAAAAAGTTTCTAAAGTAGGTTTGTATAAACACCAAGACTGAACAAAACTGGGTAGTGGTCAGCATGAATGTCTTAAAAAATCTGACCACTTGGGATAGAATGACCCAAATACATACTTGTGGTAAAAATAATTGAATTTGCTGTTTCATTAACATGAGGAAAATAAGAATAATGTACTTCAACTGTGCTGAGCTGTTTTTTGCAACATAGAAGGGTTGTAATAATCTTAGACTTTACGAGTAAAAAATAAGCTAACAGTTGACAAAGAAATTATGTTATACTGTTAAGAAAAAGCTATTTCAATCAATAACTGGGGGCGAACTGTAGCATGTTGACAGATCACAGTGTTTTTTGTTTTTTTCTTGTACAAACAGTCAGTAGAAAATTGCAGTAAATATAGGAAATAATGTTCCAGTATAGTGTAATTCATGAAATTAATAAATGAAATTATGCCATACATACTTTAAAACAGGGGAAGGGGTCTGCATTAAAAATATAAAAAAAAAAAGTTCAAATAGCCAAAAAAGCTTGAGAAACACTGTCTCAAATATGCACTGACGGAAAAAAATCCCAACACCACGAAAAAATAGTTGTAAAGGAATGAAATGGCGGCAATACATTTGTATAGGTAACATATTTAATCGATTAAGGTTTCAAGATCACAGCTTAATGTAAGCGCGAGAAGAGCCATTTTAAATGTGAAATGCTGGTACATTAATAACCGGTGTAACCGCCAGAATGTTGAATGCAAGCACGCAAACGTTCATGCATTGTGTCGTACAGGTGCAGGATGTCAGTTTGTGGGATGGAGTTCCATGCCTGTTGCACTTGGTCGGTCAATACAGGGACGGTTAATGCTGGTTGGGGGTGACGCTGGAGTTGTCGTCCAATAATGTCCCATACGTGCTCGATTGGTGTAAGATCTGGTGATCTAGCAGGCCACAGCAACATGTCGACACTCTGTAGAGCATGTTGGGTTACAACAGCGGTATGCGGGCGAGCGTTATCCTGTTGGAAAACAACCCCTGGAATGCTGTTCATGAATGGCAGCACAACAGGTTGAATCACCAGACCGACATACAACTGTGCCGTCAGGGTGCGTGGGATAACCACGAGAGTGCTCCTGCTGTCATAGGAAATTGCTCCCCAGACCATAACTAAAGGTGTAGGTCCAGTGTGTCTTGGCCGCAGACAGGTTGGTTGCAGGCGCTCACCTGGCCTCCTTCTAACCAACACACGGCCATCACTGGCATCCAGGCATAACCGGCTTTCATCAGAAAACACAAAAGATCTCCACTCCGTCCTCCAATGAGCTCAAGCTTCACACCACTGACGTCGCAAACAGCAGTGGTTTGGAGTAAGTGGAATGCACGCTACAGGGCGTCTGGATCGCAGCTGTCATTTAAGTAACCGATTTGTAACAGTTCGTTGTGTCACTGTGATGGCAACTGCAGCTCGAATCGCTGCCGCAGACGCGGTTCGATGCACCACGGCCATACGCCATATACGGCGGTCTTCCCTCTCAGTAGTGCCACGTGGCCGGCCGGAACCCGGTCTTCTTGATGCAGTACCTTCCCTTGACCACCGCTGCCAACAATCATGCACAGTAGCTACATTCCTGCCAAGTCGTTCTGCAATATTGCGGAACGAAAATCCATCTTCTCGTAGCCCTATTACACGACCTCGTTCAAACTCCGTGAGCTGTTGATAATGACTTCTTCGTCTTCTTAAAGGCATTCTTGACTAACATCAACACACTACGTCGAATCTCAACGATAACTAACGCTTACGAACGTTACAGCGCGTATTTACAGCAAACCTGCTTTGCATGTTCCGAGGCGCTACTAGCGCCACAAGTATGCGTCGAGCGCGAAATTTGCATAGACGTCATCTTACAGATGTACTCTCACCGCCTATCAACTGTTGTTTATCTAACACAACCCCTTCTTGGTGTTGGGATTTTTTTACGTCAGTGTATAATCATGCTAAGATCTACCTGATATATTTCGGATACAAATCTCAAGAACAGAAATAATACACAGAAAAAAATTTAGCAGATATGTTAATTCAGAAATTCTGATGCAAAAATATGTTCCTTAAAAACTAAGTACATGTGATTAAAACTGGTAACTGAAACAAACCATTCAAATTTGCACAAGAGGTTTTAACTGCATAATACACTGAACAGCAATTGAATTAGAAACAGCTGGCGTTGTGCAAATGTGGCGCTGTGGGCAGCCCTGTAAACGGAAATGACATGACGTATGCAGTGATCCGACAATATAAGGAGTGATGCGACGGGAATCAGTAAGTCGGACGCAGTATGGGTAAGACGAAGGATCTAAGCGCATTTGATCGTGAGCAAATTGTCGAAACCCGACGAATGGGTCACTCCATCTCAGAAGTTGTGTAGGCACTGGGATTTTCACGAGCCACTGTGTCATGGGTGCACCGTGAGTACATCGAATCCGGTAAAACCATTCCTGCAAGGGCCAACTGCCGTGGACATCAGCGTGTGGATGAGCGGGGTCATCGTCGGCTAGCTCGCATTGTAACAGCGAATAGACGGGCCACAGTGCAAGAAATCACTCGGCAATTTAACGCTGGTGCACAAAAATGTGTAAGCAGCCACACTCCTCGCTATGGGGTACAGAAGCCATCGTCCCACGAAGGTACCACTGCTGACCGCACATCACAGGGTGCAAAGATTAGCATGGGCGCAGGAACATCGCCACTGGACCCTAGACATTTGGAAAAATGTTACCTGGAGTGACTGATGAGTAGAGTTTCACGTTGGTACATGCGGATGAAAGGATATGAGTATGGCGCAAACCACTTGAAGTGATGGATCCTTCTTGCCAGCAGGGTACTCTTCAAGCTGGTGGGGATGGCATTCTTGTCTGGGGACTGTTTACGTGGACTGAAATGGGACCCCTGGTATGGGTGACATCGTCCCTCACACGTCAACATTACCGGGATATCCTGGACGACCATTTGCTCCTGTTTGTGCGTCTTTAACATCCCACTGGGGACCTCATCCTGCAACAAGACAATGCACCGTGCCATCGCTCCCGAATTGTATCCGAATGGTTGGATGAACACTCCACTGACGTGACATCGCTTCCTTGGCCAGCTAGGTCACCTGACCTCGATCCCATCGAGCACATCTGGGATGCCATCGAGAGAGATGTTCGAGGCTCTGACCCCCTCCATCAAATCTTCATGAACTGTGGGAGCTTGTTCAGGGGTCGTGGATCCGTATGGCTTCCCAACGCTTCCGGTGTCTTGTCGAGACCATGCCGAGACGAATCGCCACCGTCATCAGGGCGAAAGGTGGTGCTACACGTTACTAGACAGGTATCTCTAATTCAATTGCTCTTCAGTGTATATACTCTACCTTCATTATACATCTGTTTCAACTGCAGCCAGCTTTCCCTCCTAAGCTTAGAATGCACAACAGTATCTGCTCTTACTCCAGAAATTGCAGGCCAATGAATGAGAAACAAATCCAAATATCCAAGTCCCAGTTCATACAATGATGCTATAGCAGCTTTCCTAGTCTTGTCTGCTCCAAGATCATTAGGTCCTGAAAAACCAAATATTCTATGGTAAAACACAAAATGTTTAAACCAAAGTGATACTTCAAAAAATAGTAAATGTAGACATGAATCAACCTTGTATTGGCACAACAGAAGAAATGTGAATTCTCAAAAAAAGACATCTAGAAGTTGAGTTTTTCAACTTTTAATAAATCTATTAATGCTAATAATTTGTTTAAAGGCAGTAACCCCCCCCTGTTGTTTTCAACAGTTTTACCCAGTTTTTGAAGGTTTAAACCAGTCTCATAACATTATCATGTCAAAAACCCACCCCTGATTTAAGCCACATGAATATAGTTTATGAAGGGCATTGATTTATGTAAATACCAAACACAAAACAGACAAGAAGGAAATCAGATTACTACTGATTTGGTTTATAAGGATTTTAACAGTGCAATAACTATATTTAACTACAGAGCACCTGGTACTGACAAAGATTATATAGGCTGGATCAAGTCATTGGGAACAAGGTATGATCATAAGCAAGAGATGTACACTATGATAAGCAAAACAAAAAACTGGATTTAGAACACTAATACCACCAAATGAATGAATTGTATTTCTTCACCGTATTGAATTTGATTATCATTAAAATGCTTACAGACCCTTGTGTGCCAGTCACAGGGGGACTAAGACATAACACAAGAAATATTCCTTAACAAGATATCAACTGAACACCACAAGAAGGCAACCTGACAACAGACAAGTACATGCCTCAAGAATGAAAAATAAGGAAGAACTTAACTCTTGGAATGAGTTAAGTTCTTTCTCTGAAAGAAGATCTAGGGAGAAAAAGTGGGTTGAGTCATTTCAAGAGAAATCAGACATGGGAATTAGTAAAACTACTAAGAGGGAGAAAAGTATCGAGCTAATACGAAGTTGAAGAGAGATAAGCCTATACTGATGAGTCGTTTAAAAAAAACCCGACTCGGGTGAGAACATTACACTCGTCATTACACATGTAAAATACACAATCTTTTGCTGTAGCTGCACATAAAAAGATGTGATACCCTTTGTCATTAAAACTGCCTTCCTATTGGGTTGAGCAATAAGTAATGTCATTTCTTTCAAACGTTAGAAAACTTTATTTCGCAACAACGAAAAATAACAATTTAATCAATAATGTATTTGCCACTAGTATTTACAACTGCTTCCCATCGTTCAACAAGTTGTCCGATGCTTCGGCGATAGAAGTCTGCCGGTCGTGACCCGAAGAAGTCATCCAACCACGCCCGCAATTGCAAGTCCTTATTGAATGACATGCCGCGCAAATTGTTGGAAAGCGATCGAAACAGATGAAAATCGGATGGAGCCAAATCCGGAAAATAGGGTGGGTGCAGCAGAACTTCTCGACTGAGTGCTTGAATGGCGGTTTTGTTTATATTGGCGATGTGGGGCTTAGCGTTGTTGTGTTGCAGCAAAACACTGTATCGCCGATCGGGTTGCTTTTGTTGCATTGCGTTGTGGGGTCGACACAGTTGTTGAACATAGAGGTCCGCGTTGACCGTCTCATTGTTCCGAAGAAGTTCATAGTGGATGATGCCCTGCCAATCCCACCAGACACACAACATCGTCTTCTGAGGATGCAACTCTTGTTTTGCTCGCGGCGTTCCGTGTTTCGTGGGACTGAGCCATTCTTTTCGCTGATTCATGTTGACGCACAGGCACCATTTTTCGTCACCGGTAACGATGCGGTACAGAAATCTTTCCTTGTGACCACGAGTAGCCCTGTGAGGAGCAAGCAAACCGGCAGCAATTGTGGAACGTTGATTTCTGTTGTTGTAGTTTAAAACGTGCGGAACCCAAGCGCCGAGCTTTTGAAATTTTCTCATCGCATGAAGGTGATTCACGACTGTCTTCTGATCACAATTCATTTGCTCAGCCAATTCTCTGGTCGATTGACGTGGGTTTTCGTGCAGCATCAGGTTCAATTGCTCTTCATCGAACTCAACTGGGCGACCTGGGCGATCCATGTCCTTAAGGTCGAAATTACCAGATTTAAAGCATGAAAACCACCGTTGAGCCATCCTTTCAGTCACAGCATCTTCACCATAGACAGCACAAACCTCGCGAGCAGCTTTCGTGGCTTTGGTCTCTCGATTAAACGTGAAGAGCAGCAGATGTCGGTAATGCAACTTTTTATCCACTTGACATTCCATTTTAATGATCTGAAAACCAAATAAAATTAAATTAAATCACACACACTGGCATGTAGAGTGAACACGTGTCTATCGCATAATATATCACATGTTGCCACAATATTTTATTTTCACACACAAATGGAACTGTGGAAAAAACTGACAATACTTATTCCTCAACCCAATACATGTTATTTTGTAATATGTTTATTATTCAACCATGGGACTAATGCAAACTCCAGGAAGAAGACTGAAAACTAATGAAGCACATCTACAGCTTATTTTCACTCTAGGGATGCAGCAACATACTGCAAGGTCTACAATAAGAATTTGCCAGTTGAAGCAATTAAAGCCAAAAATAGTATCGGCTAAAATTCTGGCAAGTCCATTTCTGTTTTATGCCATTGGAGATATGTACTGGAGGATATTAGTTCAGTCATCAAAGCTGACTGCCATCCCATGTTTCATCAACAGAAGTATTGTAAGTCATCTGATACTTTTACTGGAGGCATGTGATTGAGGACTGCTGTACCAGTTGAATGGCTGACCAGTTATTTATGAAATTGCAATATGATGTGCATCCTTCCCACGGAACACTGGCTGACGCATTTTAATCTGGGAACTACATTTATAATTCAAAATACAAAACACTTATAAAGCTAATTGAATGCACCTCCTTCTTATCACAGGTGATAAATATTTTTATAGAAAATATTTACCACCTGTGATAATATTTTGCTATAAAGTGTGGGTCTGTTGTGACTCAATTTCTAAGGTTCTGACAAACTAGAACACAGTATTCTGAACAAACTGAATAATGAAGAGCTCTCACACTTTGGGCAATTTCTGCTGTGGCCTTGAAAGCACTTTGGTTGTAAACACAGGATACCTGTAATGAATGATTTACTTGGTGAGCGTAGTGTCAATCTGGAAATTCAATGATCATTTCATGAATTGACGGCACTACTAGGCACAAACTTTGCTGTCACTCATTTCATCCTCAGGTCCTGGGTAAACATTGCATAACATAACCCCCATTGAGATGCCATTTTAACCACACCTTTCTAACAGTTGATCATGTGTCACTTCTGATAACTTCATTAGCTATGGAATTGTCTGCTCTTGAAGCTGGTGGCTGCCCTTCGACCAATATTCAACCTTCTTTAAGTCGCTTAAACCATTCAAAAGTTTTTAAATAGCTTACAACTTCCTCTCCAAATGCTGTTTGCAACATTTCAAATGTTTCAAAAACAATTTTCCCAAGTGTTAGCCAAAATTTGGTGCGTACTTGCTCTTTCTCTCTCTGCTCAGCTAGTTGACATTGCCCACTATAAAACCTACTGAACCAAAACAACACTCTATAAAGCATTAAGAGAGAATGGAAGTAGGTGCACAACTGACACGGTTGCATGACTTTTGACTAGAGTTCGTACACATTTACAGAAAATAAATTCCAGGACTTTTCCAGGAGTTCAAACAATTCCAGAAGCTTAAATTTTTGCTAGAATTGCAGTGCTTTGTTTCATATTTTGAAAATTGGAATGAAATTTACTTTGCATTTAGAATTCTTATGAAGTCCTGTGGGTTCCGCTGTTACAGAGCTTTCTTCAGTGAATGTTACATTTCAAAGAAGTGGCAAAATTACCCTGTATAGGAACTGCTCAGCCCGAAACTTATATGAAGCAATCCGGAACTTAACACAATGAAAATAATACAAAGAATTTTGCAATGGCACTGAAGATTCCCTATTCCATAATCATTCATATTACCATGCACATTAGCTACATGAAGGTATGATATTGATGTCCTTCAGTTAGGAAAGCGAGTGCTAGAGAGAAGGGGCATCTTGGACTTGCACAAAGATTTCCACATTATGTTTTGACTCAAACTGCACACACCTGCTAAAACACAAACCAAGGTCACTGGAAATATGGCACTCAAACATCTTGCACTGCAGCATCACATGAGATGACATCACATCCCTACACTACATGGAAGGAAGTTATGTCTTTGCAAGCACACACAGCATAGAGCTACTAACACAGTGATGAAATCAATCCAAAGAAGAACTTTCCAGGACTAGAAAAACAGGAAATTAAATTCCAGGACTTTTCCAGGATTTTGGGGGCCATGCAAATGTTGTTTAACTCCTCCACTGCCATCATATCTATAAGCAGAACACTAGTTTCACACACTGAGCACAGTAATTACAGCTATAGTCCCAGTACTTTTTTAAAACACCTGATGAAGTATATACATGAGGTATTTCTGGTGTAACCTAGATCTTGAGATAGAAACCTATTATAAGTTCCGGAATGCCTGTATGCTTTTTTTAATTAATATAAATGATTAAGTTGCTACTTATTTTGCCAAAGGTGCAACTAAATTAAACAATTAAGTCTGAGCATTGCTAGGCCGGAAATTAAGGAAAACTGGCCAAGCAAGATGTGACTAAGACAAAAAAATCTGAATACAGTGAGAACATGAAGAAACATCAAGAAATCCAGGGATAATTAATACAAACATTAAGCCCCATCATTTCAGAATACAATAACAGATGTAATTCCTGCATCATACATGCAAGGCTGTAGCCAACAGGGGCTAGAGGGAGCTCAACCCCCAGTAAGGCAAGCAAGCACCCTCTACCCCTAGGAAATGCATGCTGTAAATTCTTTGAACTTTTATTTTTGGTTGGTGGTTCATGAAAATGACTTGTACTTCATTATAAGCATAAATACTTTACCTTATTTTGTCTTGCATTACACTTTTTAAAAACAAGTAAAATTGAAGTAACACAGCAGGAATAATGAATAACTAGAAAAAAATTACCTGTTGAGGTGAAAGTAGGAGTGCTATGCTAATGATTTGGTGACATGGCTTGTTGTTGTTATGGGCCAGGGAAGACAGAAATAACATTTTTTTCCTTTTTTGGAGAAACGTAAAATTGTAAAGAATGTGTAAAAAGAAAAAAGAAAGTGGCGGAGGTTGAGGTGTTGTTACACCAAACCCTGTTTGTCATTTGGCAAGTAACTATGAGACGTTAAGCTGCTGTTTAAAAACTTCCAAATAGTTCATTGCTTACAAAGAAATGCTGCAGTGGGGAAATTTTAACCAAATGAATCTCTCTACGTGTTGCAAAATAGTACTAAAAGCAAATCCTTGTCTGTGCACAAGAGAGAAAGAGCTTTCAACATCTTCTCATTCATTGTTTGTAGTCCAGCAAGAAGGGTGGTTTAATGATGCCTGTGTTGGAAAAAAGTTGTTTTTTTTCTCCCCAGGATTCTGGTGCTCTTGGTTTCTGAGAGAAAGGAGGTTTGCTTACTAACCACACTAAGAAGTGGTGGTTACTACCAAGCACCAGCAAACAAGAATCCACGATTACAGATAGAGAAAAAAAGTGGAACCGAGTAGTAGAAAACGTTGAAATACAGCATCAGTAAATCCTCGATGCCACTACTTGGATCCATGGAAAAGAGACCAGAACAGTAAACTAATAAAAAAAATCACACTAATTGGGAGTTCTACCAATCACTTGCTGCTACCACTCATCCTGCTTTGCTTGATATTTTTATGATTCGTATCAACCAAACCCTTTCAACAAAAGAAGTTATTGAATATGCCCGCCTCTCAAAAATTTCATTTTCTTCTTTCCAAGCAGAAAAGTCAAGCTACATCTACTCCGTCTTCAGCCTCTACTGCCAAGCCAAAGTATGTAAATCTTTCTTCTGTTACTATTCCTCCTAGCTTGGATAAATTCTTATCATTAGGCCCAAAATTTTCACCAGCTCTTCCTATCAATCTTCCACAAACTGTTTCTCTTATAGAATCAGCCATCCATAGAACTGAGACTGTTCACCAACCTATCCTCCATGCCAATGCTGCTGTTATCCTATCCAAGCAAAATTCTGTGCCAATCAAGTACTCTTCTTCTTGTCTGAAAGAATTCAGGTCATTTATTCAAGAAAATGACCTTGTCGTATGCAAAGCAGAAAAAGTTGATTGCCCAGTCATCATTGGTAAAGAAATACTAAACCAAAAAGTGCATTCATTTCTTACTTCTGCTAACTGCATCCCTCTGCAGTCAGACACCACCAACTCACTCAAAAACTCAGTTGACAACTCTTCCTTGGAGATATATCACCCCCTCCCTACTTTAGGACTCCCGGGCTTTTCCTGCAAGTTAAACTGCATAAAGCTGGTAACCCCTTCAGACCTTTCGTTGAATATTCTTTTTCTCCAGCAGTAAACCTTGAAAAGAAATTGGTCCTCAAATGCAAAACTCTGGCAGCCAACCATCGTCATACTGTTGTCTCTACTTCAGACTTCATCCACAAACTTCCTAATTGCTTTTGTCCAAGTGTAAAACTACATATTCTTGATGTGGAATCTTTGTTCCTCTCTGTACCATATTTTGAGTCCCACATGCTCCTCATGAAGAAATTGATTCTTCATTTCGAACCACCTGGTACTCTAATCAAAGATCTTTATGATTGTTTCCACACCATTCATCAACACAGTGTTTTGTTTTCAACAAAATAGTGTACAAGCAACAATCTGGTCTCCCCATGGGCTCACCTCTTTCCCCTCTTCTTGCAGAGATCTACATGAAACATATTGAAATTTCCATCATTCCTCACCACCCTTTTCAAACCTTTTCTGTGGTTAAGATATGTAGATGACATTTTCATTAGCTGGCCACATACTGAGTTTGAATTACAGACCCTGATCAACTCCTGGAACAATTTCCTTCCATTAATCTCACTAAATTTAAGGAAGTAAGCAACAAAATTGATTTCCTGGATGTCTCCATCTGCAGAAACTCTGATCTCTCCATCACTCGTTTCGTCTATCATAAACCTTCTGTGGCCACTAACATCATTCCCTAGAAATCTTTCACTCCGCATCTCTACAAGCTCACAGCATTGAAATCTTACATCCACAGGGCTCATATCATTTGCAACAACCAACTTTCTCTTCAAGAAGAATTCTCCAAAATTTCTACAATAGCCCTCTCTCATGGTTTCCCTGCTCTTACAGTCAACTCCCTCTTAAAGAAATATGAAAACAATTCGAAAATTGAATGCCTCCTTCCTCAAAAGAAAGAAAACCGGAAATTCTCTGGTTCTGTTTCTTACCATCCTTCCTATGCTTATAAGTTACAGATTCTTTTTAGAAGTTTTGGTTACCATCTTGCCATTAAATCCCCCCCCCAACATCTTGAAACTTCTACAAAGGGATAGGGACAAAGTTGAAAATCTGGACCTCCCAGGAGTTGACTGCATTCCTATCTCTTCTTCAACAGGTGATAACTTATACATTGAAAGCACATACAGGAGCATTAACCACAGTATTTTGGAACATAAAAAAGATGTTTTGAAAGCCAATCCTAATACAGCCTTGTCTATTATGACAATGGAAGACACATCTGCAGTTCCCCGCTGGAATGAAGCAAAACGAATTGCTTCTTTTGACAATTGTTTTGCCCTCCATTACCGTGAAAGCCTGGAAATTATTTTCAACTCAATGACTTGCAATTCCGAATCTCCTCTCTACATCCCAATGATCTGGAGATCAATTTTAAGTTTTGGCTACAAAAATAAAAAAACTTTACATGTAGAATCTGGCAACAATCTTAGTCTTCCATTGGCGTGGTGAAGACCTAAGATAAGGTCGAAAGCTCCCAACTTACGAACTTTCTTGTAAAAGTTATTTTCTTGTAACGTAACTATGTGATCAAGTTACCTTTATTTGTAATTGGGAGTTATTTAGCATACAGTGATACAGAACATGAAGCTCAACCACCAACAAACAAATTCAAAGAATGTGATTTATTTTTATATTTCAGGAGAGTTCTGTTTCCTTTCACCCTATTTTATTTCATATTTTGAATTTTATCTAATTGTTCATACTTTTTGGCATAATTATTTGCTAATGGAATAAAATACCAAATGGAGAATAAAAACAAAGCAAAACTTACGTCTGTGTTCATAAGAAAACACAGTTTGTAGTTGAACACAGAGCCCCCTAACCTTCTTCCTCATTCTGGGACCTAGCTACAGGCCTACACACGACTGAAATGAACAAGTATTAGGTAATTGCATAATAGTCCTGTCCCTGGCCATAAGACCCGTCAGAATTTTGAGGTGGACGAGTTCTCTCTTCAGATCCTGTTAAGGCATGCCAAAAGGAAGGATAAAATCTTGGGTAGACATCTGGCAACCCGGGCATAAATTTTATAGGAAGCCATTTTGTCTTGGGCATATACACACACTAGTTAGTATTGAATTTCATAATTTTCTGTTCTTTCCAATGTACCTAAACGAAACATGACATGTTTTTTTTGGATTCCTCATAAAATTTCCTATAAGATAGGACTGTTTAACCAGTAATAAAACAAGTTTATGAAAATATAACCATTTTTTATATTTTATTTAGTGATTTCTTGAAAGGATACTTATATTTATCTGAACAAAAAATTTAACTGATGTGAAATTTGTTTGCTTCCGACTGAATAAATGAATGGAGGATGACAAGCAACTTGCTGGCCTACATCTGTGCCGAGCGAGTGGAACTTCAATAAATGCGGAGATTTCAAAATGTATTTTATGCCAAAAACACAACAAAAAAAGAAGACAACTACAACAGAAGGAAGACAAAAAATCTTGGCTGCTGCTGAAATACAACAAAGTGATGTTTTTAAATGTATGTCTCCTTGGGCGTGATTCTGAGATCGTGTATCATTGTATAACGTACAAGTTTGTCTGCGCTGGACATCGAAGCCGGGTCCCCTTACTCCAGAGTAAGTCGCTCTCCCAACTAAGCTACATGAGTATGTGCTCTCACTGCTATCTGCCTTTATCGCATGTGCGTTCTCTGGTACAGGCACGTCACATCTCTTAGTAAAACGGAAGCAGATTTCAAAATCATTGAAGAGGTTAACATTTAACCCTGTGTGATGAGATCAAAAAAAAAAAAAAAAAAGAGGCATTGATAAGTATGTTGCAAAGTGTTGGAGGATTAACAAACCAAAGTACATTGACATAGTCTGGCATTCATGCTATCATCTCAAAGGCAAATGTTCCGTTACAAAATATCGGTTTTCACCCAATACTGCCTTACACAATGACAGCATATGATAGTGTGTATTAATGTATGAAGAATTTCCAAAGCTTGCTTTTACATCTCTATCAACAAGTACTGCCACTTTCATGTGATGACTGCATCAGAAATTCAGTTGATTACAAGTGAATTCCCAGACCATGTGCTATTCCTGGGATCTTTCCATATGACTAAAATTCTATGTGCATGTGTTGGAAAATGCATAAAGGGCAGCGGGTTAGAAAACCTTTTCATTGAAAACCATGTGTTTGGTCCAAAAGTAGCAGTGTCCTCAAAGGTAGCAATTAAGTAAGGTCAGTAAAAGGAATGTTTATGCTAGCAGAAGTGGTAGAGAAGCTTAAATAGAAAGCATTTTTTAGTACAATCGAGGATGATGACGAATCAGCTACACATGTAGGTGATGTGCTCAACTCTATGCAATGCTCAACAACGGAAGAAGCACAACTCAAGTTCCAAGAGCTGATCTTAACATCAGAAGAAACACTGAAATTGTTGAATGTTTTCATACAGGAGCAAGTTAAGAATTCTGAGCAGTGCAAATACTGGAGGGATTCTTGCATCTGATAATTCTTCTGAAGAACCTCAAAAGAACTGACAGGGAAGGGAACTGGAACCTCTAAATGCAACCAGTATAGGAAGTCCTTCCAATTTTTCAAATTTTTGATGGAGTCAACTATTTGAGGTGGGGTTCACTGTTCGAGCAAATGCTTAACCTTGAGATTCGTTATGCTGTATTTGACTGGTTCAAAAAAGGAAAAAGGTCATTTTGTTGTTCAAAGAACAAATGAAATGTTTAATGCCGTGGGGATCGACATGGCTCTTGAACAAACAATAAACCGCTCTCAGAAGTCAGCCGGGGGATCATTGGCCAAACAAAAAGGAAGGAATACATTGCTGAATGGGAGCTTGCTTACCATGAAGTCCTTCTCATAAGAAAAACATTTCAAAGGCTGCTGAACATTACACCAGTTGACTATGAGCTGATAATGAATGAGTTAACAGGAACCCTCGGAATTAGAATGGAAGTCAAAATCAAAGAGATGCTCCAGTATATTGAAATCAGAGAAAACCCATACCTTGTAAAAGGTGAAGTTAGGCTTCACAACATTCTAACGATTGAATGTGTTCCAGCATTGAATGCTAAGAAGATGCTCCAATTTTTGATGACAGCACAAGAAGTGTTCTGTATGTTTGAAGAGGAAAGGTTTATAACACGCTCAAAACCACTATCAGCACCTATTCATCAGCAAAGGCTACCCTCTTTTCTAAGCGTAGCACAACCAGATATGCAGACAAAAAAGCAAACTGAAAAATGCTATCACAGACCATTTGCAGATTCACAGAAAAATTGATATTGCCAAGGAGAGGAATGACAATGACAGAAATTCTAACCTACGATTTTTCACGTTCTGCCTTATTAAATGATAATGGTGCTACTTTCGAACCGATGAAGTCTCAACTGATGTCTGAGTTGACCAAAAAACTAGATACTCCTGACATGAATTTCCAAAAATAGCATACCCTGAAAACCAGTGTGGTTGTTGATGTCATGAATCAGTTTCGAAGGTTGCCAGTTAAGGGAAATGACACATTTGAAGATATGTTTACAATCTTTGACAGCAATGTTAAGAATGTTTGTAAATTCAATCATGTGGACTATGTTTTTGTCAGCTACCTACAATCGTCAATCAAAAATGCTGAGAGAGAAAGGTCTTCTGTGTAACCACTACCATTGACATCCATTGCCACCACTACAAAGCTTCCTGTACAGGTGGAAAGATTTTGGGCATCAGATAATAACAAAATTCGGACTCAAGATGCCCTGAGTGAGTTTCTGAAGAAGATATCAGCTAATTGACAATGGGAAAGTATCCTCAGTGGCGTGTTGCCTGAAAGTGGACCTACTCCCGCCTTAGCAATAAAAGATGGAAGCTTCACACAAATCAAGGATACCATTTTAGTAACTGTTGAGGAGGCCGACTTATGTATTACTCATGTTTTCCACTCTGTTAAAGAAGGCTTACAGCGTTTCGCTGTGCTTTCAAGTCACACAGATGTTTTTGTGATACTCACTTCTACAAGTTTGTTAACGAAAATGGACTCTCTGAACTGTGGATGAGAAAGTCGGCATCAGATATCATACCAATTCATATTCTAATGGACAAGATAGGTACTACCATAGACGCCTTTCTTGCTAACTATTTTCTTACAGGCTCTGATGTGACCAGTAAGCACTAAATTGTCATCGCTCAAGGCAGAACCAGAAAAATATCTCCACAACTTTGGTATGTGTTATCCTCCAAGTATTCAATCCTTTAAGCTAGCCGAGGAGTACTCGGTGAAGGTTTTAAAACCAGGCTCGGTGTGTAAGACATTTGATGCACTTCGATTTGGAATAATGATCAAAGCTGGCATTCCAAACTTACAAGGCTTCCTTTGCAGAAGCTCTTCATTACAAAGCCACCTGAAATGATCATTTTACATGGTATACTCAGACTCTACCATGTTAATGATGGATGACCCATTAGGCCCAACTGACTTTGGATGGACAATCAATGCTGATGACTCATCATTTTCGCCAGACCCTTGCATTAGTACTTGCAAAAGCTGTCATACAAAACGATGCAGGTGCCGCAATGTTTCTTGTACGTCCTTTTGCAAATGCAACATGTCTTGTGACATTCAGAAACATGCATAAAATACTTAAAATGACCATTTAACACTGCTTGTAATTCTTTATGTATCGTAATTTAATAGTGATATTTCAATGCATTATTATCTATTCCCATCTTGTACGGCTTTTTCGGGGTTTTTTTTTTGTTTTTTCATCCTTCAATATTCACAGCCAAGGGGTCCCAGAGGAGTAAAAATAGTCTTATCTTATAGGAAATTTTATGAGGAATCCAAAACACGTCATATTTCGTGTAGGTATACTGAAAAGAACAGAAAATTACGAAATTCAATACTAACTAGTGCGTGTATATGCCCTAAACAAAATGGCGTCCTATAAAATTTATGCCCAGGTTGCCAAATGTCTACCCGAGATTTTATCCTGCCTTTGGGCATGCCCTAACAGGATCTTAAGAGAAAGCTCGTCCACCTCAAAATTCCGACAGGTCTGATGGCCAGGGACTGTATTATAAGTTATCTCCCTTTAGGTGGCAGCATCTCACATAGTTAGCCATCTGTATCTGTGCTGTGCAATAAATAACAGCAGCTTTTGCAATTGCAACTCATTAAGTGTGTAGCATTTGTGGAGTTAATACAAGTTTTGATAAAGTGCACATTCATTCCTGTTTGCTTTTCGATTTAGTTTTAAACAAGTGCGCTTGCTCATTCACTTTCGGCATCTGTCCTGTACACAGGATGGTTACTGTAAGTGAACAAACATGCTGAGATTGGTTTGCGAAGTTTCGTTCGTGTAATAGGAAGCTTAAGGACAAGCCCTATTCTGGACGTCCTTCTTAAGTGTGA
Source organism: Macrothele yani (assembly GCA_039090855.1). Classification (NCBI taxonomy): domain Eukaryota; kingdom Metazoa; phylum Arthropoda; class Arachnida; order Araneae; family Macrothelidae; genus Macrothele; species Macrothele yani. The sequence continues at coordinate 69,652,667 of CM077018.1, forward strand.
GAACAAATATGAGCAATAATCAAGTGCGACCTTCATCAATTTTACAAGGATATTTGGTGGTCTGAAACTGGATCAATGGGTACCATATTAATTATATCAACTATGAACAAAATGGATAGTGATGATAAGTGTGTCTTCAAACTCAGAGCAAAACTGATACATTCTTGGATTGAATAGTGCCTGGAGACAAAGAATGGATGCTACACAAGAATAGTAAACACGCCAAAAACAGTGGAAGCTTATGGAACAACTCTACAAGCTGATCTCCACCCTAAGATGGTCATGCTATGCATTTAGTGAGATTGTAAGGAAATTATCCATCATGAGCTGTTGGCACCTAACCAAACAATCACAGTCTACTCTCAGCAACTTGGCATAGAAAATGGGGTCTTGAAATATTTTCTTGCGGAGGCGTTTAATAAGGTAACTGAAGATAAAGTGTAAGTTAATTCTTGCTCTTTCATGGGAAGATTTCCAGTAATTAGGGATCCCACGTAACCATGCTCATTCAAATTAACATGAATAGCACAGAAAACCTGCACAATTTTATCCAGACTACTGCAAGGTCCGTACACTCTTTGAAGTGTAATAAATTCAAGCACTTTTCAAGGATTTTTTAAACCCAAATTATCATATGTGTATACTATCGGTCGGTCAGTTTGTAGGAATTTTAGTAATTTCAGACCATTAATTTTAGCTTGGGGCGGGCACACCTTCAATGACCTGTGTGTTACTTGCCTCCAGTTGATTTATTTTATTACCTATGAATTGCCCCTCTGTTTCAGTGTTTTGCAAAATCATTTTATTTTGTGGAATATTTTTAAAGGGTACATTATTTTCATATTCATCTGCTAGTATGACACTTATTGTTTGCTTTAACTTTTTATTTTTGATGCATAACTTTGATGCGTTGATGCATTTTTTGATGCAACCAGGAGATGAAGGGTCCACGCATGAAGCACAAGCAATTCCTGGAAGTTCCAAAATCTGGCAAGAACGCATCCCTAACCCCAGTAAACAGAAGCCCATCACAATTTGTGAATACATCATTCCACTTATTTTATTCACATGGTTGATGCTTTACTCTGGCATCATAGCTAAGGCACCAGCTGTCCACACACTCTCCTGGATTGAACGCAAGTTCTGTGCTATTTGATCAACTTGGAGTTTTATCAGAACTACACAGAAATCTATACATCTTTTCAGCACAAACAATTATTCAACACATGCTCTTTCATATCATTACTTTAAAAACAAAACAAAAATTCAAGTACTATTTACAGAGCCTTAAACTTTTTCAAGTACTTTCAAGGACTTGAAAATTAACTTTTTTATTCAAGGACGTTTCATGGTTTTCAAGGAGCGTACGAACTATGTACTGGTTTGTTGCAAACACTCTGAATAGAAACCATTAACAGCTTAATGAAAATCTCTTTGAATTACTTATTAAATGCAGAAGGGAGCCTAAAGTGCATAAATGTCTAATATTGGAAAAAATAATATCTAAACGCAATTATAGGGACAAAACTTGAGCTTATAGGGGTTCAAGTTCATCAAAGCATGATAGTCTACCAACTTTTAACTGCTACTGTTGTTAAATTTCAATTACTACTGAAATTTAATAGATATCTCCATTCATAGTAAACTTAGTATACAGGTTGAGTTTCATACAACCTACTGAATGTCTCACACATGACCTTTTATTCTTCATTCTCAAAGATGTGAAAGCATACAAATGAAGAGTTATACACGTTTTGTTTTGTTTTTATTTAAAGAAAAAACCTATATTTTTATCAATTTGCCGACTGAATCAACACTGATTACATTCCTTGTTGTTAATATTCACAGCAGAATAGCATTTGTTGTGTAATTCTTACTCCATGTATTTTGTTGGGTCAAAGATTTAATAAACTAAAGTTCTGATACATTTTTTGGGATTAGTGAAGATCTGCTCAGGCTAAATCAAACTAAACAGATGCATCATTCTCAAAACAAACAGATATCATGCATCATTTGCAAAGAAACACACACACACACACAAATTAAAAAAAAAAAAAGGAAAAGAAAAAAAAACTGACTGTTATCTGACTTTTACTGCAAGATTTGCTAGTCCCCAGCACATTGATGCTCAAGAAAGAAAACCAAATGAGAGCCCAAGAAATGAATTTTCAGGGATATACAATGAAGAGCAATTGAATTAGAGACAGCCGGCGTTATGCAAATATGGCGCTGTGGTCGGCCCTGTAAACGGAAATGACATGACGTATGCAGCGATGCGACAATATAAGAAGTGATGCGACAATATAAGAAGTGATGCGACGGGAATCAGTAAGAGTCTGACGCAGAATGGGTAAGACGAAGGATCTAAGCGCATTTGATCGCCGGAAAATTGTCGGGGCCCGACGAATGGGTCACTCCATCTCGGAAGTCGTGCAGGCACTGGGATTTTCACCAGCCACTGTGTCACGGGTGCACCGTGAGTACATCGAATCTGGTAAAACCATCCCTGCAAGGGCCAACTGTCGTGGACAACAGCATGTGGATGAGCGGGGTCATCGTCGGCTAGCTCGCACTGTAACAGCAGATAGATGGGCCACAGTGCAATAAATCACTCAGCAATTTAACCAGGGTTCCCACTCAAAAGTAATAAAAAAATTCCCTGACTTTTCCAGGTTCTCCAGGTGGTTTTTAAAGTTTTCCAGAGTGACACGTTGCAAAGAATTGTTACATTTCATTTCATTCCATTCCATTCATTTTTCTCACCAAAGCACACACTTGTAAATTCTTTACGTAATTTGTCTTTATGAAATTACCTGCTTTTCATTAATAACAACTAACTGTGCACATTATTTTCTGTACCAAAGTTCCGTGAACTTTTGTGAATACTACCCATATGCAATTTGTAAATACATTCCCATAGAAACAGGTCATATGTAAGAAAAAATCTGTCAGTTGAATAGTTTCAGTTTTTCTATAACACAATGCAGCTAAGCTTAATGATGGAATGGCTCTGTTCAAGGAAACATGTTTCAAGAGAACCAACAGGAAAAGGAATTTGATCCATCATTTGGTTGGTTCTCTTATGAAGTGTTTCTTCAAGCAGGAGCTATTGTGACTAATTGTTCCATGCAATAAACAACTGTCTGCAGAAATTGAACAAAAGCTTAATAACTGGCAATTTTAAAAATTCAATTTTGAATCTTTTTTTATAGAATAAAGGAAATACCTAATATAACTGAAAGTAAGATCTACCAAATTCTAGGCAGGCAGTAATTGCAAGCAAAAGTTTGAAATCTTGAAAAAATAAATTTTTTTTTTTGGCAAAATAAAGTATCCATCGAGTTTTACAAAAAAAGGGGGGTAATTTTCCCTGATTTTTACAAAAAAGGGTAATTTTCCCTGAGTTTTCCCTGAATTTTGGAACCATTTTCAAATTCCCTGAGAATTCCAGGTTTTCCCTGTTTTCCAGGTTGAGTGGGAACCCTGTTAACGCTGGTGCACAAAAACATGTAAGCAGTCACACCATCCAGAACTATCTCCTCGCTATGGGGTACAGAAGCCATCGTCCCAAGAGGGTACCGCTGCTGACCACATACCACAGGGCGCAAAGATTAGCATGGGAGCGGGAACATCGCCACTGGACCCTAGACATGTGGGAAAATGTTGCCTGGACTGATGAGTCGAGATTCACGTTGGTACATGCGGGTGGCAGGATACGAGTACAGCGCAAACCACATGAAGCGATGGATCCTTCTTGCCAGCAGAGTACTCTTCAAGCTGGTGGGGGTGGCATTCTCGTCTGGGGACTGTTTACGTGGATTGAAATGGGACCCCTGGTATGTGTGACATCGTCCCTCACAGGTCTACGTTACCAGGATATCCTGAATGACCATTTGCTCCCGTTTGTGCGTCTTCAACATCCCACTGGAGACCTCATCCTGCAACAAGACAATGCACCGTGCCATCGCTCCCGAATTGTATCCGAATGGTTGGATGAACACTCCACTGACGTGACCTCCCTTACGTTTTTCTATGTCAACTGCTTTAATTAGTGAGCAAGTGCCTAAAAAGTATGTTGGATCTGTTGATTTTAATCCACATATTGTAAACCTCCTTACCAACATATGTTCTCGTCATAAAATACAATTTGGAATACGATCATGCAATCTATATACCATTATCCGCAATGATCGTGACAAAATTGACAAAGGGAAAAAATGGGGTGTGTATGTTATTCCTATGCTTGACACTATCTCTGGTGAACTAAACAATCATTATGTGGGTTCTACCAAAAGAAATTTGGATTTGAGATTAAATGAACACAGATATGATCTAAAAATGAATCACCAAAGCACCTCTTTTGCAAGAACCATAAGTGCTGGAAATTCCATCCCAGACTGGGACAACGCTAAAATCATAAACACACCTAACTCTGTTTATTCCTTGTTATTTGCAGAAAGCCTCTATATTTCGGCTTATAATACACATTGCTGTAATGATTATTATCCTTATGTTTTACCTGAACCTTGGAGCAATCTTGTTGGGAAGGACAGCACAATAGCAATTGCTTCTGTTAAGTGATCATTGGCTAACTATGCCTTTTTTTGATTGTCTTGTTATCTGGTATATCATGTGACATTGACATTACCTTTCCCATGATGCATCTACTCCACGTACTTAAGACCAGCATGTAGCCACATGGTGAAATTACATCTGATGAAGGTGTCAATGTGACACCGAAAGTGCTCATGTGTTTTTAAACTGTATATAGATTTCATTTTTTAGCTGAATAAATATCATCGTGCAACAAGACGGATTTCTTTTAATACTAGTATTCATGCACGAATTATAGTGTCTACCATCGAAGATTCTGCTGAAGATTATTAAAAAGAGATTGAATTTTGGCATCCTGAGATTCCTGGCAGAAAGAATGATTGACAGGTGGTGCTCCCCTCTACATTTGTTTCATTGATTAAGAGAAGGCTTTCTACAGAGTGACTCGGACAAAACTTTTTCCAATCCTAGAGACTTGGCATGGATGATAACAGTATCCAGCTTATCAAAAATCTCTATGTAAATCAGAAAGCATTGATTTCAATTCAAGAGGGAATGATTGATTTAGTCTCAATAAATAAAGGTGTAAGGCAAGGATGCTTGTTGTCACCTGCCCTTTTTGGTATTTATGCCAAAGTTATGATGGATCAGGCCTTGGGGAGCACCAGCGAAGGAGTTTGGGTTAATGGAGAGAGAATTAAGGCCATTAAGTTTGCTGATGGCCAGGCAATTGTTTCAGGATCAGCCAAGTCATTACAGCGCATGATGTCAAAAAAACACACAAAATTGTGGATATCTATGGAATGAAGATAAATAAAAATAAGAAAAAAATAATGGTAATAGGGAAGGATCCAAAACAGGCTTTCCTTAAACTTGAAGGACAATGCATCAAACAAGTTAAATCATTCCAATATTTGGGTCAAATTATTACTGAAGATGCGAGATGTGAAAAGGAAATTAGAATGAGACTGGGGATTGCAAAAATGGCATTTAGAGAGAATCAAAGACTACTGACATCCAAAAATATAGATCTAAAACTGAGGAAGAGAATTTTAAAGGCATATGTTAATGAAAGTAGCTTGATTGAGTTAACGAAAGTAGCTTGATTGAGTTAACGAAAGTAGCTTGATTGAGTTAACGAAAGTAGCTTGATTGAGTTAACGAAAGTAGCTTGATTTGTAACGTTACTGTAGTACCACAAATTAGCGTGGATTTGGAACAATTCAGGAACCTAAGTGTTCTTGGAACGGTGATTTTTTGTCGCTGATCGCAAACCGTGACAGTGACATTTTAGTAACGTTAGTAAAGTAACCGTGACGTGATTTTGTACCCACCTCTAATTCATATACTTTCTGCAGTAGTATGACACGAGTGTTTTTCGATTTTTTCTGATAATCTTACGAGATTATGTTCTATGGAGCCCTAAATGGCACATCAGAAAAGAGCTGTAAATTTTTCAGCAGAACAAGACATCTTGAAATACCAATACTAGAATATTGTAACAGAACACTCATCATTTCTACATCATCGAAACCAACAAATTAGCTACAACAAACTGACCTGTACTTCTTTTTAGATACAAAAATGACAGTACGGAAGATAAATCAATAACTTTAAAAGATTTTAACAAATCTTTGTTGAAATATATATATATATACATCGAAACTAAAATCCAAAACTCGCGCAGAAAGAACATGTGTTAAACCGGCAGATGGCAACGCGCAGAAACCATCTATTAAACTCCATGGCAGAAACACGAAATGCTCCCTTTTTTTCTGTTTTACGTCACAAATTTTCAATTTAAAAACATGAACTAAAACTGGGCATACCTCCTAATTCAGAAAAGTCCAGATCGTTGTTCAATTTCGTGAAGATTCTCTTCTCTTCCGAAAAACGTTTTAGAATTGGAATCCTGAGAAAATTCCTACAGCAATCCGACGCACAGTTTCACCAGGTAGCCACTAGATGATGGCGGTTACAAACAACAGGCATTCTGAAAAATGTCATTATATTTTCTTATTTTTCTCAGGAGCCTCTACGTGGATATTGATATTCCTGACATTTCTGTACCGAAAAAAAATTGTACTCATCGTTTCTCAATATAATTTGGAGAAATTCTTCTTTGATTTGAAAAAACTTCACGTTAGAGGACCACTTTTCATGGGCGGAGCAACCAATCAAAACTTTCCTTGAGCAATTGGCAACCTCAATGAACTATAGGGGGCACTGCGCAAACGTAAACTAACTTTTTTTTTTTTTGTTAAAGACGTTGAGGCATATAGACTGAGTTTGTGCCTCACAGCAACTAGTTGGCCAAGCTGTAATAGCGAAAATGTCTCCTGATCACGATGAATCGCTAAGATGCACGAACAGCACGTGAAGCCACGGCAGCATCACAAAAGTCCATCATGGGACACGCTCATGAGAAGGAAGGTTAGAAATGGAGTGTTCAAATGAGAAGCGTCTGGAGAGAACTATAAATTTCTCCAAGGCCCAAACTTTTCTTTTTGCCACGGAAGCGTCCCGAAAGTCCAGCAAGAAATACGTTTGAGAAGAGACAGAAGTTGTAGGAGGGGTTGTCCCACCGAAACAAAACCCCCGATATGCGCTGTAGGCAGGACAGGAGAGGAGGAAGTCAGTAGCCGTCTCAGGACCGGAGCCACAGAAGCACATCGGGAAGGGACGTTTCCGAATCAGAAAGAGGTAGCTATTTAAAGGTGCCATGTCTGTGCGTAATTGCTGAATGATGACCGCTGAGGAACTTCGATAACAATGTTCGCTAGGCCATCTGTGACGAAAGCTGATGAACGGATATCGATCTGCCCACCCGGACGAAAGCCAGGCTGAATCAGAAGCGGAGATGATCATGTAACCACTGTGCCGAGCAGCGTCGAAGGCGGTAACAGGGGAGGGGGACAAGGCCAGGCCCTCAGCATGGCCCCGTCGGACGTCAGCGGCCTCATTCGCTGGTAGACCTACATGAGCCGGGCACCAAACGAGCACAATGTCCTCGTAGAAAGAGCGGAGGCGTTGGAGAGAACCATGCAGAAGAACTATAATGTCTTGAGATTTGCGATTTAATGCCAGTAAAGCCTGTAGTACAGAACGACTATCAGTAAGCAGCAAGAGGCCACCGCACGGGCCGGGAGCAAATTCAAGCGCTGTTATTGGGGCCCACACTTCAGCCAAGAACACTGAGGAAATAGTCGGGAAGGTGAATGAACGGCTGGAATTGCTCCGTGGAAAAAATGCCCGATCGCCACCGAGGAGTTAATCTTCGAAGCGTCAGTTGCAGTGATGTGGTGCGACGCTGAGTACTCAGCCAAGAACCCCACAAAGCGATGTCTGGGAACCATCGGATTAAGATATCGGTGCTGAAAAGGGAGACTCGAGCAGATAATCCAGTAGCAGGGTGCAGACGAAACAGGAGGAGCCGACAGATCCTGAAGAAGATCGCTGTTGACGAAAAGCGGCTCCTGTCGGAGGCGACTGAACACGATTCCAAGGGGAAAGCCATGGGATCTTTAAGCGTAGAATGACAAGGCGTCCTCTTCCAAAAGAAGATTAGCGGTAGGCAAACGCTGACCCATCGACAAGTGGCGGTACAAAAATCGGACTGTCAGGAGGGTGATTCGAGAACGAACGCTAGCGATTCCACATTCAGCACGCAAGATCGCAACAGGCGTCGAGCGAGGGAGGTGAATGGCTGCACGGAGTGCATGGTCGAGCAGAATCTCTAGAGCGTCGTAGAGATATGTGTGGGATGCGAACAGGACTGGAGCCGCATATTCCAGAATTGGCCGAATCACAGCAACGACAAAGGCAAGAGCGTTGGGGAAGACAAGACCCCACCGGCGATGACAAAGAACTTTAACAGCAGACAAGGATCGGAAGACTGACTTCTTAACGTGCGTGAGGTGGGAAGACCAAGTGAGGGAGAAGTTACCCCAGACCCCTGAAATCTTGATGGAGGACTGCCAGGCCACTGAGTCGGAACCCAGCCGGAAAGGAGGGGCCGGCGACCGGCGCTTACGAGAGAAGTCAACCGCGAAGCTTTTAGAAGGAGAGAGACGTAAATCCCTGGAAGATGCCCACTGAACAATGGATTCCAAAGTGGATTGCATATAGCTAAGGGCCGCCGCTCGGTTGCGTATTTCACAAGTGAATGTACGGAATTGCGATTAAGACCATTTCCGCAACGCGATTGGTTCAGAGGTACGTTGGAGATTGTGAGTAATCGGGGCCTACGAGGAGAGTAATGTGAGTGAGACGAGACGCACACGCCGTAAGCGACAATGGTTACCCCCAGTTGTTTTACCCGTACAGTCGGAATGCGACAGGAGGTAAATAGAGAGTGTACTTTATTGGTAAGGGAACTTTTGAGTTTTTATATTAACATGACTCGATGGACTTGTGACTTATCTTTCGAAGTACCTTCAATCTATATAGTTCTCACAGAGCCGAAAGATGTCAGCGCTCACTGCTGTAGAACAGGATTAGTACTGATGTGTTTTGTATGGAGAACCATGAGCTGTTTAAAGTTGTTGTTTCTTTTTTTTGTTTTTTTTTCGGGGAGAAAGCTGGTTGAAATATGGAATTGAAGGCATTTTTGATGAAGTTTAAAGGGACAAAAATATGAGGAATTTCCTAAATATTAGAAATATATATATGACAGATCTCTTACTATTTTATCGGACACAATATATGGCAAACAACATTCTGGAGTATTTATTTCAACGGAACTGTCTTATTGCAACAGAACACTGTTTTGAGGGTGTCATTAGGCAGTTCTTTGCTAATACAAAATCACTCTATTTGATTTTTTCTTTTCTAGCTAGACCTCTTCACATTCATGAGCAAAAAAACTTGGTTGTCAGAATATTTCGTTGTGGAGACATGCTTTTCATTGTTAAAGGTCCTTTAAAAGGATACTTTTAGTATCCTTATATACGCACTTTCACAACAGCATGAATCGTGAAGGGTAGTTGACGTGCTGCCACCTATTGACCGATACGGAGTACGGTATTCAACTAGTTAGCTATTAAAGTCGTCCTCAATTTTAATATTAAGATAGATTCCGACTTGTGTTCATCTGAGAAACTGCAGATAGTCCTTATGATATCGTGCACAAAATTACTTTACCGTATTATTCAATATGATCATTTGTCACATATCTTAAGTAACCTCACAAAGTTTCTTAGGAAGCAGAACTGCCGCCCCAGTGGCGCAGTGGTCTAAGGCGCTGGCCTCTGATCATTCGTCCGTAAGGGGTCCGGGTTCGAATCCCGGTCGGGCATGGATGTTGTGTTTGTCTTACGGCACTGGCTCTCTCCCTTCCCTGGAACCAGTGGCCCTAAATTAGGGACGGGCGACTGCTTATAGCCCATTGAGTTGCTCACGGTGGTCGTTAAATTTCCAAAAAAAAAAATCAAAAAAAAAAAAAAAAGTAGAACTTCCCACGATAAAAGTTTTCACGATGTAATTTAATATGATCACTTCTCACATATGTTAAGTAACCTCACAGTGAATCAGTGAATTTCTTGGGAAGCAGAACTATAGCGTCTAAAAAGGGGAAGTGTGCCGTGCGAACTCAAAATCTGCGTTCGAAATATGTCCCACGCCGCATCGCGCGCTGCAGACGGCGTCTGTGTCAAAGATTGTGTGTACAGTTGTGCAATGTGAACCAAACAACAGGGGTTGGATTAGGATATGTACGATTTTCTTAAGTGTGTGATTATGGAAACACATTTTATGGTTCAGTGAAATGTCTACGTCTGGCGCAGAGTGCAGCGTCGGCAAATGTAATTGAAAGTATAATTATGCGTGATTTAAATTGATATGCTACCTCCTCGAAGAATGCCTACCAAAAGGCTAACAAATGGCTTGTATGTGCCAAGTAAAGAAGTGCTGTTTGGAAAATTTAAATGTATGTCACTTAGTAGCGGCTAGTGGTAAGCTGAGTCGAATCTGACGAAAAAGACAGGCTACGGTGCGAAATAGTCACGTGCACAACTTAGTGCTGTCGCCAAGTCAATCGGTTGAACAGCCATTGCGTTTCATTGTTGGTTCACATTTGTTTGTATTGAGTGAGTGTTCCGTTTATTGCCATTTGGATACACGTATAGTTTTGTAAGGTAGGTATTATTATATTTCTAAGGTAAGATTAATTCTTAGTAAACGTTTTATTTAGTTTTAGTAATAATTATAGGTTTAATGAGTAGATCTTAGTTTCACACGTGTTGAAATCTGTTCATGTCTCGTGAATAGTGAAGTATAAAGAAGTGAGTTATTCTGTAGTGTTGAATTCTTATTTCAAATAGAATAATTAATATATTTTGCCAATGCCGATTCACATAGAGCTTGAATATTACCAGAAATCAGGGCAACTTTTCAGGAAATTAGCCTTCGTAATTTGTATAACATTTGCATCTCCAACAATCGTTAGCCCTTTCTTTACGAAATTAATGCTTGAACTGTTGTTGCATTGTAATGTGTCTCTGAATTAAAGAGTACATTTTTTAATTTCGTAACTTAATGCAACTGTGATATAGCATTTGTCTGATTGAATTTACTAAAGCTGTCTGAACAGTGTGGACAGATTATGTTGAAAAACTTGCATGATCAACTTTATTCTAACTGTACAAAACATAGGGAACTACTTTCGATTAAAAATTTCATATCTAGTTCTTCACTTGTATTAAAAGGTGTAATTCTTTTTACAGGAATTGCCAAAATTTGCCATGCCACAGTGTTGCAGTGTTAGTGGCTGCTAGTTAAATTATAGAAGTCAAAAGGAGACTTACAACTTTTGCCATACCAATTGTCTTATACAAAATCTGCTGCATACATTTAAACAGACAAAGTTCTGATTTTAGATTTCCTTGTTCATTTTCCGTGGAATGTTTGTGTATGAGTAGCTTGAAAACTAAATAGGAAAACATAACTCTCCTCAGCTGGAAAATACTCTTGAACAACTTAGTGAAAGCCAAACATGACAACTGAAATTATTTGAAATCACGTGAAAGGAAAATTAAGAAGTTGAAAGTCTGAACGCTTAGTTTTGTGTGCCTCTCCTTAGTGCATAGTGTGCACAGAGTAAGTCCTGAGATAGGAAAAAGAGTTCAAACTTATCAAATATTTTATATGCAAAAGTGTATAGCCAGGTTGGTTAAAGTATTGAAATGTATTTTTCTTCTGTAATAAATGAAGATAACATTTCTGAAAAGTTATCTTTGAAACTGGGAAAAGTAAAGATCCGTCATATTTGGTTTAATTTTATTTGAAACTTGTATACCAGGAAGCAGTACTTCAGTTAGCTTCTCGTAACATATTTCCAATCTTTTTTTCTGCTTCATCACATATTCACACAGTGATGCGGAGTGGTTGGTGGCATTCTGTACTGAAGATTTGTATTTAATATTTGGTGGTGTCTTTTTTTTTTTTTCAAATTGGAACTAATACTGTTTGTGCAGTGGTTGCCCGTCTTCAAAATGGACCAGAGGTCCTCATTTACTAGCAGGTTTGATTTCATCTGTCAAAATTCATTTGAAAATCTATGGACTATTTTCTTTCCGTGGAAGATGATGCTGTACTCCTTCGCGTCATGGGGTCCGGCTAGTCCCTCAACGACACCATACCCGTACGAGTTCCATGTCACTTATTTTCAGATTAATAAATGTTAGCAGTAATATTGTAGCATTTTTGTTTATGTTTCAATACTGTACCAAAAAATTCCAGGAAATTTCTCTTATTTTTCATACTTACCACTATGACTTCATTGCCATAAAATTTTTGATAAAAACACCTGTGAGAAATTAACTGAAGTGTTACTGTGTGTGTGTGTGTCAGAGCTGAGTTCGGGCTGAATTTCAAGATCCTGAGCCTGAAGTATGTCAGCTCGAACGCAGGCCCGAAAACTATGATTAACCTGTTAAGCATTGAAAAAAGTCTTCCAGACTTCCACTCTTTCCTACCCATGCAATTAACTGATGTCTTTCTCAACTGCGGAGTGGAGAAGGGATGTCTATCTATTTCTATAGTTACCTTTAACCATTCATTTATTCCCTGAAATGTTTTTTTGGGGGAGGGGGGGACATCTGGAGGCACAACAAACTATGTCGTATGTTGCTCAATAGAATTAGCAGGGAGCTGCCCCTTTGAGGTAGGGAGCAAAATTCCGTCAGCTTGCTATCTACTATCTATGCTTCTTAAAACTTATCCTTGGCAGAAATCCTGTAATTCATGGCCTATGGTATTTTGTTATCCAAGCCCGGAATGGATAGCCCTGCAGAATTCCTACTCCCCATTTGACCCAGTTGCTGAAGAATTCTCTTTCACAACTAGAAAGTGTAAAAAAAAGTCTCGTGTGCTAAATTATATAAAATCACATTAAAAGAAAAAGGAAGAAAATTCTTCCCCTCTCTCCAAGCCCGAACTCCAGTAAGTATTACACAGCCAGCGCCCGGTTCGGGCTCTGCCTGTCTCAGCACTGGTGTGTGTGTGTACTAGTGCTTAGCTTGACATTTATAGTAGGTATATTGAAAGTAAAAATTTAATTTTACTATAATGAGCAAATTTGGCTTCTAGTAAAGAATGTTAGTAAAATGTATAAATTCCCTAGTGTTATGAAAAACTACTAACCAATTCTGCTTAATTCCTTTAGAAATGTGTGGGAAATATTTATTTATACTGTTAAAATGTTGTCTAATCTAAAAAGTGATATCAAATATGTTTTATAAAAAAGTAGATCACAGGTATGAACATTACAAGAGTAGATTTTAGGTAAAGAAAATAATTGACATAACTCATACATAAAATATTCAGATGGTAACACACACTGGAGGATCTAAAGCTGAGATAATTTTGATGTAACTTGTGATGATTCAAACTATTTGAAACAGATGTCTTAATTTCTGCCATTGGTTAGCAAGAATTCTTTTTTATTTTGTTGTGTGTATCTATAACTTTGTTGCAGATGCTATCACATAAAGGAAGTTTGGGTAACAATCTGAAGCTGAATACTGTTTTAGCTTGTGATGACTTCCTTCTTTCAAACTATTTGAAACAGACATTTGAGGTACATTTATGTAAAAGAATGGACCCATTTGTTTATTTTTAATAGTATTTTTTACTTTGTTCCGCTTGAAGATACAAGACAAATTCATAGTCAATAGGTAAGTTGATACTTTATCCAAATGTAGTATTTATGCTAATTTTTAAAACAAACTAAAAAATTAATTTCTGAATTGTAGCAAAGTGCTTTAATAATATGAGGGTGGATCAAAAAGTTAGTTACACTGTTGAATAAAAAAATCAAGGATATACTCAGGGGATGTATGTTGGTTTACAACATTAATTCATTTTTCGACATAGTCGCCTAAGGACTGTAAACATTTATCGGAACGTGCGATTAACTTTCCCATACCTGTACAAGAAAAGTCCAGTTTGGTGCAACTAGTTAAGGACCGCACTTTTCACAGCCTCATCCGTTGGGAATCATTGTCCACTAAGCTCCTGTTTCATTTTACCGAACAAATGGTAGCCGCATGGGGATAAGTTGGGGCTATAAGGTGGATGCTGCCACAATTCCGACTTGAATTAATGCAGCAATTCCCTTAGTTTTCCGTGCTGTGTAATGTTCTTGGACATCAGTGTGACACCTTCGCTCAACTTACCCCGGCATCTGTCCTTAATTGAATTTCGCAAATTTAATGGTGTTTGGCAATATGAGTCACTTGATGGTTGTCTCTTTTGACAGAAATTCTGTGTAAACAACAGATTCACAGTCATCATGACCACTCCACGCAGACAGAGACAGTTGGACTTTTCACGTCTTCCTTGTTGGGGAGGTGACATGTTTCCATTCCATGGACGATCGTTTGATTTCAGTTACGTAACAGTAAATATGTGATTTCAGATTGCTTATAGAGATATATTTCCCACGTATAATAAGAAGAAATATTTCTTCCCCAGTGTTTACCTGTATAACTGGGAATTTGCTAAGCATCGACCTGACTCTAAATAGCTGAGCTACGATGAAGCAAGGCTCGCTTTGACTGGCGAAAATCTGATATGAAATGTAAACTAGAACAATCTGTAGGATGCATAATGCTGTATTTAGTTCCAGAACAGTCTGCTGATATACCAAATGTCTTCCACATATTCCTGGTCCAAGAAGCCCCATCACACGTAATGGAAATTAACAAACAGACCTGCATTTTCAGTGAGAATAACAGCTTTAATAATTAATTTTGCTAGCAAAGTTCCACTTATATTGTTACTTGTGGCAAAAACACCAATTATTTGGGTCCAATCTCCATTTAATGGCTGAAACACCATTACCAGTCCGTGATTACATGGGGTATACTTAACAGTTTTTGAAGTGTATGGCCCAATATGAACAAACCCTAATATTTCACCAGATGATTTTGCATGCAGTTTTTCTGTAAGCTTCACTTCATCTATTAATATACCACCATGTCTTGCAAAAGGCTCCATTTCACTTGTTTTCTTTGAAATAGTTTCAAACGTCAGTGCATTGAATCCAAAACTGCTGTTGTAATTTGAAATATACTTTCTAATAGTTGTTCTATTAGGTAGGATCATGATTTTGTGTTTCCGTATGTGCTCGTACAATTTTGGACTTTTTATGTGCATTAGTAAGCATTCAAGTAACCATTCTTTGGTATATGACATACCTCTTGCAGATTTCTTTTTTGCTGCCTTATAACAATGAATAACCATTTGCTGCTGCTTAATGCGTAATTCTGCTATTTTTTCATTAATGGAAAGTTCTGTAAAATTCCTTTTTTTTTTTTATTTTTTTTTTTTTAAGTTTAATTAGAGAGCGAAATAACTAGTTTCTTCAGCCTGTTGATTTTCCGAACTGTATTTTGATACTTATTTTTAAATGTAGCCTTTCTTCTATGATAAGCTATTTTGTGCAAAAGTAAGCCCTGCAGATACTTACATCTGAGGCAAGTCTTTGTTGTTCCTTTCGTTACACAATTTTTGCTGTACAAATTATTCTAAAAAATAACTCCACTTTCAAGGTACTTCATGTTATTTTCAAATTCTGAAATGGAGCCTGTGCCATGACATACTGTTAGCCTATCAGTGTCTCGAATAATGGATTTTGATTCATCTTTAGAAGTAATATTAGAAACTGAGTTAATTTTTATTCCACGTAAATACACTTTACAGGTAACCTCTGGTTAACTTTTGGTAACAACAACCAGTTTTTCTGTTGTCAATGAATTTGACAATTCACATTTGAATGAATGAACATGGGAAAATTATGCACTTTGAATTATTTGCAGGAATTTGCTTACCCCAAAATACTGAAGGCTGTGATATTCAGAAGGCAGTTCCGTGTAACTCTTTGGGAAGTGAATTCCAAGCTATTTAAATTACCATCAGGCTTATCATCGGTTTCCCTAACTTTCCTGTATTTTGCCAGAGTTTTTGACAAATAATGGGGAAGGTTTGGAAATATTGTTGGAATTGCATCTGGTGTCAAGATGGGCCGATCTCTGGGTATTAACACAGTCTCCTCATTTATTTTATGCACAAAATTTCGAACCACAAATCTCTCAAAGTGCAGTTCACATACAGCACTAAATTTGTCGTAAGTTTTTATCTGCACATCTGCACCGGGAATCAATCTTTGCCACTGCTGTAAAAGTTTATCATTTTTGGGTATTCCAAAGAGTGACGGCTTACTGTTTTTGTACTGAGTATTGCAACCTGGCACAAAACTATGGTTATTTCTCTTCCGCATAATGAGCTAAGTATAACTTATATACAATATTTAGGTAATCCACATTCCTTCTAAAACCTAAAACATAACACGTTTTCGTCTAAATTACCGTTCTTTTCACAGTAAGCAACACGAATTTAGTTTCCCGCTCCCATCACAGTAAGAAAGAGGGAAGGGAAGGCGATCGAAGCGCCATCTACGAAGGGGACAAATTTCGGTATCCACGCCAATCATTACGTACGCTAGGCGCTCGGCACACTTTCCCTTCTAGACGCTATAGCAGAACTTCACACGATATAATTCAGTATGAATTATTTGTCACGTATGTTAAGTAATCTCACAATGAATTTCTTAGGAAGCAGAACTTCCCCAGATAAAAGACGCCGCCCCGGTGGCGCAGTGGTCTAAGGCGCTGGCCTCTGATCATTCGTCCGAAAGGGGTCCGGGTTCGAATCCCGGTGAGGCATAGATGTTGTGTTTGTCTTACGGCACTGGCTCTCTCCCTTCCCTGGAACCAGTGACCCTAAATCAGGGACGGGCGACTGCTTATAGCCCATTGAGTTGCTCACGGTGGTCGTTAAACCTTCAATCTTTGTCGCCCCGGTGGCGCAGTGGTCTAAGCGATGGCCTCTGATCATTCGTCCGAACGGGGTCCGGGTTCGAATCCCGGTGAGGCATGGATGTTGTGTTTGTCTTACGGCACTGGTTCTTTCCCTTCCCTGGAACCAGTGACCCTAAATTAGGGACGGGCGACTGCTTATAGCCCATTGAGTTGCTCACAGTGGTCGTTAAACCTCCAATAAAAAAAAAAAAAAAAACCTTCAATCAAAAAAAAAAAAAGCCGCCCCGGTGGCGCAGTGGTCTAAGGCGCTGGCCTGTGATCATTCGTCCGTAAGGGGTCCGGGTTCGAATCCCGGTGAGGCATGGATGTTGTGTTTGTCTTACGGCACTGGCTCTCTCCCTTCCCTGGAACCAGTGACCCTAAATTAGGGACGGGCGACTGCTTATAGCCCATTGAGTTGCTCACGGTGGTCGTTAAACCTCCAATCAAAAAAAAAAAAAAAAAAAAAGATAAAAGACAATGTTCCTGTCACATGACTCTCCTCTTAGGCCCCGCCCACTCACAATCTCCAAAGTAGCTCTGAACCAATCGCGTGGCGGAAATGGCTCTAATCGCAATTTCTTACATTCACTTGTGAAATACGCCGCCCGGTTGGGACTATAGGAAATAATAAAAATGTCGTCTGCAAATAAGAACATATGAGCATTCGGATGACAGCAATCAACCACATCATCAATGTATAAGTTAAAAAGGATAGGCGAAATGGGGCTACCCTGAGTAACACCTCGACACTGCGGAAAGGAGGATGACACCGTTCCCCGCCAACGAACTCGAAATCTGCGCAGAGCAAGGTAGTCAGCCAACCAACGGAGAAGACGTCCACAAACACCCAGAGACGCCAATTTACCCAGGAGAGCAGGATGACAGACCGAATCATATGCCGCCTGAAGGTCAAAGACACCAGAAATGCATAATTCTGTCGAGCTCGAGCCACCAGAAGAGGACGTTGGATCAACAGAAGGCACGCCAATGTTGAACGTCCTGGCAAAAATACGAACTGCAGCTTGCTGATCCGCTGATGACAGAGAATAAAGTCCGTTAGGCGAAAGACCAGGACTTTCTTTAAGATCTTCAAAAAAAACGATGTGAGGGTGATCATTCGGTACGATGATAAGTCAAGAGCAGATTTGTTAGGCTTCTTTATTGGGATCACCCAGAACTCCTTCCAGCATGCAGGGTGAACGCCGGCATACCAAAAGAGGTTAAGGAGGTCAACCAGCCATGACAAATTCCACCTCCATATACGTCTCACCAGTTCGTAAGTACACCCATCAGGACCGGGTGCACAGCGTCGGGGGCTGCCCCGGTGGCGCAGTGGTCTAAGGCGCTGGCCTCTGATCATTCGTCCGTAAGGGGTCCGGTTTCGAATCCCGATGAGGCATGGATGTTGTGTTTGTCTTACGGCACTGGCTCTCTCCCTTCCCTGGAACCAGTGACCCTAAATTAGGGACGGGCGACTGCTTATAGCCCATTGAGTTGATCACGGTGGTCGTTAAACCTCCAATCAAAAAAAATCAACAGCGTCAGGGCGATCCATTAATAGCCTTGGCAACTTCACCAGCTTTAAGTAACACATCCATCGCTAGGGAAGAGTCATCATGGTCAATAGAAAAGGAGTGCACCGGACAGCAGGAAGCTGTGGAAAAGAGATTACCAAATGCCGAAGCCTGCTCCACCGAATCAGCAACCAGGGAATCGTTAATCCGAAAAAGCAGGTGATCCGGACTCTATCCAACATGAGATTTCAGGCGGCGTAGGAGAGAGAAAACGAATCCTGTCCTCGAGGTGTCGTTGCATTGTGCCTTGCAGTAGGCACGTCTCTTAAGTGTGAGGAGGTGGCGAAGATTACGTTCTTCCTGCCAATATAACGCCCAAGCAAAGAGGCAGCCGGACGACTTGGCACAGCAAAGGAGGCGACGCTTCTTGCGAAGCCGCTGAGCACACTCAAAGTCCCACCAGGGAGACAACGTCGACGCTGACCGCTGGGCCGACGAGAAGCATGGAGAATCTAGGAAATCCGGTCCAGGATCAAAGCGGCACCGTCAGGAGTGGAAGGAAGTTCATCTCGGATCTTCTTCTGGATGGAAGGCCAAGCCACTGACCACGCAACTGGCTGCAGACCCGGTGAAGGAGGGGAGGGGAGCCAAACATCCCTGCCGCCAATGTTGTAATGGCAGGATGATGGGTGCTACCGTAGAGATCAATATCCAGTGACCAGGACCAGTAAGGAACCAGCAGAGGAGAGCACATGGCGAGGTCCAAAACCGAGCAACTTGACCCCCTGCAAATGGTAGAGGCCCCCGAGTTTTTTTTTTTTTTTTTTTTTTTTGAGGTTTAACGACCACCGTGAGCAACTCAATGGGCTATAAGCAGTCGCCCGTCCCTAATTTAGAGTCACTGGTTCCAGGGAAGGGAGAGAGCCAGTGCCGTAAGACAAACACAACATCCATGCCTCACCGGGATTCGAACCCGGACCCCTTCGGACGAATGATCAGAGGCCAACGCCTTAGACCACTGCGCCACCGGGGCGGCCCCCGAGTTTAGGAGACAAAGATCTTGTGAGCAAAGCCAGTCCACGAACTCATTACCTCCCCGGCTCGCAGAAGCAGAACCCCAGCTAGGGTGATGAATGTAGAAATCCCCAACCACCATACAACAATCAGTGAGCAGTTGTTCGATCCGTCCAAGCAAGAACGCCGAGAGGGGATGAAAGAGAATATATAGATTAATAACCCTGAGCGTGGTTTCGCCAGAGAAGATATCCGTAGCAAGAAGCTGTTCGTTCGAATCCGAGCTAAAGAGGGCCACCAATCTGGAAGAGATATCCGACCTGATTGCAGTAAGGAGGCCATCCCCGACCCTTCCCGCCGATCACTTCTATACACCGTTCAGTCTGGGAGGGGAAAAGAGATACCAGGAGATAGCCAGGATTCTTGGATAGTTAAGATCGTGGTTGTAGCAAAAATAGAACAGTAGGTGAAATAAGGTCTTTTCGAGCGAAGGGACTGCGCATTCCATTGGACCAGCGACCAACTATTCATGAAGAGAGAAGTGCTCCGCTAGGCCGGATGCCGTCTTGAACCGCTTGGAACAGCGACTACAAAGAAACTTACCGTCGTCACGATGAGCTTTCAGGTGAGACAGCAAGGCTGGACGAGAAGAGAAGGGCATGGCGCACGGAGGACACAAGAAGGTTCTGGAGTGAGAAAGTTTGACGGATTCCGCAGCCGACTCCACATACGGAACCACAGGTTATTCGCATAACAGGAATTCATCGGCGCTTTGGCCAGTGTCAGGAGGTTGCTCATCAGGCACTGAAGAAGCTGGGCTCGCTGCAACTGTAGTGGGAGGATTCTGCAAAACTTCAGCCTGTGGCACCTGTGCAGCGGTTGAGGTGGGACCAGCATGTAGAGAAGAAGAAGGAGGTGAAAGAAGATTCGTTAATGAGTCCAATCTACTGGTGAGTTTGGAGATGATGTCCAGAAGCTGAGGGAAGGCAGAGGAGCAAGCACACGGAGGGTGAGCCTGTGCCGACGCCGCATATGAGACCTGGTGGACTTGACGCACAGGGTCCCGAGCTTCTAGATAACTTAGATGCTTCGTAGCCATAATATCTAGTATCCTCTTTTCTTGGAGGTTAATCGGGCAGTTCGTGTCAGAAGCAGGATGAGAGCCCTCGCACAAGACGCACTTGAAGCTCGACGCCGAGCATACCGAAGAGTCATGTCCTTCACCACAACGAGAACAGCGAGCGGCACTACGACAGGCTGACAGCAGATGTCCATAACGCTAACAATTTTTACACTGCCTAGGCGAATACAAGAAGGATCTGACAGCACATCTCGAATACCACAGATAGATAGTGTCAGTGTGTCACGGCTAGTAAAGCCCAGTTCCTCCACTAGGACTGAAGAAGTAGTTACCCTCGAGGAATTTACTGAACGTCGGAACCGAACAACACGAAGACAGTTCACACCACGGTCCAACAATTCCGTAGCAATCTCATCTACAGGGGTTCAATGTCCACTTCTCGAACTAAAAACTTCGTTGTCATAATCTAAGTGAGGACCTGAGTTTTGACAGGGACCTGAAGAAAATGAGAAAGTTGACAAATTTCCAGCAAGCAAATGAGATTAGAGGAGCGCACCAATAAGTCACCCGAACGTAAAAACTGAACGTCTGAAATTGAGTCATGCATTGAAATATTGTCCACGAAGAACCTCTTCAACAACATGGGACGGACTCTGGGTAGCTTCCCAGAAGTCGCGGAAAGAAGTATTTCCCCACGAGTCACTCCACTCGCAAATGCCCTACGCAGCAATTCCTGAGGAGACCATTGAACCGAACAAACAAAATCATTAACTTGTACTAACAAACCACCCAGAAGCTCATCACCCGGTGAAGAACGCATCCTTTTAGCCGGAGTAGAAGAATCAGAGTTCCCCATCCCCGCCGGACCAACCGGCGGAAGCTGGGGCCCACCCCGAATCAACTGACCACAACAAACAAGAGCACGCAAAGTAAAATATCCTACCTTGGATATGGAAAGAACCTACCGCCCGCAAAACCTTAGCAGGCAAAGACACGAAAATAAAATAGGAAACAGCAAGCCGCTGTCTCAGAAATGCAACGAAACAAGAACGCTTTCGCCAACGATGACACACCCAAAACGCACGGTATCCTACGGGGCTCACCGACTAGAAACAGGACAGCCAACTTCACACCAACCAACCATTGCCTTATAGTACGGATAACGTCGCACGCGTTCCTTGAAGTCGTATGTAGGAATAGCTGGTTTAACACTCAATCCTTGAGATAATGAAATTTGTGGACGCTACAAAACATTCACGATGCATCAAAGCAGAGGAAGGTATTCTTAATGCAGGTCATATAATTTCATGTGCAATTAAGAAAGAGGATAGGAAAGAAATCCCCACAGTTTCGCACTGCATTCAATCCACCGCAATAACGTCGTCGCCTCATTCGATCAACGGTGTTTTAGACAGAAATATTTGTGAAATTTCTGTAGTCTTTTGAGTGCCCTTGTAAAGCAGGCAAAAGTGGAACGCGTAAGCACTGTGTAGCAGTAATGCTTTACAGTAACAGGTAATTTTTATTTTTACATTTTCAGACAAGTGATATTGTAATACTGACTGGGGTGACATTTCGGTAAATGTGTAGATTAGCGTCCTAAATTATTTCGTCGAAAAAATGTTAGTACCTGGAAAAAGTGGGACGTACAGATTTGAGATTATGGAAATTATTGGCAAATGGTGCAGAAATTTCATGTGTTAAATGTATTTTAAAGATTTTTATCGTAATATTTACCTGTAAGTACGATGCTGTTAAGGGACGCTGCGGTAGGCCTAACGCATCGCTACTACGACAATGTCAAGCGTTTGCTGTACCACTGTACTTTTGGTTCTCCTGTCAATACTTTCTTCGCAGGTCAGTTTCTAGCTCACTGATACGTATCATTTGCAAATCAAAGAGGTTTTTTTCCGGTGATTCCTGCCAACAATGTACAAAATACAACAAAATAAAGCGTGGATAGTCTGGACCTATTTTCTGTAGGGTATCACTACAACATTTATCGCTCTTCTGCCAACAACGTAACCGCTTTTTCTTGTACTGTTCCGCCCATCATTTCGGTACAACAACAAACGTTCCTTTTAGCGCAGCAACGCATGACATCGTGCGGTAGTGATGCGTTAGGCCTACCGCGGCGTTTCTTAACAGAATCACACTTACAGGTAAATATTACGAAAAAAATCTTTAAAACACATTCAAAATATGAAATTTCTGCATCATTTGCCATTGTTTTCCATACGCTAAAATCTGTATGTCACACTTTTTCCAGGTACTAACATTTTCCGACGAAATAATTTAGTGCGCTAATTTACACATTTACCGACATTTCGTTTCACTTGACGATTTCCAGGATTCATTTTCAATGTTTTTTGAATTGGTAATTGTTGATCATCATTCTGTTCTCAGTGTTTTTGAGCTGGTGACTGTTGACAGAACATTGCAAATCTTGTACCTTAATGCAGTTTAAATTTATATCGATAACAACAGTAACTTGTTTTCAAGAGCAAGTAGAAATACGGAATTTTAAATTATTACTATGCAATAAAATCATGTCTTGTTTATTATTTATTCAAACACGTCACTATGTTAGTAGCGTTTCACTGCAAGGATTTCAAGTGCAAGCAACAGGTGTTTATATTAACTTGTGCAAAACATAGTTCGAACCTTGGGAACGACACTGCGACACGCAACGATATGAATTGTTCTTTTTCACGGAATTCTCCATTATACTATTCTCTAATTCCAGAATGAATGCAAAAATGCCCCAAAACAAACCAACCGAACCTAGGCAACGATCTAACCACAGCTAAGAATGTTATCCGTACTATAGTAATTCTTCCTTTCGCCTATAGTAATTCTTCCTTTCGACGCACTTACAGGTAAATATTACGATAAAAACCGCTGGGATTGCCGATACTAATGAATGACACAAAGCTGTAACAAGCCATGTCGTTTCCAATTAAATACACTGCCGGCCACCCAAAATTCAACACCAAGAAGGACACGAGATAGCAAAGCCAAATTTACTAGACACATAACAACAGATACAAAGATGAAACGATTGAGCTTACAGTCCCGTGCGACTTGCGGAACACGCAGGCATCAATAGTTCGGTTGGCCCCCATGGCTGGCAATAACGGCCACTACACGCTGTGGCATCGAACGAAAGAGGCTTTGCATGTGGGTTTGGAGTATAACGGTCCAGGCTGCTCCCACACATTGCCACAGTTCATCAGGCGTAGCCCCGGATGGTGCTTACCGGACCACTCGGTTGCCGATCAGCGACCAGACGTGTTCGATGGGCGACATATCGGGAGAACAGGCGGGCCACGGCAGCAGTGACGCCTGGTCGGCCGTGAAGAATTGTTGCACGATGCGTGCCACGTGCGGGCGCGCATTGTCCTGTTGAAACGTGGCCGCTGGCAGGTCCTGCATGTAATGGAAGACTACAGGCTCCAAAACGTCGGAGATGTAGATGTGGCTGTTGAGTGTACCGGCGATGCGTACCAGAGGGGTGTGGGTGTCATATCCAATTGCGCCCCAAACCATAACGCCAGGCGACGGACCGGTATGGGGATGCATAATGCAGGCGTCATACAGTCTATCGCCGCGGTGCTGCCACACGCAGATCCGACCATCGTTGTGTTGCAGGCAGAAGCGGGATTTGTCGGAGAAGACAATGTCGTGCCACTCCGTAGTCCAGGTGCGACGTTCAACAGCCAACTGCCGCCGCACTCGCCGGTGGTGTAACGTCAATGGTAATCGGAGCAATGGGAACCGTGCGACAAGTCCTCGCTCCGGCAGACGACGTCGAATGGTACATGTTTACACAGGCTGTTGCGCAACACACCCTAATTCCTGCACTAACGTTCGTTATGTGGCGGTGCGAGCCGTCAATGCCCGCGACACAACCTGCCGGTCCTCTCGATCGGTGATGTGCCGGTGCTGCGGCAATCGCTCGCGTTGGTCCGTCCGTCCCTCCTGCACCCACCGAATCCATACTCCCTTCACTGTGACTGGATGTCGTCCCACACGGGCGCCGATGTCTCGGTACGATAAACAGCTCTCGCGATAAGCCACTATTCGTGCTCTGTGGAACTTCGAAACGTGCTGGAATGACTGCCGTATTCTGCGACGAGGCATCAGGAAGCTTCCCACGCACAGGTCTGGCAGCACAACACACTTCCACTACTTACACCCCGCCTTCTGTGCACCCTTCTTATAGTGCTTCTCGGTGGCGTGCCGGGCGCACATGATTTACATATGCCCTGCAATGCTAATCGTTTGCATGTCCTCTCGCGGGCGACGCATGCTGCGAATTTCAGGCCAATAGGATGCTTCCTTCTTGGTGTTGCATTTTGGGTGGCCAGCAGTGTAGTTGATAATAGCCTTTGAAAGCGAAACATAAACTTGATGAAGAATGATTCGTGTTAAAAATGTTGAAAGTTAAAATATCGACTGAACACGATAAAACACTATGTAGCACACATACACTACATGTACTTAAGCTTTACTAATGAAAACACACCCCACATGAGATCTTTCGAGGATCACAACGTCCCCATCTTCAGATGTTACATTCACGAGTAAGACCAAGATATATATATATATATAAACTACAATTTAACAGCATTTTTCGTGCACATCAAGATCGATTCCCGATTAAGAACCTGGACATTTCGCTCTGCTTTAAATATGACACGCCGATCGGGAGACAGCTGTTGAATTATACTGAGATGGCTGGATGTTTTGAAGATGACTCGAGGTTCCCGTGTTTCTGTCATCTCGATAAATATAAGAAATTTGTAGATTGTCATCATAATCATATAATTACTGGTGACCTGGATATTATTGAAAATGCTAATTTGAGATGTCTCATGAAAAAGGGTGCAAATTTTAGAAAACACAAAAAAGTGCACCTAAAGGGAATTCTTAATTCCTTTAAACATGATTTAGTGCAATTTGCTATTAAGAATGCATCCTGTTCAGCCTTGCCCTATCAGGCTTTTTCGGAATGGATGAGTCTCATATTACATGATTTTAAAAGTAAATTATTTGCACTTCATTTGGAAGATTCAGGTGGTGAGGACTTTGTGGATTCTATTTATATTAAGAACTTAAGAACAGTTTTATAATTACATCTATTGATAAAGCACGGAATAATTTTGCCATCACTTGCCGAAAATTTTATAGGGACATTTTAAAATCTGAATTGGTTGACCATGTGGTTTATACGTGTGTTGCACAGAATCAGAACACCATCAAGAAAAGGATCATTGCTCTACCCAAGAAGCTCAAGATAAAAAATGCTAATGTGCGATTCCCTTTTCTTTATGCCCTGCCGAAATTTCATAAAAATCCCATTGGATTTAGATTCATTACCTCAGCAAGAAATTGTTATATATGGTGGCTAACAAAATTTTTGAACAACTTCTTAAAAAGATTCTTGACTCCTTGAGCAATACTTGGATTATAAATAACAATCAATCGGTGCTTGCTTTTATTGAAAAATTGCATCCAACTCATATTTATGGTATTGACATTTATGATTTCAATAACTTATTTACTTCAATCAATCTGTTTGACCTACACCGAATCTGTGATGAACTTTTTACCAAATTTGAACATTTTCTTAACGTTAATAGATCCTATTGGGACGCAATGAAATCTTTCTGCATTAACAACAATTACCTTTGTATGGGCAACAAGATGTACTTACAGAAATGTGGAATTCCCATGGGTGCAACTTATTCAAGCACACTGGCCAATTTATATCTTCATTTTTATGAAAATGCGTTTCGGGAAAAAAATGGCAACATTACTGGTAGAGCGATGAGGTATATTGATAATGTTATAGTATTCAACTGGGATGATGTTGATGCTTATGTTTGTGTTATTTATCTTCGGCAGCTTACACTTCAAAAGACCAATCTGGATACTGGAACCATATGTTTCTTGGATATTAGAATTACAGCCCTAAAGGATAACTACCGAACTAAGATATATGACAAGAGGAAAAACTTTAACTTTCATATTAGCTATTATGCTTTTTGGGAGTCAAATATTTCAAAATCGATTCATAGAAATCTTCTTATCACTCAATTCCATCGTTTGTTAAGGATTTCTAACTCTTTCCTTTGTTTCATTGTATCATTAAGATGGTTGTTTCAGATACTTCTTGATAATAACTTTCCGATACAATTTTTAAAAAAATTGTTGTTGCAATTATTGGGCACTACTAAATGTGTTAAACGTTTTTCCTTAAATATACCTATTTTGTTGACACAGATTATTAACATTTAATCCAACAATTTTAATTTTTCAGGTTGCTAAGTGCTGTTTGATGGATTGCTTGCAGCTGAAGATTTCAAATAACCTCTAACCTCCTCTTTTTATTTCATACAGCTACACCTAGTCCACGGTGTATAATAAGTCAGGTGATACGACTCACCGTATTGGCAACAGTTTGAAAAACGGACTATTAATGTCACATCTCGCCAGGGTATATAGCCAGGGGGCGTTCAGGAGTTGTGGGCCGATCGTTTTATTTTTTTTTATTTTTTTTTTTTTGATTGGAGGTTTAACGACCACCGTGAGCAACTCAATGGGCTATAAGCAGTCGCCCGTCCCTAATTTAGGGTCACTGGTTCCAGGGAAGGGAGAGAGCCAGTGCCGTAAGACAAACACAACATCCATGCCTCACCGGGATTCGAACCCGGACCCCTGTCGGCCGAATGATCAGAGGCCATCGCTTAGACCACTGCGCCACCGGGGCGGCACCGATCGTTCACGCTAACCATAATAGGATTATATGGTGTTTATGATTTCATCAGTGCAAAATCGGTATTTATCTTGAATATTTTTTATTTATTACTTTGTGCAATTATATTGTATGGAGTTCCAGAAACGTTGAAGTTTCTGTACAGAAGGTAAAGTACGTCAACTCTGTTTTTACTTTACAGGAGATAAATTTATAGTGTAGCTAAATGTCGGACAAGAATCTGTTCAGTTCTGTTTTAGGTATGGGCAAAAATGTTTTGTACCAAACTATCGATTATCGGACAGGTTATGCAACATATAAAGAATTTGTATCTACCTTTAATGACCCAACAGGGTTGGGAAATTGGCAGCAAGCATTAGGATGTGATACATTTTTCCACAGCTTACAATGTGGAAAAATTTTACGTTAAGAGCATTAACCATTGTTTCAATGTAAGATCACAAATTTTATCCCTTGATATCAAATATGTTCATCGTACTATATGCACGCAGGTCGGGGAAATCTCCGCCGAAGAAAAGCATCCATTTTGCCGGGATGCACTTTCTCTGTCGTCATCGCCAGCACAGATGGAGGGAGAGCCTTATTTATTAGTATGATTAGGTACAAAAATAAAACAAATGTGTAAGATATTGTTCATTACTAAATGAAAACATCAATAGTGAATGATTTCTCGAGCGGAAGTATAATCAATATAACTTTTTGCAAAAAATTCGGTAAGTTTTCAAAACCAGCAGTTTCCGTTAACGATGATCCAATGACTTACGCAAAAACTGATATTCCATGTTAAAATTGCTCCTCCGAATGTACAGCACCATCTCATTTTACAAGAAGTGCAATTTTTTTTATGATAAAGGGTCTATTCTCTATTGTCTCAGTAAAAAACTCAGCAACGTCTGCTCAGAAATCTTTACGTTAGAGTACTCACTCTGTGGCCAAAAATATATATACAGTATATAACGCTTATTTGACGAATTTCATGTGATAGGCACAAAAGTGCATGTTTGCGAAGTGTCCCAGGTTATTGTTTTTCCAAGCAAAATAGCATTTGTAAAATACGAATGTTTCTGCCGCTTCCTCCCATATAAAAGCATAGGTTGTATCAAATCATCGGCCCACACGTTCGTCCCGCCATCTAGTGACAAGTGACATTAACGGGCGATTTTTGTTTCCAGAGTCGTATCACCTGACTATCATACACCGTGACCTAATCCAAGGAGGTTATATTACTGGAGACTCCACTCCTATCCATGCAGCATTTGGCCGCCATAAGTCACCGTCCGTGCTGCAAATGACATCATGTGCAGGCACGACGCAGACGCAGAAAAGAAGCTGTTTTGAAACCAATGGAACAAAAGCTTCTAAGCGTATAAACAGATAAAATGAGTAATTAAATAATCTTTATTAATGATACACAAGCCTGTTTTATCAATGGTATAATTTAGTTCGTTTTTGCCTGCTCGTGACTTCACACAACAGATTAGTTGTGACCTATGGCGGCAGAGCCAGTGGTGTCTCCAGTAATATAACCTCATTAACCTAGTCATACACTTCTACACACTTAAGCGTGATTTGGGTCTTGTCAGTGTGTTCTGGCGTTTGGGCTACTTGGATTTCTTTTTTTTTTTTGATTGGAGGTTTAACGACCACCGTGAGCAACTCAATGGGATATAAGCAGTCGCCCGTCCCTAATTTAGGGTCACTGGTTCCAGGGAAGGGAGAGAGCCAGTGCCGTAAGACAAACACAACATCCATGCCTCACCGGGATTCGAACCCGGACCCCGTTCGGACGAATGATCAGAGGCCATCGCTTAGACCACTGCGCCACCGGGGCGGCCTACTTGGATTTCAACATTCGTGAGTGGTAATATAAAACTTTCTTCTGTTCTGCAAGGATTTTCTTTTGGATTCAGTTTATCTGACTGCTATTGCATGGCTTCAGGAGCGCTGTTTTCTGGCGTTTGGTGTGTGCCAGCCATTGTAAACGTTTGAAAAGCCATTTTCTTTTGAGTACTGGTGCTTCCACTGATGATTTCAGTACTCTTGCCTGTGGGTTTTGGCATTCGGCGTCCTTTGTTTTTTTGGCCTGTCGGATTTGTGGCTGTCTATATTAGACGTTCTAAGGTTCGGAAAACGGTTTAATTATTTTTTATTTGAGGTTTTATTTTGAGTTTCATTGATATGCGTGGTTTTTGGGTTGTTTGATTTTGGTCAAATAGATGTTCTTTTTGGTAATTGGTTACTTGTGCTTTTATATTATGACAGACCTTTTGTATGCTGTTACTTGCGCTACGGGGTTCTTGTCGTATTTTATTGTTTGTTTTTTGCTTCATTGGATTGTGTCCTTTTTGGATTGATGGTTCGATGTCTGTTTTGGGGATGGTTGTTCGTTCTTTTGCTTCTTTTATATATATATGTACACACACAACACCATCGTCAGAAACCAGCAATAACGCAACGCCATCTAGGATTTACACAGTGCATTTAAAATAAATCATGAAAATGTTTAAATAAAACAGTCCATGGTTCCGATATAACCTTAGGGACAATATCATTACAGCAGCGAGATCCGAATGATTCAATATATAGGCTCTCCATAAATAATAATAGTGAGAGCTTACCTGGAGAGTTTATAATGGATACCTCATTCCATCTTGGAGTATAGGAACCGGTTGCAACCAGACGAGACAAGGTGGTTGTTAACTTGCCATTACGAACATCATATTTATGCTCCCTGACTCTGGTACTCAAGTTCCTTTTTGTAGAACCAATATATATAGTATCATTAGTGTCTGGAACAACGGCTTGTAGAGGAATGGTGTATACGCCGTGTCTAGTGTGTGGAGTCACCTTGTCCCGATCCTTCTTGATTAATGCATAAATATTTCTAGTCGTGAGGCCAAAGTCAATATTATATGGTTTACACTTATTTCTTAGTACATTAACAATCCTGGGCACATACGGAAGTGATCTCACAAAACGGGATTTACGAAAGTCTCTAGAAAAAGTCGAAACATTAGACTTCTTAATTTGCCGGAGCAAACGATCCATAACCGAGGGCTAGTGTTCATAATGACAGGCAATTTGTTTAATCTTGACTAGTTTCAAATGTCGTAATATAGGGTTGGACGAGTGTGAAAATGCTCTACGTAATGAAAACCGAATAGACGCAAATTTATAATACGTCGGGTGATAAGACCAGAAGGGTATAATTTCAACACTGGAAGACCGTTTTCTGAAAACAGAAAACTGCAAAAGATTCGAGGGGGTCCATTCCAAAATAAAATCCAAAAAAGGTAAACTCCGGTTTTGTTCGATTTCAAGGGTGAAATTGATAGACGGAACTTTTGAGGAACAATACTCAGAAAATAAAACTAGATCTGAAACTGAATATGTCCAAAACAACAAAGTATCACCCACGTATCTCATAAATAATAACGGAGTTTGAGGGTAGACGGATAAGATGTCCTCCTTCAAAGACTGCGTCAATTTCTCCGCGGGAATGGGGGAGATGGTGAAGCCCATAGGAGCCCTACTCTCCTGACGGTAGATAATGTCATTAAACTTAAAATAGGATCTCGTCTGAACAAGGCGCAATGCTGTAAGCACAGCCTGAACCTCCAGTGTAGGAACGTCAGCTGCTAACAGCTTGGACTCAATAATTTCGTGAACAAATGTGACAGGAATGCTGGGAAATAACGATTCTACGTCGAGCGAGGACATCAAAAACTTAGACTCAGGTTGAAGAAATGGTCGGATCCTGGTGAAGGCCTGAAATGAATTAGAAACAGAATACATGGGATTAGAAATTAATGGTTTCAAATATGCCGCAAGGGTTGATTCCAGTGGGCGGGTAGGACTAGACGAACTAGAAACAAGAAGTCTCAAAGGTAGATCTGGTTTATGCAACTTAAGTTGTCCAAATAATTCAGGGGTTCTGGAGCCACACGGAGGAGACAAAACTGAAATCAAAGACGAAGGGAGGCTTGTAAGGGTTTTCATACGAGCCAATGCTGATATAGTAGCCTGGGTGGGATCAGTCTGGACGACAACAGTATTGATCTTGGAAATTACTGTACACATTTTCTGGTGATACTCCGTCTTGTCTAAAATATAGATCTGATTCGACTTGTCCGCCGAAATTATAGTTAGCTGTGGGTTGTCACGAAGTTACTTTAAGGCCTTGCGCTCAAAATCGAATGTACTGTTAAGTTGTCGGTCGAAATGTCATTCCCGACTGCGAAGAGCATTAGCCATTCTGTAACGCATTGGATCCTGTTCTTCAGGAGGGACCCCATGAATCACGGTTTCGATCTGAGACACGACAGAAAAAAATTTCGGTGCAAGTTCTGGGTACGCAAACTTAGAACCACGTTGGAGTGTTCTGGTTTAGCAGGCACTCAACGTAACAGCATTAAGATTCAGATACGATGGTTTATTGAGCAGCTCTTGAAATTCACCTCTAGGAGAATAGGGATTAGTAGATTTTTTAAAAGATACAGACCGTGCGACAAGTAGTCTCAATTTATGAATTTCCTGTATCTTAGTAACCTCGGTTGCAATAGCCGAAATGGACAAAATAAATGTTCTGTCCATAACAATGGGACGGTTGTTTTTAGTGAGAAATAAATAAGCATCATAGATACGTTTGAATAAACCATCGATGAAATACCTCTTCATTCTGATTGCAAAGGTAAGTCGGCTGGATTCTGTATTTCGCAAAATAGTAACGTCACTATAAGAACATGAATGACAATTTAGAGCCAAGAATTTAGGTCCGACTTTTAAGTCCCTACAGTTCAAAAGAAAATTGAGATGGGCGTGTTGAATTGCCAAGCTTTCATCTGTTCCCTTTTATTTACAGTTTGAACTAAATCGTTCTCAAACTCCCTGGTAATGAAGAGAACATCCATTTTATCTTTCCATTTGCACACTGCAACATCATTGGAATATTGGCATTTCCGTTCCCCCTTCAAAAGTTTAGCTTTCGTGACATCCTTAGGAAGATCTCGTCGGTCTGCACGGAGAGCTCCAGTGCAATAAGTGTCATTGTTCAACAACAGCAATGCAAGATTGTAACTATTATAAAAATTATCCATATAAATAGCATGACCAACATTTAGCTTTCCTTCCATCAATTTTAAAACTACATTAGCAGCATGACCTCCCCCTCCCCCAGGGAGTCCAGTTCAGGGAGTCCAGTTGCCCTGTGTAAACCAAAGCTTTTAGATCATACCATTTGGTTCCGTTAGCACATAAAGTTTCACCCATATTTATGACGTTTTCCTTTCATGTACTGTTTGAAAATCAAACAACCTCTCCATAAAACCATTGATTCATCAATCGTAAGTTATTTTCCACGGTAGTGTATGGCATATGCTCTCTATGGTATCATTAAATAAATCCAGTAAAGGCATTATTTTTGCAAGGCGGTTGGTTGTAATCGCTTCCCCAGGTTGAGGATTTCTTGCAAAATGAAGACACGGCATTATCAGAAGGAAACGATTCCTGCTCATATTTGAAGAAAAGCAGTCAATTTTGAATAATGGATCTGTTTTTCAGTAATCTTGGTGATGGGGCATTTGTACAATGCCCATAGGAAACAGAAGGCCCAGAAAAACTTTCATCTCATCTACCGACACATCCTTCCATTAATTTATTCGTGAACCTTCAGTAACTCCCGAGATAAACACTTCTACACAAAAGTATTTGCTTCTACAGCATATGCATTACTTTCCCTAAGTAATAGATCGTAAAATTCCTCATTTGCTAAAAGATTAAAAAATCGATTGGCTCAGTTCCTATCATATTAATTTTCAGTCCTGGTACACAAGTGAACGGAATTCTTCTCATGATGTCGGGATCATCACACCAATGTGTAGCCAAAAACCGTTGAGGCGGAGTATGAGAAAGAATGCAGCATTCTTCATTCTCTCTTTCACTGCTGGTTGTACTACAGCTAGAAAAAGAATACGTTTCTGTACTTGATGACAGATTATCGGCATCATCTCCTATTTTCATGGAAGAATGTGCCCGCCGAGGAACTTTTGGTTGAGAGGAACCGGCGATAGCGCGTCCGAATGTATCCATTGTTTCCGCAAAACTAAGTATTGAAGTGAATATGGGTTTCTTTGAAATCCCTTCAGCCTCCTCAATAAGCCTCCCTGTGACGTATAAACTATAAGTAGCAAATGCTTTTTATTGCCACTCAAGCATTTATTTATTGATATCTGCCTTTACCGCAAAACCAGTGACGTTCAAAGGAAAGTAAACATTGCAGTGAAAAGCGCGCGCTGTGTTAAGTCTATGGGAAGTCAACTTACTTTCCCTTCCCTAAACCATGTGGGAAAAATCCGTTATCCCAAAACCGCGGTCACTTTTAGACAGTTGGAGTTGGAGACTCATTCTCAGTGCCAGTGAAAAAATAGATAACTCTCTTCAAGTGCCGAAGGTTTTAGGAAGCGAAATATGAAGGCATAATTACGACGCCGTTCGGCGTCGTCGGCGTCTGGGCTAAGTATCGTATGACGTCGTTCGGCGTCTCGCGGCAGTGAAAGTGTTGACCACTGTGCATCACTACCAGCTTCTGCTGGCTGGTCACCTACATGCCTTCATGACCTTCACGCATCCTGTGGCTGATGGCATGTTTCAGCTGGAGAATGTACTGCCCTACCAGACCACAACCACCCAGGCATGGCTCAAAGGACACTCAGCTGAGCCATCCAGTGGCGCACAGGGTCCAGGACTTGAACCCTGTAGAAGCTCTGTGCGATGCCATGGAGCAGAACATCAGGTCCACGAATCCTGGACCGATGTCTCACGGTAAGTTGTGGACAATGCTGCAGCACACATGGCTGGCATTACCTCAGGTAACCCTCTAGCATCTGGTGGAGTTGAAGCCTTGGTGTGTACAGGCTGTTATTTGCATTAGGCCGCCCCGGTGGCGCAGTGGTCTAAGGCGTTGGCCTCTGATCATTCGTCCGAAGGGGTCCGGGTTCGAATCCCGGTGAGGCATGGATGTTGTGTTTGTCTTACGGCACTGGCTCTCTCCCTTCCCTAGAACCAGTGACCCTAAATTAGGGACGGGCGACTGCTTATAGCCCATTGAGTTGCTCACGGTGGTCGTTAAACCTCCAATCAAAAAAAAATTTGCATTAGAGGAGGTCTAACACGCTATTAAGTAGGTAGGTATCAAACCTTCCAAATGTGGCCCAGAAATAGTTTTCTGAAGGGACGATATTTTTTTTATTGGAGGTTTAACGACCCCCATGAGCAACTCAATGGCCAATAAGCAGTCGCCCGTCCCTAATTTAGGGTCACTGGTTCCAGGGAAGGGAGAGAGCTAGTGCCGTAAGACAAACACAACATCCATGCCTCACCGGGATTCGAACCCGGACCCCGTTCAGACGAATGATCAGAGGCCATCGCTTAGACCACTGCGCCACCGGGGCGGCTTAAGGGACGATAGATGGCGACACGTTACCGCTACATCGTAAAGCGTTACGTTGTGAAAGTGGCAAAGGAAGTGAATAATATGGATTAAAGATGTCCCTTAAAAGGACCTTTATGAATGTACATTGTGACATATGTGTAAAGTATTTATTATGACGGAAGAATAAGTTTTCCTCATGAATATAAAACTGTCTACCTAGCAGAATTAAAGCAAGAAAAGTTTTAAGGGAAGAACTGCCTGATCGCACGAATCAGGACTTCAAAGCAATGTTCTGAGGAAAGGCGGCAATTCTGTCGGAAGAAATATTCCATAATATGGTCTGCCAAGTAAATTTTCTGGTTGCCCTGTGTTAATTAATGTTTCAGTGGACGCCAATTGCTCTCAGTCATTTAATCCACCATGAAATAGAGGTTTCCTCATCCTTCCCAACTTCATTAAAGAACGTTTTCCCGTTCCACATATAACAGGAGCAGAGATCGAAAAAGAAACTTACGTAACACAGGAGCAGAGACGGAGAACTAAGTTACGTAAGTATTTCATTTGAAAACGAGAAGAGCGGAGAAGTGAAGTGCTACCGTGGCGCCATCTACAAGCGGGCCACTTTTGGAAAGTTAGCCAAAGCATATATATATATATATATATATGTTTTTTTAGCATATATATATACGCTTTTTTAGCATATATATATTATATATATACAAAAACATAGTAAACATAAAATTGCAAAAAATATAATGCCATGACCTCGCGCTCTGCTGCATATGTCAATGTCACCTGAAATAAAATACATAAATAACGCAGACACTACAAGAACAATAGAACTTTATTAAATATGTGACTACCATAAATAATATAAGGTCAGCCACCGGGTGCCAATCTTCAGGGGAGGATGCACCCGACGGCTGAGCTTCTGACAGGTTTCATGCGGACGTCCTGATTTAGCAACCCCGACCGAATAAAAATAAACTGGACATCCCATCCTCCCTACCTGTCAGGAAATATACTTTAAAATCAACTTAAGTAACAAATTTAAACATTCAAAATAGACCTACCTTAAGCCTGACTGGTGCCCACGACCGGTAAACACAATTTACCGTGGCCATACACCTTTAGAGTTCATAATTAGTTTAATGCGTAGGCAAAGGGTATGTTCAGAATTATATAGAAGAGTTTTTTTTTTTTTTTTGATTGGAGGTTTAACGACCACCGTGAGCAACTCAATGGGCTATAAGCAGTCGCCCGTCCCTAATTTAGGGTCACTGGTTCCAGGGAAGGGAGAGAGCCAGTGCCGTAAGACAAACACAACATCCATGCCCGACCGGGATTCGAACCCGGACCCCTTACGGACGAATGATCAGAGGCCAGCGCCTTAGACCACTGCGCCACCGGGGCGGCTATATAGAAGAGTGTAGTGGTCCTTCCCCACTGTAAAATGTACCATGCATGCTAGGAAAGAATGGTTAAATGATCCGGGGCAACTCGGAAGAAAACGCAGTTTTTTTATGTAACCCTGAAGTCCAGTTTATTTTTATTCGGTCAGGGTTGCTAAATCAGGACGTCCGCATGAAACCTGTCAGAAGCTCAGCCGTCGGGTGCATCCTCCCCTGAAGATTGGCACCCGGTGGCTGACCTTATATTATTTATGGTAGTCATATATTTAATAAAGTTCTATTGTGCTTGTAATGTCTGCGTTATTTATATATATATATATATATATGCTTTTTTTAGCATATATATAATAGGCTTTTTTAGCATATATATACACTATCTACCAACAAGTAGTTGGACACCTGTGATAGCAAAGGAAAACGAAATTTATTCACCTTCAATAGTTGGTGTAGCATCCACGAGCGGCGATTACAGCTGCGACCCTCCGGGGCATACTCTCAACCAGGCGTTGTACGACGGCTAGCAGTATTTTCTTCCACTCGGCTTGGAGATGACAGGTCAGTTCCTTCACCAATTTCGGACGGTGGGGGCACCCCTTAAGTCGACGCTCCAACTTGTCCCAGAGGTGCTCGATAGGGTTAAGGTTCGGGCTCTGCGCAGGCCAGTCCATTCGATTAACCCCATTGTCACCATACCAAGCCATGGTGGACCTTGCAACATAACAGGTGGCATTGTCATCCTGAAAGTAACTTGGGTCCACCCCGTAAAACTGCCACAACGTAAGAAGTGCATGGTCATCCAAAATGATGCAGTAGGTCTCGGCGTTGAGTCTACCAGGAATTGCGACCAAGGGTCCCGTGCCATACCAGGAGAAACACCCCTATAGCATAATTCCACCGCCGTCGAACTTCACAGTCGGCACAATACATTCCGACAGGAGACGCCAAACCCAGATTCTGCCATCCGAACGGTAGAGGGTGAACCTTGATTCTTCGCTCCAGAGAACCTGTTTCCACTGTCGACGTTCTTTGCACCACGTTAGCCGAGCAGCGCTATTGGACTTGGTGATCAAAGGCTTGTAGGCGACAGCACGTCCATGATAACCGAGCAGATGGGTTTCCTTACGGATGGTATTCATCGAAAGAACACTCCCGGACGTCTGTTGAAACTCCTCGCGGATGTGGCCTATCGATTTGGTGCAGTTCTGCCGAATTTCTCTGGCCAGCACCTGTCGGTCTCTAACTCCAAGTTTTGTGGGTCTGCCGGGTCGGGGCACATTCCGACAGTCACCTCTCATCTACCACTTGCCAATCACGTAGGCCACTGTCGATTTTGGGTGCTTCAACTCGCTGGATATGTCCCGTATGGATCGGCCATTTCTGTGATACCCGACGATTACACCTTTCTCGAAATCAGAGCTCCGGACTGCGTGGCATCTTGCATGCGACTGGTTGCGTTGTTGTTTCCCACACGATATTCAACGGCGGCGGCCGTGACGTGTATCAGGACCGCAGACATCGTCGATTTCAGGGGTGTTTTTTTTTTTTTTTTTATTGGAGGTTTAACGACCACCGTGAGCAACTCAGTGGGCTATAAGCAGTCGCCCGTCCCTAATTTAGGGTCACTGGTTCCAGGGAAGGGAGAGAGCCAGTGCCGTAAGACAAACACAACATCCATGCCTGACCGGGATTCGAACCCGGACCCCTTACGGACGAATGATCAGAGGCCAACGCCTTAGACCACTGCGCCACCGGGGTGGCATTTCAGGGGTGTCCAATTGCTTGTTGGTAGATAGTGTAGTATTATCTGTTTAAAATAGAAATTAAAAAAACCATAAAGTAAAATCTTAATTTTGTTC
Organism: Macrothele yani; assembly: GCA_039090855.1. Classification (NCBI taxonomy): domain Eukaryota; kingdom Metazoa; phylum Arthropoda; class Arachnida; order Araneae; family Macrothelidae; genus Macrothele; species Macrothele yani. Next base: position 69,690,670 of record CM077018.1, read on the forward strand.
AATGTTAGCCTAGCAAACCTGTGGTGTTTCAATACTAAACTAAAATTTTCATTTTTTTTTTTTTTTTTTTGATAGGAGGTTTAACGACCACCGTGAGCAACTCAATGGGCTATAAGCAGTCGCCCGTCCCTAATTTAGGGTCACTGGTTCCAGGGAAGGGAAAGAGCCAGTGCCGTAAGACAAGCACAACATCCATGCCTCGCCGGGATTCGAACCCGGACCCCGTTCGGACGAACGATCAGAGGCCATCGCTTAGACCACTGCGCCACCGGGGCGGCAAATTTTCATTTGCTAATATCTTTGTTTCCCTTCCCATTTCTTTATCGTGGTTTTTTTTTAATGCCCTGGGATGACAACTTTATCCATCATCAATGCATTACAGCTTTCACTATTTTAGATAAAAGATGAATAGTGTAACTTTGAAAATATAAATACTTTTAACACTATACATCAATATTTGGGGGGGGGGGGGGATTTAAGAATACAGGATACATGTTTTGATCATCGTTGGGAAAAAAATCACAGTTACGGCCAAAATCTTTGCTACGTCCGATTTCCGTTTTCGGACATTTTCCCTCCATTTTCAAGTTGAAATACAAATATTTATGAAATAAAATGATATTTAACAACAATACTACGCAGGTGAAACATCACGTGAAAAATAAAATAACGATTACGGGAGAAATCTTCCCTGCATCTAACTTCCGTTTTTGAAAGTTTCAGGCAGAAAACATCCTCCACCACTACTAATTGCCCCAAACTTTCTGTTCAGTTATACATCGATCTCCAGAATAACCCAAACTATGACGGAAAGGAGAAATTCCTCAAAGCCGTTGCACTCTCATGCCTAAAGATTACAGCAACATTTTTTCGCAGTCGAATTTCCGTTTTCAAAAATTTCCCCTCCATTTTCAAACTGAAATACAAATATTTATGGAATAAAACGATATATAACAACAATACTGGGCAGAGGCAACATCGCAAGAAAAAGAAATTACGATTACGGAAAAAATCTTTACTTCGTTTATTTCCGTCTCTGAAAGACGAAATATCATCCCGGTGCGTATTTTTACGAATTGGTAAAATTATTCGATGCATAGTTTTAAGCGCCGAGAAAAATTCAAGATGCATACTTTTACACGTCGAGAAAAATTCCCGATGGGCATTTTTACGTGTTGGTAAAATTTCGATGCGTAAACACACTCTTTGATGCGTACTAGACGCGTAATTATGCATTTTGGAGAACTCTGGTCTACACGTCACTTGCACACTCCCGTGGAGAGACAGCTACTGCACGACGTCACGAAGCGGAGCCATCGTTATACTTGATGGCTCCACACGAAGTCGGCAAGTCAAAGAGGATGTCATCGCGTAACACAGCACTCGTAAGGTCCGGTAGAAAATCTAAGTGGGTGGCTACGGGGAATTGAAATATTTCGATCGAGCAATCGAAATATTAAAAATTACATAAAAAAAGACTTCTATCCGTAAATCAGTAAAATTAAGCAGTAATCCGTAAAAGTTGGCAAGTATGATTATGGAACCAGATTTTTGCAATTTTATTAATAAATTAATATATATGATTTCAGCTGGGGATTTGTAAAGTCAATTCTGCCGCCCCGGTGGCGCAGTGGTCTAAGCGATGGCCTCTGATCATTCGTCCGAACGGGGTCCGGGTTCGAATCCCGGTGGGGCATAGATGTTATGTTTGTCTTACGGCACTGGCTCTCTCCCTTCCCTGGAACCAGTGACCCTAAATTAGGGACGGGCGACTGCTTATAGCCCATTGAGTTGCTCACGGTGGTCGTTAAACCTCCAACCCAAAAAAAAAAAAGTCAATTCTTTATCTCAGTTTTCTGCAGACTAGTGCAAGGGCATTTTGGCCTATTGTTGAGGAGTAAATTTCTCTGTTTTTTTATTACCCAGTGCAGTAGAGTTTTACAACTTAATTTTTATCTTGAAGCTACCTGTTGGAGAACTAATCTGTGAGTTTCACTGTTTAACTATTGGCATTATATTTATGAAAAGGTCAACATAATATGGAAAAATATTTGCCTAAGCCACAACTGATAATTCAGGAATAGTTTCAGTTCATGGCCACAAATATTTTTATTCACCTGCCTCAAACTATGAAAATATTGTTCACTAAAGTGTCATTTCTACCTATTCATAACAGAAAATCCCAGTTAACTAGTGTTTGATCGAACACTACAGCTTTTCAAAAACGTTCATGATGGCTGGAAAAAGATATGTGTGTAATATTCTGTGATGTACTGTATAGAGGTTGTGTAGTTTACCCTTACACAATGCAATGACTACTTGTGATAACTGTATTATTCTTTGTGATTTTTTTTTTTTTTTTTTTGGATTGGAGGTTTAACGACCACCGTGAGCAACTCAATGGGCTATGAGCAGTCGCCCGTCCCTAATTTAGGGTCACTGGTTCCAGGGAAGGGAGAGAGCCAGTGCCGTAAGACAAACACAACATCCATGCCTCACCGGGATTCGAACCCGGACCCCTTCGGACGAATGATCAGAGGCCAACGCCTTAGACAACTGCGCCACCGGGGCGGCCTTTGTGATTTGTAAAGTCAATTCTTTATCTCAGTTTTCTGAAGACTAGTGCAAGGGCATTTTGGTTTATTGTTGAGGAGTAAATTTCTCTGCTTTTTTATTACCTAGTGCAGTAGATTTTTACAACTTAATCTGTTGGAAAACTAAGCTGTGAGTTTCACTGTTTAACTATTGGCATTATATTCATGAAAAGTTCAACATATGGAAAAATATTTGCTTAAGCCAAAACTGATAATTGAGGAATAGTTTCAGTTCATGGCCACAAATACAGGGTGTCCGAGAATTATTGGACACATTACAAAAAAACTATGAGCATTGTCTGTTTTTCTATGTCACGTATTACTAACACGGTTTCTATATTTTTGTTTTGCAGAATTGTTATTCCCAGAATCCGATTGATGGCGCTAGGTGTGGCCTGATGAGGAATGTATGAGAAATGCACAATCAGTAGTCATGTCATCCATACAGCAGATTGCGATGTGTGTTATGGCTTGCAGAATTAAAGTCTGTCATTAAAGTTAAAAGACCCCGTTTAGAGTATGGTTGTAATCCTCCGGCAACGAATTCAATTAAGCGGTGGATGAAACAGTTTAAAGAAACTGGCAATGTGGAACACCGTTGAGGAGCCTGTAGGCCTAGCGTCAGCCGTGAGACGGTTGAACAAGTTAATGAAAGTTTCTGACGAAGCCCCTGGAAAGCCGTTCGTAAAGCAAGCAGAGAACTGTGCATTCCGAAATCGACAGTTCACGATATCTTGCACAAGAAATTAAAGTTTCGTGCTTATAAAATTCAAATAGTGCAAAAGATGCATGTAAATGACCACACTGCGATACGATTTCGCTGTGGATATGCTGAATCGAGTGGAAAATGAAAACTTTCTCAGTACTGTAATTTTTAGTGATGAATCCACATTTCATGCATCAGGTATTGTGAATCGTCACAACTGTAGGATATGGGGCAGTGAACCGCCATATGCTGCTATTGAACCGGAACGTGATTCTCCAAAAGTTAAGGTGCGGTGCACTCTATCAAAGAGAAGTGATTGGCTCTTTCTCCTTTTGCGAAAAAAACCATAGTGACATTTACTTGGATATGCTAGAAAATTTTTCTGTACCTCAGATAAAAAGATATGACGTTTTCCAACAAGACTGCGTGCCTCCGCATTGGTCAACATGTGTACGTAAGTAGTAAGTGCCTAAATGAGCATTTCCCCAACAGATGGATTGGGCATGGTGGTCCCATTCCGTGGACTCCTCACTCTCCAGATCTAACTCCATTGGATTATTTCCTCTGGGGTTATGTGAAGAATCGTGTCTGTCAGACGCATTGTACTGATTTGCAGGAACTGAAGCAGCGTATCACAGCTGCTATTAATTCCATAACTCCTCAGATGCTTGCCAATACATAGCATGAAATCGAGTATCGCTTGGACGTACTACGAGCAACCAAGGGATCTCGCATCAAAATTTATTAACATGTGTAGTTACATTGTAAGTTAGTACAGTCAGTTTCTTTCTATCTGTTTAATGTTTTGTTTTATATAATTTTGTAATGTGTCCAATAATTCTTGGACACTGTATTTTTATTCACTTGCCTCAAACTATGAAAATATTGTTCACTAAAGTGTCATTTCTACCTATTCATAACAGAAATCTTTAAAGTTAACTGGGATTCAAATTTAAAGCAAACTTATCCTGCATACTATATGTTAACTGAAACTTTTGATTGGTGCAGTGACACTTTTTTGTGTCTCAAAGTTTCTTCAATGCATTTACATTTCCTTTATGAAAAACTTGTGATTTTTGATTTTAAGTCGCTGTGTCTGTGATATATTTTAAGTTGTCCGTTATATAATGTGTGTAACATTCTGTGATATATAATGTGGTTGTGCAGTTTACCCTTACTTACACAACGCAATAACCACTTGTGATAACTGCACCATTCTTTGGTCAGAACTTCAAAGTGCCTTTTGGTCAATATGCTACTACAGCTTTTCATAAGTGTTAATGATGGCTGGAAAGAGTGTTCATGATGAAGAGGAAAGAGATGTGCAACATTGTGATATATAATGAGGTTGTGTAGTTTACCCTTACACAATGTGATAACTGCATTATTCTTTGCAATTTGTAAAGTCAATTTTTTATCTCAGTTTTCTGAAGACTAGTGCAAGGGCATTTTGGCATATTGTTGAGGAGTAAATTTCTGTTTTTTTATTACCCTGTGCAGTAGATTTTTACAACTTAATTTTTATCTTGAACCTACCTGTTGGAGAACTAATCTGTGAGTTTCACTGTTTAACTATTGGTGTTATATTCATGAAAAGTTCAACATAATATGGAAAAATATTTGCCTAAGCCACAACTGATAGTTTCAATTCATGGCCACAAATATTTTTATTCACCTGCCTCAAACTATGAAAATATTGTTCACTAAAGTGTCATTTCTACTTATTCATAACAGAAATCTTTATAAGTTAACTGGGATTCAAATTTAAAGCAAACTTATCCTGCACACTATATCTCTTAACTGAAACTTTTGATTGGTGCAGTGACACTTTTTGTGTCTCAAAGTTTCTTCAATGCACTTACATTTCCTTTATGAAAAACTTGATTTTTGCTTTAGTCGCTGTGTCCGTGATATATAATGTGGTTGTGCAGTTTACCCTTACTTACACAATGCAATGGCCACTTGTGATAACTGCATCATTTTTTGGTCAGAACTTTTAAAGTGCCTTTTGGTCAATATGCTGTAGTGTTCGATTGAACACTACAAGCTGTTTTTATATAAATGTTCATGATGGCTGGAAAAGATGTGTTTAGCATTCTGTGATATATAATGAGGTTGTGTAGTTTACCCTTACACAATGCAATGACTACTTGTGATAATCATATTCTTTGGTCAGAAATTAGAAGAGCTTTTTTATCACTAAAGCTACACTACAGCTTTTTATAAATGTTCATTCTGGCTAGAAAGAAAAAAAAACGAACTGGTGAAGTCGTCATGATAAACATTCGAACTGACCATAGCACGTATTTGGTCAGCTAAGAATGCTGAATGTGATGGTCACTTCATCTTTTTGAGCCTGTTACATTTACAACTTTGGGTTTTTTTTTTGTTTTTTTTTTATGTAGTTAATGACATTTAGCAAACCTTTAAAATCTGTTTTTCCCCTTATTAATACATTTGCAGCCTTTTCTAAAAAAGTCGCAGTACTAATGACATGAAAAAAATGCTGTCTTAATATTAAAAAATAATATTCAGATTGTTTTTATATTGTGATAACTCCTTATAACATCGATGCAGATGAGAATAATTAAACCCTGAAATAAATGCACTTTGGCATTGAAGGCTTGTTTGTTTACATTGGGCAGACTGCAAAGGAAATCAGGGGTGATTGTCAGGTGACACAAGAAACCCTGAAACTCTCAGCTCAGTGCCAATATACATATAATGTATAATACGCACATATAAACTAGCTACACAACAAATAGGCCTCAGTGCTTGTGCTGTTAAACTTCGCATCTTTTCTTGTAACCAATTTTCTTTCTCTGTGCAAAATCCTTCAGGCATTGCATCTTTAAAATCAAATTTTGCACTTCATATTATATGTTAATTGAGCAGTCTATGTAGACCAGTTTTACTTGAACTTGAAGCCTACAGTGGATTCCATTCAATTTCTAAAAGTAGTTAGAAAAAATAATCAAACTATTTGAACTTTCAAAACAATGAAAAGAAGCCTTCCTTTCAGCAGGCTGTTATCTTGAGAGCTTGTTTAATAACAAAAGAAACGCACAAGGTGTCACAAATAGTCTACATTCACCATTCGCACGGACATGCAGTGTTTTTAATCAAACACTGTAATTCTCAAAGAAAATGGAACCTGAAGTTTAGTTACCATTTTGTAGCATTTTTAGAAATGAAATGTCCGAAGCATCTCAAATTCTTCTAAAACTTAAAAACCCGGATTTACGGGTTTGGAATGTGACAAAAACCCGGAATTCCGGGCTACACCCGGATTACAAACAAGTCTGGGAAATGGTATGTAGTCATTGTTCTGGAAAAATTGTTACTGTACAGTCACGGATGAAGCAAAATAGTGGTTAATCTTATACAATAAAGGACTTTTGTATTTTACTAAGAAATAAAATGATATTTATATGTCACATTTTTAGGTAGTACCTGTACCCTTCTTCAGGACTGCATCTAGAGTAGGTGTTGCCATTCAAGCTGTAATGCCCAGTCTTTCTGTTCATTAATTGTAGCACCTTTTCTTGAAACTTCCATTGATGTGAAATAATTTTTACAAAGTCTGGTGCTGTACAAGTATTTGTCAAGTCCTGTTTTGTTGGTAATGTGTTATAGCAGCTTATGTTCTGCTACATAGGCGTCTATATAATTGCAGTTTACACTGTAGAAGACTTCTCGTAGCAGGATATCTAATTTCGTACATGCCCAGCTGGCAACTTCTCATATAATTTTCAAGCCCTGAACAGTGATGGAGAAAAGGTGTAAACATCAACTAGCAAAAAAAAAAAAAAAAATCCATTATATATTTTAAGATAATAAATCAGGATATTCATTTTTTTTTTTTTACATGTTTCGCATCTCTGTTTTAAGGGTATGCATTCAAAAGCATGTATCTTAAGATGCTGCTGAAATTGGTATTTGAGAAATTTAGTGATTTTGCCATGTTCCTATCGTTGACATTTTTGCCCTCTGTCACTAAACACCGGAGGCTACATCCATCAAAGGCATGCATTCCTACCTATAAACATTTGGTTCCAATTTCCGGACATAAAGCATAATATAATTAAAAAAGTGATTGTTCTGTTCTTTGCAGTGAAATGAAACACCACATACAATGTCTTTTTCTTTTAGTACGAAATTCTATTCCCAACTTTATTAAATTTAGTTGCTCGGACCAGGCAACTAGATTATTTTATTACATGCATCTGGCATCTTGGGCATGGTATTTTTCAAGCCCTGACTGTAGAAGGATAACTATTTTCTCAAGTATATATTTTAATTTTTTTATGGTTTCTATTAGTTTTTTGAAGAATCCAGCCCTTGACGATGATGGGCAAAACACGTAACAATATTAACAAATAAAGGTAACTTGATCACGCTAGTTACGTTAACTGAAAACTTTTACAAAAAGTTCGTAAGTTGGAAGCTTTCGACCTTATCTTAGGTCTTCATCACGCCAATGGAGGACTAAGATTGTTGCCAAAACTTAGAATTGATCTCCAGATCAACGGAATGTAGAGAGGACTACAAAGGGATAGGGACAAAGTTGAAAGCCTGAACCTCCCAGGAGTTTACTGCATTCCTATCTCTTCTTCTACTGGGGATAACTTATACATTGGAAGCACATACAGGAGCATTAACCATAGAAAAGATGTTTCGAAAGCCAATCCTAATACTGCCTTGTCTATTTTGACAATGGAAGACACATCTGCAGTTCCCCACTGGAACGAAGCAAAACGAATTGCTTCTTTTGACAATCGTTTTGCCCTCCGTTACCGTGAAAGCATAGAAATTATTTTCAACTCAATGACTTGCAACTCCGAATCTCCTCTCTACATTCCGTTGATCTGGAGATCAATTCTAAGTTTTGGCAACAAAAATAGGAAAAATTCAAATGTAGAATCTGGCAACAATCTTAGTCCTCTATTGGCGTGATGAAGACCTAAGATAAGGTCGAAAGCTTCCAACTTACAAACTTTTTGTAAAAGTTTTCAGTGAACGTAACTAGCGTGATCAAGTTACCTTTATTTGAATCCAGACCTTTATTTTTTTCCCCAGGAATTGTGTAAATGCACACATGGAAAAAAAAAATAATTAACATTTGTCGTGGGATTGGAACAGTAGTACAAAATGTTTTTTTTTTTTTTCTAATATAATTTTGTAGTAATTTTCTCCTCCTGAGGCTGTAAGGGTCATGCCCAGGAAAAGTTTAGGCTATTACAGCCTCACGAGGAAAAATTACACCCAATACTGACCTACCACCACACTTCAGAATTGTCAAAGAATCTCCATAAAATAATTAACCTTCTACAATAAAAAAAAAAAAAAAAAAAAAAGGTAAACAGTATCATTAACCTATCAGCAAAAAATTCCATGTTCTACTTGCTTCAGCAGAGGCAGTCCAACTGTTGGCAATAGTTTATGGGTGAGTGACATGTCAAAACCATCAGCGTACCCCGCAACCGGGGTATGCTGATGGTTTTTGACAGACATTGCGAAAAGAGGTGAAAGAGAAATTGTGATTTTTTGTGCATACAAATGGATTAAAAATCTCTCCCTCTCTCTTATTTGTTCAGAGTGACTCCTCAAAGGCAAGATTTGCTTTGCAATTAGATACTAGAAACAGGACCTAAATAAAATTCTTCCCTGATATAAAGAGATGTTGTACAGCGTAAACTGCAATAGTGGAGTCACATCTATGTAGCAGAACTTAAAGCCACAATAAGAAATGTTACCAGATGTTCAGGACTCCATAACAATTCTTTTCCATCAGCAGCACTTCGTGAAAGAGGAGACACAACTAATGAACAGAAAGGCTGGGTATTACTGCATGTATGGCAACACCTACTCTTCCGAGTTAGTCCTCACGACAGGTTGGTATGCAACCCGAAAATTTGATAACTGTAAGCAACATCCTTGTAATCACTCACACGATTCAACAGATCAGATAATCTCAAACGATTTTTATTTTTGAAACAGAACAATACAAAGAAATCTGAAACAACTTCAATTACATTTGGAGCATGAAATACATTCTGAAATTTTGTCGAGCTTGATTCTGATGTTCTACGAAAATATGTAGATGAGATGATTATGTAACTTTACAACAACTGTGATAAAAGTTCCCCCACAATTTAAAAACTCATGAAGCATGCGATGATCAGTTTTCATGACACAAAACTAGCCATGTTTAGATGTTTTGAAAGATACCTGCAGTGGTTTCCCAAAAAGATTGAAGCCATTTAGGGATTCAATGGCCATCATAGCTTCTTCATAGTTAACCATTGTGACAAATCCATACCCTTTTCCATTTCCAGTAGCACCCTCACGAATGACATTTACCTTTTGAACAGTTCCATAACGTGCAAAAACTTGCCACAGGGTCTTTTCATCAGTATCAGGTCCAATGTTATACACAAAAAGAACGTGCCCATCCCCACCTACAGCCATTGCAGATGGAGGACATGGATACCCACCCATGTGGCCCATACCATTTGCCATGGGGTTGTAACGATAGCGGCCCTGCAGAGTCTGTCTAACAGGACCACCAGTAGCAAATCTGCCAGCCATTGGAGCAGCGGCAAATGCCTGTGCATTACTAGCCATATTATTTACCTGGAGACGTATTTTCCTGGCATTATCTTCTGCAAATTTAACAGACAAGGGATCTATACCACCTTCAAGCAACTGGCCATTCAATTTCTGAACAGCTTCTTCGGCCTGACATCGCTGATCAAACAGAACAAAACCAATTCCCTTGTTGCGGTCTCCAGTGTCTTCAGCAAGCAGCCTACACTGAATTATGTCTCCAAACTTAGAAAATATATCTCGCAGCTGATCCTCATTTAAATGCCTTGGAATATTAGAGACATACAAGTTGGCATTTTTGATGGCTTCCCTCCTGGGCGAGAATATGCAACTTTTATAACCTTATTCTGCAAGTGAAAACCATTTAAAGCTTCAATAGCTCTTGCAGCATCTGCAGGGTTAGTATAATCAACAAAACCAAATCCATAGCTGTATCCTGTAGCTTTGTGTCTTATTATTTTGCAGGACTTCACATGGCCAACACTCATGAACAAGTTCTTGAACTCTGCATCAGTCAGCATCTGGGGTAGGTAGTTCACAATCAAATTAGTATTACTGTCGTCCTCCATTTTGCCACACACCTCTTTTCCTTGTTATACAGGTATTTAAAAGTAGCTAGACGATGATTCACATAAAAATTACAGCTACACGCCTGAAAAATAAAATAAAATACACATCAGAAAAAGTTCTTAACCATGTGATGAATAATCATCTCAGAAAAATAAACATGCATTTAATACAATACTGTGCAAAGTAATAACTCTCCATGATACAAGGTGTATCATGGAGTTATTACTTCATAGAAATACTTCTAAAATAGATGAAAACCTGAAATGCACTTTTAAGATAGTTAAAACTGAATTTTTAGGGCTGACAACACACTCCCAAAACGAGGGCCAGAGATTACAATTACTGCACAACACATAATCAGTAAAGAAAAGAAGGCACAAAATTGTAATTATCAATAGATGGCTATTGTTAGTTTTAGGGGTCTTTTTGACCATCATCAAAGTTCTAATGCATAGTTCAGCTATAGGCATTGATAGTTTATTTAATTGCTACATGCAATTGTTCTGTGTATTATTTGGTACTTACAAGTTCCTCCATTTGTTGAATTAATCCAGTTCAAGTGGAAACATCCCAGTGTATAAAATTTCTCAGCGAGACACTCGCTGAAGGTTTTTAGTCGCAGAATTGCTCCCCTGAATTCAAGAGCTCAGCCTTGGGAGGTTAACATTTGGGCACTCACAACTGCGCTCTTTGCATACACAATAGGCACACTCTTCAGTACACGATCTCTTCTCCTTTATTCTGTTTCTGTGCAGCTGTCATTTGAGTTCCAAGCCTGAGTTTTACGTTTCGTATTCTCAGGGCTCTTTTTACAGCAGATTTCTTAATTCCTTCATTTTGCGAGCTGCATTGCCTTATCATAATGTCATGGAATCTTTCCCCTTCCATCTGGAGTGTAGGACTCAAGACTTTTCAAGTCTCTTCTTGTCAGACTCAATACAGCATTTTAACTTTTTGTTCCTTTGTCGTAAAACGCTGAAGCGAACCACTGCATCAGAAACAAAGGGCACAATGGTGTTTTTAAACATTCGCCAACACAATGGATGAATTCCAGATTATTTACCGGCCTCTTAAGTTATGCCTAACCCCTTTTTAGCACCAATCTGTTTCACAATGGAACTTCTAAAAATGGTTTAGTTTTCGCCAAGCATTCGCATCTTTTTACGATCGAAATGCACTTAACTGTAAACATACGCAGGTATAAATACATTCGATTCTCACATGACAAGACTATCACCTGCGCACCGATTCTTTCTTTGTACGCTCCTAACCAAGCTCCTGCAAAAATCAAAAAATAATTTACTACTTCCACCACGTCCATTAATTCTATAATTAATGGCGGGGGGTCGTAACAACATCTTTCAGCCGCTAGACTGAAACACTATGATAACATGCTACAGTGCAGAACCTGCTTCTATAAGTTTGTGGCCTCGCAGCAAACACTGTACTCTGCTTACAATTTAAGTATGCAGCAACTCTGCCATGAAATTTGGGCCTGTAAACATTTGCTGTTTCCAGTACCGATAGCAAAACATTATGCTACAATCTTTATTTGCAGCCTATTGAGCCCACATTTTCTCACTAATTTACACCCAATATTATTGTGGCAATGCTCCAGCAACTCCTGTCAGCAGAACACAACTTTCCTTACTAATAAGCTAGTGATACAATCCTTTGATCTACAAGCAGCATGTTAGACACAAACACACGAATGCAGTCACTAACTAGTCTGGATTTTGTTTTTCATATTTCAAGGAAAACATTTTTTCTTTTAATGTACACCTACTTAATATGTTTATTAAAAAAAAAAAGATAACTTCTAAGCTTGATGGTAGATCAAAGGATGGGCAGTCCACTGAAACAAAGTGAATGGAAAAAAAGACCTTCCTCCACACATTGCATAAAGAAATGCAGGCAATCCAAAATGCCCCGTCAGTCTCAAATGCAAATGTTGGTGGGCTTTGATGTTAGACCCTCCAGGCTGAAATTTTCTTCTAGTTCCCACAAAAGCTAAGGTGAAATTCATACAGAGGTCACACAAAAACAGCATGGAACATTCAGTTCAGTGAACCTGTTCTCAAACCTAAGGATGTCACCATACCAAATGTTAGCTAGGTCAAATAAACTAACATTTCTCAGGATACATGTGTTGCCAGGGTGTTTACCAAATTTGGGAAATGCAATTTCATGACGATTTTTAAAATATCCCTGTGTATGTATATAGTATATTCCCATCCAAAGCATCGGTTACATGCACACGCCATGCATACATATTAAAGAAGGGGAGGGGGCAACAAAAATCTGACTCAACATACTTTGACTGTGCCTAAAATTGAAATATTCACCACTGTGCTACAAGATTTAATTGCACACCTTTCTTAAACATTTATACCTGAAAAATGTCATGATTCCATAAGCAGGATAATTTAAATTGCTACTGACTCCAAAACTTTGTAACCAACATTTTGCACATATAATTTTAGATTGAATTCCAAGGGACAGGAAAAGACCCAGAAGAAGACCACATGGAAGATGGGTGGATGAAATTCGAAAGTATGCGGGAGTGACATGGAGGAGACTGGCACAAGACAGACCGTTGTGGAGGAAACTTGGGGAGACCTTCGTCCAGCAGTGGATTGATAATGGTTGACAATGATGATGATGATGCTATCCTAAAACATTTTTTGCTTCAACGGTCTTCTTTGTGGGGAGGGCACAAGCACCCCCTTTTTTAACACTTGGATTGTTAGATGGTAACCACATTTACATCTTAGTGGAAGGGGCATAGAGAATTACTTAAGACTTGCCAGGAAATGAACAACTACTAAAAATAAAAACAAATTTGTGACTTCATGACCAGTAGTAGCTGCCCTCCTGGTTACATTTGATATGTCAATAAGAGAGTTCTGAAAAATACAGTTTTGATAGTTAGCCTTCAAAGGTTGAAAAACGCCTTGCTTATAATATTTGTTCTTCCGGTCATGAAACTTTTTTTTTTTTTTTTTTTTTTAAATACGATGTTTCATGATCGGAAGAACGAATATTATAAGCAAGGCGTTTTTCAACCTTTGAAGGCCAACTACATTACATGATGTGATAATCAACGTGCATGAAGTGTAAAGAAAAAAAGTGACCAAGAACTTTCGGGTAAGTGATTTGCTATTTAATGATGTCATTAATGATTTGCATGTAAATATACACATTTTGCTGGTGTTTAATAACTTTAAGGATGCAAATAATATGAGTTTTGATCATGTAAGAAAATTTTGGTCAAATCATGGTTTTCCGACTGCAGTAACAATTTAATTACTCATGGAAAAACTATATTGTGAAAAAAAAAATAAAAAAACTTCACTTGTGAGACAACAAAAATTTACTTTTTGAAGAAACAGGTGTAAATCAAAACATGCCACATTAATAAACTGCCAGGAAGAACTACCCCCCCCCCCAAAAAAAAATGGAAAACCAAAATTTATCTTAACAGTTTGCATGTAACTTGGTGTTACGCAATGAGGTTCTTAATTAAATTTTCGACAAGATATCTGACACACACGCATTTGGACATGCACTAAAGACGAATGTAGTTGTTATATTGCTCACTTGATTTGTGGAAAACTGGACTCAGAACCACCTTGCTCACATCTACTTGAATTTTAAAGCTCTCGAGAATGTTGCTCATTTGACAATAGCTAGATTTATAAATGATTCTGAGTTGTTGTTTTTTCTATGACCAGGCAAAAATGTTCTCATCAGTGATTTCTGCTTCTTATATGGTAAAAGTGATGACAGCTTTAAAAGTATTTTATCTTTACAGTTTGCATGTAACTTGCTTGGCACATGGGTTACATTGAGTCGCAAACGGATTTGGGAAATTTTCACTCAAGTTAACAAACTTATCTTACGTGAAAAACATTTTCTTAAAAACTTCAACACGGATCAAAATTTATAAAGAAATGTATCCCCATTTTCCTCTCCTACCATAGCCCATTTTGACTAGGTGAGGAATATAGATAAATTGTAGCTTTGACGTGCGAAATTTGGAATGTGTAAGTAATGTAAACTTGTTCGACAGTGCCAATGCCATTTCTCCGATTAAGGAGAAGCTTTCTGACAACTCGCTTCAAAAAATCTCTTGGTGATTGAGCATTCCCCCTGGCCACCAGTGAGCACATGAATACAATCATTAGAGTAGTAATGCAATAAAAAAAAATTTAAATGCCATTTTATCATTACTGGAGAAAAAATTAGGGTGAAACTGAAGGCTGTTCTAAATAAAAAAAATCTCTGTTTTAGAACTGAAAAAAGTTAAATATCTTATGAATGGTAAAGGCTAAAAATTGTCATCACAAGTTTCAGCAATGAAAGCAAAACACTATAAATACTGTCTAATAATGTCTGTGTAAATGTCATATGTCAACCAAAACCATTTTTTCTGCAATAAATATGGTTTTGGATGGCAAATGACAACACACGTTGTGGTCTATTGCGACAAATATTATAGTCATACATGAGACTGAAGAGGGAGAAAATAAAAAAAAAAAAAAAAAAAAAGGAATTCAGCAATTCCGTGGGAAAATCTCGTGTGTATAATTGTATAAAACTAGATATAATTAAGGAGTATTTTGTTTATTAATTACATAGTGAAACCCCTGAATAAGGATCACTGCTCAGTAGACTGCCAGCCAAATTTATGAAGACAGTTTCTTCTTCCGTTTTCAGTGGTCACACCACCTTATTTTGTTCATTTCTATGTAAAATTAATTTTCCTGAAGTTTCTTTTCTGTACCTCGAAGGCCCTGGTACTTTTCTGTCCTATTTTTAAAAGATCTTACGTTCAGGAACGCAAGCTGTTAAACTCTAATTCTCCTATAGTGCAGCAGATGGAGCTGCTTGTCCAGACACAGAACTATTTTTTAATCCTTTTTCATCTTCCTTTTCAGATTTAGTCTAGCGGAAGCGCCTGTTAAGTTAACATCGCTGGTTGTGTTCTTCAGTAAGTTCTTTGAAAGCCAGGTGAGCTCTAATAATTATTACTCCTTGGAATAAATTAAATACGTATGTGGTAAAAATGGCAGCTACTACAAGTACTGACAAATCGAAGAAACTTTGAGGCATTTGGTTGGTAGGTAGGGCTAGCGAGTCCATAACCGGAAACAAGTTACCCTCAAACTGTCTAAGTTTTAAGCCGCTTTTTTCATTTACACCTTAACGAGAAGTGAACCATTCAAGACAGTGCTACAGAGATTGCAAGGGAAATTATAACTTTCTGGGAGAAAACACAAATCCCAACCTGTGTCAAGTGTGTCATATGATCAATAAAGTTAAGCTCTTGCGCATTCCCAGTGGAAAGGCCTGAAAAAGTATGCTTCCAGGAGGACAAAGAGACAGCAGAAAAAAGAAGCCGCTTTTGTTAACACATTTGATGATATGTTTGATGTGGCTCATGTTGATGTCATGTCCCTAATAGTATTGCCTGAGAACAGGGAATTTTTATTGGCTCAGCAAGAAAAAGATATATGAGTTCTGTTGATAAAAGCCCTACTAAGCTGGAGGAAAGGCACGGGGATAGAATGAATTTAAATGAAACTAGAAAAAGGAAAAAAGCTGACAGATTAGAATGTGAGTCAGAGCCCTCATCAATGAAACTAGATTTGAGCAGCAGTACTGCAAGTAATAGTGACTCAAATGATGAAACAGTTATACCCACAGCAAGTTATTCTACCTGTGAAAAAATTTAAAAACCCCGTCCTTCCAACATTGTCAGTCCTGAGTTAACATCTGCATTAGACTGAGGCAGAATAAGTGATAGCAAAGCTACTATGTCCTAGATGCCACGGCTCAATCATTGGGTGTAAACCTTGAAGAACTTGCTCTCAACAAAGAGTCCATCACACAGGCACGGAGAAAGCAGAGAGAGGCCATAGCAGCAGAAATACAAACTTCACGTGCTCCCGATATACCACTAACTGTACACTGGGATGGGAAAATGCTTCCTGCTCTGACCAACAAGGAGACTATGGACTGCCTAGCAGTACTTGTGTCTGGGGAATGGCGTTATGAAACTTCTGGGTGCTCCAAAACTCTCAAATGGCACTAGAATAGTGCAAGCAACTGCAGCATTCTAATCTGATAGAAAGAAATCCGTTTATATCATTCAACACCACAGCAATCAACACAGGCTTTTTTAAATGCTGGTGCAGAAACTAAACAGAACTCTTGTGAGCTTGGCTTGCCGACACCATACACTTGACCTCATTGTTGCATGTATTTAAAATAAACTGATAGGGTCTTCCAGTGGCCCAAACATCGAGCTCTTCTAGAGGTTTTCAAATTCTTGGAGTCAGCTAAAAATAAAAACCCTTATTAGTCAGGTATAGAAGATGAAGTTATTGCTTGTCGAATAGAACCAATTAAAACAGGTTTAGTTTCATTCATGGACAGCTGTGTGAATGTCACCCTAGAAATTATTATAAAGAACTGTTGCAACTCTCACCGCTGTTTCTTGGGGACACACTTGCACTAGAAGATTCTTCCATACATTCTCCTGGTGCTTATCAGAGCTAAGTGGTTGGCAAAACTTATTACAGTTTAAAGATATGCTTGTTTTGATCTCAGTTTCAGATAGCTGCTTGAGAACTATTCGGCCTTTGTGAGTTCAACTTGTTTGTCGTACAGCTGTACTTGAAATCACGGTTTACCGCAAAAACTGCTGCACTTGCTCCAAGGATGGACCTTGAACTCCCACTGAATCTCGTTGCATACAGGATCACAAATGAAGCTGTTGCAAATGCTGCAATCAAAAGCTTCTCTGGCCATTCGTTGTATTTGAGTGAAATTCTAGTTGGTCTTGCATTTTTCGACGAAACAGTGCCCATAGAGATAAAAGTAGCCATGTAAGGATGCATCCTTACACAAACAAGGGGAAAATCCCATTCCTCGAAGAATAGATGGTGAAAAACAGATAAAAGAAAAGAAAGTAAACTATCAGACTTTGTGACAAACACCAAGAAACTGTTCGTGGCTTTGCATATTTCTGATAACTTTCTTCAAGCTCATCCTAGCACCTGGGAGGAGGATGAAGAATTCATTAAAGCCAAACGGAGGGTCAAGAATCTCAACGTGGTTAATGATGCAGCAGAAAGGGGCATTTCACTAATACAGTCTTTTAACGCTGTATTAACTAACCAAAAAGAATAGAAGCAGTACCTTCTGCCAAGTAGTGGAAAAGCACCACCAGAAGTACCACAAACCCAAATAAACTAATAATTGTCCAGGGAATACAATAAACATTACTTTACTTGTTGTAATCTGCAATCTTTGGTGTAACTTTTCATTACGAATATATATCAGAATGCTTTAAAATGTTCAGCCGCACTGAGCCACTATCAAATACTGACCAATTGTCTTAAAACTTTCTGTGCCTTACTTTTTTTCTTTTGAGTGGAAGTCTACTGCTCAGACCAGAAAAAAGTGCTCCATGTTGGGAGGTTAGGCCTAAGTTAACATTGCTAGTCTGTTGCATTTGTACAAAAGCAGACTATGTGGATGAAGTTTATGAGAAAAAAAAAATGGTTGCAGTGCTTTCTCCGAATGTGAATGCTTAATTAAACTCAATATAACAAATAAATAAATCATGGTGTAGAGGATTTGGGAAAAGCAATGTACAGCTCTTAGAAATAATTTTTCACATATCAGGCATATGATTGTTTTTTTTTTTTTTTTTTTTTTTTTTTTGATTGGAGGTTTAACGACCACCGTGAGCAACTCAATGGGCTATAAGCAGTCGCCCGTCCCTAATTTAGGGTCACTGGTTCCAGGGAAGGGAGAGATCCAGTGCCGTAAGACAAACACAACATCCATGCCTGACCGGGATTCGAACCCGGACCCCTTACGGACGAATGATCAGAGGCCAACGCCTTAGACCACTGCGCCACCGGGGCGGCGGCATATGATTGTCTAAGCATCCAATTAACTGAAAACACCAAATGCTGTTCTGAGATACACATAAATAAAACGAACGTGACAAACACAAAAATAAAAAATTATTATCGCTGATTTTATTATGTGTGTGTGTGTGTGTGTGTGTGTGTGTGTGTGTGTGTGTGTTTGAGCAACTAAAATTAAATGTAAAAATAGCAATATTGAACTATTAAAGTGTTTTACTTACCCGTCCATATTTTTAAGTGCGAATTTCCTTTCTAACATTAAGATTTAATAAAAGTATATATATCATTTACTATTTCCCCACGCACAGCATCCCATTTATTAAATTAACTTTTAAATTAATTGATAATATTTAGTAGCGACAAATGTACTTACTTTCAAGAATGTGGATGGGTGGGGCTGCCTCATCTTGTGCTGTGCCTAGGGCCCGATTCTGTGTAAATCGGGCCCTGATCCCGGCCCGGTGCCATACATTCTTTCTCCCACTTAGCTTTCAAACAAGCAAAACACATTTCTCCTCCTTGGAAAAAAAAAACCAAACAAACAAAGAGCCGCATCACGAACTTTGTTCAGAGGATTCCGGCAGACGTAATCCCGACCCAGCATCGTGGTTTCTTTTTTCTTTCCACTTAGCGTTAAAACAAGCAAAACAAATTCCTCAGAGAGGGGGGGGGGAGAAACAAAGAGCTGCGTCACGAACTTTGTTTAGAGGCTTCGGGCCACGGTGAAAGAAGCACGCCGGGCCGACGGAATCCCGGCCCTAAGCTTACCTTTCTTTCCACTTAGCTTTCGAACAAGCAAAACAAATTCCTCCTCCTCTTGGGGGAGGGGGGGAGAAAGAAAGAAAGAAAAGAGATGAAGAGCTGCGTCATGAACTGTGTTCAGAGGCTTCCGGCTGACGCAATCCTGGTCCGGCAGAGTGCATTCCAAGGTTACTTCGCTTTCAAACAAACAAAACAAATTCCTCCTCCTCAGTAAAAAAGAAATAAGGAGCTGCATCATGAACTTTGTTCAGAGGCTTTTAAATTGATTAATTACAAAACCAGTAAAACATTCTTACCAAATAACAGCAAAAATCTGAATTTTCGTAATTTTTTGTTATTCATCAGTAATTCCGTAATCCCGGAGGATTACGGAAAAATCCCGGAGGGGTACGGAATTATTCTAAAAAGCAGTAAAACATTCTTAATATCAGCAAAAATCTGAATTTCCGTAATTTGTTTGTTAGTCACCCATAATTCCGTAATCCCGGGGGAAATCCGCAATGGCTGGCATCTCTGGACGCATATGACACTTTCGCCCGCCAGTGAGAGAGATTTGTAACGTAAATGTCCAGTCACATGTGAACAGAATTTTTTTTTTGCGCACAATGGCCCAGGGCTCCGCCCAATCTCTCAACTGATTTTGCCCCCCAGCAAATAAATAAAACAAATAGTAGTAGTGGAAAGAACTGAAGGAAAAAAAAAAAATCTTAAACAAGGTATCCATTAGATCCCCTTCGGGACTGACTGGGGTGTCTGTTGACCACTGTTAAGAGGTTATTGTTAATGCTAACTCTACGACAGCAGTTCTGTATCAACCAAAATTTCCCAGTACCTAGAGGTGTCCATTAAAGGGGGTTTTGCTGTATATCAGTTATTACTTATTATTAGAGGAGAAATATACTAATTTGTGTGCTGGTTATCAATTCATATTTGAAACTAGTTTCTGAGTCCACAGTATTTATTTGAAGATAAATAAACAAAAACTATAAATGCATATTTTGCTGTTGTTCTAGTGCATATAATCCAGTCTTCAATAATCACAAACATTTTTTTGTACTATGATTTTGCTGGACCAAATCTGCCCCCCCCCCCCCTTCAATTTCATTCTGTTGTGCTACATTTGAATCAACAATTTGTTCATAATGTTCAGAGGACTCTTAATTACCATGCTTTGCAGGAAAAGTGCTGTTTTGAATCTCTAATGGAAAAGATTATTGAAAAGAGCAAATTGCGGTGTCGTTAAAATTAAAAATATTTTCAGTGCAAGCGGAACTACTTAAACTTACTGATGAAAAAGGGATAAATTCATTATTCCAAAGGTCGCTCTTCATACGAAATTAAAAGTTTCAACACACAATAAATAAGTAAAAAAATAAACAAACATAGAGAAGAAAATGAAAACATCATTTAGCATGAGACAGTGTGAATATTATGTGGGTTTCTGAAACTGCTAAATGCTGTTAGCCATTAGTCAAGCACTTTTTCTTTCACTTTAAGCTCCTATTTTTTTAAAAATTTAGCACAATTAAAAAGTGCAAATGGGATACTGGGGGCTATAAAGAAATCATGTGCTGCGTTTTGACCTACTAAATTTTTCTGGTCATTTAACAATGATTTTATCTTGTGTTGCAGTTGTGCTGCTGAGTTCCACAAGAATTGCAGAATATGCAATAGGAAACTGCAAATTCAATGGAAACTACCCATGGTATTTTTACCGCATGTCATACAACATTGTTTCTCAACAATGAAATTTGAACTCGCCTGTATTTCACTGCATATCTATCATAAATTGTCTCCCAGCAGCGACATATGAACTTGCATATCTATAGTTTGCGTAAATGTCAAATCAGCACAAAAATATTTTTGACCTGAACCACTTTGATTTTCACGAAACTTACTAACTTTGCAGTCTTCATAAAGAAACTATTCAGTGCAAAATTTCAGCTTTCTACAAACAATATTTCTATAGTTATAAGACTCTGAAATTTAGAAGAAAAAAAAAAAAAAAAGGCATTTTGTGTCTACCATGCCTATCACAAATGAAATAACTGTAAACCTAAGTGGTGAACAGACCTCATATTGGGTCCATTTGAAAGCTTATTACATGAGCTTGTTTTTGAAGTATTATACAATCGTATTATATGGATAATTTAGTTTTCAAGGTCATTCATTTTGACTTTTAACCTCTCAAAACACACCCGATTACTTTTATTAAATAAAACAGAGGGAGCCTCTGAGTAGTAACGAAATTGACTGGGAAATAATAATAAAAAAAACTTCTTTAAAACTCTTTATCCTGTATAAACTAGCTAGTTTTCTTATATACCTAATCGGGCATGTAGGGCAATATAATTTTTGAGCCCAGCAGAATGCATGTGTTGATGAACATAACCAGACAGAAGATAAGAAAATGAGGCTGCCCCCCCCCCCTGGTGTGTAGTGTGGAAATGTACAGGCAAACCTGTTTAAACTGCCCCTCCTTAAACTGCTACATTTATCATTTGGCTGCTGTAACCCTGGAAAGGATTTTTCTGAACATCTGTAATTTGAAAATTTCCTCAATAAACAGTCATCTCACTGTCCGCTAATTGCCCATTACACTAAGAGCACCAACTATTTGCAAAGCATGTTAAACACTTTTTAAATCCCCATCTGCATGAAAAATAATTAAAGAAGCTTACTGCATGTACCTTTTCCATTTAACGAGTCTAATTATCAAATGTTCTTACCATTTCTAGTTCTCATAATTTTCTATGAATCTTGGTCACAGGTGTTTTGTCATTGTTTCACACGCCATGCCTCTACTGGTACTTTTCTCACTTTGTCTGCAAGAGTAGATTACTGCATTTGAAGCAACATTGCTACGTGTTTGAGTGTTTCTCAGCACCTATTAGTACATTGAAGGTAATGGGACAGAGGAGTGTTGTCCTATGAATTGACCTTCTGTGTAAAAGAAACAAAGCTATCTGTCCACTCCTGCATTTTTCAAAGGAACAACAGCTTTTACCGTTCAGTGCATCTGCTGCATTTTGCAGTTTATCAAATGGATACGCTATTTCTTCAAGTGTGACTCCCATTTACCGGAGTTTTGTTTTTGACTGAATTCTGCAGCAAGTGGAGAAACTGACTTGAGTGTCCATGAAACAATTTTAATTTGGGATTACAAGAGGAAAAAATAATTCTTTAAGCCAGCAATTTATTGGAAATCATTTTTCAAAAGCATTTATTATCAGGCGGACAGTGGGAGAAAAATCTTGAAAAAATCATTTACACTCAGTAACGAAAAAAAAAAAAATGGCAAACAAAAGTTTGGGCAAGCCCTAGTTTTGTGAACAGAAACAAATAAATGCCAAACATAGTGTCACTAACAGATCAAATTACATATTCAGGAAAAGGCTTGGCAATTTGGAGAACAGCTGGAATTTTTTTTTATATATATTGCTTTATAAAGTTTCTCACTAATAATGAAATTTTCAATTATTATCATTATCACTCACAACTGGTGGGTTATGTGCCCGTCTAAATGTTCAGAAAATTCATGCCTTTCTTGTCCCTCCAAATTTTCATTAAAAGAAAAAAAATTGTTTCTTACCTAACATTCACTGCCATGTGATATGAAACATGTTATAGTTAAGAAACACTGTATTTATATAGTAAAATGACATTACATTAGTAATTTTTAGTATCATGATATGCCAGTCTGCTATACAAATGATAATAAAAGAAGGAATGTTAAATTTTTGTGCACTGAAGAAATTAAATTATCCATGGGACCAAGATAGTCTTTATACTCTTGGCACTCCAATTTTTCAATATACATTTCACCAGCTTCTAGGACAATAGCTTCTTATCAGCATGGTTAAAACTCAGGCTTCACGCAACAATAACACATAAACATAGAAAATGAATGGAAAAACCACCTTTCATTGGTTTCATCCCTTTCCATGGATCTTTCTCTTATAAGATGTGTAAACTTTTCAAAACTATGGTCTACACTCTTACAGTGAAACCAAACCCTTCAACAATAATGTGCCTGCTTAAAGACAGGGATCCTGTCTCACCCCTGGAGTTTATGCTATTCCCATTTCAACTTCCTCTGGTCTCTCAGTGCATACTGGAAGCACATACCGAAGCATCAATACAAGACTTGGTGAACACAAAAAAGAGGTTTCCAATGGTCATCCAAAGACAGCTTTATCTGCACTAACCCTTGAAAACACCTCTGCAGTTCCCATTTGGAAAGAAACTAAAAAGGTTGCCCCATTCAACAACAAAGCATCTCTGCATTTCCAAGAAAGCATTGAAATTTTGTTCACCAAAAACTGCAATTCAGAGACCTCTCACCAAATCCCATTTATTTGGATCTCTCTTCTAAAATCTGGCAACATTTCCAACACACCAACTTCAAATTGTAGCTATGGCAACCAGCCCATCCAGTCGATCGTGAATGATTAAGGTCATAGGATGACCGAAAGCTACCGCTAAACAAACCTTTTACCATACGAGACTGTGTTTTCGCTCGTTTTCTATGTTTATGTTCTTATCTGCAATTTAAAGTCCATTTTCAAAGAAAAAGTTTAACAACAGTATT
The DNA here is from genome assembly GCA_039090855.1 of Macrothele yani. Classification (NCBI taxonomy): domain Eukaryota; kingdom Metazoa; phylum Arthropoda; class Arachnida; order Araneae; family Macrothelidae; genus Macrothele; species Macrothele yani. Next base: position 69,714,448 of record CM077018.1, read on the forward strand.
TATAAATGTTCTTATATTAATGCTTGAACAGCTTGATTTACATATTATCATACACGAGACCAACCAATGAACAGGAAAGCTGAACTTTTAAACCGGGTGAAAAAATCAGTGTGCAATGAGAAAGTGTGAAATGTAACACAATAAAATGATTGTTTCAAATGCAGGTTGAGGGGGGGGGGTTACTTGCTAAAACATCAGCTCAATTTTCCTCTTGTGTTGCTTACTTTTCGTCAAGTTTCATCGCCATATTTGCCTTTCATTGACTCTGCAGCGACACAGCATTCATTGCTTAATTTTTCTGCCTGCTGATATCTCTCTCCATTCCTTCACGGTCACTTTTTAAATTCCCTCAGATAATATTTTATTTATCATGCTGAAAGAACTTTCAACCTAGGGCCATGAATTTTTTTTTTTTTTTTTTTTATTGGAGGTTTAACGACCACCGTGAGCAACTCAATGGGCTATAAGCAGTCGCCCGTCCCTAATTTAGGGTCACTGGTTCCAGGGAAGGGAGAGAGCCAGTGCCGTAAGACAAACACAACATCCATGCCTCACCGGGATTCGAACCCGGACCCCTTACGGACGAATGATCAGAGGCCAGCGCCTTAGACCACTGCGCCACCGGGCGGCAGGGCCATGAATGCATGATATCAAAGCTTTCACTATTCCAGATAACTTTAAGAGCATGAATACTTTGAATACCATGAATATCAATTCTTACAAATTTTCTAACTTTGTCAGTTACGTTTTCGGAAAATGTCCCCTTCCTTATCAGGCTTAAGTACAAGCACTTATGGGGGAAGTAACATTTAACAACGCAGGATATGATTACGGGATATATCTTCGCTTCGTCTGACTTCTGTTTTCAGAAACTTTTCCCACCATTTTTAAGCTGAAATGCAAATATTTATGGAATAAAAGGATATTTGAGAACAATACTGAGCAGAGGAACATAACGAGAAAAAAAAACATGATTACGAGAGAAAATGTCACTCCGTCTAACTTCCCTGTTTGAAAGATGCGATTCCGCCCTCAAATGATTATTTTTTCCCTTTTTAATCCCACCACCAACCCCCGACCCCAAATTTCTGTTTACTTATGCATTGACCTCGAGAATGCCCCAAATGATAACGAAAATGGAGGAATTTCTTGAAAGAATACGATGCCTGAAGCCTACAGGGAAATCTACGTGCCATATTAACTTCCGTTTTCAGAAATCGTTGCCCACAGTTTCATGCTGAAATACAAACATTTATGCAATAAACGCCTACTTAATAGCAATTATTGTCAGAGCCAACATAGCAAGAAAAAAAAAAAGTTCTTATTACGGGAAAAACCTGTACTTCCTTTTTTGAAAGTTTTGGAAGACGAAATATGGTTCCCAGATGGAAAATGACTTCTTCTCCCATTAATACTGACCAAATTATCTTCATTTCTGCATCGATTAATACCCACCAAATTATCTTCATTCATTTTTGCATCGATGTTAAGATGTCCCAAAAAAAAAAAAAAAAAAAAAAGGGAATTCCGTGAATCCACAGAAGAATCTCACGTTTGTATTATACAGTATGTCACCTGAATGACCAGAGAAGTAATTCAGGTTGTACCACATTATACCAAGGAGCACATGATTACTAGCCAATGTGGCTAGTGGAATAAAAATTTTACTAGCCAAATGACAAAATATACTGGCCATGCAAAGATAAAAAATAATAATAATTCAGTAACTTCTTTACTTATGTTTGTATGAAATTAAATGGGTGAATGCTTTTCTTTTTCTAATGAGAGACCCCTTCCCCATTAACTTCACAAAAACAGAAGCAGGGCAGTTACTGCATAGGATCACTAGATTGACTGCAAATATTGCATATGCTTTTGTTCCAAAACGATTGATTTTTTGACAATTTATTTTCAGTGTTTGTAACATCATTACTCTTACTATCTTAATTTACACATACATAATTTATTTTCCAGAGGCCACTAAAGTTAGATGTCTAATTTCTTTAATAATATTTAAAACAAAAGGGACAAAAGCTAGGACATATATGTATAAAGTGGCACTAATAAATGTTGGTCCCACTGATATGTACTATGTCTGATCTTCCCATCAGAGGTATCTGCCTACTGCAATAGAATAGCATCTTAAGGATCAAAATCTTCAATTGAAGGGCCACTGCATCTAATCATCAAGTCATTAAAGTGTCACTATTCAGACATGCCTGATTACTCGTTTTTATGAGGTTCATTTCTGAAAAGCCATGCTCACAAGGAGCAGTAGTACTACATGGCATTAGGTGTAGCAGCGGCATCATCTTAAAAATATTGCCATAACAGTTTATTTTTATTCAGCATATATGTGGCTATTTCAATGATTAAAAGATAATTCTTTTACCTGTAGATGACATTATACTTTGTGCAAAGTATAACCATGGCAAAGATACATATACTCAGGGTCATATAAAAATAAAATGTATCTGCGTACACAACCATTGAAACAGAAAACTTGCTGCAAACGCGCGAACCACAATAACAATACAATAAGATAATTCAAAGAAAAATTAATAAAACAAATAATTATTTGAACATTACAGATTCCATTGGGGGGGGATAAATGCATTGCAACTGAATGTGTGGCAGTGTGTGTGTGAAATGGACTTTTATGGCAAAATATTGGACTGTGAACCTCATAAAAACAAGAGACTAGTTAAAGAAAGTTTTTATATCCAAAACAAAAAACAGTTCCATCAATGAACCTTCAAAAATACTAGAGGTACAAAATTCATAAGAAAATGATTGTAAATTAATAACTAGCAACTGCCAGAGAGGTACCCGGCAATAAAAATTTAAATTCTTCCTGTGTAAACGAAACTTTTGATACAGTCCCTATACATTGAGAACAGGCCTTGATGAATCTAGAGGCCAGAAACGTCCGTAAAAACAAAAGAACTCAGATGTGAAAAATAATTTAAAGTTGTTCAGTTAGAATACAATTAAGTATATAAATCTGAATAAAAGCCTTGAGTAAGTGTTTTAATTGCTATAAATAACATTTTTATTTTATTTCTTAAATCTACAAGCAAAAACTATCTGCAAAACCAGCTAATAATTTGGAAACTATCCACGTACGTCTACATTCTGTTACTGTGCATACTATGGCAAAGATCAAATATACCATGGAAAAGGTTGCTTTAGTAACCTTGACCCGTTGATCACTTCAGGCTGACCCATCAGAAGATTAAGTTTCTCTCGAATCCCGCCTTCACTTCTATTAATTTTCGAAGCAGCTGCAGGAACACGGGTGAGAAAACTGAACTTGATATTCATTCACAAGTGGGGGGAAAAGTTGGACAAAATAGTTGCTCACTTGGGGGAAAAAATCTACTGGCCATAATTGGCTACTATATTAAAAAGTTTACTAGCCACTACAAAATATCTGCTCGCCATTTGGCCACTGGTTACCAACATTCGAAAGGGGGGTAACCTTAAATATTATCTAAATAAGCACAGAAATGTTTTGTGAAACACTGCATTCAGCTGGGAGCAGTATATCAGAACTTTTCTGGCCACAAGAGTGAAGAAGGTAATTTACAGCAAATATTCCATTTTGTAATACAATCACAGAGAAAGAGAGACACACAGTCTGTAAGCAATCACAGGCTCAATTAAAGCTTTTAGAACACAGAAAACAGGATTTAATAATAAAGGAAGATTTTTTTCTCTCACCTTTATGTATGAATTTTCTAAATTCTATTAACAGCAAACATAGACCACTGTTTTTACTGCAAGACTACAATTCTAGCGAAAAAGAGTTAACTTTAAGACTGGACAGAAATTCCGGCTGAGAAGCGCCCCCCCCCCCCCAAGGAAAAAGAGGCTGACCTTTGTTTATACTACCTTTGCTATGTATTATCCTTTTTTTTTTTTCACATTAATTTTAATCTACTTGTAAAGTTCAATGTTCCTCATGAAAGTTCATAAATACAGAACATAAAAAAAAACTTTTTTATAAAACAAACCAAATAAATGCACCTATACCATGTGTACTAGAAAGCTGAAATTTTTGTGCTGATTATCTATGAGGCTGAAGGAATAAAATTGGAAAACCATAAGCTTCTGACAAATTTTGGCATCCCTCAAGCCATTAACATATTTCTGAAGCCCATAGAAAATATGTTCGGCATTCAAAAAGTAATTCCTCCATGTTTGTATCTTTACTCCCATACAAGGCATTGAAATGAAAAAAAAAAAAAAAAAATACAGCTCCATATGTATAATTTGTTTTTATACCCTATTTTTTATGCAGTCTCCCACTTGTTTGATAAAATGCTGCCAGTGCTAAAAAAACTTTTTTAATCTGTTGCAACAGAACTCTTTATGCTGTTCTTGAAACCATTTTCTTGTATCAGCTTGAACTTCGCATGTGACATGGTTTCTTGAGTGTTGCAAACAACTAGAAGTCATCAGACAGTGCCAAATCAGGGCTATAGAGAAGTTGCTCTCGAGCACAGAAGCAGTCAGCTTCTGAACCATCCACCAATGCGTGCAATCCCTGCCATCCCCATCCTAAAAAACTTCCTGGACCTTTCTTGTTCAGACACCCCTCCCCATTGGTTCTCTACAAACTCCGGAACTGGGGGAAAATATCTAATGTAACTGGCTTTCTATGCTGCTACAATGAAACTTAGATGTATAAAAAAAAAAAGGCAAAATTCCACAGCTTTTTTTGAAAAACTGAATAAAAGCGCAAATATTCGTAGGGTTTTTTTTTCAAAAGCAAATAAAGAGTAAAAATTCTATAGTTTTTTTCAGCATTACTGTAGTTCCGTAGTTAGACCTAAAAATCCGTAGAAACTACAGATAATCCAGAGTAGTTGGCATCTCTGGGTTCAGCTGTTACAGAGCGTTCTTGAATGCCCAGACGCAGAATTATATGTTCAATGTTCTACAACACGACTTCCACGGGTTATAAATGTTCTGTGGGCAAAGCGTGCGACATTGTGACCAAATCATTAAAGAAATATTTATACAGCACTACTTGAAAAAGATGAGATCATTGACGTTTTTGAAATCAAACAGATATTTACTTCGCTGATTTCACTCTACAACAACAACAGCAGCATCGTTCTCTCGGGGTCTTTTTTTCTTGAAATGTCTTCGGTATTTGCTATTTCAACGTTCAATTATTATTATTATTTTCTTGCATTTCTGAACTACAGGAAAATAAATTTAGCACCCTCTTTTTGCCAGTCGAAGGTGTTTTGCCGTTTTCATAGGACGATTATGCTGATAATGCAGAGCTCTCTAATTTTTTTGAAATTATTTAATTATCACATTCAAAACAAGCCAACTTCTCTCACAGACATTTTTGGAAACAATAAGAGTCATGTGCAGACCGCACATGTGTTCTACTGTTGTTGACCTGACGTGATGTTTACCAGGACGGACTCCAGCAATTAAAGATTAAAATTAGCGGTCACCACTTGCCACTGGATAAAATAAGTGGCTAGTAGAAAAAATTACTTCAGTAGCTGCGCTCGAAAATTTGCCTGTCTGCACAGACCGGTGGCCAGCCAAATTATTTTTTTATTGTTAAAGACTTTATTTGCATTTTTTAAAACATTAATGTTATAGGAAATGCATTTTTAAATTATGCAACTCATGCATGGCGAAAAACAGCCCTTTCCTCCGTAAATAAGTGGGTATGATCTATTTATAGAGTCACTCTTCAAGAATGGGGGCAGATATTTTTGTTTTTCCACTTAAGTTGGGGCCCAAAGTAACCATATCGGTAACAGACACCTGTGGCTATAGATGAAAATGTGATGTCACAACCGTCTTTAGCAGCTAGTTTTTTAAAGATTTCCTCTGAAAATGCATGATTTTCCATTGCTTAGGCAGTTCTTGCATCTCAACAAACAAAAAGGAAAAGCATTTTCTCTTTTGTTTACAAAAAGAAATTAAAAGTTGAAAATCAGGACTTCAGTCGCTTTTCCTCTGCACATGAAGTTTGCTTTAAACAAAATGAAAAAAAAAAAAAAAAAAAAAAAATTCTTGCTCTGCCCCTTAATACAGTAAAATGTTACTGAGGAATGGGGAAACAAATTTTTCAGAGAAGTTAAATATCAAAAATCAGTGCTGTATTGTTTACTCTGCCGTGATAATTTTATGGGTCATGGAAATGGCCGATTCCATCATGGACAGAATAAGTACAGATTTTAAATTTTAATTTAGCTTTAGAAAAGGGGAAAGAAAAAAATACTTTCTGTACTGATTGGTTTTGAAGAACAATTTGTTAGAAACAACAAAAGTCGCACTTCGCATGAAAAAACTTAAAATATGAAGTTGCTCTTTTTCACTATTGAGAACGAGGAATACAATCAGAAAATTATAAAAAAATAATATAATCAGAAAGTGGGAGAGGGTGGGGAGTGCATGTCGGGGTAAGAAAATTTTGAGATTTAGAAAATTATCGAACATTTTCATCTGTGCTAAAACAATCATTTTCAGGCAGCAGACGACCAAACAAATTATATGAAACAAATGTTGCGATATTAAAAACATCCAATAAACAGTCCCAAAAATGTTTAATGAATGTTAGAATCTTGAAAACATGAAAATAAACTTTGCATAAATGTCGAATAACATTATTTCATAGATTTTTTTATTTCTATAGTATATTCGATGTTTCCCTGTACTCCCTAGCGATCGACGATTTCCGTAGTCACTATGGAGAATTTGTAGCACTTGGAATGTCTGTGGTTGGCAAACAGGAAAAAAATGGCAAATAATTAAAATTCTACCAAAACTGGACATTTTCTTTAGAAACAAAATCCCCAACACTGGGTTCGAAAACCGGACATAATCCAATTCAATCAGGATATTGGCAACTCTGCATGTGTTCTTATTTTGTCATTATCTTTTCAACACCTGTGAAGGTTTATCAATGTTTTTAACATAACATTTATTAGAACAACACAGGAAACTACTGAACTTTTCCCTCCTGTCTAATGGTTAGGAATCATTGAGTCTATAAAAAAAATGACCAGGTTGGTATCCCATTTTCTTCCAATCTGAACTATGGTAGATGCATGGCTGCGATTCATATTGGCAACCACACAGTACAACAAAATGATTCTGCTATGAGATATGAAATTCATTTTTGAAAGCCATACAGCCAATTTTTATTTTGACACAAGGAAGAGCCTAACCAAAAATAAACAAAATGAACAGAAAATTTTAGCAGAAGAGCTCTAGCAGAATGGAAGCAGCTTCGAAACATAATGTTTGAACATTTTTTACTATTAATAAACACACCAGAAACTGTAAGAGAAACTAAAAACAAGAAATTTTTAGCACATGAAGGTCGTAGTACAAACGGTTGAAATACTGCTGACCATTACGTCAAGCAATGCAGAAGTTAAGAGAACACTAGAGCATCATGGGCAATCTTGATGACAAGACAATGCTCAAAATAGGCAGCAAATAAAGTAAGCCAAATTATTGCTTGAAAAATTTGACCCATTCACTGCCATCAATTTATGGTGGAGAGATTTTATTCATGAACATAGTGAGAGACCAAAAAAAATTATTAAATTATTTTTTTCAATAAAAATTGTCTAGGAAATTTGGTTGAAAAAAATAAGCTTTTAAGATTATATATTTATGCATGTAATTGCAGTGGGCAATTAGGCAGTGGCCTCTTGTAGCTACAAAGCTTAAATGTACCTATGTCTAAATAAATGAAAAGTATACAGTGCAGTGATAAAATATGCATACAACATGAAATAGCCTTGTGGCCACTAGATTTTGACCATGCATTGGCCAATGGTCACTTGAAAACTTTACCAACTTTAATCTTTACCAGCAATATCAGGTGGTTTAACACAGCTTGGCACCTCTCTGCTTTGACAATGTAATAGCAGGGAGGGGGAAAGAAAGGGGTCATTCGAAAAGCACAGAGAGAAACAAAATCTCTTGCTACACCAAATGGTAGGGATGGATGTAAGTGTGTGGTGGGGAGTAGTTAATACTTCCAGCAGACGGGTGGAGTTGCCGCAGTATATACAAGAAAAGCAAAGATGTAAGGTGCGTGAGTGAACGCTGCGCTTGCAATTCTAAGATAAAACATGCTGCAAGGGATTAAAATTTAAGATTTAACAAAAATTATCTATAAAAAATATTCTGCAAAACATTGAAATCTAAGATAAAAAAAATGTTCTGCAAGGGGACTTTGTCCTGCAACGCACGTCACAGTTTTAAGAACTTTATGCTCCTGGGCTTGAATTCTGTCTTTCCTGCACCCCCCCCTCGCTCCCATCTTGTTATTTCTTCACAAAACCAATTTGGGCCCATTACCCTCCACATCACACACCCTCTCTCCTGCAGTAAACTAAAACAATGTGTTTCGCCTGGACAAAACGGCCACTTCGTCAGTGATGTCCTTTACATCTCGTACCTTCTCTTTGCGGCACAGCCACACCATAAAATGCTGGAACTGAGGTTTTAATTCCAGTCTTATGCAAAAAAAATAAATAAAAAATTAGCCTAGCATGACAAAATTTAGAATATACATATTTTGTTTTAGAAAACGAAAGCCTCTAAATATCACGCTAACGCTATTCCGTTTGATAGAAGTTACGAAAGCAATAGTATTTTTTTTTATTGTTATATACAAATAAAGTAAAAAAAAAAAAATCTCCCTTCCTAGATTAAACTCCTCTACTATGATACTTTGTTCTTTGTTTTCTTTATGAATCCCTTAGTATTAATTAATTCACAGGCTTTATATTTTGCATGTCTTTGCTTTACTACAGAACATTATTTTTTTGCCACATGGTCATTTTTTTTTTTTTTGCTGCCTCTGCAGCAGCAACCACGGTAAACCACCAAAGAAACAAAACTCCTTTTCTTATCCATCGCAGCAAAGCTCTTGCAAAAGATGCTCTCGAGGCTCACCAGTGCTTTTCTGCAATAGGAGAAAAGACAATGGGGATGGAAAACTGACAACAGGGAGAAGCAGAGTGTGACAGCTATGACGGGAACGCATACGAGATCTGCAGGGTCAAGCAACAATGGCAGAATGAAACAATAACTGGGATATATATATATACAGGGCTCGACAAATATGTTCTAGATCTAGGAGCCAGCTCCAAAATTTAGGCGCCAGGTGAAACAAAGTCAATAACGCATGAACACATGTTTGGTTATGACGCTGGAACAAAAAGTGGTAAACCATATTTGTTGTCATTTTTTTTTCTTATTACCCAAACCACTTATTGCAAAATAAAGTTCCAATTTGCTTCATAATTTTCTTTTTATATTCTTTCAGTAGACGATCTCCAAAAATTTCAGATTTCGATTTTATTAAAATACTATTTGCGGAAGTCATATTTTTTACATATTAATTTAAAGTGACATTTTTTTCTTCGTATAATCTGTAAACCATAAAATTCAGAAAAATTTTTGTTTGCGAGATCCACAAGGGTATTATAATAATCCAAAGCCTGTGAAAAAAAAAAAAAAAACCACGTATAATCCGCTGCTGCATATGATCTGTAGATCGTGAAATTCTGAGAAAAGCAATTTTTCTTTCCTTAGCATAATCTGCAGCAGCATGTCGCAGAACACTATATTTAAAAAACAAAAAACAAAAACAAAACAGTCCATACCTGCCAACAACCTTGTTACTAATAACTATGGCATACATGGACTATTTTATGAAATAATCCATCTCTTTGTAAAAAACAAATATGTGCCTCAACAAAACATTACAACAAACAAGGACTAATGAAACAAACTTAACACGTGTGAAACAAAGTTTTTTCCTCAGCGAGATTCGAAACTTCCACCAGTAAAAATCAGTAAGATGCGTTAAGGATTACACGATGCTTGACAGACAGGAAATCCAAGCAAGTGAACGCACAGTACATGAACCTCCACTTACCACATGATCATACTGCCCCTGAAATAGCAGTTTAAGGAGAAGATGAGACCAAAGAACAGGGGGAAAAAAGCTGAATATTTTAACTGGTGAAAAATCAAAACAGACAGCAAGAATGCGTACTACTGTCAGTTTGTCTTTTATTGACTCTGCAACTTCACAGCACCACTGCTTAATTTTTCTTTGTGCTGATATCATTCTCTCCCTACTTCTTCATTGTCACTTTTCTTGTTTTTTATGCCCTCTGATAAAAACCATCAGTCTGAGGACTATGAGTGCATGATATCAAAGCTTCAACTATTTTAGATAAATGGTGTAACTTTGGGAATATTAATACTTTTGAATACCATGCATCAATTTTTAAAAATTTTCATCACTTCTGTTTTCGGGAATTTCCTTCTTCCTTTAACAAGATTTAACAGCGTTGGAGAGTGGGAATATGGCGGGTGGGGGGAGGGGGTCGATTACGGAAAATTTGTCCGACTTCCGGTTTTGGAAATTTTTCTCCTATTTTCAAGCCTGAAATACAAAAAATTATGCAGTGAAATGATACTTAAAAATACTGAACAGAAGTAACATCACGAGAAAAAAGAATTATGATTACGGAAAAAATCTGAACTCCGTCGGCTTTCAGTTTTCGAAAGTTTCGTAAAGACGGAATTCCATCCTCTTCCGACCCCCCCCCCCATCCTTCAAATTCTGTTTACTTGTGCATCAATCTCCTGAGTGGCCAACAAAACGAAAAAGACTGAATTTCTCGAACATAAAATGATATTTGACAAGAATACTAGACACAAACGCATAATCGAGAGAAAAAAATTACGATTAGGGCAAATTCTTTTACTCCATTTAACTACTGTTTTCGAAAGCTTTGAAACAAAATACCGTCCCCAGACGGAAAATGACCCCACCCCCCAAAAAAAATTTGTTTTTAAACAAAATGAAAATTCGTAGAATCCGTAGTTTTGAGCGTGAGTTCCGTAGTCAGACAACAAAATCCGTAGAAACTAGACATTCCGTAATAATTGGCATGTACGACAGTCGTATAATCCGCACCTATCATGTTAATCGTGAATAGTAATTTCCGACAGAAAACTGCGATTCACAGGACCGCCTCAGAAATCCAAAGATGTAAGAAAGAAATGATCGTCTTATTGAAAAAGTAACTGTCATTTTGAAGTACTTCTGTGCTACTTTTAAGTAAATAAAGAACTAAAATCGCTAGCTGTTACAGCATTACTGTAGTTCATTAGTTACACTAAAAAATCCGTTGAAATTGCGGACAGTCCACAGCATTGTCTTATTTTTGGATACGTTTTAACTGAATACCGAAAGTAAAAAAGAATTAACTAACACAATTAGTGCACCCAAACTAGGCAATGCAATTCTCACAAAGGTTACATGCTACGGAATAGCTTTTAAGGATTCCCGAGAGTAGCGGATTTTCACACCACGCAGGCTTCCGCACGCGCGAAATAGTAACAACGCCTTCCTTGAGTCATATTTTCGGTCAAAATGCTTCTAAAGTACAAATAAATAAATATATATATTCTTACAATCTTCTCGCTGTCTTTTATTTTGCTGTTACGTTACATTTTTTTTGTTATCGCATTTTCAGTACTTTCCCAATAACAGCACCTCTCCTGACAATTACCTCGCAGACTTTTTTAAATGCTGCACCCCCCCCCCCCTTTAGCGATGTTCGCGTACCTAAATTTATAACTTTTTAATAGATAATCTATGGATTATACAACAGAAATTACAGTATTTACTGCAAATTACGAAATTTCAAGTAAGATGAAAATTAGGCGCCACGGCCTGAATTTTAGGCGCCTGGACGACCTGGCGCCCGGGATTTGTCGAGCGCTGTGTATATATATATATATATAAAACCTGCAGGAGTAGGCAGGATGGTGGATATGAAAACTGACAGGGAAGGAAACCAGTTCAGTGGGGTGAAGAAGTGATGACGGAACGAAAAATGACAGGAATGACAAAAGAAAAAATGATTGGAAACATTCGCTTTTTGGCGAATCAGTAAGACTTTTTGTCTCAAAATTACAGTCCTTATCGCAATTTGGCGAAAATGCACACCACAGCTTAAACATTAAATACAGTTATTGCCAGGGACACAATTTAACTTATCACAGACTCCTTTGTCAAAACCTCTTAAGAGAAAGCTGAAGTGTTCATCTTTCTGAAGACAACATTTTTAAAAACTGGTACGACACCACTGAAAGAACTTCTCTCCAACTTTGAAATCAGTGTATGTTATTTAGATTTTGCAAACCAGCCTGACAACTCTGTTCACGGGGACAAGTGAGTCTTGATCGTATGCTATCCTGATTCTCTAATCTGATAGCCCAGTCATGTGGATGAAACTTATTAACTATTCACGATAACTTTAGATGTTGAATGGCATGAACATTTTTCTATGAAATAAATGCAGGAAAATATGTTTTGTTTTGTCACTGCTTTGGCAGAATTCAAGTAGTGTAATTATTAATACAACTGTTTTGTTTGTTACATACTTTCCAGTGTAGAGTACAAAACCCTCCTCCTTTTGCAGGGTTCCAACTCTTTTTGTCCCAAAAAAAAATAAGAACTTTTTAAGCACCCTACAAAATTTTTTAAGAACCTTACCCACTGCATAAGCGACAATGACTTGCGCAAATATATTTTTTACACATGACTTAACTATGCAAACTGAAGTGTGCTGATGAAGTTTGCAATATTTTTCCACGTAATTTAAGTCTGTAGGTGTAATAAATTATAATTTATGCAATTTTAAAGGCAGTTCTACTGGTCAAATTAGTTTTTGATTTGAGAGAATAATCACATATGCAATATGGCATATGTAAATTGTAAAACAGTAGTTAATAAAGTTACGAGTTCAAGATTTGATTTTTTCACACAATCAATCATCTTCATGGTTTAAACTGTGAAACCAACATCAAATTTCAAAATATTTCAATTTTGCACTTTATCTTCTTGTGATATAATTGAACTAACTAATATGTACTAGTCTTACCATAAATACTGTTACTAAGTATTCAATGAAATAACAAAAGAAATTTAAAGATGTTTTAATATACCTGTGGTATGACGTAAGTAGTACACTTGTGAATACATGGCACCAGTCACCTTTCAAAATGCCATCCTTTTGCCTTCACACAGTTCTTCAGTCTCTGTGGCCACTCATCAATAGCTTTATGCAAGGTCTTCACAGGAAAAGCTGCTACTGCCTGCACCAAAAAGCATTTGAGACTGTCAATACTGGGGTGTTTCTTTCTGCAGGCCATGTCCTCCAGTGTGGCCTACAACTTGTAGTCCAAATGGGTTGAGGTCTAGGCTGCGAGAAGGCCAATCAGCTGGAGAAATGAAGTCTGGCAAATTCGCCTGACACCACTCCTGGGTTGACTTGGCCTTGTGGACAGGTGCGGAATTCTGCTGAAAGCTCCACTGTCAGTTTTTAACTCACATTTTTGACCACTGGCTCCAAAACCCTGTCCTGGTAGACTTTGGCGGATGTTTTCACTCCTTTCTCACAGAAATGGAGCTCCGTGGTACCCTTGTAGGAGACTCCCCACCAAACCATGACAGAAGCAGGACGATGGCCCCTCACGATGCTTGGAACTTTCTCCTGGGCTTCTCGTGTGTTTGACGCATACACTTTGGCGGTTGAAAGCCTCTTCAATAGTGAAATTTTTTTCATCAGAGAAAAGGATCTGTCTGTGGCGATTGTCTGCATAACGCTACAGCAAACATTTTGCTTTTAGCACCCTTTGCTGCTTCAGTTGTGGGGTGAGGAAGTGCCCTGTATGTCGCAGGTAAGCTCTTACCCTTAGGTCACTCCACAGCACGTGCGACATTGACATTCTTGAAATGTTCAGCTCACGAGCCATCACCGATTGTTTTCTGACAGGATTTCATCGAATACGGGCTGCCACAGCTTTCACCAGACGAGCAGTCCTCATGGTTTGTAGCTGACCCTTTCTGGGGCGGCCAGCGATGATCCGAGTCTCAAGGAACCTTTTTATGGTCCGGTGGTAGGCAAAAATTCAGCTAATTTTCAGCTTCTTCAGCATGTTGAAAATCTTGGAAGCTGATTTTCCAACTTTGTGCAGCGCTATTACAGAAACACGATTCCCATAACTGCTCCACTCAATGGCAAGTACGTCACGAAACACGTTATCTCCTCTGTGACTGAAAGCACTATGATTCCCAAGCTGCTTCATGCCTCCTGGCTGGTCAGTGACGTTGCACACTGGTTGCGCGCCATTTGTCGAACGTATGTAACACTATTTATGCGAAGACTGGGTACATGTACAAAAATGGGAATACAAAAGTGAAATATCAGTATCAAGAGGTGATGGGCTTTTTGGGTAGAATCTTCAGATATACTTAATTTAGCCCATGGTCCTCCCTTTTCAATAAATTACATATCTCACATTGCTCCATGCTCTTCAATCAGGTTTCAGCTGACATCACATCTCATGTCATCATGAACACAGCCAACCTGCAGCAGAAGTCCTAAGCATTACATCATAGCTTCTATATTTCATGTAGCCAGTCAGAAAAATAAGGACTCCCAATTAAAAATAAGCACTTCTTAAGGACTTTTAAGTATTTATAAGGACCGTGGGAGCCCTGTTATAAAATATGCCTGCTGTTTGGCTTTTAAACACAGTTTCATGAATGCATTAAGTATGACAGTAAGGAACTGCTTGTATTAAAAGTTCATGCTATGCACCATTAAATGTTAATGAAGTAATCAGACCAATTACAACCCTATAGCGAATCACAGCAGCGGGTGACGTACATCATAGATTTTATTTTGGCCCTGTAGACAAAATCGATATCCCCAGAATCCCCCGATATCCTCTCTTGCAGACTCCCAATTACAGATGCAAAGTTTTCCATCATTCAAAACGTTCCATAAACAGAAGTTAAATGGTGTGAAGATTTCTCCTGTTATTGGAATTGTTCTTGCGATGTTTCCTCTACACTGTATATTTCTTAAATATCACTTTATTGCATAAATGTTTCAGTTTGAAAATGGAGGCAACAATCTCTAAAAACGTAGGTTAGACGGAGCCACGTAATCTTAAATTCTTTTTCTCGCGATGACCCCTGTGCTCCATATGGTTTTTAAATATAATTTCATTACATAAATGTATCTATTTAAGATTGAAAATGGAGGAAAATTTTCCAAAAATGGGAAGTTAGGCAGAGCGAAAATGTATCCCATAATTGTAAAATGGAGACAAAGTTTTGACAATGGAAGCTAACGGCAGTAAAGATTTTTCTCATAATGTCTCCCCCAGTTTTCCTGGCACTGTATTATTGTTTAACCATTATTTAATTATGTTTATAACAGTAATAAAGCAAATGTTTGTATTTCAAATCAAACTTGGTGAAAAAATTCTGAAAACAAGTAGGACACAGCAAAGATTTTTTCCATAATGTATTGTTGTTAGATATAATTTTATTCCATAGATCTTTGTGTTTCAGCTTAGAAATAGAAGCCAAATTCTAGGTACACAGGGAAGAGTGTTCTTGATCCATTGCAATTGCTCTAGCATCTAGGTAGACATTTTTAAGTTGAAATGCAAGGTGGTAAGTTTCTTCTCACTATTTTTTTTTTTTTTTAATTTCTACCTGTGCAATTTTTTTTTTTTTTTTCATTCAGCAGTTATCTTGCTTGATGACTATCTGCAGATTATTTTTTGGCACCACGATATACGTCGCAACTGATCAAGACTTTCTTCTATGGGGAATCACAGTAGCTTTTTACGGTTGAATCTTTCCCCCAAAATCCAGATTTACCGATCAGCAAAAGAACACTTCAATCAAATAGCAAACTGAATGTCCTTGCTAAGAGCAAAACAAATTTTGTATCACCCTTTTCTTTCACAAGTCTAAAAAAAACAGATTACAATACTACTTCACTAAAACAATGTGTTTTGGCCACCAATTACTATAATCACAAACATCAGGGTAGCATATGAAACATACAAAAAATAAAAAACGATAAAAAACGACTGTAAATTTTCTGCCACATGTAAAAAAAAAAAAAAAAAAAAAAAATCTTACCAGAAAAAAAATTTCCCTTGATGAACAGCTTCAAAAAAATGCGGAGTTCTGCAAAAAAATCCCAAACATTAAGTAAACAATAATGAAAAAAAGTCAAATAAAATCTTTTGAAATTAGAAAAATTGAAAATAATATACTTAAACAGAAATTATAAATATATGCCTCACCAAATCCCTTTGAGTAAAATGATTTAAACATATTTTCTAAAATGTAGTTGAATAAATTATGATTATGAATGCAATTACGAGTTACACATAAATTGTATGCCTTAAATCTGTTGCACATTGTCATGCCAAAAACAATATAATTTCCTTTGTCTGAATGTTTGTCCCACTTTGGTGGCACAGTGGAAAGAGTGCTTACCAGTTTTAATTGTCAAATCCCTGCCTCAACTGATGTACTTTTCTTTTTATTGTTGTAATGTCCATGAAACATACTTTCACATTTCGACATTACAAACAAAAAGATTACCTGGTTATTAAAAAATTACACCCCCCCCCTTATTACGTCATTATTGACAGGCTTTCACCTAGTTTCATATTAATTTTCACATGCAAGGAAAGCTGTTATACCCAGGGGTAAACAAAACCCCAAAATTTTCAGGTGCCAGCACATTTTTCAAGAGATACAAGAAGAAAACCACAATAGATCTAAACAAAAACCACACATACAGGATTGAGACCAACAGTCAAAATTAATGTATTATTGAGTTGCAGCGTAGGTTGTCCCGGATGTACGAAGTTTGCATGAAATTCAAACTCAGTATAAATAGGAGGAAACCCAAAGTTATGGTTTTTGAGAGACTCGTAGCACTGAATGTAATGAAGTCTAAATGGCACAGTGATTGACCAGGTAAGTGAGTTTGTGTATTTAGGAAGCATGTTTGACAGAGAGAACAAATTGGATGGTGAAATTAGTACGCGAGCGAATTCTTCATTGAAAGTCATGGCTGCTCTGGGAGGTTTTCACAGGAATGATGGGTTCTTCAAGAGAATAGGGCTGTGTATGAAAGTGTAATTGTTCCTACTGTATGTGTGCTGGAGAAATGTGTTACTTACGGGGGTGGAAAGACATGTTCTGATTGTGTGAGGAATGAAAATGTGTTGCAGTTGTGTGATGTGAAGCAAAATGTTGTTAGCAAGGTGGAGACTAATATGCTTCGGTGGTTTGGCCATGTTGAAAGAATGAGTGATGAGATGCTTACTTAGAAAATCTTTTTAGCCCAAGTGACAGGAAGGAGAGGAAGGTCAAGGAAGTCATGGGAGAATCAGATTCAGGAGTGTCTGCATGAGAAAAAGATTACGAGTATGAAGTACAGAAAATCTTGTGTACCGCATGCGATGGATGTCAGTGAAGCCCGAGTTGTATGTCAAGATCGCTGTAAATGGAGAAGTTTGATACGGCAACATTAAGTAAAAATTATCTGGTAGTTTGTATTTCTTTTCTCTTTCTTTTTTTTTTTTTTTTTTTTTGAGCTAACCTCTGAATTTCAGAGAACAGCTTAGTGATATGTATGTATGTATTTCTTAGATATTGTTCAATAATTCAGTGCAATATCTACAACCAAAACTAGGGAACATATGCAATTGTATTAATAGTTTATATTTCCGATAGGTTTTCATTTCAGGAAGTTCAGCTTTGTCTTCTGGTGCATAACATTCGATAAAATTACTAATGAATAAATAAATACACTTATAAGCACCCCACAAAAATCAATAGAATAGCTACAAACCTCTCTGATGCTTACTCTGCATGCATGTGTACATTTTTGTCTTGGGTTGCACATTGGAACTTAGCTAGAATCACTGCTGCCGATATTGCCGCAGAATTCACAGCTCCGATAGATACAGTGAAGCCCCCGATTTTATTTCCCCACATTTTCCATTTTGAACGACGTTTTTCTTTTTAAACTTCCGATAATTCTACATTTTGCCCATGTTATATGTTTTTCCAATCACATGATTTCCCACATTGAATGTTGTTTAAAATATTTGGTACCAAACCTGATTTTCCTCTAATTTTGTGTTTTTCTTGGTTTCCATACATGTAAGACTGCTTTAAAAGCCCCCCCTAATCTCACAACCAGGTTGCCTTAAACTGGCTTTTCCTTCCCCGAATTTGTCAAAAGCACGTGATGACCAGATGGGGCAGGGTCACATTCCTCAGACTGTACGTGTCTTATCTTAGGAACTTTGCTGGGGTGCCTTGGCCAGTGCTGCAAATCTCAATGTTGAATGGGCCTGTGTCTCAGTGTGGCAAGAACAGTACGAGGTTCTGAGAGCAATTCAGTCAGTTTGCTTTAAATCTTGACTTTTTAGATGCGAGAGTGAAGATGGAGAGTAAGAAACACACAGGTCTTTCTTTAGCTGAAAATGCCTGCATCATACAAAAAGCTAGCACATTTCATGGAACTAAAGTTGAAATAGCTATGTCTCTTGGATTACCAGTTTCAACACTGAAAACAATTTTAAAACAGAGTCATTCAAAATTACTTCGGAAAGGTTATGTCATTGTGCTAATAAGAAAAGTTGGCCTTACGGTGAACTGGAAACAATTTTAACAATGCTGTTGAGGCAAGTTTGAGTCACAAACATACCACTAACTGAATCAAAATTAAAGGAAAAGATCTTAGAAATTGCTGTTTGACATCACAGCTTCAAATGGATGGATGGATCAATTAAAGAAATGCCACAATCTTATGTACTTACTGATCACTTTGTGGTGAATGGATGTGTCTCAATTAACCCTTTAAGCGGCCAATGTATCTGAAACAAATTGTGCCCAAAGTTTTTGGGGCTTCCTAAATAGAAATGATCACATAACAGCCGGGTTTTACAAAAGCTACGTCAAAACAATTCCTTTCTCCCTCTCATCACAGCACTGCGAGCCTTAAACATATTAATGGTGATAAGCCTTCTCCTTCCAGTTCTTTATTCTCCGCACCATGACTCCAGGTATGATAGGTAAGAGCTAGACCCCTCGACATAGGCATCATGCCACTTGATAGGAACAAGTGACTCAAGCGTCTTTCTCCTTTCTTAGGTTCATTGCCGTTGTTATAGTCCTTTGAGCGGTGAATCACTCACAAAGGATTAGTCATTCAGAAATCACTTCTAGCAGGTAATCACTCAGAAAGGATTAGTATTAATCAATCCCCTAAAACATGTTCAGTAGCAAAGTCAAGAGGAAAGAAACATTTTCTGATGCTCAGGTTCACTCATTCCAGCCGCATTCGGCCCATTTCTTAGATTGTGAGCATATTTGTTCGACTTGATTTCAGCCCATTTTGCTAACCCCGAGTTAACTCGTTCTAGCCAGTTAAAGGATTAAAGAAATGCCACAATCTAATGTACTTACTGATCACTTTGTGTGAATCTGCAAGTGTTGATCCAGTTACAGTTGATGAATGAAAGATGAAGACCTTACCTACTTTTGTCGCTAATTATGCTCCGTAGGACATTTTCAACGCCGATGAAACTGGCCTTTTTCTGATAAAATGTACGTTGTGAAAGGAGAATTGTGCCACGGTGGGAAAATGTCTAAAATGTGATCGACTGTCTTATTGCTGCAATGCCGATGGAGTGAAAAATTAACTCCTCTGGTGATCATCAATTCTAAGAAACCACGTTGTTTCAGAAATGTGAATAGTTTCCCTAAGAGCTATGGCAAACAAAAATGTGTGCATGACGCAACCTACATTTCACGATTTTTTGCACAACATAGATTAGAAAATGTAATTGCAAAAGTGAAACACCTTGTTTATTGATCAGCCTTCGAACCATGTTGATTTGAAACTTCAAAATGTGCGCATTCAGTTTCCCCCTCCAAACCACACAAGCAAACTATCTGTGCGATTTGGGGATTATGCGCTCCTCCAAAGGATTTTGCCGGAAAAAGTTGGTGAGAAAAGCACTGGCTGAGCTTGATTCCGGAAACCTTGAAGATGTGTGGAAGCAAAAAATTAATGTTACTGGAAGCCATACATTGCATATCTTCTTCGTGGAATAGCGTGACAAGCACTTGCATTTCTCATTCTTTTGGGGAGGGTGGATTTCTAATGTGAAGTTCCCATGGATGCAGAAGGTGATTCAAATGGACTTGACATTCGGATTAACGCTAGAGGATGCCGTAATGTTGATGCTCAAGTCATATTTTCCTAACATCACATGAATTTGCAATTGATTTTGAAATGTATGCTGCATGTGATGAAAACATGCTAACTTCAGAGGTTTAAACAATCTTCAAAGTAATGGATTGTTCATCGGAAGAAAATAATGACGCCAATGTAGCCGAAATTTCTGAACCTATGCCTTCTTTCAATGCACCATTAAACGGTTACACTAAAAACTGAGAGCAAACAGAAATTATATTTTTACCATCCCATAATGTAAGTATGCACATAGTTATACTGCATTTTTTGGTTCTTACATAAATGTGTTTACAATACATACTATGTACTGGGATAGTACTAATAAGTGTACATTGCATTTCTATTTTTTGTACACATTATGTATGGCCTGTAAAGTATGTTTTACCTTAACCTCGGTTTCACGTTTTCCTACATCGTACAACTTTTTATGTTGGTGCGCCGAAAAGTGTAAAATCGGGATTTCGCTATATTGGCATCTTTGTTATTCTGATTTTGTGGTAAGGAGTCTACAAAAACGTAAAGAGAGAAAAAAATCCATATATTGTACTTGTTGTTTTCTTAAAGAGATAGATGCTTAATAATAGAAATACAAATTTCACAAAATAAAATTTTAAAACTCAAGCACCTTGGATTTGTCTACCCCTGGTTATAACAACGAATAGAAACAATAGTAGAAAGTTCAATTATCTTTTAGAAGATGGAAACACACTTGTTTTTATGAATTTTATTTCATTTTGCTACTTAAATGAACATTTCTTACAGTGGAAATAACATTTTACGTCTTTTTAAGTGACACAACTTTGTTAAAACTATGTTGAGCATTTTCTGCAGGAAAGTCAACCACTTGTTGGTTTACATTGTACAATTATCCGAATAGCATCATACGGATGAAACTTAACTGGTAATGGAATTTTAAGTGTAAACAAAATGTGCAACATGTAACACCAAGGATGAAGCTAACAGTGAAATGAAAGTACATCTATAGGAGAAGGATTTAACGACAAAAAAGAAAAAAATGGTTATAGCTTTTCTTGCATCAAGTGCAAGTAGAGCCGGACTATGTGTAATAACTGGAAAGACAAAGCATTTTCAGATAAAATGATCTTGAAATACACAAGGTCATTCATTTCAAAGAGACTGAACAAACTTCTGTACTTTCACATTTTAAAAATAAAGGGTGACCACAAATAATTACTCTTATTATGGTATGCTATATTTTTTTTAATGACAAGTCTTACATCTGTTGCCTTTTTTACAGGTATCTTGTACATGCACATAGTTTCTGTACTGGCGTGTTTTATCTACTGCATCTGCCCCTAGGAGCACTGTAGCAGCTGTGCAGTTAAGATGGGATCTACAACAGAGAAGGCAAACTGTGTTGTGTGGCTGGCAGAAACAATATCTCCTGTTAGCATTTAGCAAAAGTTCAGAACAATGTATGTAATAAAGCCACCTGATGTGAAGTTAAGTTGTGGATGAAAAAATCTTTGGAAACAGAAACAGTGGAAATGGAATGGGGCATTGTAAGACCATCAGTTTCCTACAGACACCAACATCCATGGTACACAAGGTGTTATAGAATTGTTTGCAGTTACACACCTACATACCTGTCAACCTGTACGGTTTGCCCGTACTTTATATGTTTTTGTTCGTGTACGGCCGTACAAACGTTTTGTACAGTTTCTTTTTTAATCCCTGAAAAGCTTTTTTGTTAATTATTTACATTAACTGGCCCTATTCTAAAACAGTTTTACAGATATAATACCAAACCAAACGTTTTACGTTCATTCCATGGCTCGCACCACCGCAGCAGAATCGCGGCGACGAACGTCGCAGATTTTATTTTGGTTTTGCTGACAAAAATGATATCCCCAGAACCCAATTCAAGCTTCTCTGGCGGACTCGCAATCATGGATGCAGGCCTGCGAACTGTTACGATTTTATCGTATTTAGTACAATAAATCATGCTGCAGTACGCTAATACGATTTTGCAGCCAAAAGTAAGATTTTTTTTTTTAAATATTCATGTTTTCCCCAGTCAGACAGAAGCCTTGTAGTAGAATCGCGGCGACAGGCGACAGGCGACATACTTAGCAGATTTATTTTGGTCCTGCAGACAAAAACGTCCCCAGAACCCTATTAAACCATCTTGCAGACTCCCTATCATACGTAAATGCAAGTTTTCCGCCTTTCAAAATTTCCGAAAACGGAAGTTAGGTGTAGTGAGGATTCCTTCCGTAATCATATTTTTTTCTCGCGAAGGACGATGTACGTCACAGAATTATTTTGTACTCATCCCCGTAGCAGAATCGCGTCAACGGCCGACGTACATCTCAAGTTTGTTTTGTACTCATCCCCGTAGAAAAATCGCGGTGACGTACATCAGAGATTTTGTACTCATCCCCGTAGCAGAATCGCTGTGACGGGCGACGTACACCGTAGGTTTATTTTGTACTCATTCCTGTAGCAGAATAGTGGCGACGGCCAACTAACATCGCAGATTTATTTTATACTCATTCCCGTAGAAGAATCACGGCGACGTACATCGCAGGTTTATTTTGTACTCATCCCCTTAGCAGAATCGCGGCGATGGCCGACGTACGTCCCAGATTCATTTTCTACTAATCCTCGTAGCAGAATCGCAGTGATGGCCGATGCACATCGCAGATTTATTTTGGTCTTGCAGACAAAAACGACATCCCCAGAACCCGATTAAACCATCTTGCAGACCTCCTAAGATACAAGTTTTCTGCCTCTCAAAATTTCTGAAAACGGAAGTTAAGCGGAATGAGGATTTCTTCCGTAATCGTAATTTTTTTCCTAATAATTAACAACATAAAAGTGTTTACTGATCAGATTTAATTAGTTTCTCAATAAAATTTTGACGTAGGAAAAAAATCCCTACATTCTCATCATCAAGAATTTATATAACTGAAATAGGCTTCAAAAATTATCAGCATGCCTTGTGTTACGATTTTTATAAGTGTTGCATTTTTTGGTTCTGAGAAGTTGGCAAGTCTGTTGATGCCAGTTTTTCGTCTTCGGACGAAATTCAGTCTTCAAAACTTTCCGGAAACGAAGTGAAGATTTCTCCCATAATGTTTTTTTGTTTGTTTTCTCGCGATGTTTCTTTTTCCGATATTGCTAAATATCCTTTTATTCCGTTGTATTTTAGTCTGAAAATGGAGGTAACAACTTTTGAAAACGGAAGTTAGACGCAGCCCCGTAATCTTAAATTCATTTTCCGCGATATTCCCTCTGCCCCGTATGGTTAAGTATAATTTTGTTACATAAATGTTTGTATTTAAGACTGAAAACGGAAGTTGGACGGAACAGAAATGTATCACAATCGTAATTTGGAAGCACAAAAAAATTTTGACCAAGGAAGCTAAAAGCAGCGGAGAGTTCTTTCGAATTCTTTTTTTTTTTATGCGGTGTTTTCCCTGCACTGTATTATTGCTTAAATATCATTTCATATATAAGATCAAAGATGAAGAAAAATTTCTCGAAAATGGAAGTAGACAGAATGAAAGATTTTTCCCTTTATCATAGATTTTTTTTCTTGCGATGTTTTTTTGTCCTGTGTTTTTAAATAAAATTTTATTCCATAAATCTTTTAACATAATTATATTCCACAATCAAACAAGTGCCTGGTTTGAGGCAATCAAATTCAATAATCGCGAGGTGCAGCACGATAACATCACACTAGCAATAAGCCTCTCCAACAGAACATTAATAGAAGAAATAGAACTTAATGGTGCAGATAAAAAGTTATTTTTTGCAGATGTGAGAAACTTTTATGTAGCAGTAGTGAGAAAGATAGTGAATAAATTTCCATTTGAAAATCAGGTGCTGAAAGACCTGAAGTACTTGGCCCAAACCTCAAAAACAGCCTGAAGTACACACATATTTGTAGATTAGCAGACATCTTTGCTCCACACATTGATCAGGATATCAGGAAGCTCTAAAGGATGAGTTTGGTGACTACTATATGATCTGTGATGACTGTGTGCCTGTGTACAGATGGACAGTGGCCAGAAAAAGAGTTTTTGTAGCTGCTAGCTGGATATTATAAGCCTGAAAACAAGTACTGGTGGCATCCGCTTCCCAAATCTTAAGTGAGTATTCAGTGACTACTTTCTTTACCTCACAGTAATGCTGACTGTAAAAAATCTTTCTCCACGATGAAGAAAATCCATACAGGCTGTAGGAAGTCCCTGAATGCAGATACACTGACAACTTTTTTGCATTGTAAAATAAACATTAACACTTGTTTCATTGGCTTTAAATCCACTGATTACATTTTGAAAAAAGCAAAACATGCATGTGTTGAATATAATACAACACACTCTAAGATTAAATTGCTTAAATATGTAAAGAATTAATACACGTACATCAGTTTCTGTTATAAAACTGTTGAGCTTGTAAAATTTATGTGATACATTTTTTGTGTAAGGGTTATTTATTATTTAGTCTTTGTAAGGTTTTTATTGATCCAGTGTACAGGTTATCACCTCAAAAGGTTGACAGGTATGCACCTATGAGTTACAAATTTATCATGAACTGCAGTCAGATGATCGTCTAAAATGTGAAACATTTCCTGACATTTTGAAACTCACTGACGAGAACTGGTCCATCTTCTTTACTGAGAAAATGGTTTTTGCAAATGTGTACCTAGGCATGCTCAATTATGTTATCCCCCAGCTGCAGACAGGTAACAAACTGTCATCTTTCAACAAGATAGGGCATCCCCTCATTGGGCACACATTCGTGAAACTCTATGCAATATTTCCAAATCAATGGATTGGCAGGAACAGGCCAATTGCAAAGCCTTCAAGATATTCAGACCTTACCTTGCTGGATTTCTTTCTGTGAGGTTATATTAAAGATATGGCTTATATAACAGCTGTTCCAGATATCATGATTTTGCAAGAACACATTACATGTGCAATAACAACAATTACCCTACAAATACTGTAAGTTGTGTAGTGCGAATGTGAATATTGTTTAGGCATTTTATGTGCCACTAGGGATGCACAAGAAATTTATTAAGTTCATTAACATAAAAATATTTGCATGTTTATCTACTTCTGTTCAAAACTGTGCCAGTGTTCATTTAAAAATAATAACACACTTAAATCAGGGAAATCATTTATAGTCATCCCGTATTTACAATATATGTTTAGTTTTCTTTAAATTATGGATTATGTTGTTTACTGGCACAAGAATCTTAGCTGTTATCCATTAGATTTTTTTTTTTTTTTTTTTGGTTGGGGCTTAACGACCACTCTGAGCAACTCAGACGGCTATAAGCAGTCACCTGTCCCTAATTTCGGGCTACTGGTTCCAGGAAAGGGAGAGAATGCTGCAAGACAAACATAACACACAACTGCACCATCGGGGAGGCCCCATTAGATTTAGTCTACTGATTTGTCAAAGGGTGCTACATTTTCATTGAAAACCCAGAAAATACTAATTCTCACAAAATCCATTGGAATACCCTCCAGAAATACATACTTTGCCATCAACTTTGAAAGTTTCATACTGTATTTCTTGTTTCAAGCATGACAATATTTCTACTTTGAATCTCTTTAAGAGAATTTTGTTGATACAATATGCAATATTTGTATTTTTACGCATGACACTTCTGGTACAGGTTAGTGATGAAAAAAGTAAATAAATGAATATGGTATACTGGATTGGCAGGAATGGAGTCAACAAAGTAGGCGATACATAAATCCTTGGCAAATGTTTACAAGTCAGATACCCTTGTTTTACACATCATATACGTTATTTATTTATTTTGCATGCAAATACTTTATAAAAGTCAATGCTTTCTTTCCATTTCAGACAGCAGAAACAATATTCATTGCTTTTTCTTTTAATTTACATGGATTCGTTCTACATAAGTCAACAAGTCCATGGCATGCTAAAAGGAAAAGGCAACGTCCTTTTTCTTTTTACACCTGCTAAAACCACAGACTGTCACACATACAGTTATCATCCATAGATGACCTCTAAAAGCTTGCCAACTTTCAAGAATTGAAATCCGTAAAAGAAATTTAATGCATGTTTAATCAATCCAACATACCAATTAAAAAAAGCATTATTATGGAAATTATTTGTCAACTATAATCGATTTTATAAGCTAAATCAGGATATTTGGCCCTATTCAATGCTTACAGCAATGAAAATGCTATAGATACATAATTATTTCATTACTACAATACAATTGGGCTCCATACATATAAAAATTTCGTTTGTAACTGTGAAATTATTACAATATATTGCAGTAACTTTTTACTTATTGTGGCTTTGACCTTAAATTTTTGTGCCAACATATTAGAATACCTTTAAAAACCACAATTTCAGGTCTTATATGTGAGGATTCTATTTTTCATTTCCCTCTTTCTCCGCAGCTATCACCAATCCTAATCTTACAGCGTTTTACAGAGTATTTCTTGCTGACTAGCATACGGAGAAATACACACAATTAAGAAAATTCAAACTTAATTCATAAATTTTTTAATCAATTCTATTATAAACCTACTCAACTAAACCCACACAGGGCAACACATATTTTGGTACAGTGTAATGCAAACCTTTGGCTAATTAAAACGTGTACAAATTCACATTCCGCACACCCCACTTACGAAAAATCTTACCTGACAAAAATAATCTTAACTGATGCTAAGCAATATGTGGTATTTATGAATAAGCAACATAATACAGTGAAATAGTATATATAACATACAAAACTTTACATGTATTTAATTTGGTAAATGTGTACTTTAGCGTCCTAAATTATTTAAGTCAGAAAAATTTCGCTATGAGGTGAAAGTGCGATGTTCAATTTTTTAAAGTATGCAAAATAATGGGGAAAGTGCAGAAATACAGTAATTTAAAAGAATGTGAAATAATTTTACAGAAGTATTTACATGCGAGTATGATGGTGTGCAGAAGTTGGTGCGGGAGGCTTAAGCGATGCTAATGGTGACGACGTGAAGCTTCCGTGCTTCGGAAGATACCAGGAGTTCATAGTGAATGTGCGGAAGAATACAATAAAAGTGGGGTGTATTCTTCTGAAGAGTGTGATGCAGGGTTTAAGCTGGCTCAAAAAATGCTAAAATGGAGAAAAAGTTGTAGCAAAATGCTAAAGAAAGTTAGCCGCTTTTGTCACTCGGAAGATTGTAATATCAAATGAATTGTTCGCTCCAACAATGCCTTAGAAAGCAGTGGAAAACTAATTAGTTTGGAAGATACTAACATATTTAAAAGAAAACTCTATTGGGCAGTGTAAGTTCATATACAGTTCCTAACAGGATAAGGATTTTTTTTTTTTTTTCTAAAATCATGATTAAATAAGCATAAAATCCAAATCTGAAATTTGATTTTGTGAGTTACAACATTGTCTTTGCATGAATGATTTGATTAATGACCAGTAGAAATTGAATAAGTAAAATGCCAATACTGTTACTATTAATAAAAATTTAATTGGTGTCAGAGACGCACCGAAAACCCAGGTTACGACATTATAAGCTACTTTCGCGATTGAACTTACTATACTGTGTACCCCATCTACCCGTATTTTAGGTTAATATTTATAGAAAAATGACTAATATATATAATAAAAAAAGGTATATAAGTGTAAAAAAAAAAAAAAAAAAAGATCTTTGAGCATCAATAACCCTACTCAATCCAAGTAAGTAACCACGTGGTTTTAAGGTAAGTTAAATTTAAATTTTTATTAATAGTAACAGTATATTCCTCAAACCAAATATTATTTTAATTACAATATAATAAAATATTACTATTTGAGCCTTCTAAATATTTATTTTTTAATATGAAAGACGAAGTACACATGGATATCGCGAATCGTCAAAACAAAAAAACGTGCTATAAAAATAGTTAGTACTACAATGATTGTAGTGTGAGTATATGTGTATTTCACACATTGAGTATATGTGTATTTCACACATTAATTTACAGGTACTTTGCAAATGTTAAAAAAAAAAAGCTTGTGGTGAAAACATTCCTCTGCGTTTGCACTTCCTCATTTATAGAAGATGGGGTGGGCAAAGTACGGAGGGTAATGGCTACTTCATCGGACGTGTGATTTTGAATGTGGTTCCTCGTTGTTTTGCTCCGGGACCTCCCTCCCCCTGCTCCTACCTCTTTTCCATGTCATTTCTGTCGATCGCGGGCAAGAACTTGTTTCGCAATCGGTCCTTCAGCTTTCATGGAATTCATGCTATTTTTGCAGAAGACAGAACTGTCTGATTTGAATTCTTAACATAGCAGTGTTAAATATTTTTCGAATAGGGAATTTTGTAAAGATTAATTACAATAGATAAAAATAAATATTTTTTTAAAAAATAGCGTTAACTTTTTCAGTACTGCAAAAAAAGAGAACGAAAAAAATAAAACAAATGACCTCCTACCCCTTGCGATTGTTAATCATACTCGACAACCGTTTTTGGTACCCCCTCCCGTGATCCATCCCCTTCTAGCTTGTAAAATATGTGATGACAAACCACGTGGTGAAACTTTACTTGCCTAACAGACTGTTGAGTGTGTTTACATTTTCTGGGGATAGAGACCGCCGGGATTCTTTCATTTTCTTATTTCGGTCTTGTGTGTGTTTCCGCTTCCAGTATCTTAACGTGAAGAGCGCGCTTAGCAGTTGTTTACGCAACTATTTCCTGAGGGTTTTTTTCTCCAGCTGGGAAGCCGTGGTTTCGGCAACAACTGAAATTTAAAATTTTTGTTTCCTTCTGTAGTTACGCATACGCGTTGTTTCTGTCATGCACGATGGAAAGTTGACACGTATTATTGTTTTGATGTTTCGATCAACCTAAATTAAAATAGATGAAAAGTTCGTGCTCAGTTAGTCATAAAATAAGGTTGCCGTCTTATGCATGATTAGAATAACTAAAAGTTAAAAGAACTGATGCTCCTGTACACACCAAACGTGGTGAAGGTGATATGAAAGAACAGGTTAAAACAAACATGAGATCTTTCAATCCCTCTTGGGATCATCCTCAGATGTGCTCTCAAATTAGTGATTCCGACCCTTAAATAACAGAAAGGGTAAGTGTCGTGAATCAAATTGTGCATTCATTGCGCATGTCTGGGATTGTTCACGGGAAATTCCGAATCGCTGAATGGGTGATTGTGTCATCTAATGTTAAGGCATTCAAGGTGTTGTCACATTGGGCATTGTTTGAGTCCCTTAGTAAAAATTTTTCCAAGAATTGGGGATGTGCATAGGTATATAGTCGTTACAGCATTGATTGCCCTTGATGAAAATTAACAAGCTCTCTGCAAAAAGTAACGAGGTTTTGTTCCGTGGTGTTGTAACGATGGAAGCCTCCTGCCAAGCTGGGAAATATGAACCCTTGTTGGTAAGGCGTGATAACGCAGTTTTTTGGTTTCGAGTCTTAATGTCATAAAGGTGTTCGTTCATTCTGATGTCCAACGTCCTCTGAGTAGATCCTATGTAAGTGAGAGGTGGGTCATCAGGCTCAGTACTGTAAAGAGGTATGTTATATACTCCATGACGGGATCCCTGTTTGATTTGATCACGGTCGTTGCGAATGATGGAGTAAGTATTTGATGTTCTGAGGCCAAAATCGATTTTGTGACGATGACACATGTTTTTCATGATGCGAGTGACGTGTGGGTCATAGCACATAGACCCAACAAATTTCTTATCTCGTTTCCCTCACAAGTGTGGACCTGGTTGAGTTTCCGAGTCTCTTGTAAATCGAATCCACCAAATGATTTCCATAGCCATGGTTTCGGCGATTTCTTTAATTTTTGCAATTTCTTGTTTCTTCAGCCGGTTGCTGGAGGAGTGTGTAATGGCTCATTGTATCATAAAACGAATGGCTGCAAGTTTATGACATAGAGGGTGCATAGAGTTGTAAGGGATGATACTAGGGGCAGACATAGGCTTCCTGGAAACTGAGGTTTGAATAGTGTGATTTGTAATATTTCTGGTTAGCAAGATATCCAAAAACGGTAAGATTCCATTAGTTTCCAGTTCCAACGTAAAATTCACTGACTGATGTAGTGAAAACATGAATCCCTAAAATTCAATAATTTTTCTTCAGTGCCCAGCCAGAAAACCAAAATATCATCGACATATCTCAAATATAAACCCAGTTCTTCAGGTAAAGGGTTCAACGCCAGGTGCTCTAGGTGTTGCATAAATATCTCGGCCAAAAGGGGTGATAGAGGGGAACCCATTGGGACACCCTCTTTTTGCCTGTAAATGATGAAGTTGAAGCAAAAGAAAGAATGATTTTGAATAAGTCTCAGGGCACTAAGAGTTGCGGCAATCTCAGAGACAGGCATGTCTGATTCTTTCAGTTTTTCTGCAATTAAACAGTGAACCAGAGGCACAGACACATTAGGGTATAAGGCCGTAACGTCCAGTGAGGCCATAATGAATGGAGATCCTTGACTACTAAAAGTTTGAATCCTCGACAAAGCTTCCTTCGAACTGGAAACAGAGTAGCCCTGAGTTAGGGTTATGGGTTTAAGGAATGAAGCCAATGTTGCTTCAAGTTGGCGGGTTGGGTTGGAGTGTCCCGATGCCAATGGTCGCATAGGTTGATGTTCTTTATGAGTCTTTAAGGTTCCAAATAACTCAGGAACTCTGTACCCATTTGGTGGGTGCATGTGAGAGGAGATGGTGGACGGGAGAGTTCCAGAATTTCTAAGTCTGCTGAGTGCTGATACCGTGGCATTTGTTGGGTCATGGGTGACAATCTCATGCGGGATCTCATGAATAGCAGTCTCCATTTTTTGGGTGTATGTAGCTCTGTCTAGAATGACTGCCTGACCAGTTTTGTCGGTTGAAATTATGGCCAGGTTCGAATCCCTCCGTAATTTCTTCAACTGAGCACGTTTGACTTTAAGCGATGGGTCATCACGTTGTCTTCGTCTTCGCAATGCCTTGGTGATCTCAAATCTAGCCAATTCTTGATCATTTGCAGGGAGATGGCGAATTATATCCTCGGCCTGCGGGATAAAAGTCAGTGGGGTGGGGGTTAGGCGGATATGAATACTTCAGCCTTCTGTTCAAAGCAGTTTGTTGAATTTGGCTGAGCTGAACGCTGCTCAGGTTGATGAAAAATGACTGGATAGTGACTGGATTTTGTTTTGGGCGGGTTTGGATATAGGCTTGGTTTGTCTTGTCCGCCACCAAATTCCGAAGTTTGTGAATGTGAGTGCTCTGCAGTTTCGCGGCTTCCTTCAGAAGATTGGCATGAATCATAACAAGGTAATGATCAAGCAAACAACTGGATGTAGTCTTGGCCAACGCAAGGAAAGCAAGGTATGAGCGTCTGTTTAGGAAGTCGATGTGGCCCCTCTTTAATCTGATCTCGGACGAGAGACTTTTTTTCGGCTGTTTGTAGAATATTATAATCAAATCTCGAGCGGGGGTTGATCCGCAATGTTAAAAATTTAGGAACAACTCCCAGACACCGACAGTTCAACAAAAATTGAAGATGTGTCTCTTACGTACACAGTTTGTGACGAAAACCCATAAAGATCTTGAAAACTCTGTCCATGTTGATATGGTTGAAAGTGAACACAATGTGCGAGAAAAAAACAAAAAAAAACAAGAATACTCACAGTACCAAACAGCGGCTTGTAGATTAAAATAGATGAAAAGTTCGTGCTCAGTTAGTCATAAAATAAGGTTGCCGTCTTATGCACGATTAGAATAACTAAAAGTGAAAAGAAAATAACTAAAGTCAACCTAAATTGATTGATCTTTTAATTGAACTCCTTCCGCGTAAGAATTTTTTTTTTTTTTATTAGTTAGCAGCCATGCGCAAAACCTTTATCACGTGCCAGGACATTGCTTTTTCTTGCTGCAACGCACAGTTCGTAGTTCAAATATGGTATTTTATCCCTTCAGTTAACTTGCACCCATTTGTAAAGGGAGCACCATTTTTGCACAAGTTGATCGGAAGGTATAGTAGATTCAGTAGCAGTTTTACTTTTTTTTTAAACTCGCATTCCTTTTCAGTTGTTTTATCGGTATTGTCTTCGCAATCTTTGCGTTTCTTAATAATGAATTTATCCATTGTAATGCGGCACGTTGTATGACGGACAGCACCTTGAGTGGTGAAAGCAACCCCTAGCTTGCACTTATCTTTCCTAATATGTGTTCCTTCTCTATAGAAGTTTGAAAGGTCACTCTGGTCACGAATGCAGGAGTTTATGGCCTTGGGGGTGGGAATGAAGTCGTAGACATTGCAGTTGACTTGAACGGGGGAAGGGGTCTGATCCCTCTAGCCTCTATCTTACCATGCCAGCCTACTCCACCCTTTATGGAGCGCTCCAGAGTGCATGTAGGGGGCGGGGAGTGATTCAACAGGTGTGTAGGAACACTGTAGGAACATACCTTAAGGATTAAGAAAATAACAGCGGAGTGCAAATCGCTGCCAGAATTTCGGAAACTAGTTTCCATAAAAACAGAATAGCCGGAGCAGAATCTGCTGATGGGTTAATATTTAAACGGCGGGTGCAATTTTGCGACAGACACTAATTTTTTCTCGCATTTTAGATTAACTCATCGCATTTCGCGAAAATAGCGACCGTAGCTTAAACACTGGTGTGATGCATGCTGCAATCCTGCGCAAGTGAAAGTAGTTCAAAACTATTTATTTAATTTTTGAGAAAGGAATGTGAGGAATGTCATTATTATTAGTTTCACAATGTCTCCGAATGGAAAGAAATGAAGGAATGCAAATGTTTTCATGTACGACAGAAGTGTTGAGTAACAGCTTTTGGATCTGGTTGAACCTGAAGTTTTGGTTATGGTTTCGAAGATGTACAGGGGTAGTTGATTTCTTCAAGCACTTCATTTGTAGTTGTGCTGTTATTCTGTACATCGTAGCTCACAATTTTTAGTCCTGAAACGGATATTTTTTAAAATAAAAGGAGTTTATTCAATTCAGAAATCATACTATGGCAGGGAGGCCAAGAGCTTCTTGTTGTATTGTGCCGGATAAAGAAATTTTAAGCCCTGACGAAATCCAAAATTAAGTATGGAGACTCACGACATTGGAAAGAGCCACTAACACTGTTGAAAAAACCACTAACACTTACAATGCTGCGTAAAGCCGACTCTTTCCTTCAACGTATTCCTACAAGACGCTTCTATGACTACGTACTGCTCAACTGCTTTCTGTTGTATTCTTCCACCTGTTACTTGCCTTTCTCAACAAAGCTTCCATTCACCGGACTACACCTGGATGCCGTCCTCGCTCAGTCGTCCTAGGCCTACCGCACGTACTCTTCCAAACCATCGTACTCCCAGGTCTCTACAAATACTATATTTTTGCACCTTTCCCCATTATTTTGCATGCTTAAAAAATTGTACGTCGCACTTTTCTCACAGTTAAAATTTTCCAACGAAATAATTTATGGCGCTAAAGTACACATTTACCTTTAATTTTTATATAGTACAAATTATTTTGGGGGTGGTTTAAAAAACCTCTCACCTGAAACATTTGATGACAGCACTGCTTCATATGTAATAGAACAACAGTCACTCCTTTAAAAACCTGAAACACCTACAAAATTACAGTAAATTAGCATGAGATATATATGCTGACTAACACATATATTCATCTTCAAGTAATAAAGTATTACAACCATCAAAATGCAATTTTCAATTAAATACATAGCATTATTTAGATAGCTGCAAAAATACAAAAGGGAAGCACATGCTGAACTTTGGGAGTATGTGAAACAGGATACATTCCAATACCCAGTGTTCTACTTGACCTTTCGGTGCGGATAGGAAGGAAGCTCTGTGTTACCAGTTTTTTTTTTTAAAGGTTTAACGACCACCACAAGCAACTTGATAGGCTATAAGCTGCCGCCTGTCCCTAATTTAGGGCCACTGGCTCCAGGGAAGGGACAGAGCCAGTGCCATAAGCAGGGTTGGGTTTCTGCCGACAGAAACTAGTTTTTGCCGTGTCGGTGGCAGAAACTGGATATAACCGGCAGAAAATGGCAACAACTGGCAGGAACTAAAAAAACACTTAAACCATTTTTGTATCACTTAATTAGTACATGAAATTTACAGTAAATCAGAGATGACAAATATGTTTTTATTACAATAATTTAGTATTATAGTAATTTGTAATAATTAATCATTTCAATAATTAAAATATATTACATATATTTTTTAGACATGCTTGATCCTTGGCTATAATATAAGGAGCAACATGATTGGCAGACTGGCTGTAAGGAAGAACCTCATTGGCTTATGACTGTCTCAAGAGCACCAACCATATAAGCTGTATTAAAGCCAATGTACCACAATTTTTTGAACCACCAATCACAGCTTGTCTTACATATTTCAGAAGTGGTTCCATGTTTAAGCAAGGGGAGCCATTTTGCCAAGAAGAAAGTTTGAATGTAGTTTGTTTTGTTGACTTCTGCTTATACTATTATGTCTACTTCTAGAGGTGGTAGGCCAGTAGACCCAATTTGGGGGTTTTATGTGCAGAAAAAAGTAAATAATAAGCTAATAGTTGAATGTATCAACTGCAAGAAAGTTGTTAGTGCTAAACCAATACAGAATGAAGGAGCACCAGAAAAAGTGCTTTGGTGACAGCAGTAGTAAGCAGCAGGTAGGCCGACCTGTTGGCATGGAACTTATGGAAGTGGAAGTACCTAGTGGTTCAAAAGAGAATTCAGCTCCAGCTGCAAAGAAACCAAGACGAGGAGAAAAAGAACCTGAAGAAGACAGACCTGAAGTTACTTACAGCAAGTTATTTTGCTGATTTAGCCAAGGCAACAATAACAGAAGTAGAAAAGGAATACAATTGTTAAGTGAAAACTCTTGTAACAGATAACGAAAATATAATGGAATCATTGAGAAAGATGATTAATGAAGAGAACCTATCAGTTACAACTTATGGGTGTTCAGCTCACTATCTTAACCTTCTTGGACAAGATATTACACCAGAGTCTGTTTTGAAGCATGTGGTATCTGTTCAGAAATATTTCAGAACTCATCACAGACAAGGTGCTTGGCTTAAGGAATATCCGAATGCTGTGAAGCCACAATTACTCGGCAATACAAGGTGGAACAGTCAGGTAGATTGCTTAAAATCGTTCATAAAGAATTGTCCATATTACTTACAAATACTTGAAGGTCATGAAGACGATATAGATCACAAAGGTGTTGTTCAAGTCGTAAATAATTGGATGATTAATAAAGAAGTAAAACACTTGTTGCAACTTTTAAAACCGATTGCTGCTGCCTTAGATAAGTTCCAAAAAGAGGACTGTTCTATTGCAGATGCTTGTGAAATTTGGTTGACCCTAATGGATGATGATAATCTCATGAAAACTAATGAAAGCAAGGTTAACAGTAGATTTGCTCAGGCAATAACTCAACATCACATGCTAACTTATATGCTTCATCCAAAGTACATGGGATCTAAATTGTCACATGAGCAGGAAGAAAGTGCTAAGAAATTACTTTATGACATCAACCCAAATTTTGTGTCTTACATCATAGCTTT
The DNA here is from genome assembly GCA_039090855.1 of Macrothele yani. Classification (NCBI taxonomy): domain Eukaryota; kingdom Metazoa; phylum Arthropoda; class Arachnida; order Araneae; family Macrothelidae; genus Macrothele; species Macrothele yani. The sequence continues at coordinate 69,750,200 of CM077018.1, forward strand.
TCAAGCAAAAAGCTCCTTTTCCTGAAACATATTACTCTAATGAAGTCTTAGAAAATGTCTCAGTTTCTACATGGTGGTCTAGTTTAAAGAAAACAACTGTAAATGAAGATTTCATAACTCTTGCTTGCACAGTGATGATATTGCCTGCAAGTTCTGCTGGGCTTGAAAGAATATTCTCAAGCTTTTTGTTTATTCACAATAAATTAAGAAATTGTTTGGCTTTGAAAACAGCAGCAAAATTGGTCTTTTGCTATCGACTACTTCGTGGAAAAAAGTGCACTTGAATGGTGAATTTACTGCAATGTAACCTTTGAATAAATATTGTAAACATTGCAACTGAACTTGTTTTACTTTAAAATGCATTTCCCTACGCTATTCATTATATGCTATTTGTGGTACTTCAGTAAGTTTTTATTACAAGACAATTATTTTCTGGGGTTCTGCCAATTATTGCCACTTTTATGGCACAAACTAGTTTCTGTCATGCCGGTTTTAACCGCCTTGGCAGAAACTTGCCAACCCTGGCCTTGAGACAAACACAACATCCATGCCTCACCGGGATTCGAACCCGAACCCATCACGAACGACTGGCTGTGTAACCTGTAGGGACAAGTGTTCTCCAAACCAGTTTGCTAATGGATAACACAGGCCTAGACACAACTGTTTCTGAATCGCTAACTCAAGCTAAGGTGCATAAGCACAGGGCCAACATCTGCGTAAAACGGAGACCAACTTCTTTGGGAAACCTATCAGAAACCCAACCACAATCTACTTTGGGGATAAACAGGGGTTGCACTGTCGATCACATTCTTCACAATTCGCAAGAAAAAAAATCGTTTTGGCAATTACCTTTCTGTACTATTATAACACTTAGGTGAATGGGTTGGTAAAAACTTTATAAAAGCCAGAGCAACCCCTGTATGGTATTTATTCCCTCTTGTTCGTTCGTTCACTCACTGCACATGCCAAAAATCAATCTTACACCAACAATTCATTTACAAGAAAAACCTATAGAAAATTACCAAATTATTACCAAGAAATTTTGTTTAGGTATAATAAACATGAAGAATAAATGAGAAAGGGAATCAGCCAAAACGCTTGAAAAATGAATGCTGAATATGTAGAAATCTGTAACAATAGCAAGAAGCATTTGTTAGAGGAACATATTCTTGGTGGCTGGCTTAGTATGATTTATTCCAGTATAAAGATCAAGCATGAGACTGCATTACATGAACTCATAATGCAGGGTTCCTATTCTTTTTCTCCCACAAAAAAAAAGTACTCTCAGATCACAGCCCCCCCCCCAATTGTTTAAGGACCTGACCAATTGCATATGCAGCAATAACATGTGCACAAATATACTTCGACACACAACTTAACTATGCAAATTAAAGTATGCTGATTAAGTTTGCAACATTTCTCTATATCACTGAAGTTTGGGAATGTAATAAATAAGAATTTATGCAATTTAACAAAATGGATCTGCTGGTCACATCAGTTTTCTAATCTGAGAGAATAAATCACACATGCAATAAAATGTATGTAAATTATAAAACTGTAGTCAAGGTTACCAGCTCAAGATTTTAGTTTTGCATATAACCATCTCACAGCTTAAATTGCAAAACCAAATTCAAAATTACATGTTCAAGAATTCAATTGTGCACTTAATTTTCTCATGGTATAACTAAGTAATTGTTAATGGCAATTGGCATACACAAAATAGGGAAATACAAAACTGAAATGAGACACTGGGTGGAATTTGTTGCATGTGTTTAATTTAGCCCAGAGTCCTTTCCTTTTTTTCAAACTCCTTACCTCATTCTGCCTCATGCGCTCCCATGGCCTTTCAGCTGACGTCACATAGCAACAGAAGTTCAAGGCACTACAACATAACTTCTGGATTTTGTGTGCTAGTTAGGGAAAATAAATACTTTTTGCTATTTTTGGCAAAAAAAAATAAAAAATAAAAAATAAGGACCACGGAAATCCTGTAATAAAATGGCCTTTAAGTTGGTTAGATGGGATCCCATACAGGGGCACATTATGTGGGCTTTTTTTAACTGGATAACATGAGCTAAAAACTTGTCATTCTATGAAGAGTAGAAGTCTGCAGTTTAGAGGTGGTTTTCTTTTAGCAGGATATACGTAGGGTGGTTACAACCAGTAACAGTGAAAAGGTCTATTATTCTTGGAGAAATAAATCAGTTTCATAATACAAAAAAAGGAACTGAAAATGTCACTGGTAAATCTGTACAAAACTAGCAAACATGAGTGAGAAAAGGTTTAGTGACTTGTGTTTGCATAATAATTACCATCTTTATGCGGAGAAGTGTTTGTTCACAAGTTCACTAGGTAGAAAAGATTAGAAGTACAAAAAAAAATTTGGATTAGCTTTAAAAATTTTGAAATTAAGCCTTAATTACTTATCCTTTTGTCAAATATTTATGGCAATCAGGGTTGATATTCTGGGTAACATAATACAAGTGATATCTGAAAATGTGCCTCACTATGTGCAGTACTGAGTACAACTCTTGAATAATGAGGCAATCAGCTGGTGAACAGTTATATAAAAATAAAATTCATCTGCGTACACAACCACTGAAACAGCAAACTTGCTGCAAACCGACCATGCCCAAACCCACAAAACGACAGAATAAGGTAATTTATAGAAAAATTAATAAAACAATAAATAATAATTAGAATATTAGATTCCAAGGAGGACAAAATAAGTAGAGTACAACTGAATGGGTAGTAATGTTTGTGAAATGAACCTTTATGGCAAAATATTAAAATAAAAACAAGAGACTAAAGTTTTTATATCCAGAAAAACAGTTCCATTAATAAACCTTCAAAATTTATAAATAGCATTTTCAACAACTTAATTCAAAAACAGTAGGCTTACAAAATACATAAAAGATTTTAATTTAACTGGCAACTGAAAGAGGAACCTGTTGCTAAAATTGAAATTATTTTTGTGCAAACGAAACTTTTGATGCAGTTCCTATGCATCAAGAACAGTCCTTGATAAAATCAAGAGGCCAGAAACGTCTACAAAAACAAAAGAACCCAAAACACGTGAAAAATAATTGAAAATTCTTCAAGTTAAAATTGAATTTAGTATAATCTGAGTAAAGCCTTGAGTGTTTAAATTAGTGTAAATAACATTTTTTTTTTTTTCAATCTACAAGCAAAAACTATCTGCAAAAACCGCTAATAATTTGGAAACTATCCGTGTACGTCTTCATTCTGCTACTGAAAACACATTTTATGAAGAAGAATGCTTTAGGGTTTGGTCACATGATACACAAAATCACACAACCACATGAAGACCACAACTTTCATTACATGAAACAACAGAATTTTGGGAACCATATAAGAATTTTTTCAGGTCACATATCTGTAATGTGATCAGGTCACACATCTGTAATGTGATACTGCTTGTTTATGCCATTCTGGCAATTACTGTTTATAATCTGTAACATCAATGAACAAAATTCATCACTTGTTGCTTTCTCCTTGTATAAGTTGTAACATAACTTGTGATTTATCAGTGCAAAACTTTTAATTCAGCACCTACTCAATTCACCCTTTATACTTTCTAAGGATTCAGGCATGCTTGCTTTAATATCATTCACTTTTACTGCACAGGCTATGAGCTGTCCTTGGTTCTTTTGAACTTTAATGCTACTATACTCGGGGCAAAGCTATCCTGGCAATGGGGCTAATGCTATATGACCTTATAACTCCCAGTTACAAGTATTACTCCGCACTAATGGTGTGTAATTAATTTTTCACTCGGAAGTTTTGTGAGGGAGCCCACGGTGACAGCCCACAGGCCCTCAGGGCTGTCACTGTAATCGGAGACTGGCCCCTCATTTTAGCACCATGTCCCAGCCCTGACCATATCCCCAGTACGCCCTCCCCCCTGCAGACCGGTAGACAAGCAATTTATTTCTCTCTCTCTCTCTCTCTCTTTTTTTTTTTTTTGAAATGTTACAGAATGTGTAACTTTTTTTCCTTTAAAATGAAATTATCTTTGCTAAACACGGGAAGTGGCCTAATTTTGTTTTCACAAATTTTTTCTATTTTGTTTTTATTTTATTTTTTTATATTTCATTTATGTACTTGCTGCTTGAAGATTACCAACTGTGGGATTTAATTAAAAGTATTTTTACCATGTCATCAGTTATGCGTAAAATTTCGTTCTTTCCAAAATTTTGCACTGATTAGAATTTTTTTCATAACAGATACCCGTTAAATGTGTATGCATTTTTAACTACCCTGTGGTGCCATAAGTACTGGACAAGAGCCGGTCTCTGCAATTAATGATATTTTAGGGTTCACTGCAAACTGCCACACATCTTTCAGCAACTTGGAAAATTGCCACATGTTTTTCATTGAGAGGCCGGGCACAAAATGCTGTTCCTCTGAGGAACACTTTGAATGTGTGACAGTTTTCCAAATTTCCGAATTATGTGTGGCAGTTTTCTAAGGTGCCTAACAACGGGAAGGAACTCTTTCGTTTGTCTGAAATTCTTTTTTTTTTTTATTGGAAATTTAACGACCACCGTGAACAACTCAATGGGCTATAAGCAGTCGCCGGACCCTAATTTAGGGTAACTGGTTCCAGGGAAGGGAGAGAACCAGTAATGTAAGACAAACACAACATCCATGCCTCACCGGGATTCGAACCCGGACCCCTTTGGAACGAATGATCAGAAGCCATCGCTTAAATAATTTGTTCAGTTTTAGCTTGTGAACGCTGAAAACTCCCGATCGGACCAGAAACTCTTTATTTCATATTTTAGGTTTTAAGCAACTACCCCCCCCCCCCCCCTGATAAGTTTCCTCGGTTTGCACATACTCGCAGAGAATTTGTTTAGCTGTAGTTTATATACCTTGAAGGATATCGTAAACAAATTAAATACGAAATTACGGAAATTTTGTGTGTCAGATAACAAATTTCGGGAGACATAGCCACGGAGCAATCCAGAACGCAATATTTATACGGCCTCTTAAAATTTTTCTGTCCAGTTCTCCACTTTGTCTTTGGCCTGGAAATCATGGAAATGTCTATATTTCTTACTGAAAATGAAATATTAAAATAAAATATTTTATGAACAATAGTTGCTCAAGTAGTGGAGAATATAGCCACACGAAGTTTGTTTATGCAGAACAATTTTATGGCACTGAAATTCCAATGTGTTCAGTTCTCCGGTGGCCACTTCTCCGTACCCGAGCTCATCATCTTCATTAACAGCCGACATAACTTTGATTGCTGTTGGAATTTCATTCCGGAAGAACAAACTGTGTACTTTCTGACGAACTGGGGTTAAAGTAAATTCGTCGTACCGTTCCAGCCGTGTTTAGGTTTTTTCCCCCGGGGGTAGAAAATGCACCGTTGCGTCTAAATTCAACCATCATTCTCGCAATGCTGCTACTTGAAACACCAATGAGTTCTGCTGTAAGAATTCTTATTTCATTTTCTGATTTATTCGGCGAATGTTTTTCCATCAATTTAGTAAAAACATTCATAACGATCACCTTAGTAGAGCTTTGTGATGTTTCCCAGCTTTATGCGGCTAAAATACACTCGAGTGACTGGCAGATGCCATTGGAGAAACCCGAAAACACAGAAGAGTGTTAAAGCAATGAAGGAGAAACGCGAAATGCCCTCGGATCGGAAATACTTATCTCGCCCTCTCCCTTCCGCTAATGACCCCCACACCAATAAATATCCCCTGGGTTCACGTCTTACCTCTGACCCAAATGCTGTGACAGAGGACCATCAGTGACGTCACCAAAATGCGAATATCTGTATTTTTTAGAAATGCCGCTGAAACTGAGATCTGAATTTTTTAAATGCACATACACACAACGTATTGAACATCTGTGTACTTTTTAAGTGCCAGTTGAAGCTGGAATACGAGCTTTTAGACTAGAACTATTTTATGCAGTGGAAGCATACACTCTGTAGCCTTCCTTCCATTGCCAGGTTAAGTTTGCCAAGTATAGATGATTTGAATTGCTTTAACATACCACAACATGTTCCACATATCATCTAGAGCATTTCATTTTATGAGAACAAAGAACTGATTTTTATCTCTTTAAATGGTCAACATTTTTATCACACTGAGAAACATACTGATCGCATGCTTCCTTGGGGAGAATGAATGTGATGCAAAACTTTTTCTCTCATTTTTCATGGTTCATACTCCTTCAGAGGGGAAAAAATTCTAGGACTTTTCCATGACACCAGAAAAAAAAATTATATCCTGATGAATATCTGAGTAAACTGAAATTTTACCTAAGTAGCAAGTAAATCAAAGTAACAAGTAAATACAAATCTCTACATTAAATAAAAAGCCAAACTGTTACAGCTACAATTTATATCAATTAAAATTTAAATATTTGTATTGGCAGGGATTAAAAAATATCTGAAAAGTTACATGCCCAGCTGGGCATGTGACTTTTCATAAATCATTTACCTGCCCAGGTAATAAAAGCTAGATACCCAGAAAATTTATGAGGGGTGTCCAATAAGTATACGGATTTTTATTCCTATCAATTACAGGAGCGAAATAAAAAATACATGACGCATAAATATGATACCCACATATGTAATACAGTGGTATGAACAGCCAGTCACTTTTCCGCGTATTTTCTGTTCAGCACAATGCATTTCCTCTACTGATCAACAAGTCAATTCATTCCAGTAGTGAAGAAATCAGCAGGGGTGTTGCAAATCCATTGATGGATGGCAGGCTCACAGATTGTCCATACTCTTATAGTGGTGGTCACAAAGACTGTCCTTCAAGGGACTGAAAACAGGAAAATCAGAAGGTGCCAAGTCCGGACTGTAAGCAGGGTGCGGAAGAACGGTCCACCTCTGTTTTGCAATTTCTGCTTGCATTGGTTTAGTAATATTCAGGCGAGAGTTATCATGCTGAAGCAACACTTGATTGTTTTTCAATGTTGGCCGTCTGGTCCGGATACGCTGCACAAATTTTCTCAGTGTCTTCACATAGGCCTTTGCATTTATTGGGGGCAAATTCAGATGGCGCCATTGCCTGTTTTGCAGTTTTGTCTCCGGTTCGAACTGATGAATCCACGTTTCATTGCCTGTCCATTATGCATCCCAGGAATGTGTCACCCCTCGTCATAGCACTGTACCAGTTCATTGCAAATGTCTAGCCTTTGGAGTTTATGCACCGCTGTAAGCATATGGGGTAACTATCTGGCATAGATCTCCCTATAGTTGAGATGTTCATGACTAATTTGTCCAACAGAAGCTTTACTGATACCCAGTTCCATGGCAATATCTCAAACACAAATGCGTCTGTCACCTTTAATCAAATCTTTAACCTATTTAATCATTTCATCAGTCACCGCCATATTAGGCCTACCTGATGTGCCTCATCTTCAAGGCTTTTGTGGCCAGCTTTGAACTTTATAACCCATTCATAAACACTGGAACGAGACACAGCCATATCACCATACACTGTCAGAAGTCTTCTTGTAAAGTCCACAGCCTTTAAACACTTTTTTTTTGTTAAAAATTTTAAAACTGCTCGAACTGAACACTTAACGTAGACGCCATTGTTTTTGATAGACAGTGCCACCTAGCAGTACCAAGCCGCTCTGCTTTTACTGCGCTTCACGGAAAGTACTCTTAATTGTTTCACGCATACATACGATCATATACACGGTTTTGTATCGATAGGAATAGAAATCCAGATATTTATTGGACACCCCTCATATCTTTAAAGATAACAAATAAAAACCCTAATTTTTTTAAGTTAAAAAATATAAAATTTGTTTATATGCTTTACATTTCTGTTTTAAGGGTCCCCGCATTCAAAATGCTCAACGCACAAAAGTGTATATCTCTAGTTTTAAGTTGATGATGATGCTAGCATTGATATTTGAAAAAATTAGTGATCCTGTCATGTTTTTTTCGTTAAAGTTTTTGACCTTTGTCACTGAACATCGGAGGGTAGTTCCATCAGAGGCATGCATCCTGTCTCTGACCATAAACAACATTTGGAGCAAAACTACATATGGTTCTAATTTCTGCACCTAGAGCACAATATAATTAAAGTGATACTGTTCTGTTCTTTGCACTCCGTAACAATAATACAACTTCCAATGATTATCAGTGAAATGAAACACGACATGTGACTATCTTTTTTTCTTGTAGAAGGAAATTTTATTCCAAAGTTTTTAAAATTTAGTTGCCTAGACCAGGCAACTAGACTTTTCATTTACGTGCCCAGAACAATAATTTACATGCCCCAGGCATCTTGGGCATGGTATTTTTCCAATCCTGCTATTGGAATCAATTATTTGTATTTCAATCATGTGTACTATGCTCATTTTGTTTGAACACTTTGGCTTTGTATAGCAAGGCAAAAAATACTTGCCTTTATTTGAAATAAACATGGGCTTAATTTAACACAGCACAGAAAAGTCACGAACTGTTCTAAAAAATAACTTTGATATTTCACAAATCATAGACTACAAGCATTGTGATGACTATAAGATTAAGAAAAACATTTATTTGCAACTATTTTATTTCTCTTGTTGACCATGGTTTACCTGTGCTTTGGCTCAGCTTCACCAGAACAAACGGCACACAAATTTGAATATGTTTATCTATGTATTAGAATACTTATGGGCCATTCATAGTGTTCTCCCTAAAGTTTTTTTACAGCTGGGTGGTACTTTAAACGACCCCTTCCTCAATCGAAAAAAAAGAAAGGATGTTTTGCTTAACATGATTGTACTTATTAAATACTTACTGACAAATCATGTTCAACACCTGTAGATTTCAGCCGTTTTCACCAATATTTATGGAGTAAGTTTTCCAATCTTACTATTATGCGTATTGTGAAAACATTCAAGGAAATTTAGCTGGGTGGGCCGCCCAGTAAAAAGGCTCTAGAGAGAACACTACATTCGTCCTGAAGGAGTTGAGAAAAAGAACAGTGAAATCTTGGTCGACAACAGAAATATTGTGAATAAACGTTGTTATTCTAAATACCTCCGACACTTATGATTGAATTATGAGGAATAATTACACAAACATTAGTACCCACGTTAAATTTTAAATTAGCAGTGGAAGGCCAACAAGTATATTCAGAATTCTTAAGCCACGCAGGATAAACAATCTTTTATAAGTATATGATTTACGAAAAAATGTACACTTACCATACTTTCTTTGTAGGAAGTTTATTATATTTCACACGTTTTTTTTATCTGTTCATGACATGAACCTTGTGTACCTTGATGTTTTTCAATTCTTCAAAGATAGTTATTTATAAATTACTATATTATCATTAAAAATAATTTACATGCTTAAAAAATCAGTGCTAGTATAGAAATTTACTTTACCTTAAAACTACGTGGTCGGTTAAAAATCTCACTTATTACTCAATTGTCAAAACTGTTAATATTTAGAATTTAAGCTAAATTTATGTACTTAAAAATATCTATAATTAAAAAACACTTAAGATCGATAAACAAGGTACTGAAGTCACATCACACATTTTGACATCCTAACACTAGAGTTGCAGAATGTAGACATACACGCATATGCGGACAGTTTCCAAATTAGCAGATAGTTTTTGCTTGTAGATTGAAAAAAAAAATTATTTACTTGAGTTAAAACACTTACTCAAGGCTTTACTCAGATTAACATATTTAATTCTATTTTAACTAGGACTTTCAATTATTTTTCACATCTTCTAAGTTCTTTTCTTTTTACAGACATTTCTGGCCTTTAGATTTTATCAAGGCCTCTTCTGAATGTATAGGAACTGTATCAAAACTTTCATTTACGCAGAAAGAATTTAAATTTTATTGCCAGGTTCCTTTTGCAGTTGCCAGTTATTAAATTAAAATATTTGCCTTATGTATTTTGTAAGTCTACTATTTTTGAATTAAGTTGTTGAAAATGCTATTTATAATATCTCTTGCACCTCCAAGGCTTTGAAAGCTTAGCCCAGAACGAAGCCTTCCGGTGGAGCGTGAAAGCTCGGCTTAAGTTGTGTATTAGTTTTACACCATTAGAAGGAAGTGTTTTATAGTTTATGCTATTTATAATTTTTGAAGGTTCATTAATGGAACTGTTTTTCTAGATATAAAAACTTTAGTGTCTTGTTTTTATGAGGTTCATTATCCAATATTTTAATATTTTGCCATAAAGGTCCATTTCATACACATTGCTGCTCATTCAATTATAATGTACTTATTTAGTCCTCACTGGATTCTGTAATGTTCTAATAATTACTTATTTTTTTATTAATTTTTCTTTAAATTACCTTACTCGGTTATCATGATTCGCAGGCTTGCAGCAAGTTTTCTGTTTCAATGGTTGTGTACGCAGATAAATTTTAATTTTATACAACTGTGCCTAACATTTTGTAACTAGTTTTTGAAACTTCACATGGTATTATTTTCAATAACCTCTTGTGGTCACACACACTTTGAAATACTGCTAATGGCAAGTGTACCCTCACCACAAAGCCCACAGTGACATTGATGCACAGAATGCACATGCAGTTATAATTCTCAAAATCAGAGATTTATTCTCCAAGTGCACATTTGCCCAGGATCACTATAAACATATTACAAAGTTATACTGAAACTCAACGTGCCACCCCTAGGATCCAAACAGATGCGCTTTGTTTTAAACATCCCTAGATCTCTTCACATATACTGCCACACCCTTGGGACCCACCCACCAACTGTCAATGTATGTGACTGTGCCAACCTGCCTTTCCCAGCACAGCAGCAAAGACTGGCTGGAACCATCTCAGGGAGGAAAAAGGGGGACCCCTGCTGTGTTATCTCCCTCTTTCTTAAATTCCCTGCCTTTGCTTGGGGGGGGAGGGTGCAACACTGCAAAACCTCTTTCTGTTTTCTCCTGTCCAACTTGTACCTTCTTCCACCATTAAGATGCCTCAAATCAAATTACAGTAACATACATACCTAGCACCCTCCACCCCACCCCCTCTCTCTCTCACACAAGCACCCCCAGTGAACTTGGTCTCTGAGCAGGGAAAACAAAGTTCTGTTTGTTATCACTTCCAACATTTCTTTCTTCTGAATGCTGGCAGTGACTGATTAGCTTCTTAAGGTGACTAGTGTCTTAATGATTGTTTTAACCTTGGCTGTTTATTCAATTTTTCACATATGTCAAAAATGGCAGTGACTACAACAATACATATGTATATACAGCATTTTGATGCATGAGGACCCAAAATCCAGAAAATCTGAAATCGTTTGGTCCCAAGCTTTCTGGATTTGGGGTTCAGTCCCATACTGTACAACATTTGGAGTAAAACTACATATGGTTCCAATTTCTGGGCCTAGAGCATAATTTAATTTAAAAAATGATATTCTTCTGTCCTTGGCACTCCATAACAATAATACAACTTCTGGTGATTAGCAGTGAAATGAAACATGATATGCAATGCTTATCTTTTTTTCTTGTAGGGGGCAACCAGATTTTTTAATTACCTACCCAGGCCAATAATTTACATGCCCCAGGCATGGTATTTTTTGAGCTGTGCATTGTGATAATCCTTAAAAGACCCTGATTCAATCAAAGATGCAAATCAGTGCATTTTAACATTAAGAAGCTCCTTTGAAGCAAACTTGCAGGATGACAATATTTCAAATGCATTTGCTGAACTTGTTAAACTAGATTGCACTCTGGAAATAATTTGATTGAAATCTAAAACATAGGTCTATATGAAAATATTCATTTTAAAAAGAAACTGAGGTATATAAAGTGATTTTGTTTAATGCTATTAATTTCCAGCTGAAGTTTTAGGTGACTAACCTATTGTGCAAAGTACATTCCTGCATTTAATGCATACCAGAAGCTTCAGAAATGGAAATGGCCACTTTGACTTGCAGTGTGTACTAAGTTTAAAACATATAACAGCATTTTTTTTCTAATTCACTTGTTTTTAATTTAACGCTAATTGCGATTTTTAGTGAACCAATTTAATGAAATTTGGCTTAGTTAAAAATAAGTGACAAATTTTATATACCACCACCCTTGATTTAAACACTACAATGTTATGCAACAAATAGTGGTGGTACATCATCAAGGGTTGACTATATTTCACTTAGAAAAAAGATGAAAACAAAAGCTAAATATTCAAGTCCCAAGACATTACCAGAAATGAAATGAGAAAAGATATAGAACACACATCATTGAACAAATATAGGCTCCTAGTCTTACTATAAGAAATTTGAACTTTTCAAAATGGCATTCATTTGCCTTCACACAGCCATTCAGTCTTTGTGGCCACTCATCAATAGCTTTATGCAGGGCCTCCACGGAGAAAGCTACTACTGCCCGCACCAAAGAGCGTTTGAGACTCTCAATACTCTGGTGTCTCTTTCTGCAGGCCATGTCCTCCAGTGTGGCCCACAACTTGTAGTCCAATGGGTTGAGGTCTGGGCTGCTTGAAAGCCAATCAGATGGAGAAATGAAGTCTGGCAAATTCGCTTGATGCCACTCCTGGGTTGACTTGGCATTGTGGGCAGGTGCGGAATCCTGCCGAAAGCTCTATTGTCGGTTTTGAAAGAAGGTACGAGACATTTTTTACCACTGGCTCCAAAACCCTGTCCTGATAGACTTTGGCGGATGTTTTCACTCCTCTCTCACAGAAATGGAGCTCTGTGGTACCCTTGTTGGAGACTCCCCACCAAGCCATGACAGAAGCAGAATGATGGCCCCTTATGATCCTCGGAGCTTTCTCTTGAGCTTCTCATGTGGTTGACGTATACAGTTCGGCAGTAGAAAGCTTCTTCAATAGTGAAATATTTTTCATCAGAGAAAAGGATCTGTCTGTGGCGATTGTCTATATAACCCTGCAGCAAACATTTCACTTTTACCACCCTCTGCTGCTTCAGATGTGGGGTGAGGAAGTGCCCTGCATTCCGCCAGTAAGCTCTCACCCTTAGGTCACTCCGCAGCACACGTGACATCAACAGTCTTGAAATGTTTAGCTCACGATACGTCACCGATTCTGCCACTGCTTTCACCAGGCAAGCAATCCTGACGGTATCTGGCCAACACTTTCTGGGGCTGTCAGCGACAGTCCCAAGGAACCTTTTATGGTCTGATAGACAAAAATTCGGCTGATGTTCAGCATGTTGAAAATCTCGGAAGCTGATTTTCCAACTTAGTGCAGTGCTATTACAGCAACACGATTCTCATAATCGCCCCACTCCAGGGCAAGTACTTAATGAAACACATGATAAAAATGTGTGTAATATGCTGGTGATGTCACCCACATTATTTTCAAAAATCATCTTTGTTCCTTACGTGCTCCAATTCCTTGCATTTTTATGTCTACCATCGCCTTGAAAAAGCCTCCCAGTGGAGTGAGAAAGCTTGGCGAATCTTTGTGCTTACTACACCAAAAAAATAAACGGATTTATGTGCTATATATGCGCCTTTCGAGTATTCACAGTCTAGTATATTTTTAATAACGTTCCGTTATCTCCTCTATGACTGAATGCACAATGATTCATTAGCTGCTTCATGCCTTCTGGTTGGTCGGTGACGTTGCACACCGGTTGCGCACCACCTGTTCAACGTTTGTAACAATATTTATGCAACATTCCGTACATTCCTAATAGTACAGCTTTTACCTGCTGGAATTGGTGAAAATTTTAAGTAAAAGGTGCAAATGTCGCACACAGGCAGAGTTGTGTAATTGAAACAGAAAACTTGCTGCAAACCCGCGAAGCGCGAACGACAATAAAAGATAATTTAAAGAAAAAGTAATAAAACAATAAATAATTATTAGAACATTATAGATTTCAATGAGAACAAAATAAGTACATTACAATGGAATGTGTAGCAATGTGTGTAAAATGGACCTTTATGGTAAAATATAAAAATATTGGGTTATGAACCTCATAAAAACAAGACTAATTGAAAGAAGTTTTTATATCCAGAAAAACAGTTCCGTCAATGAACCTTGAAAAATTATAAATAGCATTTTCAACAACTTAATTCAAAACTAGTAGACAAACAAAATACATAAGAAAAGATTTTAATTTAATAACTGACAACTGCAACGGGAACCGGCAATAAAATTTAAATTCTTTCTGTGCAAATCAAAACTTTTCATACAGTTCCTACACATTGAGAACAGGCCTTGATAAAATCTAGAGGCCAGAAATGTCTGCAAAAACAAAAGAAATTAGAAGATATGAAAAATAATTAAAAGTTTTAAGTTACAATAGAATTAAGTACATTAATCTGAGTAGTCTTGAGTAGTGTTTAAATTGCTGTAAATAACATTTTTAATTTTTTGTTTCAATCTACAAGCAAAAAGTATCTGCAAAATCTGCTAATAATTTGGAAACTATCCAAGTACAGCGTATGTCTATATTCTGCTACTTTGCACACAGGTACTATATGTTTATAAATTAAGGCCTCAATCTATGTCGCATATAAACATTCGAAACATAAACCTCTTCCTCATTTATGCAATGTATCGTACGGAACATTTTCTTCTTCAAATTAATTTGCTTTGTGTTACTAGCATCCATGATGCTAATAGTTACCAATGTAGAGCTGGACATTTCTAGGAACATTACTAATAACATCTCAACTGTGCAAAGTGTTTCCCACACACTGAAGTATCAGAAAAAAACCATAAGGACTATAACTACATAAACAAGTAATAAATCAGAATGTTGAATAGTTGAAGTAGATTAAATGCCTTATTCGGGACTCAATCACAGCCTACCACCTCACATAAACGTTCACAATCCAGCACATAAGACCACTGTGCCACACGAAATGTGTACCGAAAATCATGTGCATTCTTATCAAACAGGTTCACAATCACTGACAATGTTCTTATGTGCAATCTTTTAGAAGTTAAATGCGATCAATTTTGAGGAGATTTACAGATGAATTTATTCTTTTGGGAAATTCCAGTTATATCTTGCATTGGTGACTCTGGGAAATTAATTTCATTGCTACTGAAAAAGGGGTTTTATTTTGCACTAAGGTGCACTTCCTCAAAGAAACAACACCGTTATACAGGGCGATTCATAAAGAAGTATACAGTTTCAACGCACTATAAAACAAGAACAATGTAAGATATTTTATGTTACCTGTAACAGAATTGTAGAGGAATGTTTCAAGTTTTTTAGAGACAGTCACAGATGTTTTATGTGTGCACCCAGGGTGGGAAATTAGCTGTCGCCAGGAGCAAAATGCAACCATAATTTTACGTTTTTCGACCAGTATTTTAAACCTGAGAGCAAATTCATGACTGCATAATTTTTTGATTTTTCGTTTTTAACATGCGTACGTAGTAATTTTCAAATGAGGTATTTATGTTTCTTTTTTTAAAAGTTCCCTGTGGTGTGTGGTTAAAAGTATATTGGGGTAGGGAGAAATAAGTTTAGCCTCGCTGTTAGCATGTGCTGAACTAGGGGAGTGTACGTAAAAGTCCCGTGAGGAATGTAGGTGCTTGCTACTGTGACCTTCGATGGCACTACTGGGGGTGGGGAAGGGGAGCAAGCCTTAAGAAAGGGATGGGGGGGGTCAGCTTCAGAGGTAGAGTGTGGGGGGAGGAGAGAATTGTAGGGCATTCTAACTAAACAGCCTGTCAAAAAAAAAAAAAATCTGTGTGAATTTTCCACGTAACTGGTAGAATATTTTACAAACACCATAAATCATTGATACGAAAGGCCCTCCAAACTGCTCCTAAATTGGTTAAATACTTTTTAAACTAGACATGGAAAATTTTATTAAGAATTTGTTAAGCAGAGAAGTACCGTATTTTCTGGCACATAATCCGCGGATTATCTGTTCCTATAAGTTTTAAATTCTAGACACCTAGACACTGCCGATTATACGACGGTGCATATAATGCAGAGCCCCCCCCCCCCCCCCCGCGCAAACTTCAAAATGAAGCTTTAAGAATGCCACGTGTTCGACGATAATATGCAGTCACTCCAACATATCTCCGCTTGCCCCTTGGCTTTGGCAAAAATGTCTGTGTGTATGTGTGTAGACATTTCCTCTCTGGGAAGGGATTGCTGCTTTGTAAAAGTTTAGAGGAAACATTGCCTTCAGCAAAGCGCGTTGACCTTGAATAGGGGAGTGCGGTTTCCATTCCATAAAACAATGAGACGTGCAGCTCTGACCCGTGATGTCACCCACCACTACCACCACACCACCACACACACACTCTTCCCGAATTTCCAACCCCACTCCCACTTGTTTATTTTCCTTTACTTCGAAGGCACTTCAGCTCCAAGACTGGAGAACTTCGACACCATCACAAATTGTTTACGATATGAAAACCAGCGTTTCAGTTGTTGATGTAATTTTAAACATTACTCAGAGTTACAGCGCGATTGCCACAGAAATTAAAAATACATATCACAACCGTTTGAAAGTTGCGGGGTATCATAACTTTTTTTAATTTTCAAAAAATTTCACGATTTCATAAGTTTTTTAAATTAATTAAATGGAAAGAAAGTGTATTTTTACAGTACAACCTCGAAAATCCGGCATCGACAGGACCGGATGAGTGCAAGATTTATGAAAATTCCGGATTTCTGAAGCCATCCAAAAATTGCGTAACGGGCGCTACGTAAAGCACGTACTTGCACACAGCAGGTCACTAACAAAATTTTGTGTTTTGTCTTATGGCACTGACTCACTTCCTTCCCTGGAACCAGTGCCCTAAATTAGGGACGGGCGAGTGCTTATAGCCCATTGAGTTGCTCACGGTGGTTGTTAAACCTTCAATCCAAAAAGAAAAAAGAAAAATTTGCGCGCCTACACCTTATAAATATGGAGGGGTTGCGCTGCCGATTGCATTCTTTGCAATTTGCGAAAAAGAAATCGTTTTGGCGATGGGGAAAAAAGTGTTGGTGAAAATATTGGCGATTACTTTTTTGTACTATATATTGTAAAACTCTGTTGTGGATTACATATCTGCTTTTTTTTTTTAACTTTTACTATGAATTTTGTCTGCGGATTATACACACATTTTTTCTCTCACGCTGAAATTTGCCGTCTGCAGATTTATATGCTGAAAAATACGGTACTTAATAAAAAAATTTGTGGGTAATTAAAGTATTTTACCGATTCACATGAAATGTTCAGGGTGGGCTTTTGTTATCTACTTATCCTGTGTATAAAAATTTCAGCCAGTTTTATTAAGAATTCGTGAAGATAGCTTTCCGATTTTTTTTTTAATCTAGTTCTATAGTTGAACAAAGTGGGGAATGTGCTACTGCCGAAGCCGGTTTCTTGCTGGGCTGGCTGGGGGGGGGAGAGAAGGGGTACATTGTATGTGCCCACTGCTCTTGTGGGGTGGGAAAGCAGAAGATTAGGGAAGCTTGCCATAGAAAGGTTGACCCATTTGATCTTCACTTGCTGGAAGTAGAGTACTTTGCGATCTCAAACTAGTAAACGCTCTTTAGTTTTATTCATAGTCCTTCAAGTCAGAATTTGCTTCCCTTTGTTACCGTTATTATTTCTGCAAGATAAGCAAAAGAAAAATTAGTGAGTTTTTCTTTGTATCTACAAAGAAAAGTACTGTTATTCCTGAGGATGTTAATACAAACAGTAATCAGGATGATTTAGCTGTTGAGAGTTCTTCTGCCCAGAAACACCAAACTGCAATGAAGCGAAAGGATGAAAGAAAAAATGTGGGTGAAACAACATTACTAAAATGGAGAAAGGAATTTTCATGGCTAAGAATTGAAGTCAAAGGTAATATGAAGTTTATGTATTGTTCAGTACGCCGGGAAAATAACAAAGCTGAAACATCGAGAAAGAGAACTGCTGCAACAACATTATTTGTTGCTGGTTCTAGCAACTTCAAGCATGAATCTTTGGTTAAACATGAGAAACCAAGAATTCATAAGGATTCATGCCAGATAAAAATTGTGAAAGTGCAGAATTTCATCCCTAAGGGAGTCAAAAAAAAAAGGTCAAATGTGTTTTTACAGGGATAGACTGGGTGAAAGTCAGCTTGCTGGGGTATTACTCCGCGTGTCAGAGCAACGCTCGTCAGGTGATGCCTCACACCTGCGACTTAAAGTTGGCTCACCCATCATGTTGCTTCAGGATCTCGACCCAAATAGTTCCTAGGTTATGTAATGGTACAAGTGTTATGGAGATTTAATACTAGAATTTTAGGCAAAGATATTAAATCCCATCTTGCAACTTCGCTTTAGTGCTCCATTTTCTTTGTTTCCACGATGCGTAAGAAAATTTTGTTGTGTCACCCGATATTAATACATCACAAGCACGGTTTACTAAGAGACGCCAGTTTGTCGTATCTTAGGGTCTGACTGAGCCTTTGTATTTCGTAGACGCATTGGTATTGTCCAGCTCATTTGATCTTTGCTTTCTTAATTTCAAAGCAGCTGACTGAAAGCGCAAACCCTCTTAATTTCTACCTCGATGTTTTGTTTAAGTCGACACCGGCATTTTCCCCATGGGTTTTGCGGAAGTAAAGGGGAGAGTTTGCATGGGGGACGGGGAGTTAGGACAATCTACTCGGGGAATTGAAAGCAAGTAATCGCAAAGAGGAGGCAAGGAAACGCCTTAGGTGTTAGGAGCCAGGTCTTAAGCTGACCAGGGGAATGGAGGTTTTCTCCACAGGCACGAAACGGGACACAAAGGAATGACCGAAGGATTTAAGGAAGGAAATTTTAGTTTCAAAGGAACGGGGAGGAAGAATTACTAAGCTGAGGACAACCTTTCTGTGATTAAGTAGAGAGAAGAATAAAGTGCTTTTTAAGAGATTTAAAGGGATTGCATAAAATATATGGTAAATTGTACTTTAGCATCCTAAATTATTTCGTCGGAAAAATGTAACTTTGTGGGAAAAGCGCAACGTACAATTTTTTAAGCATACAAAATAATGGGGAAAGGTGCAAAAATATAGTATTTGTAGATAAAAGGAAATAATTTTTCTGAAGTATTAACCTGCAAATACGATGGTTTGCAGCAGTTGGTGCGGGAGGCTGAAGCGATGCTAACGGCCACCACGTGAAGGCTCCGTGCGTCGGACCGGAGTACAAGTTGGTAGTGAATACGCGGAAGAATGCAAAAGGAGTGGGGTGTATTTTTCGGAAGTGTGTGATGCGTCGTGTAATCGTGCTCAAGTAGAAGTAGTTCAAACCTGTTTTATTTTATTTTTATGAAGATATGTGCAGAATGTCGTTAGTATTAGTTTTACAATGTCTCCGAATGGAAAGAAAATAAGGAACGTAAATGAATTTATGTACGACAGAAGTTTTGAGGTAGAAGTTTTGGTTCCGGTTGAACCCAAAGTTTTGGTTATGGTTTGAAAGGTGTGCAGGGGTAGGTGATTTCTTCAAGCACTTCATTTGTAGTTCTGCTGTTATTTGGTACATTGTAGCTGACATTTTCCCCTCGTGAAACTGATATTTTTCCAAATAAACGATTTTCTTCAATTCAGATATCGTACTATGGCAGGGAGGCCTACAGCTTCTTGTGTTGTGCCAGATAATGAAATTTTAAGTCCTGACAAATTCCAAAATGAAGTGTGGAGACACTATTTAGTACTTACGCTTTCTCAAAATTACCCATAAAAAAAAAAAATTTACAATGCTGCTAAGACTGACCTCTTTCCTTCCGTGTATTCTTACAAGATGCTTTGATGACTACGTACTGCTTCCTTCTGTATTCTTTCGCCCATTACTTACCCTTCTCAACGAAGCTTCCATTCAACGGACTGCACCTGACGCCGTTGCCGCTCCGTCGTCCTAGGCCTACCGCATGTGCTCTTTCAAACCATCGTACTCGCAGGTTAATACTTCAGAAAAATTATTTCCTTTTATCTATAAATACTATATTTTTTTTGGTTAACCTTCCAAAAGTGGCCCGGAAAGTAGTTATCTAAAGCGACGATAGACGGCAACACGTTATCGCTAAATCGTGAAGCGAGGCGTTACGTTGCGAAAGTGTCAAAAGAAGTGAATAATATGGATGAAAGGTGGTCCTTAAAAGGATTTTTATGAATGTAAATTGTGCCATATGTGTGAAATATTTATAATGACGAAAGAATAAGTTTTCCTCATGAAATGAAACTGCCTACCTAACAGAATAAAAGTTTTATCTGCCAGGAAAGAACTGCCTGATCGCAGGAATCAAGACTTCAAAAGCAATGTTCTGAGGAAAGAAGGCAATTCAGTCGGAATAAATGTACAAAAAAAGTACATTTTTTGGTTACCCTGTGTTACTTTATGTTTCAAGGGACGCCAATTGCTCTCGACTCCTTGTGTATGCGCCCCTGTGATGGGATCAATGAAGTTAAGGGAGTGGTTGACAGTTAAATGAGCGTAGCCACAGCTTGCGATATGCAGCCCCCTAGTCTGTCATAATGGTTGTTCCTGGCTCCACGTGTTTTAGGAATAGAGGTTTCCTCATCCTTTCCAACTTCATTAAAGAACCGTTTCCAATTCCCCATATGACAGGAGCAGAGATCGAGAAAAAAAAAAAAACTTACGTAACAGAGACGGAGAATTAAGTTACGTAAGTAGCTATTACGCATTTCACGTGAAAGTGCGAAGTACAGATGAAGTGCTACCGTGGCACCATCTATTATTGCTTTCGTAACTAAGTCTCGGCCGAGCAGGTCACTTTTGGAAGGTTAGCCATTTTTTCACCTTTCCCCATTATTTTGCATGCTTAAAAAATTTTATGTCGCACTTTTCTCACAGTTAAATTTTTCCGACAAAATAATTTAGGACGCTAAGGTACACATTTACCAAATATATTACTTATAGCTATTTCATTATCTTCAAACACGCAAAACTATGGAAGTTAACATAAACCAGTTAACACAAGACTTTGTGTCAAAATAATGTTGCCGAACGTCATACAAGTGACAGTATTGAGTGGGAAGGGAAAGGGCGATGATGTATTCATTCCATGCATTCCAACATATGTGCCCTTCACTTTTAAGAGATTACAGTTCCCAGTACGGCTGGCATTTGGTATCACCATCAACAAGGCACAGGGCCAGTCAATCAAGTGTGCTGGTATTAACTTGGAGGTACCATGTTTTTTCCACGGGCAGTTATACATAGCATGCTCAAGAGCAGGTTCCCCAAATCATTTGTTTATCTATGCTCTAAGTGGGAAAATCTTTGTCATTTATAAACAAGTTTTATAATGAACACTCCATTCTGCCAGTCAGGCATTCTGAATCACCATCTATAAAGCACAGTGACCCAGTGAAACAAATGCTTACAGTCTCAATGCTGTCCCACAGACAATTCGATATTTAACATTCCACAAGTTTACAAGAACAAAAAATTACAGGCTGTAAAGTGTAAAAAAGTTTTAAAAATAATAAATATTACAAAATTGGGCATACTTTTCTTCTTTCTATCGGAAAAATTTTCATTACAATAATATTCTTGGGACCCAACGAAAAAGGCCAATGCCCACAGAGAAAAAGGGGTAAAAATGCACATGATATCTCACAAAAGCTGAGCGTTGTTCATCATGGTAGAATTTTTTTATATAGTGCATTTTACACTGTTACTTGAAAACAAACTATGTCTATCCAGGGTAATGCCGGATACCTCCGCTAGTAGCTTTATATAACTTGCCCTGCCTACATTGATCGTGGGGAGTGACAACGATCAAAGAAACATCAGGTTACGCCCATATCGGACAAGCACAGAAGCATCACAACATCCCAATAAAGGGAATGAATGTCAGAACAAAATAAAACCCTTCACAAATGCCAAAAAAATTACTTTCCAGATGTCACCAATGCAGGAAATACCTAAAATTACCCAAAAGAACAAAGCTGGTTTCTTCAAAGCTAAGTGCATCCAATTTCAAAAATTACCGCCTTGACTAACCGAGGCTTCATGTATTTGTTTTTGTCTGAGCTGTTGTTTAGAATCTAAAGACCTACACCGCACTTCTTTAGTGATAGTGCTTTACCATAATATGATCTCAGAATATTCCAGAAAGTCTAGCTTACCTCTGAGGTCTGCTTCCGGAAGAAATCACATTTCATACACATTATTTGGTTTCCGTCACTGCCCTTTACTCTGTGCCTAGATGTCTTGGTCCCTATTCGTTTCCACCTTCTTTGCTTTCTCGAGTGTTATGAATATTTAAAATCTCAAGATGAATAGATAAAACTTCCATAAAATACAAAGAAGATTAAAGTCGAGATACTACCAGCGAGGCACTGTAGGTCACGGAAAAAATTTGAAGTTCCTAACGAACCAATCCTCCTCTAGCAGCATCAAGTTTTGGTAGACAAACAAAACACTAAACACAAAGTGCACAAAAGACCTGATAAAACTGAAAAGCTTAAAATTTGGACAAAAACCTTCATTAAAATGCTCGAAATTTTTGGCCCAACACTTTGGGCATTTTCGGGAGCTTGGCGATGTCCCCACAGATGTTCGTGGTTCACATCACCATTGGAGTGCAACACTCAGAGACTGCCTTTTCTTCGGAGACACTGTCAGAGATACGTCAAAACCTTGCTGGCGCCATCTGTGTGCAACTATTATCTAATTGTTGATGATCGTAGATATGGCCCTCCTCTTCATATTTTCTTTTTCCTCTATTATTACCTCTTCTTTTATGCCGAGTTTTTTACATGTTGTTCAGTTTCCTGCCAAATTAAATCTTTCCAGTGATTGGATAATTTTTTTCCATAACCTACAGTGCCTCACCGGTAGTATCTAAAATTTAACCTTCTGTGTTTGTATTTTATGGAAGTTTTATCTATTCACATCAAGATTTTAAATACTCATAACACTCGAGAAAGCAAAGAAGGTGGAAACGAATAGGAACCAAGACATCTAGGCACAGAGTGAAGGACAGCGACGGGGACCAAACAATGTGTATGAAATGTGATTTCTTCCAGAAGCGGACCTCAGAGGTAAGCAAGACTTTCTGGAACATTCCAATATATGTTGAAATAACAGAATAGTAGTGATGTCTGGCCTATACATTAGGCCTAGATATGAGCTTGAATTTTGAATTAATAATACGATCTCTTTTTTTAATTTGGGGGTTTAACGACACTGTGAGCAACTCTTATGTAATTTGAACTCATCTAGGACAAAAGATCAGAAGACAGTGCTTAGACCACTGTGTCACAAAGGGAACTTAATACAGTCTAACTCCACTGCATATGCTTTACTTTTAAACTCATTAAACAGAAAATCACCTGTTCCAATTAAACATGTTTAATCATGGCGTCTTCAAAGCTGTTCTTTAACTTAACCAAGATTTCTGCCATTTAGGTGAAAGCTACTTTGGCATCAAAAATATTGTACAATGCTGTTGCGGTTCAAATCCTGAACTTTCTATGTTTCACTCATCGCATTATTTGCGTATGTAATCTGCTCTACGGATGGTCATGAGCAGTCATTTAACACTGCCTGCCTTACATCTACAATGACATTGCACTTGAAACTTAGCACGTTAACGATGACCTGTCTAATTTTCTTTAAAAACTATACACAAATGTTCTTGAAATTTATATTACCCTAGCACTATGCAGTAATTGCTTTTTCCCTCTGTAGAACACTAAAACGCCCTTTTAAAACAATTACTTATTCACGATGCTCTTCAATGGTAATTGGATACAGTAGGTACACATCTTGTTATAAAGCAGCAGGGGAACAAAGACTTCTATTAACAAAAAATATAACCTCATTTCTTCAAAATGTTCACGCAAGGAAAGTAGCATTTGTCAACAACATTCCATAAATTCAAATCTAGCCATGAAATACTCATCATGAGAAGTACTTATTCACCATGCTGTTCTCCAGTAATAAGATACAGGAGCCAATACCTTGCTTTGCTGTGAATATGAACAATGTTACGAATTAACCGAAATACTGACACAATTTCTTACCTGGAATGTTTGTGTAGATCATAAATAAAACATCTGTCATTAACATTATGAATATTCGGTAAGACAGCAAATATTAACTAGCAGATCAACTCGCACGCAGCCGTTGCCGCTCTTGCTGGACACGATTTGGGCTTTGATTTGATCTGTCGATTCACAAAGAAGGGCTTCCTTCTATCGATGAAGACGTCTATCCATGAAACTCGATGTTGTGTAAACAAATAAACTGTTGGTAGTAAGTTTTTTTAAACTGTTGATGTTCTCCTAAATTATAAAGAAGTTAATAAAAACATCTGGCATTTTATAAGCTTTTTCATACTTTTTAATCTCTTCATAATTTGTGTGGACCAAATGTGTAAAATGACTACTGATTAAAAAGCACTGATAGTTCGACGTTTTACTCCCATTAAAAAGTAACAGATAAAACTCCCTAATATTACAATATCAACATTTTGCTGTTTTATTTTTTTTGTAATTGTGAGCTTTTTAAGGGAAGAGAGGATCGTAGCTGAACGACCACCGTTAGCAGCAGAAGTCGTCCGTCCTTGATTTGGCGCCACCGGGTCCAGTGAAGGCAGAGAGTCAAAAAGACAAGCACACCAGCCATGCCTAAGGTGACCAGATATTGGAACACTGATTTGAGGACAAAAGGGCCTGGCGTCCCCAAATCGGCAGTTCATTTGGGGACATATACGCACTCAAAATAAATATGCAAATCTTTTTGTCACAACACTTCATTGCTTCAATAAGTGTGATATTACGTATGAAAATTTATTTCTTAAAAGGATATATCTTGTAGAATGCTGGTAATTTGTATTGACAAAGTAGAATTATGGTGACGAGAACATATTATCAAAAGTTAAATGATTTACCTTGTATATGTGCCGAATTAAAATCAAGCTGCACACCAAACTAATTGCATTGCGAATTTTTCATTTTGCCAAAGTTTTTGGAGAAACTTAGATCAAGTACAGTCGAAATTTTACCGCGCCACTAGTTTAGTGTCCTAGTGCTGGCCACTGACCATTCGTACAAGTGGGTACAGGTTCGAGTCCCGACTGAGACATGGATGGTGTGTTTGTCTTACAGCACTTGCTCTCTCCCTTCCCTAGAACGAATGTCTCCAAATTAGAGACATGTGCCTGCTTATAGTCCTTAGAGTTGGTCGCGGTGGTCGTTAAACTCGGAAACTCGGAAAGAAGAAAACAAAAGTCCAAAATTTGTTTTCACAAGAAGAATGTTGGAAAGTTAGTACAACGAAAACTACTTTTAAGAACATTTTTCATTAGAAATCTAATCAGCTAATGAGGAAGTGTAAATTCGAGGACAAACATCAAAATTTGAGGAAAATTTGCGTCCTCAAAGGCATCAGACGTTTTTGGGGACAGTAAACTAAATTCGAGGACTGTCCTCAAGAATTGGGGACTTCTGGTCAGATTAGCCATGCCTCATCTTTGATTTGAACTGGGACACATCTCGGACGACCAGCCAGAAACCAAATTCGCTCACCACTCTACCACTGAGCAACTGAAAAGCTGTTGACGATTTTCTTTCTTTTTTCGTTTGGGATTTAACGGCTATTCAAAAATTACTCTACATCACGGTGTGCTCTACATCATATAAGTAGTCAAAGAAGGGATCCTCAGGTCCGGACCCCCACCTTGAGGGAATTGGGTACGAATTTAAAGCGATATGTATATTAAAAAAAAAGTTTTTTTTCTCAGTAATATTTTTTTTTTCCATTTTTTGACTTTTAAAGATTTTGGGTTTATTCCCACTTGGAGTATTTTCCAGGAGGCTTTCACTGATGAACCAAACCATGGAACTCCCCTCCCCCTTAAGAAATTTCTGGCTACGCCACTGCTCTACATATCTTATTTTCCCCCGCTATTACTGACTGGCTTTTACCTAGTCAATTTATAACACTTTTGGTCAACCCTTGCCTAGTTGTCCCGGTGGCGCAGTGGTCAGGACGAAGGCTTCTGATCATTCGCCCGAGTTGGGTCCGGGTTTGAATCCCAGTGAGGAATGTATGTTGTGTTTGTCTTACGGCCCTGGCTCTCTCCCTTCCCTGAGGCCAGTGGCCCTAAATTAGGGACGGGCTACTGCTTATAGCCCATTGAGTTAATCACGGTAGTCGTTAAACCTCCAATAGCCGCCCCAGTGGCGCAGTGGTCTAAGCGATGGCCTCTAATCATTCGTCCGAAAGGGGTCCGGGTTTTTTTTTTTTATTGAAGGTTTAACGACCACCGTGAGCAACTCAATGGGCTATAAGCAGTCGCCCGTCCCTAATTTAGGGTCACTGGTTCCAGGGAAGGGAGAGAGCCAGTGCCGTAAGACAAACACAACATCCATGCCTGACCGGGATTCGAACCCGGACCCCTTTGGGACGAATGATCAGAGGCCATCGCTTAGACCACTGCGCCACCGGGGCGGCAGGTCCGGGTTCGAATCCCGGTGAGGCATGGATGTTGTGTTTGTCTTACGGCACTGGCTCTCTCCCTTCCCTGGAACCAGTGACCCTAAATTAGGGACGGGCGACTGCTTATAGCCCGTTGAGTTGCTCACGGTGGTCGTTAAACCTCCAATCAAAAAAAAAAAACCTCCAATAAGAAAAAAAAACAAAAAAACCGTTACATACTGTGTAATGGTATTAATATATTAAAAACTCATTATTTCACTTAAACATGTCTGGAACACGGGTTTTGGAACATTTCTGCCGAAGAATCGCTTTGTACGCTGAGTCAATCTATGAATAAGAAGGTGGAGAAGAAATCACAATGCGCATTAATGTCTCCTTCAAGATTTCGAAAGGAGGATAGGGCCTACCACTGACCCTGGGCCGCTCCAGTGGCGCAGTGGTCTAAGCGATGGCCTCTGATCATTCGCCCGAAAGGGGTCCGGGTTCGAATCCCGGTGAGGCATGGATGTTGTGTTTGTCTTACGGCACTGGCTCTCTCCCTTCCCTGGAACCAGTGACCCTAAATTAGGGACGGGCGACTGCTTATAGCCCATTGAGTTGCTCACGGTGGTCGTTAAACCTCCAATCGCCGCCCCGGTGGCGCAGTGGTCTAAGGCGTTGGCCTCTGATCATTCGGCCGAAGGGGTCCGGGTTCGAATCCCGGTGAGGCATGGATGTTGTGTTTGTCTTACGGCACTGGCTCTTTCCCTTCCCTGGAACCAGTGACCCTAAATTAGGGACGGGCGACCGCTTATAGCCCATTGAGTTGCTCACGGTGGTCGTTAAACCTCCAATCAAAAAAAAAAAAAAAAAAAAACCTCCAATCAAAAAAAAAAAAAAAAAATGACCCTGGCTTTCAAGTCCAATGACCTACGTCTAAGTGCAGTCAGCTTTAGCTCATTAATTTATAACAGCGAGCTTGGTCCCGCGACACGTTTCTGACATCAGTAGAGAGAATTTTGTTGTGACATTTTAGAACTCCCAACATATACACTCACGGGCAATGAAATTTGCGCAGCCGCCTCGGTGGCGCAGTGGTCTAAGGCGTTGGCCTCTGATCATTCGTCCGTAAGGGGTCCGGGTTCGAATCCCGGTCAGGCATGGATGTTGTGTTTGTCTTACGGTACTGGCTCTCTCCCTTCCCTGGAACCAGTGACCCTAAATTAGGGACGGGCGACTGCTTATAGCCCATTGAGTTGCTCACGGTGGTCGTTAAACCTCCAATCAAAAAAAAAAAAAAAAAATTGCGCACCTAGAAGAAAACATGCTACAACCGCGAAACTTTTTTTTCTTTTTTTTTTTTTGATTGGAGGTTTAACGACCACCGTGAGCAACTCAATGGGCTATAAGCAGTCGCCCGTCCCTAATTTAGGGTCACTGGTTCCAGGGAAGGGAGAGAGCCAGTGCCGTAAGACAAACACAACATCCATGCCTCACCGGGATTCGAACCCGGACCCCTTTCGGACGAATGATCAGAGGCCATCGCTTAGACCACTGCGCCACCGGGGCGGCGCGAAACTTTGCAAATAGTTAAAGTGCGTGCTGGTGCGCAAATGATCTACGTTTGGTGCGATTGCGCATGACCGCACACCCTGTGGTGGCGCCGCAAGCACGAACCGGCAGCCTTATAAACCAGCATGTGGTCGATGCCCTACGAAAGCGAAAAGCACCGGCCAACGCAAGCAAGAGTACAGAGCTACAAGAATGTCGGGTAGACGCCGGAGACGTCGATTTACGCAACTTACGAACTTTGAGAGAGGCCTGATCATCGGGCTGAAAACCGCAGGGTGGTCGGCGCGGCGTAGAGCCCGCCACGTGGAACATTCTCACCATACCGTCCGACTGCGTTGGGAGCAGTGGACACCTGACGGCACTGCCACAAGACGGAGCGGTTCCGGACGGACCACCGGTAGAGAGGATCGACGTATCATGCACCAGGCACGAACGGATCCCACGGGGACCCGGTCCACTATACAGGCAGATGTAGCGGCTCCTGTGTGCCCACGAACCATTTTCCGACTTCTCGCGGAAGCGAATCTGCGATCCCAGCACCCCTTACGTGTGCTGCCATTAACACCGGAACATCGTCGGTTCCGTGCGCAGTGGTGCCAGGCCAAAGCGGTAACGTCACAGACTGGCGACATGTGGTATTTAGCAATGAGTGCAGCTTCGTTCTGGGAACAGAGGATCATTGTGACCGAGTGTGGCGGCCCCTGGTCAACGGCACAATCCCAACCTCGCTATCGAGCGCTACACTGCAGGCATTATGGTCTGGACAGCCATAGCCTACGATGGCCGATCAATCCTAGTAGTGGTACGTGGATCATTAACGGGCCAGCGGTATGTGGATGAGATCCTACAGCCCCATGTGCTCCCATTCCTGGCCGGTATTCCAGGTGCGCTATACCGGCAGGATAATGCCCGCCCGCACATGGCTCGGGTTGCCCAGGACTGCCTACGCCATATCCAGACACTTCCATGGGCTTCCCGCTCCCCAGGCATGTTTCCTATCGAGCACGTGTGGGACCAGTTGTAACGCTAGCTGCCGCTGTGCCACACTATCCGGGATTTGGAGCACACCGTCCAACATGTGTGGGCCAGTCTGCCACAGAACAACATCAGGCATCTGTTCGCCTCCATGCCGGACCGTATTGCAGCATGTATCGCCGCACGAGGTGGTGTGACGCGCTATTGAAGATGACCGGACTGCGTGCCACAGATCCCTCTGTAATTGTCCTGCAGCTCTGTTTTTGCCATCATGTGTATCATTCATCTATATCATTACGTCCATAAAATTTCAGTTCAATCCGATACTTTCTTCTTGGTGCGCAAATTTCATTGTTTGTGAGTGTACATACCAGAAAACGTTTTATTATTTATTTATTTTTTTAAGGAATAACGTTTCAGACAAAAATGAAGTTAACGATTATTAATCATAAGTACCAAAATAATTGTTCATTCATTCCAAAGTGTGCAGACAAAAGTGGGCTATTTCTCGAGTGGTTCACCGAGAAAGGTCCTGGTGTCTCGGTGGGTCAATCCGCCTTTGATTCTGTCTCTTGTTTAAATTGCAGGGGATGCAAGCCAAACTTCTGGCTTACATACTTTTTGCATATAGAATCTGTAGCTTGTCTTAACAAAAGACACAACTAAAAATCCTCATAACAGAAGACGGCGCGGTGAGCCTACTGCAGCACTACTCAACACTCCTCACCGCAGCAAAGCAACTGGGACAAAGGTTCCCAATCTGTGCATCGTGACTATAAAGAAAAATGAGAACTTATAATTTATAGTGAAATGCAACATGCAAATTTTCAATACGTGTGCATATTTTAAAGAATGGATTGTAAGAAATGTTAAAGAAAAAAGAAAACACATCATTTTTCTTGTTGTGTAAGCGCTCCCTTCATCTCAGTTCCGGTCTATAATGCTCTTTGAAAACTTGGAGTGATTCTAATTTTGTATTTTAACATTAAAAACAATACCATCTAGTAATGTAGACGACTATTTTATTTTAATATTATACCACAAACTCGAATTCGGGCAATTTTTTTTATTTAATTTTGTGCACAGGGGCGTTGCACGGAAAATGTCATATGTGAAGGGCGGCGCGGTCTCAAAAAGTTTGGGAACCACTGAACTGGGGGATATTTTCAAAAACTCACTGAAGATGGGGAAAATATCAACTTTTAAATAACATCAATGTTGCGCTTAAAATTATTCCTAAAACTGAAAATTTCGGGGTTACGTTATTTGTAAGCAAAATTAAATCACTTTCATAATTTTAATTTCATTTCATTTATTAGTCTTGCTGTTACATATTAAAGTTAATTCTGAACAGTTGTGAGTAAACACATAAATAACAGCAGGGAAAAACAAGGAAAAGGCCTAGAAGAGACCTGACATGTCCTTGATCTCCCTAAGTATAAGTCAAGCCAAGAGCATTCATATAATGGCAAAAAAGAATGCAGAAATAAAAAGAAAGAAAAGAAAAACAAAAAGTAAGATAGAGTAATATATCTGAGATAAAACATGTTAACTAAATTAAATGTCTAGCATGATATTTAATTGACAGCATATCGAGGGAAATATAATGCTAAAGTAATGAAAATTATGAATTGCCCCCTCCCCCTACCCAATCATCATTAAATAAATCCCCATTCCCCTGGTCACCAAATCCTCACCTGGCAAGTCCCCCTGCCTTCCCCCCTCAGTCGAATAACCCCTGTATCAATCAAATTCCCACCTTGCATTTTTGAATGATTATTATTAGTTGTTAAGTTGGTAGTGTTTTAATTTCTTTTTAAACACATTGAAATTATTAATAGATATTAATTCTGCAGGCAATGAGTTCCAGAACTCCAGACCAGAATAACATAGGCTTTGTTTAGTGTAGTTCGTGTTCTAGGTGTAGTAGGTCTCAGCAAAGCTTGGTTTTGAATATTATATCAGTATGTAGAAGTATTAATTTCTATGTGCTCCTGTCCAAAGTTCATTTTAATTCGTTTATACATAATTATCCCTAAGTTAAAGTAAAACAGTTGCTGAATTGTTAGAATATTATATTCTTTCGGGTTGGCTCTGGAATATCTGAACATATTTTGTCCTGGTAAGTTGCCTCCATTTAAGTTATGTTTAAGATCTATTAATCGAATATATTTATTTTGGAGAATTTGTAATTGATTGATGTTAGTAAGTATTGTTTGACCCCAGGATAGTAAACAGTATTCAAAATGTGTATGAATCAATGCATAATATAATAATTTTAATGCTTTAACAGATAGGTTTGTTAGAATATGACTAATTATTCCTATATTTCTGGATATTTTTTTTTTATAAGATTTCTATATGTAGATTCCATTTTAAGTCATTGTGGAAAACAATACCCAGATAGGTAAGATTATTAACTAACTCAATCTGAGTATCATTAAGACAAAAGTTAAAATTAAGGGTTTGGTTGGTTTTTTGTCTAGAAAAAAGTAAAGCTTTAGATTTATTGTAGTTAATTACTAATTCATTAGAAGATAACCAGTCAGTGTACTTCAAAAGTTGAATACTGGATAGGGATATTGTTTCACTAATAGTTGGTCCTGAAAAGAGGAGTGTTGTATCATCGGCGTATAGAATAAAGTTTAAGTTAGATTCAGTAGTGAATATATCGTGGAATAACTTTTTTACGGGTCTTATAGAGGTTATTTTTCATCAAAGTTGGTTGTCAAATTTTCGAACTAAAGCCTAGTTCGTCATCAGGACTATGTCACTGGAGTAGTTGTGAATATATCATTAATATACTGTATATATTGAATCAGGGCTGGATTGAACTTTTGCGGGGCCCAGGGCAAAATTTTATACAGAGAGGGCCCTAGGAAATGAATTTCATAGTTTAATGAAATCATTGTATGAAAAATGAAAATAGACACAAATTATCATAAAGGAAAATGATTATCTCAAATTATTGTGAGCTTAAAAAAAGACCATCATATGGATTGAAAATTCAGAGAGAGTGTAAACAGTTTCTTTATGATAATTTTTGGGTATTTTCATTTTCAGAGACAGAGACAGACAGACAGGTAGAGTGTGAGAGAGAGAGACAGACAGACAGGTAGAGTGTGAGAGAGGGAGACAGACAGACTGACAGGGAGAGAGAGACAGACAGACTGACAGAGAGAGAGAGAGAGAGAGATAGACAGACAGACAGAGAATGAGAGAGAGAGAGACAGAGTGAGTGAGGTAGACAGAGTGAGAGAGATAGACAGACAGGTAGACAGACATTGAGTAAGAGAAAGACAGGCAGACAGAGAGATGGGCAGGCAGACAGACAGGCAGAGAGACGGCAGACAGACAGACAAAGAGAGAGGAAGAGAATAAAAAGTGCTGAAATCTACGACTTTCTTTCTGGAGAGGAGGAAGTTTAGGTTGCTTTATTATCTTAATAAAAACTTTCCTACAAAATGATAAAAAAGATAGCTTTAAGTAATCTGCGTTAGCAAATATTTTTCCATAGCAAACATTTTTGTGTATTGGATAATGACGATCTCTCTTAAATAAATTCATATGTATATATATTTTTTTTCTGGTACATGTTTTAGTGATTGATTTTTGATGGAAAGTGGAATAACTGGTAAATTAATGACTTTATTCACCTCTCATACGCGCTCATGTATAAAAATTGCTTTATTTGTTTATTTTTTTATTTCCAACACTGTTTTTAAAGTCACTGAATGATTGGCCTCCATATATAGCCCAGATACAACTTTGATATTGCTCTTTTTATTTTTTAAATTTCAGTACCAGGTTTACACACAAATTGTTGAGTATATAATAGGGAGTCACAAAATGTGATGAAATTTAATTTCTTATTTCATGAATATGAAAAAGTTTAAGGTTTAAATAAGTTGGGGGGAGGGGGAGTTATAAACAAAAAAACACATTACAACAAGTTAGTAAAATCATGCAATGCATTGAATATGATATGCTTTCCAACATACCAGAAATCGCGCGCAAACTCTCCTCCCAACTCTGACTATCGATTCGTTCAGTATACCTCCGGAACAACATACTAAAGTTTTATCGCAATAGAAGCATTTTTACTCAAGTAATGATGATAATGGCTCTGAAATAAATCTTGCTCATGTGCCATGACCTTTGATCCCATTTCGATGATATTAAAAATAATTGGTTCAGTATACCTCTGGACCAACATACTAAAGTTTTGTCACGATAGAAGCATTTTTATTCAAGTTATGATAATAATAGCTGTGGAATAAATCTCGCTCCTGTGCGCCTTTGATCCTATTTCAATGACATTCAGCATAACGGGTTCAGTTTACTTCCAGAACAACATGATAAAGCTTTGTCGCAATCGAAGTATTTTTACGTAAGTTATGAAGCATAAGGGCGATGGAATGGATCCCACTCCTATGTCCTGACCTTTGATTTGACCCCATTTCGCTTATTTTCAATAGGGTTCATCCCCAGGTTGTCCCCTACTACATACTAAAATTTAATTGAAATTGGATAATTTTTACATGAGTTATCGAGTGGATAGACAGACGGACAAAGCTGGAGCATATACGCTTCTTCAACCTACGGTTGGAAAACGTAAAAATATATTTTTGAGGGTCTTGCGCCCCAAAACTAAAAAAAAAAAAAAAAAACAATAAATATAGAGAATTCTAGCAAAAACAATTTTGTTTTTGTTTTGTAAAGTGCGCCCCCCCTTTCCCCCTGCCCCAGTTGTATTGAATAGTAGTAAACCAAGGATGGATCCTTGTGGAACTCCTGATTTCATACATGCAATAGGTGAAATAAATTGATCAATTTGAGTATTGTGATCTATTGCTAAGGTAGTTTTCAAACAAAATATAAGTCGACCCTCTGAAACTTAGATTATGTAATTTTGACAATAAAATGTTATGATTTAGTGTATCAAATGCTTTAGTAAGGTCCAAAAAGATAGCTAGTGTAATAAAGTTATTTAAAAAAAAATTGTATGATTTCTTGAATATGTAATAATACTGCCAATTCCGTAGATTTATTTAGTTGAAAACCAAATTGATTTTGATAAATAATTTTGTATTTTTCTAAATATGTAACCATTCTGTTATAAAGTAGTTCTTCCAAAATTTTAGAGAATATGGAACGGTTTGCAATGGGTCAATAATTATTAATATCATTTTTTGATCCTGATTTATATTTAGGTACTACTTTGGTAATTTTCAAATCATCAGGAAATATTCCTGTTTGAAACACTAAATTAAAGATTACAAGTAGTGGATCAACTATGATCTCAGCCCAACTATGATCTCAGCCATATGTTTAATTACCATGGGGTGAATATCATCTGGTCCTGGACCAGAACTGGATTTAATTTGTTGTAGTGTTTTTAATAATTCCTCACGAGAAATACTTGATAAGTAAAAAGTATTTGCAGAGTACGATTGTTTGAGATAATTTGTAAAGTTTATATCAACAGTATTTAAATTTTGCTTGGTAGTCAATGGAATTGTTACAAAATGGTTATTGATTAATGTCACTATTTTATGTTTATCATGAATTTTGATATTATTTGAGTCAGTTAGGTACTCTATTGAGGTATTATTAGGTTTTTTCCCAAGTAAAAGATTGAGATGTTTCCAAGTGAGCTTTGAAGAATTTTGTGAAAAAATATTTGTATAATAGTTACGCTTAGCCTTCCTGATTTTAGAGTTTACATTATTTCTGTATATTTTGAAGTTAATAAAATCTGACTGTTCCCTTATTTTAAAAATTTTTGAATAGAGTCTGTTTTTTTCATTGATGCTATTTATTAAAGTATTTGTTATCCAGGGCTTTCAAAATGTTTTATGTGGTTTGTTACTATTAGTAGTTATAACAAAAGTGTTATCATAAAGTTCTTTGAAAATTTTATAAAATGCTTTGTACATTGTAGTTAGTGAGTCATTATTTTCAATATCATGCCAGTTGATGTCACCAAGTTTATAAATGAGTCCAACTTCCTTGCATTAATTAATTGTGTTTCATAATGTTCATGTGTTCTAGTGTACTGAGGGGAGGAATTGTGTATCAAATAGATTGGCAAATGATCAATAATATGATGTTCAAGGATGCCAGAAACAATAGGATCTGCCTGTATATTAGTAATACACAAGTCAATCGTAGTTTGTCTTGTGGGTGTTATTCTTGTTGGGGATAGTATTGTATTTATGAAACCAGTTAATTTAAGAACATTAGGGCTATCCCGGAAGACATCAATGTTTAAATCTCCCATAAGAAGAGTTTTTTTATTTATTAAATGAGAATATTCAAAAAATCATTCAGAATAATCAGGAACTCATCAGAATTTGAACTAGGCGGTCGATACCAAACTGAAAGCATATAGTGATCATTCTGAATAGTTAATATCTCCACATCTGAATTAATAAAAGTGAATTCAGGGACCACAGAAAAGTATTTATGTTGATTATGAACGAAAATTGCACCCTCTCCCCCTCTTGAAGAATCCCTGTTTAAATTAAAAATATTATAATTGTTCAGTTGAAGTGAGTATTCCCCAGGGGGGAACCGGGTTTCAGTAATACAAATAATATCTATGTCTGAGGTAATCAACTGTAATAAGGATTCCAACAGTGTTATCTTATTAACTAAAGAACAAGCATTTAAATGAATCAGTTTGAATGCTGGGGTTGAGTTAGTTGTTAAAATATGATTTAGTTTTTCGAGAGTAAAACAAACATTTGTCATGGATTTGGATTTCACTTCCACCCCTATCCCAATTTAGAATCCCTCTATATAGCCCATGACTGTTATCTGTACCCCCATTTCCATTCCCTCATCTCAAGACTGTGATTCCAAGTCAAGGCCATACTGTACTAAATTCTTCACAGTATAAATTCTTTTTTCTGTTCATCTTCTGTTGCCTTTACATACAAACTACCATTCCAAATCCAAGCATATTTGAGTCTACCCTGATGAACAAGAGTTCTTGCTTGCCAGAAGAGCCGTCTGTAACAAGGGAAATTTTCTTTTAGAAAGATTATGGTTGCTGGCAAACTAGTTTCTAAATCTGAATTCTCAACAAGTTCTTTTCTCTTCGACATCCATAGGTTTCTTACTGACCTGGACCTGAACTGAACAATAACATAGAATCTTGTGTTTTGCCATGTTTCGATGGGAGTGGGTGAGCTATGTCAATGTCAAATTGTTGATGAACTTCTATTTGAAGTTTTTTTTGCCAAGAGGCCTATATGTATAATCAGTCTAGATCAATGGCAATATTTGAGAGATCAAAACCATGGATTTCGATTTTTCTATTACAATGATACTGATTCAGATCATTTAATTCAACTCTCAATGAATTAACCTCCTTTTGGGTGACTTGATTGGTTCTAGTACCAATTTCTAGATTTTTTTGTAAGTCACTATTAGATTGTTCCAATAAGTTACATCTAGAAATAAGACCATCATATCTCTCACTTAATGAATCAACAGTATATTTTATGTCCCTAAGTTCTGCTTTAAGTTCAGGAACAGTGTCAAGTTTTGAATTAATTTCAGTTAAGGCCAACTTCACAAAGTTCTCAAAGTCAGTGCCCTCACTAAGAGAAGTGGGCCCAGCTATGTGTTTTATAGCACTTGCAATAGCTTGATTCCTCCTTCCTGTAATAATGCGAGGTAACTATTATATCGATAAGATATGTGTTTTTCTTTCTTTTTAAAGTAAGATCTCTTCGACACAAAACACACTTGGGGAAGACCAAACAACGAGTAAAGACAGTCAGTGGTGCTCTTTGCTATCAATAACTCACAGTCACTCACCCTAAAATTTTTAGTCACATGGTTTTAGTTCCCTATATCAGGAAACGATATAAAAGTTGAGGAATCAGTTAATAATGAAAGAATCTCCTTTAGCAGTGCAAGAGTTAGATCACAGTTGGTAGCACTAGACAAGTCCCAGAAGTTAACATTGAGGAAGAATAACTGGCAGGAAAAATATTTAATCTTTTTCCATTTCTCCAACACCGCCACCCCACGCTTTAGCTCATATACTAGGAGCCCATGTCAGACTTCTCCTAGCCTCAATGATTCTTACCTGTTTGCCTTGCCTCGTGACTGGAGTGGAGACGTAGCGGCACATGGCGGCCTGGTACAAGAGAGGAAGAACCGAATATTCGCGGTATCACTCGAATGTTCTTTGATGACATAAATATGGGAGCGTTATTCATTTTAAAATGAGTTGGAGTGTTTCTAACGAGAACAGAGCCCCGTTTTAGTGTAGGCGTAAAAACCCCTGGTCAGTAGTTTTTGTAACCGTACATATCCCTCGAATATGAGTGTTTCTTTTTCTCTGGGGTGGTTTTGCTTTTCATAAAGTTTTACATCCGAAGTGGATATACGATCGTATTTTAATTTCAATACAAAAAAGAAAGACAATACTCTGGAAGAAGGAGAATACTCTCAAGAGAAAATAGGTCTATACCTAGTACTAGCATTTTTTCAGTGTCAGTGCAAAATGTGCAAAAACAGGCAAGTGATCTTAGTTCGAAGGAAGAGGGACCACATCAGTCACGAATTATTTTTTCTATTGACACAATTTGGTGCACAGAAATTGCAATTCAATGCTTGTTGGTACAAACAATTTCCATGGCTTGAGTACAGTGTTTCATTAAACAGCGCTTTTTGTTTTCCGTGCCGTGTTTTCTTAACTGAAACAGCGGCTAAGACGGAAACTGCTTTTACCAAAATTGGAGTTTGCAATTGGAAAAAATGTTTAGAAAAACTAAAACTACTGTACATGAAAAAACTCATTGCCATTTTAAAGCCATGGAACTCACGATGAACTATAATACTGCTATAAGTTCAGGTGTAGGAAATGTGGAACAACAACTTGAATGCGCTTCAGTAGAAGAAATAAAAAAGAGGCAGAATTTCTTGAAGTGAGTTATTTAAGTTCTTTTATTGGTAGTAAGGCAAAGGTTGGCCAACAGAGGACATGATGAGTCTCATGAAAGCAAGAACAAGGAAACTTTCTGGAAATTCAGCTTTGATTTCTTTTTTTTTTTTTTAATTGGAGGTTTTAACGACCACTGTGAACAACTCAATGGGCTATAAGCAGTCAGTCGTCCGTCCCTAATTTAGGGCACTGGTTCCAGGCAAGGGAGAGAGCCAAATTCAGCTTTGACTCATAACATATTGTGAATGGAATTCACTGTCTGTCACCTGGTGCAATAGGAAGTGAGCATTCTCTCAACCTCAGTAATATATGGTTTTGCAAATTTCATAATATGGACCTTCCTGAAGCAGAAGTTACAGCAAACAAAAAAAAAAAAAAAAAAAAATTCTAACAAAGAAAAAATACCAGATACATTGCTAGGATTACTGCCTTGTGATCTGTTTCCAACTTTACACAAATTGGTCAAAATAGCAGTTACAATTCCTCTTACTTCAACATGTTGAGAGAAGTCATTCAGCTACACTGCTGGCCACCCAAAATGCAACACCAAGAAGGAAGCATCCAATTGGCCTGAAATTCGCAGCATGCGTTGCCCGCGAGAGGACATGCAAACGATTAGCATTGCAGGGCATATGCAAATCATGTGCGCCCGGCACGCCACCGAGAAGCACTAAAAGAAGGGTGCACAGAAGGCGGGGTGTAAGTAGTGAAAGTGTGTTGTGCTGCCGGACCTGTGCGTGGGAACCTTCCTGATGCGTCGTCGCAGAATACGGCAGTCATTCCAGAACGTTTCGGAATTCGACAGAGGACGAATAGTGGCTTATGGCGACAGCGGTTTATCGTACCAAGACATCAGCGCCCGAGTGGGACGACATCCAGCCACAGTGAGGCGAGTATGGATTCGGTGGGGGCAGGAGGGACGGACGGACCGACCTGAACGATTGCCGCAGCCGCGGCACACCACCAAGCGAGAGGACCGGCATGTTGTGCGCGGGCATTGACGGCTCGCACCGCCACATCACGAACGTTAGCGCAGGAATTAGGGTGCGTTGCGCAACAACCTGTATCAGCACGTACCGTTGAACGTCGTCTGCAGGAGCGGGGACTTGTCGCACGGCACCCGTTGCTCCGATTACCATTGACGTTACACCACCGGCGAGTGCAGCGGCAGTGGGCCATTGAACGCCGCACCTGGACTACGGAATGGCATGACATTGTCTTCTCCGACGAATCCCGCTTCTGCCTGCAACACCACGATGGTCGGATCCGCGTGTGGCGGCACCGCGGCGAGAGACTGTATGACGCCTGCATTATGCATCGCCATACCAGTCCGTCGCCTGGCGTTATGGTTTGGGGTGCAATTGGATATGACACCCGCATCCCTCTGGTACGCATCGCCGGTACACTCAACAGCCACCGCTACATCTCCGACGTTTTGGAGCCTGTGTCTTCCCCGACCTGCAGGACCTGCCAGCGGCCACGTTTCGACAGGACAATGCGTGCCCGCACGTGGCACGCATCGTGCAACAATTCTTCACGGCCCACCAGGTGTCACGGCTGCCGTGGCCCGCCTGTTCTCCCGATATGTCGCCCATCGAACACGTCTGGTCGCTGATCGACAACCGAGTGGCCCGGTAAGCACCACTCGCGGCTACGCCTGATGAACTGTGGCAACGTGTGGAAGCAGCCTGGACCGACATACCCCAAGCCCACATCCAAAGCCTCTTTGGTTCGATGCCGCGGCGTGTAGCGGCCGTTATTGCCAGCCATGGGGGCCACTCGAACTATTGATGTCTGCGTGTTCCGCAAGTCGCACGGGCCTGTAAGCTTAATCGTTTATCTTTGTATCTGTTGTTATGTGTCCAGTAAATCTGGCTTTGCTATCTTGTGTCCTTCTTGGCTTTGCATTTTGGGTGGCCAGCAGTGTACTTGCGCAGGCTCAAGTCATACCTTCGTTCAACAATGGGACAAGAACAGCTTTCAGGGTTGTCACTTCTCTCAATTCGAAGTGACGAATGTAGGAAAATCTGTTTAGACTGTGTTTTGGATACATTTGCTTCAAAAACAGAGAGAAGGTTACAGTTAGTACACCGTACTTTGAAGCACCAACATGAATAAGGAATATTTAGAAGTATTTCATTTTGACTCTTTAGGGTGCTTAATAATGCAAGAATTTTGCTTTTGATCATTAAAAATGCTTTATTATTCTTTTGCGCATGTAGTATTTTCTTCAGTTAGTGTTTTGATATATTTTATTCATTTTGTTGAAGTTAATCAGTGTGTAATAATGATATATTTTATAACAGTAAAAGATAAGGTGCTTAATCTATATATTAGTTCCATAAATTTTTTTCTGTGAGTCCTATTTTGAGAGAACGGCTAAACGTAAACATATGGTTGAGGTATCAAAATAAAGGTCTTACTATGTAGATGTGCCAGTCAAAGAGAAAAATGAGATTGGGGCAACGGTTCGGGTGTTGTGGGGCGGCCAAGTTCCCATGTAAAGTTTATGGGAGAAGCGTGCGGTTGACATTCGATCGCCTGCGGTTGACTCACGCGCTGTTGAAGGCGGTGCATGGAGGGACTGAGATAGTCCAAAGTCTTCTTTTTCGGAGCGAACCGTTGCGCAAAGCAACGCTAGCAGGCATTCGTATCAAAGTTCTCATCGGAACAGCGAACACTCTCGAAGACCTGATTGCGTTATGCCGTTGGACTGTGTGATGTATATATACAATTTAATATTCATCCGATCCAGTTTATTCACGTAGGTAAGACGTTACCCATTATGTAAAGATGTAAATAAACATTCCGTTGACCATTGTTAGTGAAAATATTTAGAATGTATACTTATTGAGTTGTGCCATCTATATATTCATTCTATAAGGTTTTTTACTGTGAGATCTATTTTGAGAGAACGGCTGAACGTAAAGATATGGCTCAGGTATCAAAATAAAGGTCTTGCCACGTAGATGTGCCAGTTGAAGAGAAAACTGAGATTTGGGCAACGGTTTGGGTAGGGCGGGGCGGCAAAGTTCCCATGTAAAGTCTATGGGAGAAGCGTGTGGCCCTTATCTACATAAGGCACTCAGTTCAGTGTCAGACTTGGTGTGTGCATGGTGTTCAATGATCAGTCCTAAAGTAAGTAAATACTTTATTGCATACCTACCCTTAACAGAATGTGTCTTTCCGCAAAAAAAAAAATGATAATAATAAATAAATAAAACGTAAGAGCCTTATGGAAGGCGTGAGCGATCAATGGGTCGCAACTATATGTCTCAGACAAGAGAGAATGAAAAGTATTCGCAACGCGAATCTCATTCCAACAACATTTACAAACACAGTTGTGACTGAGTGCGCTATCCAGTTGAATTTTTGCACACGATCGAGATGAGTGGACTTCCGCCTCACATTTTACGACATGAAAAAGGGTGCAGTCGTGATGTTCATCACGAACCTGGCCACTACGGTGGCGCAGTGGTCTAAGCGCTAGCTTATGATGGTGATTCGTTCGTGAAGGGTCCGGGTTCGAATCCCGGTGAGGCATGGATGTTGTGTTTGTCTTACGGCACTGGCTCTCTCCCTTCCCTGGAACCAATGACACTAAATTAGGGACGGGCGACTGCTTATAGCCTATTGAGTTGCTCACAGTGGTCATTGAACCTTCAGTCAAAAAAAATAACAAAAAAACATCACGAACCTGGACTATTGTCTTTACTGAAGTGGTTGAATGAATTTGTCAATCAAATGCAGTTTGCATTTGTTGTTTCACATGAGTTTATTCTTTAAAAAAAAAAAAAAAAAGCTAATCGTCGATTCCGAAGGGTTTCGTCTAGTTTTTACTTATTTCTTGAAAATAAGAGTACTAATCGTGACACCTATTGATGAGAGATTTTTTCCTTAAGCCCCCTTCGTCCCCCCCCCCCCCATGTGGCACTTCTAGATACACGCCACTGTATTAAATGTTCTCTGAAGAAGATCAAACGAACTGCATTTTTTTCCTTCGAAATTTCTAGGACGTGTATGCCAAAACGTCCATATTCGATGGCCAGTGAGATGAACTTGTGCGAAAATATTAATACTTCATATCTCAGGAACTAAGTGCGATCTAACGAAGCCGTTTAGTGATCGTACCTGATCTAACAAAAAGTCTAATGAATGGCACAGTTAATTTTTTGAAACGGCGAACGGGGGGTGGGGTAACCCGGCCCTAGCCCTCCCTAAAATTTATGCTGAATAACGCGCATTTTATGGTGGATCTAACGAAAATTGCAGGTGGTTAACTTTGTTCTAACGAAGATCAAACAAACTGAACTGCTTTTCTGTGAAATTTCGAATGCGGTGCAGAAAATGTCCACATTAACGTTTGGAGGGGGATGAACTATAGTGTGAAAGTGCTTCAGTTCTCAGGAACTAAGTGTGATCTAACGGAGCCATTTGGTGATCATACCTGATCTAACGAAAGTCTAATGAATTTCATAGTTTATTTTTCGAAACTTAGAGGAGGGGGTAACCCGGCCTAGCCCCCCTAAAATTTATGCTGAATAACGCGCGTTTGGTGGTAGATCTAAGGAAAATTGTAGGTGGTTAACTTTGTTATAACGAAGATCAAACGAACTGAACTATTTTTCTGTGAAATTTCGAATGCGGTGTGCAGAAAACGTCCACATTAACGTTTGGGTGGGGGGGGGGGCATGAACTAGTGTGAAAATGTTTCATATCTCAGGAACTAAGTGCTATCTAACGAAGCTGTTTGGTGATCATACCTGATCTAACGAAACTCTAATTAATTAAAGTAATTTATATTTCGAAATGGTCAGGAGGAGAGGCTGGCGCTGGGTTACCCCCCCTAAATTTTTTGAGAAATAACGTTTGTTCTATGCTCGATCTAACAAAAATAGCAGTTGATCAAATCTGATCTAACGAAGATCAAACGAACTGAGCCGCCCCGGTGGCGCAGTAAGCGATGGCCTCTGATCATTCGTCCGAACGGGGTCCGGGTTCGAATCCCGGTCAGGCATGGATGTTGTGTTTGTCTTACGGCACTGGCTCTCTCCCTTCCCTGGAACCAGTGACCCTAAATTAGGGACGGGCGACTGCTTATAGCCCATTGAGTTGCTCACGGTGGTCGTTAAACCTCCAATCAAAAAAAAAAAACGAACTGAACGGGTTTTTTTTTTTTTTGTAAAATATCGATGATGGCGGGGGGTGGGTTAATTCGGCGGCGGTAAGATAAACATCCTCGTTAACTTATTTCTTACTATTCCATTTCATCAGTTATACGTAAACTTTTGGTGTTCCTAAAGTGTTCCAAAGATATTTTTTTTTAATTACTTAATAAACGTGTATGCAGTACGTATTTTTTTATTTTTTTTAGAAAAACATTGGATTGCGCTATGTGGTTCACTGTAAACCGCCACACAGGAAAAGTGCCACACAAGAAAACTGCCACACCGGAAGATTGCCACACAAGAAAATCCCACACTGCAAAATTGCCACACAGAAAAACTGCCACACGCTTTTCATTAAGGGGCAGAGTACAAATTGCAATTCCTCCGAGGAACACTTTGAATGTGTGGCAGTTTTCAAAGTTTCCGAATTATGTGTGGCAGTTTCCCAAGGTGCCTAACGATGGGAAGGAGCTCTTTTGTTTGTTGGAATTTCCATGTCGGTTCATACTTAGGGCAACTGGCCACAGAAGTTCGAGGGGGGGGGTATAAAGATTGCCGTTTCCTGGCGCCAAGCGAAAATTGCTGTGTTCAGGAAAGGACAATAAGGTGGGATTTTTTAATAACGCTGCACTTTTACTTAGGCACTAAATATTTACATAACATGTCAAATTTGTAATATTTTTCTTTTACTTAATTAATTCATAGGCCCTACACCACAGCCTTTTTAACAGCTTTTAATCCTCCGACTTTATATTCATAACGCTTACGTATCAAATCAAGTCAACAGCACTGATCTTTTAGTTAGGCACTAAATAGTCATAGGCCACAGGCATGGGCCTTTCTTAACAGTTTTTATTCTATCAGTGTCATATTCACACCGTTTACACATCAAATCAAGTTAATAATATCGCGCTTTTATTCAGGCACGAAATATTTATTCACAGGCCCTAGAATAAAAGCTGTTTATAATAAATATATATAGAATAAATATTTATTCTACCAATGCCATATTCACAACGTTTACACAGAAAATCAAGTTAATAATATTGGGCGTTTTCTTAGGCACGAAATATTAATTCATATACCCTAGGCCTAGGCCTTTTTAATAGTTTTTACTTTATCATTGTCATATTCACAACGTTTACACAACAAATAAATGTAATAATATTGCGCTTTTACTTAGGCAGGAAATATTAATTCATAGGCCCTAGGCCTTTTTACAGTTTTTATTCTACCAATGCCATATGCACAACGTTAACACAGCAAATCAAGTTAATAATATTGGGGTTTACTTAGTCACGAAATATTAATTCATAGGTCCTAGGCCTTTTTTAGTAGTTTTTACTTTATCAATGCCATATTCACAACGTTTGCACAACAAATAAATGTAATAATATAGCGCTTTTACTTAGGCACGAAATATTAATTCATAGGTCCTAGGCCTTTTTAGTAGTTTTTACTTTATCAATGTCATATTCACAACGTTTACACAACAAATAAATGTAATAATATAGCGCTTTTACTTAGGCACGAAATATTAATTCATTGGCCCTAGGCCTAGGCCTTGTTAATAGTTTTTACTCTATCAATGCCATATTCACAACATTTACACA
Organism: Macrothele yani; assembly: GCA_039090855.1. Taxonomy (NCBI): domain Eukaryota; kingdom Metazoa; phylum Arthropoda; class Arachnida; order Araneae; family Macrothelidae; genus Macrothele; species Macrothele yani. Next base: position 69,794,839 of record CM077018.1, read on the forward strand.
CACAAAATAAATGTAACAATATTGCTCTTTTACTTAGGCACGAAATATTCGTTCATAGGTCCTAGGTCTGGTCCTATGAATTAATATTTCGTGCCCAAGTAAAAGCGTAATATTATTAAATTGATTTTCTATGTAAACGATGTGAATATGGCATTGATAAGAGTCAAAACTATTAAAAAGGCCTAGGGCCTATGAATTAATAATTCGTGCCTAAGTAAACGTCCAATATTACTATTAACTTGATTTTCTGTGTAAACGTTGTGAATATGGATGGCATTGGTAGAATAAAAACTGGTAAAAGGGCCTAAGCCTAGGCCTACGGCCTGTGAATAAATATTTCGTGCCTAAATAAAAGTGCAACTTGATTTGATATGTAAACGTTGTGAATATGAGGACACTGGTAGAATAAAAACTGTTAAAAAGGCCTATGCCTGTGGCCTATGACTATTTAGTGCCTAAGTAAAAGAGCAATATTATTAACTTGACTTGATGTGTAAACGTTGTGAATACGACATTGGTAGAATAAAAACTGTTAAAAAGGCCTATGCCTGGGGCATATGACTTTAATATTATATTTAGTGCCTAAGTAAAAACGCAATGCTATTGACTTGATTTGATACGTAAGCGTTATGAATATAAAGTCGGCAGATTAAAAGCTGTTAAAAATGCCGTGGTGTTAAAAAGCTGTTAAAAATGCCGTGGTGTTAAAAAGGCCGTGGTGTAAGCTGTTAAAAAGGCCGTGGTGTAAGCTGTTAAAAAGGCCTATGAATTAATTAAGTAAAAGAAAAATATTACAAATTTGACATGTTATGTAAATATTTAGTGCCTAAGTGCAGTGTTATTAAAAAAAAAATCCCACCTTATTGTCCTTTCCTGAAAACTGCAATTTTCGCTTGGCTTACACAGAACGTTTTCTCGAAATTTGTTTGGAGTTCCCAATTCAATTCTCAATATAGGCCAGAAAACAGCAATCTTTATACCGCCATCCCCCCCCTCCCTCGATCGACATGGAAATTCCGACAAACAAAAGAGCTCCTTCCCATCGTTAGGCACCTTGGGAAACTGCCACACATAATTCGGAAACTTTGAAAACTGCCACACATTCAAAGTGTCCTCGGAGGAATAGCAATTTGTATCCTGCCCCTTAATGAAAAGCGTGTGGCAGTTTTACTGTGTGGCGGTCTTCCGCCAACCAGCTATGTTTTCAGATGTACTGATTAAGCACCAAGACAGAAAGAGTATTTTGAGACAGCAACCAGGAAGATAGGGCAAGCTTAGTGACCGCCGCGACTATACTCGGGGCAAACCTAACCTGTCATTGGAAGGAAGGCTACAGAGTGTATACTTCCACTGCATAAAATAGTTCCGGTCTAAAAGCTCGTACTCCAACTTCAACTGGCACTTAAAAAGGACACAGATGTTCAATACGTTCTGTGTGTGTGCGTTTAAAATATTCAGATCTCAGTTTCAGCGGCATTTTTAAAAATACAGATATTCGTGTTTTGGTGACGTCACTGATGGTTCTCTGTCACAGCATTCTTGTTTGGGTCAAAGTTCAGCTGACAACCCAGGGGATATTTATTGCTGTGGGGTGTGGGGGGAGGGGTCATTAGCGGAAGGATGAGGGTGAAAAAAGTGTTTCCGAGGGCATTTCGCGTTTCTCCCCCTGGTTTCTCCTTCTTGATTGTTGTTTTAAAACACTCTTCTGTCTTTTCGTTTTTTTCGAATGGCATCTGCCGGTCACTCGAGTGTATTTCAGCCGTATAAAACTGGGAAACCTTACGAAGCTCTGCTAAGGTGATCGTTATGAATGTTTTCACTAAATTGATGGAAAAACATTCGCCGAATAAATCAAATGAATTAACAGTTCTTACGGCAGAACTCACTGGTGTTTCAAGTCGCACAATTGGGAGAATGAAGGTTGAATATAGTATTGAAGTACCTCAGATCCATCGGCAATTTATTTCTTCAAATTAAAATACAATTCTCGCTTGGCTTACACAGAACGTTTTCTCGAAATTAGTTTGGAGTTCCCAATTCAGTTCTCAATATAGGCCAAGAAACGGCTATCTTTTCCTTTTGAACTTTTGTGCGCAGTTGCCTTAAACGCGTATGAACCGGCATGAAAATTCAGACAAATGAAAGAGTTCCTTTCCGTCGTTAGACATTTTGGAAAACTGCCACACATAATTCGGAAAATTGCCACACATTCAAAGTGTTCCTCGGAGGAAAAGCAATTTGTGTCCGCCCCCTCAAGGAAAAACATGTGGCAATTTTCCAATGTGTGGCAATTTTCCAAGTTGCTGAAAGATGTGTGGCAATTTACAGTGAACCCTAAAATATCATTAATCACAGAGACCGGCTCTTGTCCAGTACTTATGGCAACAGAGGGTAGTTAAAAATGCATACACATTTAACGGGTATCTGTTATAAAAAAAAATCTAATCAGGGCAAAATTTTGGAACGAACGAAATTTTACTCATAACTGATGACATGATAAAAATACTTTGAATTAAATCCCGCAGTTGGTAATCTTCAAGCCGTTAGTATAAATATATGAAAAATATAAAAAAAAAAAAAAATAGAGAAATATGTGAAAACAAAATAAGGCCACTTTAGACTTCTTCCCGTGTTTAGCAAAGATAATTTCATTTTAAAAGAAAGAAACGTTACACGTTCTGTAACATCTCAAAAAAAAAAAAAAAAAAAAAAAAGATAGAGAGGGAAATAAACTAACTGCTTGTCTACCGGTCTCCAAAGTGCGCGGGGCTGGGGAGGTGGTTAAAATACAGGGGTTTGGTAAGGGATCACGGTCACAGACAGCCAGCCCTGAGGGCTTGTGGGAGAAGCTTTCCGAGTGAAGGTTAATTACACACCATTAGTGCGGAGTAATACTGGGAGTGAAAAGGTCACCGTAGCTTCGGCCTCATTGCCAGGATAGCTTTGCCCCGAGTATAGTTATCTCCCCTTTTACCCTGCGGCGCTCTCAGTAAAATTCCTGGTATAGCCTGTCTGAAGCAAGACAAAAGTGAAAACGACGTCGCGAAAATACGAATATTTGTCTTTTTTAGAAACGCGACCGAAACTGGGATCTTAATTTTTTTTTTAAATATATGTACGTACAACAGTTACAACATCGTTATACAGTATATCCATGTGCTTTTTAGGTCTCAGTTCAAGTTCGAACACGAGCTTTTCAACTGGAACTATATTATGCAGTGGAAGTACACACTCCGTAACTCTCCACAGTCAGGTAAGCCTTACCCCGAGTATAGATGCCAGGGTCTCTAGCACGCAGCAGCTTGAACAAAGCTCAAAGGCATCCGCTATCCGCAGATGCCTGCCTCCCCAGATCTGTGCCTCCCCAACTAAACCTCAAAAGACAACTCCCAGGAGATGTGTTGCGAACGTGTCTTCCAAATTCGACTATTTCTGTTTCGCATAAAGCCTTTACCTGGCGGAAGAGGGAAATTGACCAAGAGCATAATTTCTATTTCGTATATTCCTAAAGATACAAAAATGCAAAGCAAAATAAAGATTAATATAATACATTACTACGTATTTATACTACATAATATATTCAAAAATACCAATCATGATATTTCGTTTCTAAATATGATATGATTGATTGGAGGTTTAACGACCACCGTGAGCAACTCAATGGGCTATAAGCAGTCGCCCGTCCCTAATTTAGGGTAACTGGTTCCAGGGAAGGGAGAGAGCCAGTGCCATAAGACAAACACAACATCCATGCCTCACGGGATTCGAACCCGGACCCCTTACGGACGAATGATCATAGGCCAGCGCCTTAGACCACTGCGCCACCGGGGCGGCAAATATGATATGCATTTAGATTGCACAAAAACAAGCAAAATAAACACCGAGAAAAACAGCTAGTTCTCATACCTGGGGTTTGTAGCAAGTTTTATTCTCCGAGAAGGAAAATAACCAAGTAGATAAAAAGATTTATAACTAAAGAAAAGAAGACAGAGCGACCTAAAAAAAAAAAAAAAAAAGGAAGCATCTGTTTTGGAATATCGTCCGCGTATTTCTTATTTATTTATCGAAGCACTAAATCATGCAGAGTAAAAACAAAAGCGACCATGATATATAACTGCATGTGATTTCGCCGCAAAGGCCAAACAGTACGTAGCCATCTGGGAAAGAAATCTAGGGGGAAAAAATCCAAGGAAAAAAGATCCACGGAAAAAAAAGCCACCGGAAAAAAAAGTCATGGAAAAAAATCCACGGAAAAAAAAGCCAACGGAAAGAAAAGCCAGGGAAATAAAATCCAAATCCAACGAAACAGTTATCCATTTACATGATCGACACAGGGCTGGATTAATGAGGGGGAGGGGGTGTCTAGCTACTTGTTTTTCATTAAGGGGCCGAGCACAAATTGCTGTTCCTCCGAAGAACACTTTGATTGTGTGACAATTTTTCCAGTGGGGCAGTTTTCCAAATTATGTGTGGCAGTTTTCCAAGGTGCCTAACGAGGGGAAAGAACTCTTTTGTCTGAATTTTCATGCCGGTTTATTTGAGTTTAGGGCAACTGGCCACAAAAGTTCAAAGGGGGTGGGGGTTATAACGATTACCGTTTCTGGGCCTATATTGAGAACTGAATTGGTAACTCCAAACGACTTTCGAGAAAACATTCCCTGTAAGCCAAGCGAGAATTGTACTTTAATTTGAAGAAATAAATTGCCGAGGATCCGAGGTACCCTTGGTGCGGGAGAGGAGGGGGGGGGGGTGTACCTCCAACTTCCGTAATATTATATTCTGGGCCGCTGGAGTCTGTCAGTGTATCCAGGATGTTCCCCTTGAAGCGTCCGCGAAGTCCGTGAGCTTCGGGGGGGTCCCCAAAATGTTAAAATGGACGTAGAGCTGTAAGCAATAGTACCATGCTTTATATATTGCGTCTGTACACAACCACGTATATTCAGGAGGGTGGGGTTAATTCACCCCCCTTCATGTTTCTAAGAGCTCTTCAGGGGTAACATCGAGGATACACTGACCGACTCTAGAGGTCCAGAATATAAAATTACGGAAGTTGGGGGTAGAGCCCTCGAAACCAAGCACCTCGTATTCCTTTTACAGACTTCACCAAATTTCTGGGGAAGGGGGGAAGAGCATACGTATTATGTCACTAAACACAACATAAAGCACAGAAATTGCGAGCAAATTTCTACCTTGAACACTTGTCTGCGCTCTTAGAAACTTGTGGGAGGGTGAAGTCATCCCACCCTCCTGAAAATTCGTGGTCGTGTACAAAATCATTATATAAAGCATGGTTCTAATGTTTACAGCTCTACGTCCATTTTAACATTTGGGGGGGGGGAGGGGAAAGCTCACGAACCTCGCGGACGCTTCAAGAGGAACATCCTGGATACACTGACAGACTCCAGCGGCCCAGAATATAATATTACGGAAGTTGGGGGCAAGTGTACCTCGGATCCTCGTCAATTTATTTCTTCAAATTAAAATACAATTCTCACTTGGCATACATGGAACGTTTTCTCGAAATTCGTTTGGAGTTCCTAATTCAGTTCTCAATATAGACCCAGAAACGGCAATCTTTATAACCCCCACCCCCTTGAACTTTTGTGGCCAGTTGCCCTAAACTCGAATGAACCGGCATGAAAATTTAGACAAACAAAAGAGTTCCTTCCCTTCGTTAGGCACCTTGGAAAACTGCCACACATAATTCGGAAATTTGGAAAACTGCCCCACTGGAAAAATTGTCACACATTCAAAGTGTTCTTCGGAGGACCAGCAATTTGTGCCGGGCCCCTTAATGAAAAGTGCGTGGCAGTTTTCCTGTGTGGCGGTTTTCCGGCAACCGCATGGCCCGGGCCTTCTGCCCATAGTTTAACAGGGCCTCCTTTTTTAGTTTTTTTAGAAATGACCTAATCATTATTGAAATTATTTTCATTATTATTACCCAGCAAAAATAGTCTTGCTGGGCCATCACTATGTTGCCGCTGCCGAACCGTCAATAAAATGCCCGGGCGGCCAACAGAAGGGCCAGCAGTTCAGGCCAACTGCTGGCCAACAGTTGGCACCCCATCAGTTTTGCTGGGTAATAATAATACAGTAGCCATCACAGGCAGTAGCTATACCACAACAGGGCCATCAGTTGTCCATCACAGGCAGTAGCTGCCACAAGTGGCTCTTCAGCGGCCCTGCAAGCACGTGCCAGAATTGATGGCTAGCCTAATGTGGTCCGCTAGTTTGCCGGTAGTGGCAGCCGACAACTACGTGACATAACTAGTGGCTTGCCGAATTTTGTCCGCCAATTTCCCAGTAGTAGCCATAAAACAAAATTCAAGGATAACCGCAGTTGCCCAAAGCTACAACTTTTTTTTTCTACCCTTACGAAACTTTTGAATTATAGCACTGCGATGGGGAAATTTTCTCAACAGACCGGAAAAACGCCTGTTTGGATACGAACCAGGGCCGCTGGCGTGGGAGCTGAGCTTTCTACCGACCGGACTAATTTGCCGCGCACGAGCGTGTGCTTGAAGCTGTCTGTTTCGTGCGGAATGTGTAATCGAATGGTTCCCTCTTTCATTTTACAATATTACGAGGTATTTTTCATAAAAGTCAGTTTCATATAATTTATAAATTTATTTTTGCAACGTAACGATAGTTTTTTTTTTTTTTTAACCTTAAGGGAACTTCACTCATTTTCAAGGAGTGTACATACTTAGAGTCGCTTTCAAAATTTTTGTACTGTCCTTGTCGTCTTGAAAGGAGATTGTTGAATTAATATATATTTAACCGGGTTCATGTCACATTCTGTTACATTTTTAGCGTTGTATCTTTCCTTTCCGTTGTCCGAAGCTACATTGTTTTAAAGAGGAAAGGCCGCCCCGGTGGCGCAGTGGTCTAAGCGATGGCCTCTGATCATTCGTCCGCACGGGGTCCGGGTTCGAACCCGGTGAGGCATGGATGTTGTGTTTGTCTTACGGCACTGGCTCTCTCCCTTCCCTGGAACCAGTGACCCTAAATTAGGGACGGGCGACTGCTTATAGCCCATTGAGTTGCTCACGGTGGTCGTTAAACCTCCAATCAAAAAAAAAAAAAAAAAGAGGAAAGATATTTTATTTTACTTATCGTTATTTTTAGAAGCGAATTCCTCCCAGTTTTGTGTATTCAACCCATGGATGAGTACATTATATCCACATAGCGTTGGTTTTTTTCTCTCTTTCAAATAATTAATAAATTTTGTACGCGTATAATTCTTTTTTTTTCCAGCAAACGTTTTTTTAATGGTTTTCCAGGACATTTGTTTCAAGCGGTTTCAAAATTTTTCTTGTTATTCACCCACTCCATTCCATGAATTGTTATCTAGTATTTCATGGCTTAATCTGATATCTTCGTCGACGTGAAATTTCATTAGGAAATTAATTCGCCTCTCTACAGATGATTTTTTTTCTTAACATCCACTAAAATAACACGATGGCGATAGCGTCGTCTTCAACTAACTGGTACAATGAGAGACACAGCAAGTGTTGCTTCTGCGCATGCGCAGTCCCGTTGCTTCCATCTGCTGTTGGAATTGCATTGGTTGCCAGCAACGGGCCAATAGTGGCACTTGCTTGGAGGCCCACAATTCACGGCGATGCTGCAGAGCCATCAATGGCTCGCCAACTGATAGCGCTGCCACCAAGGGACCGCTACCGGGCCGTGAGCGGCAGATTTCAGCCAGCAGTGACCCATCACTGCCAGCTGGTGGCCAGCAGTTTTCCAGCACTTGTGTTTTTGCTGGGTAATACTGTGAAGATATTAATCTATGTTGGGTTTTATTGCACCCTTCTTATTGGCCAATCTGCAATGCATTCATAAAAGGAGTAGTTTCTATATTCACAAAACCCTGTGTTAATCTTCTATTAAATTGCTACCAAACTTCAAAATCGCAATCAGTTTTGCTTTACCTATTGTAAGATTATAAATATTTATTATTATTAATTCGTAGGTTATTAATTAATCAAATTCTGCTGCCTCTGTGGCGTCAATTTAGGAAAAAAGATCCACAGGAAAAAAAAAAGAGAGCCAGGGAAAATATCCAATGACAATTTTTATACGACCCTCTAAGCTTCTTACATAGAAGTGACGCAAATAAATCAGAAAAGAAATTTTTATACGACCCCGTAATCTTCCTACATAGAAGTGACACAAAGAAATCAGAAATACAATTTTTATACGACCCCTAAATTTCCTGCAAGGTCACCCAACATGGAAGTGGACACAAGAAAATCAAAAGTGAAAATTTGTACGACCCCCTACATTTCTTACAAGGTCAACCACATGGAAGTGGACACAAGAAAAAATGCAATTTTTATACGGCCCCCAGTTGCTCGAACCTCCATGGAAACAAATTATGGTGTCCTTGTAATCTTTGAGAAGTGATAACTTTTTTTTTTAATGTATATTTTTATATGACACCCTAAGTTTCTTACTGGTTAGCCTTTGGATTTTATTTCCATGGACTTTTTTGCCTTGGTTTTTCTTTCCTTTGACTTTTTTCCCCCTGGATTATTTTTCCGTTGGATTTTTTTCCCTGGCTTTTTTTTCAGCGGATCTTTTTTCCTTGGATTTTTTTCCGGTAACCCTGGGAAAGCCTACTTTTAGCTGAAAAAGATAATTCGGCAGTTATTTGCGTGCCTTTGCAGATGCCTGTAGTTGGTAACATGTAAAAAGTACAGCATAGAAAGTCCACCGGAGAAAAAGTCTAGGATAGAGAGTCCAACGGAGAAGAAAAAGTAAAGTTAAAAAATAATTCGAGGAAGAATACCCCAGAAAAAAGTCCAACGAAAAAATATCGAAGAAAAAAAATCCAGGATAACAGTGATCTGTGAACAGGGGCGTAGGAATGGGGGGGGGCTCGACGCCCCCATTTGAAAATGAATGTTAATTCTAGAACACGGAGAGGGATGGTGTGTCCTTGTGTGTTAGTGTGTGGGGGGGCTGGGGGTGGAGCTTCAGCTGTTTCAAGTGTCTGAAATCACAATGTCACATTAAGGTCAAATGCAACTGCAGTGTTCAATTTTCGTTGGACGGCCATGAGCTTGGGTAGGAGAGTGAACTCACAAGTGTACATTAGCTTGGTGACGGGGGACGGCACGAAATAAGCAACCCTTCTATTCCCCACCACTGACCTGGCCATTGTACGTAATGACACAGCCTTTGGAATGGAATACAGTAATACACCCTGGACCCAGCCCCGAGGTGTACTGCATTTATGAATAAGAAATATTCCCGAACTACACCACCGAGGCACCGACCACGAAACCGATGCAATCCATTTGGTATGTATATGTGTTGTACTTGTGTTTGTATACTGACTCTATTTCATTTAATCTTTAGACTGTTTACTTTTGCAACATAACTTTTAAAACATTGGTTCCAAATCATGCGCTTTCGGTAGATTAAAGATTTAGATAAATAATTAAACTTTTCTTTTTCTGTACTGTATTTTCATAATATCGTCATTATGCTAGCCAGATATAACGCTTGCAGTGACATTTTCAAGCGCAATAAGAATAAATAAATAAATAAATATATATATAATTTATTTTCTTTGAGCCCCTCCCAAACATTCTGAATTGCTACGCCCTGTCTGTGAGTAATGTATTTTTATGCGACACTAATAGGTGATGCACTTAGGGTGTCCCCATTTACCATTTTGGCTCTCGTGGATTGATTGGCTCTCACATTCGATATATATCTCGTGGATTGATTGGCTCTCACATTCGATATATATCTCGTGGATTGATTGGCTCTCACATTCGATATATATATCTTGTGGATTGCTTGGCTATTACATAACCGTTTTGACTCTCAGATTCGATAGGCTCTCTGAACTGAGAACCCGGAGGAAATTTCCAATGAAATGGTTACTATGTCCAAAGCAATTAATCTTTAGCAATATAAATTGAATTTTCTATGGGAATAAAAACCAGGTATCAAAACGCAAAATTTGTATTTGTAAATTGACATTGAAGTTAGGGGCTAATAAAAATAAATTTGAAGGAAAACATGAAAAAAAAAACAAATGTTAAACACTTCAGTTCTAATACACTGACGGAAAAAAAAAATCCCAACACCAAGAAGGGGTTGTGTTAGATAAACGACAGTTGGTAGGCGGTGAGAGTACGTCTGTAAGATAACGTATATGCAAATTTCGCGCTCGGCGCATACGTGTGGCGCTAGTAACGCCCCTCGGAACATGGAAAGCAGGTTTGCTGTAAATACGCGCTGTAACGTTCGTGAGCGTTAGTTATCGTTGAGATTCGACGTAGGGTGTTGATGTTAGTCAAAAATGCCTTTAAGAAGACGAAGAAGCCATTATCAACAGCTCACGGAGTTTGAACAAGGTCGTGTAATAGAGCTACGAGAAGGTGGATTTTCGTTCCGCGACTTGGCAGGAATGTAGCCACTGTGCATGATTGTTGGCAGCGGTGGTCAAGGGAAGGTACTGCCTCAAGAAGACCGGGTTCCGGCCTGCCACGTGGCACTACTGAGAGGGAAGACCACCGTGTACGGCGTATGGCCGTGGCGCATCGTACAGCGTCTGCGGCAGCAATTCGAGCTGCAGTTGCCACCACAGTGACACAACGAACTGTTACAAATCGGTTATTTGAAGGACAGCTCCAAGCCAGACGCCCTGTAGCGTGCATTCCACTTACTCCAAACCACTGCCGTTTGCGACGTCAGTGGTGTCAAGCTAGAGCTCATTGGAGGACGGAGTGGAGATCTGTTGTGTTTTCTGATGAAAGCCGGTTCTGCCTGGGTGCCAGTGATGGCCGCGTGTTGGTTAGAAGGAGGCCAGGTGAGCGCCTGCAACCAACCTGTCTGCGGCCGAGACACACTGGACCTACACCTAGAGTTAGGTCTGGGGAGCAATTTCCTATGACAGCAAGAGCACTCTCGTGGTTATCCCACGCACCCTGACGGCACAGTTGTACGTCGGTCTGGTGATTCAACCTGTTGTGCTGCCATTCATGAACAGCATTCCAGGGGCTGTTTTCCAACAGGATAACGCTCGCCTGCATACCGCTGTTGTAACCCAACATGCTCTATAGAGTGTCGACATGTTGCCATGGCCTGCTAGATCACCAGATCTTTCACCAATCGAGCACGTATGGGACATCATTGGACGACAACTCCAGCGTCACCCCCAACCAGCATTAACCGTCCCTGTATTGACCGACCAAGTGCAACAGACATGGAACTCCATCCTACAAACTGACATCCAGCACCTGTACGACACAATGCATGAACGTTAGCGTGCTTGCATTCAACATTCTGGCGGTTACACCGGTTATTAATGTACCATCAATTCACATTTAAAATGGCTCTTCTCGCGCTTACATTAAGCTGTGATCTTGAAACCTTAATCGATGAAATATGTTACCTATACAAATGTATTGCCACCATTTCATTATTCTACAACTATTTTTTCGTGGTGTTGGGATTTTTTTCCCCCGTCAGTGTAGAAACCTAATTAATTTTTCCGAGTTATCAGAATAGCTGCCACAAAGCTTCCTATAATGACATTTTTATTTTTAAATTAAAATTTGAATCCCCATAATTAAAAAAAATGCAGGAACATATTAGGTGTGAAAACGCACGCAGGCACGCGCGCGTACACACACACACACACACACAGTTCAATAGAGGCCCGGGCCATCCATTTTTGAGGGGCCCCAGTAAATAAGAAAATGAAGTTCGAAAACAATTCTACAAAACTAGTAGTTCCGTTTTTGACCCCCCCCATGTAAATTAAAAGATGAAAAAGGGCGAAAGCAATGATACAAAACTATAGAAATATACTGAGGCTGTATATTTCTGTGTCTGTAACTACACTGCTGTGCAAAAATTCAGGACGAAGTGGAGAAATAAGCATAACAGCGGAACGAGCAGACAGAACGGACCGAAAGACCACTCAGGAGATAGACTAGGGTCCGGTACGGTAGGGCATGCGCATAAATGCAGCATGACGTGGGGTCGGGGGGGGGGTCGGAAGGGTTTAAAGCACTCGGGCGGTGTACGCTCAGCAATTCGGGCTGCGGGTGGCCTAGTGGGCAATGTTCGTGACTGCCACGGAAAGGGCCTCAGGTTCGATCCCAGGCAGGTACGAACGCTCGATCCACTAAATACCCGCCGTGCGTTGGATGGGCACGTTAAGCCGTCGGACCCCGGGTGCTGGCCCCCGGTAATAAATAAGGGCGTTTTCCTCCCCCTTTCTACTTCGCTTCCGTGTCACTTACCTATCGGGCGCTCTAGCCCAAATCTCCTAGTTTCCTGTTTCTAAAAGTTGTTTAAGACCTGGGGTCAGACACTCCCTTCCTAAAATCCTCTACATAAAGAAAAAAGAAGAAGCTCAGCAATTCGGTGAAAGCTATTGCACGGTGTGCATCGGTTTGAACGACGTCGAGTTGCTGCCACCGTGTGATATGTCCAACAGGCAATCCAGTAGATGACATCTGGATGACTTTACCCGAGGTTGCGTCATTGGGAAGTTGAAAGAAGGTCAAAGGGTGACTAGTGTGGCCGAGGAGTTTGGGATCGCTCAGAGCATCGTTTCACGAGCTTGGAGAGCATTTCAAACGACAGGAACAGCTGTCCGAGAGTTTAGCAGTGGTCGTCCACGAGCAACCACGGCGGCGGACGACCGGTATATTGCCCTACAGGCGAGAAGAGACAGACGGCAGACAGCGGAAGAAATCGGAAAGGCACATGCAACAGACAACTAGACGTCCGTTATCGCGTTTTACCGTGTAGCCAGGAGGCTGCACAAAGGTGGTCTATTTGCACGACGACCAGTACGGTGTGTGCCATTAACGCCTGCTCATCGGAGACGGCGGTTTCTGTGTTGTGCCAGGAACACAAGAACTGGACACATCAGCAATAGGGTCGAGTTCTTTTTACAGATGAGAGCCGATTTAGTCTGACGAGCGATTCTGGATGTATACACAGCTGGAGAGAGCAGGGAACACGCAATCACACCTCCAACATAATCGAAAGGGACCGGTTTGGAGGTGGCGGAGTTCTCGTTTGGGGCGGTATCATGCTTGGTAGCCGTACTGACCTCCACCTCTTCCAAGGAGGTTCAGTCACTGGTGTCCGCTATTGTACCGAGGTTCTCCTGCCTAACGTGCGTCTGTTTAGAGGTGCTGTGGGTCCTGAGTTCCTCTTCATGGATGACAACGCTACACCTCATCGTGCAGTGGTTGTCGCAGAGCTGTTGGAGAGTGAAGATATTCAACGCATGGATTGCCCACAAGGTACCCGGACCTAAATCCAATCGAACACGTGTAAGACCTTCTCGGGAGACGTTTGGCAGCACGTCACCAGCCGTCAGCAACGATTCCGCAGCTGTGATTGGCGCTACAAGAGGAATGGGCCGCGATTCCTCAACAGGTCCTCGACAACCTCGTCCTCAGCATAGACAGACGTTGTAAATCCTGCAACGTAGTCAGGGGTGATCATATCCCCTACTAAAGACTGGATTTTTCTTGGCAGCCGCCTGTCACATGGACGTTTCTGACTTCTGTCCAGTTGTGCTCGAAGCTACCTTTTCAATGAAGTGCCTTTGTATCCTTTGGATTCTTGGTTTGGACGCTTTTGCTCACTTGTACCATATTCTTACATCTTAAGGATCTTATGGTATATGATTTGAGTCGATGTGGAGCACTTCTGCACGACGTTACATTCGAAAAACCGTCTCGTCCTTAATTTTTGCACGCCAGTATACATTGCTGGACATTAAAAGTACAACACCAGGAAGATCGCATCACATGGGCTTGCAAGTTGGCAAGAGGGCAGACCACGGGACCACATGCTAATGGGCAGCACATATGGAAATCAGGTTGGGAAGTATATAACGCCCCCTGGAATTAGTATAACAAGGGACAACAAGCACAGCAATGCGGGCACGGTGCTGAGAATATGGCGTCAGTAGGTATCGGAGGAAAGAACTCACAAACGTGCGGGATTCCAACGGCCCATCACACAACCGAACCAGAGGACAGACATCTGGTGCGCATGGCTATTGTGAATCGCACAGTCACATCAATGGCCGTAGCTGAACAGTTAGCGTGTGTGGCAGAACACCGTGTCTCCGCACGTACGGTTCGACGTCCTCTGCAGCATCGGGGCATTTTTGCACGGCGCCCATTGCTTCGGCTACCTTTGACTCTACAACACCGGCGTCTGAGACTACAGCGATGCCAAGAACGTCGCTCCTGGAGGAGCGAATGGGAAGACATCGTGTTTTTAGACAAATACCGCTTCAGTTTACAGCACCATGATGGCCGAATCCGTATGTGGCGGTACCGCGGCGACCGCCTGAGTGAGCCATGCATTAATTATGCTGCGCCATACAGACCCGGCACCAGGCGTTATGGTCAGGGGTACCATTGGTTTCCACTCCCACTCGCACCTCATACGCATTTCCGGTATTTTGGACAGTCATCGTTACATCAGTGAGGTGTTGTAGGCTGTTGTGTTACCGTATCTTCAGGGACAGTCTGGTGCCATTTACCAACAGGACAATGCGTGACCGCATGTCGCAAGCAACGTACAACACTTCTTGGATAGCCACCACGTCTTTCTTGGCCCGCGCGTTTCCCGGATATGTTGCCATTGAACACGTGTAGTTCATGATCATAGGACGACTGGCTCACCAGCGCCCGCCAGCGGCTACAACAGATGAACCGTGGCATCGTATCGAAACTGCATGGACGGGCATTTCCGAATCACACATCCAAAGTCTCTTCCTGTGTATACCGGGCCGTGTAGTGGTGGCTACACAAGATACTGATTTTTACATGTTCCCCTCATCTCACCGTGTTGTATTCGTAATCGATTCACCCTTGTATCATATGCTATCGGCATAATAAATATGGGCTTGGTATCTCTTGTCTTTCGTGGTTATATTTGCTAGCAGTTTATAACCAAATTAAGAGTTATCGTCAAAAGTGCAAATTTATGGCCCCCCGAGCATGTGAGGGCCGGGCCAAACGGGCTTTATGCTCCCCCCTCCTCTCAGAGGACCTATATACACACACAATGCTGCGATCCACGATGTTGATTATGGTCATTTAAATTCTGTTTTCGGTTAAAATTTCCCCCACATGAGATTTGATGAGGATAATTTAGATAAAAATGATAAGTAGCCCCCTCCCCGACAGTGTTTTTTGGAGGGGGGACTTCAAGGCCAATAAATCTGCATGAAACTGCAGAGTAAGTAATACTCAGCAACATTCATTTTCAATATGACAGGAATGTGGATGTCATGGTTTTTTGTTCTATTGACCGGACTTTTACGTATGTGCTCATAACAGTTCCCGATATGTTGTAGATATTGTTCTACTGAAATTACTTTATAGGGATCACAGTATTTTCAGGACCGCAACTTGTAATCGGAAATTGCATAACAAAACTTTGTGGAACAAGAAGTTCAATTGCATTCTGATTGTAACATTCAATTTTTTGCTGAATATTAGAGCTTTGGAAATAATATAACCATTTCACTAGCAATTTCCTCCGGGTTCCCAGTTTGATAATCCAAGAGATCGCCAAATCCTGTATAAATTTATCTACTGTATTTTCCTGTCTTCTTCAATTATACGAAGCCCAGGTTTTAATTTTTTTTTTTTAAGGCTGTGTTCATGTCTTCGTGCAATCAAAAGGAATTAATTGAAACTTATGGAAATATTATTTTTTGTATTTTTGTATATGTAGTATAAATACGTTATACGCAGTAATGTATTATATTAAATTTAATTTTGCTTTTCTTTGTATGTATAGGAATAGGCGAAAACGAAATTTTTCTGTAGGTCAATTTCCTTCCTCCAGCAAGTAAAAATCAATCGTGAACATGGAATCCCAATTCCCATTTCATTGTGATAAGCCATTGAAATCCATTCTCAAATAACAAGACTAAGCTCTAATGCCATTGAACAGACTCTTGCTGTGATAACCAAGTGTCTCTGTCCAATGGCATTAGAGCTCAGTCTTGTAACGTCTCTTGATAATTGGTATTGACAGTTGACACCACCAGTGGCGTAGGAACGCTTTTGATTTAGGGGTATACAAGCTCAAGAACCTTACATCTCAAGGATTAAGCCATCTCAACAGTAATTAATTTCGTGCATCAGAGATCCTAGTTATATTTTTTTACCGTCTATACACGATGAAGATTTTGAATCTAAATATTCAAATCCGAAAAAGATCTTAAAACCACCTGCAACCAGATAAATATCTTTATTTGATCATTCACACACTACTAGATCTTTCAAAACGCCAAGCGTTTCATCTTCATGTATTAGCTGATCAACAAAGATTAGAAACATTATGTTTATGAAAGAAATACGGGATTACGCCATATAATACAAATTTTGAAGATGACAATCCGATTTTTGGCGTAAATGTGACAAGGATGGTAAGTCAGATAATATCCGAAAAATTTTCAAGTTTTCGGATATTATCTGACTTACCATCCTTGTCACATTTACGCCAAAAATCGGATTGTCATCTTCAAAATTTGTATTATGTTTATATTACAGCAGAACTACAGCAGAACTGCTGTAATATAAACATAATGTTTCTAATCTTTGTAGATCAGCTAATACCTGAAGATGAAACGCTTGGCGTTTTGAAAGATCTAGTAGTGTGTGAATGATCAAATAAAGATATTTATCTGGTTGCAGGTGGTTTTAAGATCTTTTTCGGATTTGAATATTTAGATTCAAAATCTTCATCATGTATAGACGGTAAAAAAATATAACTAGGATTAAGCCATCTATGAATGACCCCCTCCGAATTTTTTTTTTTTTTTGGGGGGGGAGGGTTAGTATATTAGTTTTTATAAAATACGGATACTGATCAGGAATTCATCCGAATGAACATTGTTATATTATTATTAATTATTACCATTATTATTTTCATTGCTGACAAAAAGTTCACATTATTAATTTCTTATCAGAAAATGAATGGAGAAGTTTTTTTTTTTTTTTTGTGTGTGTTCTCTCTTGTTAATTTTTGTACTTTTTTTTTTTTCATTAAAATATTGAGCAGGGACAAGTCAACATTAGGATGAATTTCTGTCAGCAGGGTTTGGAAAAGAGGGATTTCTCAGGAAATGTTATATAGCTCTTTACAAGAACGAATTAAATTTCTTATCATTTTTGTTTACGTTAATAAAGTAAAACCGCAGTAAGATAAAAACTGCTCTACCCGCGAAGATAGTACCATTGAAGCATTATGAAGTCTATATTAAAAACTTTGAACGATACATAGGCTAACAATTGATGTAAAAAGCACATTGGTCTGGTGCAAAGCTAAATGATGGTGGAGATATCGAGGACTTGGAGTTCTATGAGTGGTATGTGAAATCCGTAATGCACTTGTTGTATTGCTACAGATCTTAAGAGAAAACAATTTTAGTGCCGGGGCTGTGGGCGCTGAAATGTCCTCTTGTGCATTACATTTTTTTAAAAGTGCAGAAAGGACGACCTGATCAAGATGCATGGAATTTTAAGAGAAAAGAAACACTGATCACAAGTATGTTATCAAGCCCTAGCCCTACCATATGCTGTTTGAAGTTATTAACAAAATCGCACTCGTCGTTTCCCTGCAGAACTAATTTGCTGAAGTTTCCCAGATGGTTGGCCAGTTTTTGGTGGATGAAAAGCCTCCCACTACAAGCTTCGGATATAAAAAAAACATATGACCCGTGATATTTCTTTGAAAAAAAAAGAGAATAAAAAAAAATAAGTAGCATATAAATTTTACAGTTCACTCTTTATGAATGATTGGTTTGTGTTTGCTCATATCTGGGGGGTACAGTAGGCATCAATGTACCCCTCTACCCCCCCCTCGTTCCTACGCCACTGGACACCAGTGTTTAGGGAAAACTCGGTTGTGGCGCCATCTGGAGTTCTGGAAATAAGTCGTGGTCTCATTGGAAGCACACTTCTACGATTATAATTCATATATTCATAAATAAATAACTCGCGGAAAATTAAGGAACTTGGTGAGATTGTAGGAAACAATTATTCTATTAGCTAATGCACTAAATTTTAACTGAACTTTGGGCAGTGTATTTGTTTCTGCTTGCGCTAACAATGCTTTAAATGTAGATGACGTTGGTAACATAAAATTTAAAATGATAATTTTTAGTTATTTAATAACATATTTTCTGCGTTTCATTTGTATTACTTAAAATTTTTTTCCAGTTCTAATGTTCTGGATGGTGTGGCTGCTTACACGTTTTTGTGCGCCAGCGTTAAATTGCCGAGTGATTTCTTGCACTGTGGCCCGTCTATCCGCTGTTACAATGCGAGCTAGCCGACGATGACCCAGCTCATCCACACGCTGTTGTCCACGGCAGTTGGCCCTTGCAGGGATGGTTTTACCGGATTCGATGTACTCACGGTGCACCCGTGACACAGTGGCTCGTGAAAATCCCAGTGCCTGCAGGACTTCCGAGATGGAGTGACCCATTCGTCGGGCCCCGACAATTTGCCTATGATAAAATGCGCTTAGATCTTTCGTCTTACCCATACTGCGTCCGACTCTTACTAATTCCCGTCGCATCACTCCTTATATTGTCGGATCGCTGCATACGTCATGTCGTTTCCGTTTACAGGGCCGCCAACAGCGCCACATTTGCATAACGCCAGCTGTCTCTAATTCAATTGCTCTTCAGTGTGTGCGTGTGTGTGTAAAACATGTTTGTAGAGCTTTTGGAAGAAACAATGCAATTTTCAAGAGTAATATGCCATTATGTCTTAAAAGAAAAGTGTTTAATTAATCAATGCATCCTTTGAGTGCTTACGTACGGAGCAGAGACATGAACCTTAACTAAAAAAGGCATCAAAAGTAATCGAGGTTTGCCTTCGATGTACGATCTTGATAAGAAGAATCACATCACAATACAAATTCAAATTCATGAGCTGAATTTAAAGATTTTATTTTATATACATGTATTCGAACTTTCAGCTTTCCCTAGAACCCATCGTCAGATACATAAACAGAAGAAGGAATACGTTTAAATATAATGTTGCGTGACACATAACGTGACATGAATGTTACGTTATGTTGCAGCCACGTGACATTGTATCACATAGTAATATCTGATGTCTATATTATGTCACGTAACATTCTATTTAAACGTTTTCCTTCTTCTGTTTATGTATCTGATGATGGGTTCTAGGGAAACCTGAAATTTCGAATACATGTATATAAAATAAAATCTTTAAATTCAGCCCATGAATTTGAATTTGTATCGTGCATGTAAGGCAACTACCGCGATAACTTTTGACTATTTCTGCACGAATTTGAATCTTCTAATAGGCATACAAAGGCTGCAGACAACGGAAAGAAATATGGAGAGAAGCATGCTTGGTGTTACCAGGAAAGATAAGAAGACTAACTCATGGATAAGGAAAATGACAAAAGTGGAAGACATCGTGTTCAGAGTAAAATCTCTGAAATGGCAATGGGCTGGACATATTGCCGAAGGACGGACCACTGATGGATAACCGAAATTTTAGACTGGATTCCGAAGGATAGGAAAAGACCAAGAAGAAGATCACATGGGAGATGGGTGGATGAAATTTGAAAGCATGCGGGAGTGACATGGAGGAGACTGGCTCAAGACAGACAGTTGTGGAAGAAACTTGGGGAGACCTTCATCCAGCAGTGGATAGGTAATGGTTTACAGTGATGATGATGATATACCATCATCATTGTGATATATCATCATCATCATCAACATTGTCAACCATTATCAATGCTCTGCTGGATGAAGGTCTCCGAAGTTTCTTCCATAACTCTTTGTTTTGAGGCAGTCTGCTCCATATTACTCCGTCATGCTTTCGAATTTCATCCATCCATCTCTCATGTGGTCTTCTTCTGTCCCTTGGCGCCCAGTCTAAAATTTCAGTAGTCCAACGGTGGTCCGTTTTTCTGGCAACATGTCCGGCCCATTGTCATTTCAGGGATTTTACTTTGATCATGATGTCTTCCATTCTTGTCATTTTCCTTATTAGTGAGTTCCACTTCTTATCTCCCTCTCTCACGCATATATAAAGCAAAAGTTAGAACACAGAATTAGATAAAAATAACTAATATAAATTTTAAAAATGGTAAAATAAATTTACTGCAATAAATTATCTCAATGTTTTTTTATGGCCTATAATTAGCCGACCGTCTTTAATTTGGGGCTACGGTTCCAGGAAATTGATAGAATTAACGCTGTAGCCCAAACACCCCACCGGGATCGAACACGCGCCTTTGACCACTGGGCCACCGTTGAGCCCAAAAAAATTTGTTCAACATTTTGCATATTCAAGTGAACGACACAACGATATTTCATATTCATTCAAAACAAGTGAAAGTGAATCTTCTCTCTGCAAAAATCAGTTTTTACATTTAAACAACCATATTATTATAAGTTGTGGGAGAAACTTGGGGAGACCTTCATCCAGTGAATTGATAATGGTTGATTATGATGATTCTTGTAATGTGATAAAACGAAAATATTATTATTATAACTTTTTATCATATTACAAGAATCATCATGATCGACAACGATTATCAGTCCACTACTGGATAAAGGTCTCCCCAAGTTTATTCCACTCCAAAAAATAAATATCTTCCACAACTGACATGAAACAAAACATTATCTGTTTTGTTTCAGGATTATAGTGCCACCATGAGAAACTTTTAGGGCTATAAGCAATTTATTTTTTTTTATGTTTCGGAGGCTTAACGACCACCATGAGCAACTCGTGTCTTCCCATTCTCCTTTTTCCCAATCTGCTTTATTACACCTCTCGTTTATACTGGGGTCATTAGCGGTTATTAGTGGCTACAAATGGGGGGAGAGGAAGTTTCCCTGGTTTAGGGCCACTGATTTTTTGCCCATCCCTCATTTTGGGCCACTGGTTCCAGAGAAGGGAGAGAGCCAGTGCAGTAAAACAAATACAACATCCATTCTTCACCGGGATTTGAACTCCGATCCATCAAGGGCGACTGATCAGAAGCCAATACTTAGATCACTGCGCCACTGGGGCGGACTATAAACAATTGGTCGTCCCTAATTTGGGGTTACTGGGTGTGGGAACAAAGCCAGCGCCACCCATGCCTCATCAGTGATTCGGATACAGGTTCACCTCCGACGAATGGCCAGAAGCTAGCTCCTGTGACTACTTGGTTACCGGAATCCAATTTTTTTTTTTCAAACATTTTGCATATTCATATTTTCGATTCAAGTGCACGCGACAACGATACTTCATATACATTCAAAACTAGAAGGATCTTCTATTTGGAAAAACTCAGTTTTTACCTGTAAGTAATCGTATTCTTGTAATGTCACAACACCGTAGAGCAATTTTTCCTTATGAAAACTTTTACGCATTTCGAAAAAGGTAATACTACCAAATTTTTGAATGTAATCAGAAATGAAAACGTTTTTTGACCCACAAGGAAGTATGATAATATAAAACGTACTAATCATTAAACATTTATTTGCACATGAAATTTTATCACTAAGGGTTTAACGTTAAGTAACAAAATGTTCGTCATACCCAATGAAGTCCAGAAAATTTTAATCGAGCTTTCAGAAGCGGGGATAGATCGCAAATAGAAATATTCTTTCAGTTTTCATCTTCTAGGAGAAAATACACTGCTAGAAGACGAAAATGCACACACAAAATCTTAGTCGTAAACAGAATTATAGTAAGTAAAAAATATTGCATCTTTCCACCGGTAAAACTCAGCTATCAGACGGGAAAATAATTGTTTCAATGACACTTTTAGGAAGAGAAATACGATCACAAATAGAAATAGCAACTTAGCTCCCCTATTCCCCGAAAGGGATGTAAGGTCAGGTGATGCGTAACATCACAGCCTCTCCTTGACAAATGCCAACCCCGCCTTCTCGTGGTGCATCCTGTTCCCACTAAAGGGGCTCTGACGACCACCAATAGCGGCATAACTATACCATCTGGATTAGAGGAAATGCTATCCCACACTCACCAACCCGCTTGGCCAGCGTGGTGAGTTATGGCCAAACCCCTCCAAAATTACTCCACAACTTAAATCTTGGCCCTCAGTCTCCGGCAGCTGGAATGTACCTGGCCAAGGCAGCGGCCAGTGCGACATGAAGGCAGAGGGTGCTAAGAATCCCCGGAGGACCGGACTAGGCTGCCACCTGATGCTGACCTTGGCTACGTATAATGGACGCTCCCTATCTTCTGATTCAAGGCTTCTTGAATTGGAAGAGGAACTGCAAAGGATCAAGTGGGACATCGTCGGGCTAAGTGAGGTTAGGAGAAAAGGAGAAGATCTCATTGAACTGAAAAGTGGACATCTCTTCTACTATCGTGGGACAGATACTGGCAGAACTAGTGGTGTTGGATTTATAATAAACAAGAAACTAAAGGATAAAGTTGTAGAAGTTGAAAGTTCCTCTGACAGAGCAGCTGCACGACTCGTTATCCAACTCTCGAAAAGATACCAGGCTCAGATTATTCAAATTTACGCACCCACCACAAGTCATGCTGAAGAAGAAATTGAAGAATTTTATGGGGAAATTCGTCATCTAAATAATAAAGGCACGCAGCACTTGAAGATAATTATGGGAGATTTCAATACAAAAATAGGGCAACGGCAACAGAAACCAGCGTGGAAATAATCTCGTTGAGTTTGCAGAGGCAGAAGGGATTTTCATCTAGAACTCCTTCTTCAAGAAAAAGCCACACAGGAAATGGACATGGAGACATCCGAATGGGACGACAAGTGAAATTGATTTTATTATGTGTAACAAAAAATTCGTCATAGAAGACTGCAGTGTGCTAAACAAGTTCAACACAGGTAGTGACCATAGATTGGTGAGATGTAAGATGCACCTCAACACTAAACTTGAACGTGGCAAGCTCATAAGACAAACAAAATGTATTGACATAACCAACCTTAAAAAACACCATAATACCTTCAAGTTGGAACTGAAGAACAGATTCTCTGCTTTAGAAGGCTTAACATCGGAAGAAGTGGATATTTCTGAAGTTAACAGAAAAGTAACCAAAGCTCTTATGGAAACAGCAACAAAATTAGCTGGGTCTAAGAACAAGTTGCATGTGAATAAATTATCAGGAAAAACCAAAATGTTGATGCAGAAAAGAAGAGAGATGAGGACAACTAAAGAAGATGTGACTTCCAAAGTGGAATATATAGAGCTATGCAAGACAGTAAGAAAAAGTATCACTGAAGATGTAAGGAAATTCAACTGTGAACTAGTGAGGAAAGCAATTGAAAACAACCAAAGTCTAAAGATAGCAAAGGGACATCTCAGTAAGGGAAGAAAACAGATTATGGCTCTGAGAAAAGAAGGTGGTTCTGTAACAAGAAATAGAGGCGAAATTTTGACAAGAGTGAAAGATTTCTACTCCAAATTATATGAAAGGGATGATACATGCACTCCAGACATCATGAAAGGTACCAGTACCAGAGTTCCTCCAGTCCTTCCAGCAGAAGTTGCACATGCAATCAAGAACATGAAGCGTGGGAAAGCTCCAGGAGAAGATGGAATTACTGTAGACATCATACAAGAAGCAAGTGGAGAAATCGAAACAGTACTCGCCCAAATTTTCACTCGATGCCTTAATGAAAGGGAAGATTTCTGAGGATTGGAACACCGCTACAATGATCCTGCTACATAAAAAAGGTGACATTGATGATCTCGGGAACTACAGACCTATCAGCCTCCTATCAGTAGTTTATAAAATCTTCACTAAAGTTCTTTCACACCGCTTGAAGGTAACACTGGACATGGCTCAACCGAGAGGACAAGCTGGATTCAGGAGTGGCTACAGCACAATAGATTATATCCACGTACTGAGAGAACTAATTGAAAGAGCGAGGGAATATGAACTTCCATTGTGCATGGCTTTTATCGATTATGAAAAAGCCTTTGATTCGGTGAAACCATCAGCGGTTACAATGGCTCTGAAATCCTGCGGTATTGAAGATGCATACATTAATATTATTAATAACATCTATGAAAATGCAAGTGCAAAGCTTCGGCTGTTTGAAAATACAACACACATAAAAATTGGAAAGGGAGTGAGACAAGGTGACACCATATCTCCGAAACTCTTTAATGCCACATTGGAGGGTGTCTTTCAGTCGCTGAGCTAGGGAAACAAGGGGATAAAGATTAATGGAGATTATCTAACCCACCTTCGTTTTGCTGATGACGTAGTTATTTTTGCAACTACCCCATCAGAGCTGCAGAGTATGATCCAGGAACTTGCTGACAAGAGTAAAGAAGTGGGATTAAAAATGAACTTTCAGAAGACAAAAGTGATGTTCAATGCTTTTACAAGAAATGAAGATTTATCGATTGATGGAGAAAAGCTGGAGATAACAGACACGTACGTTTATCTTGGACAGCAGATATCAAGTGAGGGTCACATTGATGAAGAAATTAATCGGCGTACAAAACTTGCCTGGAGAGCTTTTGGAAGAAACAGCATAATTTTCAAGAGCAATATGCCATTATGTCTTACAAGAAAAGTGTTTGATCAATGCATCCTTCCAGTGCTTACGTATGGTGCACAGACGTGGACCTTAACTAAAAGAGACATACAAAGGCTGCAGACAACTCAAAGTAGCATAGAGAGGTGCATGTTTGGGGTAACCAGGAGAGATAAGAAGAGGAACTCGTGGATTCGAAAAATGACAAGAGTGGAAGACATCGTGATCAGAGTTAAATCCCTGAAATGGCAATGGGCTGGGCATACTGCCAGAAGGATAGACCATCGATGGACAGCCGAAATTTTAGATTGGATTCCAAGGGACAGGAAAAGACCCAGAAGAAGACCACATGGGAGATGGGTGGATGAAATTCGAAAGTATGCGGCAGTGACATGGAGGAGACTGGCACAAGATAGACCGTTGTGGAGGAAACTTGGGGAGACCTTCGTCCAGCAGTGGATTGATAATGGTTGACAATGATGATGATGATGATGATTCCCGGAAAAAAATTTCTTCAGAAACAGAAATTGTTGGTGAATGCCAGGGGCATATATAGATTTGGAAGGGGAGGGAGGGGTCCACGAAAAATTAAAGTTTTTGAAATCCACCAGAACAAAATCAAAGTTAAGAAAAAATAGAAGAAAAAAATAAAGCATGTTTTTCTAATGTAAGTTGATGCATTTTTATTAAGTGAAGGCATTTTTTTAATAATGTAAGTTGCATTTTAACCAAAAACGTTTAAAAATGAAACACTTTCGGGGGAAAGTACACCGCCCCCTCTGAATACGTCTCTTCAGTGATATAGGGTGAAAAAAGACTTTTTTTAAATTAAAATTTCAGAAACGGAGAAAACAATTGCCAACCGAAATGTACACTTAATCTCTAGCGGCATAGCTGTTCGTATTGGAATGTTAAAAAGAAGGAAACAGAATATATTTTTACACCTCCTGGCGTGCTAGAATACTGAGCGTTATTCGAAGGAGAAAATGCGAGTAACACATTTTTCGTTGTGAAAGGTATTTCGAAAACAATTTTCAACCAGTTTTTTCCTCCCTAAATTGGAGCCACTGGTTCCAAGGAAGACAGAGCCACAGTCATAGGATAAACACACCATTCATAGCTCAACCCGGATTCGAACCGCTCCCAACTCGGACGAATTATTAAAAGCCAACACTACGAATGATTAAAAGCCACCAATAAGCAAGTATCATAACTGTGTCACCCCGATGACGCAGTGCCCCCCCCCCCCCGATTGCAAGATACGTGAATCGGGGGAAAAAATGAATAGAGTGTAGAGAACATCGTTCTCATTCTTCAAGCTACTACTCATTATTTACGCTTTCCAACCGTAGGTTGAAGAAGCGTGTATGCTCCAGCTTTGTCTGTCTGTCTGTACGCACAATGACTCCCGTAAAAATGGTTCGATTTCGATGAAATTTTAGTATGTGGTACTGGTAGGGGACAACCTGGGGACGAACCCTATTGAAAATGGTCGAAATGGGGTTAAAGGTTAGGACATAGGAGCGGGATCACTTCCTTCGCTCCTATGCGTCATAACTTACGCAAAAATGCTTCTATTGCGACAAAATTTTAGTATGTTGTTCCGGAAGTATACTGAACCGGTTCTGTTGAATATTATCGAAATGGGGTCAAAGGTCAGGGCACAGGAGCGAGGTTTATTCCACAGCCATTATCCTCATAACTTGACTAAAATTGCTTCTATTGCGACAAAACTTCAGTATGTTGTTCCTGAGGGGTACTGAACCAATTCTGCTTAATATAATCGAAATGGGTTCAAAGGTCAGGGAACAGGAGCGAGATGTATTCCACGGCCATTATCCTCATAACTTGAGTAATAACTTGACTATTGATTTCTGGTATGTTGGAAAGCGTATCATAATCAATGCATTGCATGATTTTACGAACTTGCCATTATAAGAATAACTTTTCAAAATGGACTAAGTGGCGTAGATCTATGGTGCCCACATACATTTTGATATATAGAGCAGGAATTTTTACATGGGGTGCATGTAAAACATTTTAGTCTCAATTTTACGGGTTTGGACAGTTAACGAGGTTTGCACCATTAGACCGTAAAATTAAGTTTTATACCGTGTTATTTACAGAAAATAACTGTAAAGGAACAGTCAGGCACCGTAATTCTTGCAATTTTATGCCGTAACATTTTCAGAAAATCACTGTATATTTCAGTATCAGACCCATATAGGCCCTTAAAAAGATTTTATTTATCGATTCCTCCCCTACACTTAGAGGTATACGCCGAAGCATAATTGAAGTCTTAGCACTGCTATTTAAAATCTTTTTTTGTTTTCCACTACCTAGTAAAAGTTCATCTGATTGCATTAGCTCTAAGTATAGTCGCTTCTTTTAATACACACACGCAGTTGGTTTGAATCACGAAGCATCTCAATGTTCCACCAGCTATAATTTAATTTTTTTATTTACAGCTTCCAAAGCTGCTTCTTCAACACTACGATATTCAATCCTGAACACATAGCTCCAGTTGCCATAGACTCCTCATTGCACATTTTTAAAATCTTAATCAATCAAAGAATTGTATGTATGTAAAATACACAAAATATGAGATATTAAGCATCATCTGATTGCATTAGCTCTAATTAGTCGCTTTTTCTTTTAATAGACACAAGTAATTGGTTTGAATCACGATCTCAATGTTCCACTAGCTATAATTTAAGTTTTTTATTTATGGCTTCCAAAATTGCTTCTTCAACACTACGATATTCAGTCCTGAGCACGTAGCTTCAAGTTGCCACAGACTCCTCATTGCTTATTTTTAAAATCTTAATCCATCAAAGAATTATATGCACGTAAATACACACAAAATATGAAATATAAAACACTTAACTATTCTGAATCATGCTAACAGGTTATTTTTGTGAGACAAATTATTGTTGCTTTGAAAAAGATCAAAGATTTTCCATACATCAAAATTGGCCCATAACTTAAATTGTACAATCGGTGACTTTTGCAAAAAAGCTTCCCTGAGCCATATCAAAAATTAATACTTCGATGTAGTGGGAAGGAAGAGTGGAGCCACCTGAAAGCAAGTATCATAACTGCATCGAAGTTATTGATTTTTAATACAGTTCAGGAAAGTTTTTGCAAAAAACAACAACACTGATTGTACGATCTAACCTAGTATCTTTTTTTATCAGTGGGCCAATTCTGATATATGGGAAATCTTTCTTCTTTGAGAAAGTAGGGTGGAATTTTTTTCCATTCAAAGTGCAGGGAGCAAAATTATTAGAGTTCCACCTTAGTAATAATAATAAAATAACCTCACTACTACGTTCCTTCGATGAAATATTCCAACTAAAACATTCTATATCTGGAGAGCTCGTAACGCGGTAGACGGTGCAACACACAACTCAGCTTGGTGGCTACAACAATTCAATTAATAAATGAGCATGCGCAGTTACATTCTTGTGCCCCTGCTGGTGACCAGTTAATGTCATCCACACAGCTGCAGATTCTGCAGTCTTAAACTGCTGAATATGATTACACTTTTCTGTGGCGATATACAATAATTTTTCGTAAAAACTACTTTTTTCTTTTATGGTGTGGTAAAAGACATGCTGCTAAAAAAAGTGCATTTCCTAAAAGTGCATCTTACAATCGGTAAGAATTAGCTCTAAGTGGTCACTTCAGTAGTGCATTAGCTCTAAGTGGTCACTTCAGTAGTGCATTAGCTCTAAGTGGTCACTTCAGTAGTGCATTAGCTCTAAGTAGTCGCTTCTTCTTTTAATAAACGCAAGTAATTGGTTTGAATCACGATCTCAATGTTCCACTAGCTATAATTTAAGTTTTTTATTTATGGCTTCCAAAATTGCTTCTTCAACACTACGATATTCAGTCCTGAGCACGTAGCTTCAAGTTGCCACAGACTCCTCATTGCTTATTTTTAAAATCTTAATCCATCAAAGAATTATATGCACGTAAATACACACAAAATATGAAATATAAAACACTTAACTATTCTGAATCATGCTAACAGGTTATTTTTGTGAGACAAATTATTGTTGCTTTGAAAAAGATCAAAGATTTTCCATACATCAAAATTGGCTCATAACTTAAATTGTACAATCGGTGACTTTTGCAAAAAAGCTTCCCTGAGCCATATCAAAAATTAATACTTCGATGTAGTGGGAAGGAAGAGTGGAGCCACCTGAAAGCAAGTATCATAACTGCATCGAAGTTATTGATTTTTAATACAGTTCAGGAAAGTTTTTGCAAAAAACAACAACACTGATTGTACGATCTAACCTAGTATCTTTTTTTATCAGTGGTCCAATTCTGATATATGGGAAATCTTTCTTCTTTGAGAAAGTAGGGTGGAATTTTTCCATTCAAAGTGCAGGGAGCAAAATTATTAGAGTTCCACCTTAGTAATAATAATAAAATAACCTCACTACTACGTTCCTTCGATGAAATATTCCAACTAAAACATTCTATATCTGGAGAGCTCGTAACGCGGTAGACGGTGCAACACACAACTCAACTTGGTGGCTACAACAATTCAATTAATAAATGAGCATGCGCAGTTACATTCTTGTGCCCCTGCTGGTGACCAGTTAATGTCATCCACATAGCTGTAGATTCTGCAGTCTTAAACTATTGAATATGATTACATTTTTCTGTGGCGATATACAATAATTTTTCGTAAAAACTACTTTTTTCTTTTATGGTGTGGTAAAAGACATGCTGCTAAAAAAAGTGCATTTCCTAAAAGTGCATCTTACAATCGGTAAGGATTAGCTCTAAGTGGTCACTTCAGTAGTGCATTAGCTCTAAATGGTCACTTCAGTAGTGCATTAGCTCTAAGTGGTCACTTCAGTAGTGCATTAGCTCTAAGTAGTGGCTTCTTCTTTTAATAAACGCAAGTAATTGGTTTGAATCACGATCTCAATGTTCCACTAGCTATAATTTAAGTTTTTTATTTATGGCTTCCAAAATTGCTTCTTCAACACTAAGATATTCAGTCCTGAGCACGTAGCTTCAAGTTGCCACAGACTCCTCATTGCTTATTTTTAAAATCTTAATCCATCAAAGAATTATATGCACGTAAATACACACAAAATATGAAATATAAAACACTTAACTATTCTGAATCATGCTAACAGGTTATTTTTGTGAGACAAATTATTGTTGCTTTGAAAAAGATCAAAGATTTTCCATACATCAAAATTGGCTCATAACTTAAATTGTACAATCGGTGACTTTTGCAAAAAAGCTTCCCTGAGCCATATCAAAAATTAATACTTAGATGTAGTGGGAAGGAAGAGTGGAGCCACCTGAAAGCAAGTATCATAACTGCATCGAAGTTATTGATTTTTAATACAGTTCAGGAAAGTTTTTGCAAAAAACAACAACACTGATTGTACGATCTAACCTAGTATCTTTTTTTATCAGTGGGCCAATTCTGATATATGGGAAATCTTTCTTCTTTGAGAAAGTAGGGTGGAATTTTTTTCCATTCAAAGTGCAGGGAGCAA
Organism: Macrothele yani; assembly: GCA_039090855.1. Taxonomy (NCBI): domain Eukaryota; kingdom Metazoa; phylum Arthropoda; class Arachnida; order Araneae; family Macrothelidae; genus Macrothele; species Macrothele yani. The sequence goes on from CM077018.1 coordinate 69,824,928, forward strand.
AATTATTAGAGCTCCACCTTAGTAATAATAATAAAATAACCTCACTACTACGTTCCTTCGATGAAATATTCCAACTAAAACATTCTATATCTGGAGAGCTCGTAACGCGGTAGACGGTGCAACACACAACTCAACTTGATGGCTACAACAATTCAATTAATAAATGAGCATGCGCAGTTACATTCTTGTGCCCCTGCTGGTGACCAGTTAATGTCAGCCACATAGCTGTAGATTCTGCAGTCTTAAACTATTGAATATGATTACATTTTTCTGTGGCGATATACAATAATTTTTCGTAAAAACTACTTTTTTCTTTTATGGTGTGGTAAAAGACATGCTGCTAAAAAAAGTGCATTTCCTAAAAGTGCATCTTACAATCGGTAAGGATTAGCTCTAAGTGGTCACTTCAGTAGTGCATTAGCTCTAAATGGTCACTTCAGTAGTGCATTAGCTCTAAGTGGTCACTTCAGTAGTGCATTAGCTCTAAGTGGTCACTTCAGTAGTGCATTAGCTCTAAGTAGTCGCTTCTTCTTATAATAGACGCAAGTAATTGGTTTGAATCACGATCTCAATGTTCCACTAGCTATAATTTAAGTTTTTTATTTATGGCTTCCAAAATTCCTTCTTCAACACTACGATATTCAGTCCTGAGCACGTAGCTTCAAGTTGCCACAGACTCCTCATTGCTTATTTTTAAAATCTTAATGCATCAAAGAATTATATGCACGTAAATACACACAAAATATGAAATATAAAACACTTAACTATTCTGAATCGTGCTAACTGGTTATTTTTGTGAGACAAATTATTGTTGCTTTGAAAAAAATCAAAGATTTTCCATACATCAAAATTGGCCCATAACTTAAATTGTACAATCGGTGACTTTTGCAAAAAAGCTTCCCTGAGCCGTATCAAAAATTAATACTTCGATGTAGTGGGAAGGAAGAGTGGAGCCACCTGAAGGCAAGTATCATAACTGCATCGAAGTTATTGATTTTTAATACAGTTCAGGAAAGTTTTTGCAAAAAACACTGATTGTACGATCTAAGCTACTATCTTTTTTTATCAAAGGGCCAATTCTGATATATGGGAAATCTTTCTTCTTTGAGGAAATAGGGAGGAATTTTTTTCCATTCGAAGTGTAGAGAACAAAATTATTAGAGTTCCACCTAAATAATAATAATAAAATAACCTCACTACTACGTTACTTCGATGAAATATTCCAAGTAAAGCATTCTATATCTGGAGAGCTCGTAACGCGGTAGACGGTGCAACACACAACTCAACTTGGTGGCTGCAGCAATTCAATTAATAAATGAGCATGCGCAGTTACATTCTTGTGCCCCTGCTGGTGACCAGTTAATGTCATCCACATAGCTGCAGATTCTGCAGTCTTAAACTGCTGAATATGATTACACTTTTCTGTGGCGATATACAATAATTTTTCGTAAAAACTACTTTTTTTAAGATGTGGTAAAAGACATGCTGCAAAAAAAAAAGTGCATTTCCTAAAACTGCATCTTACCATGGGTAAGGGTTGTCGATAAAGTCACATTAATAAATGAGCATGCGCAGTTACCCTCTTCTGCCCCTGCTGGTGACCAGTTGTTGTCATCCACATAACAGTAGATTCTGCAGTCTTAAACTGTTGAATATGATTACGACACTTTTCTGTAGCGATATACAATAATATTTCGTAAAATCTACTTTTTTACAGTGTGGTAAAAGGCATGCTGCTAAAAAAGTACATTTCCTAAAAGTGTATCTTACCATCGGTAAGGGTTGACGATAAAGTCACATTCAGCGTATGTTTAATTCTTTTATCAGCGAAGATTTAGATGAAATGAGCAAATAACACAAGATTTGAAAATAAACTATAGGAGGTATCTGTTTATTGTCGTAAGGAATTAAAAAATTTTTCGAAGCTTTCACACATCAAAGGATGGGTTTTTCGACGCTGGCAGTAGCTGTCAACCTTGAAAACCCCCTTCCGTTGAAGTGTGAAAGCTTGGAAAAAATGTTTAATTCCTTACGACAATAAACAGATTACTCCTGTGGTTCGTTTTCATTACTTGGTGTATCAACCGTTTCGTAGTAACATAAAAGTTTTTCGCCAATCCATGAGTTCCAAAGGATTCCCTTACTGATTAAAATTTCTGAAATATAGTAGTTCATCATTCAAAGTATTATACGTTATTTAGTTCACTGCAAAAGAAATGAGCTTTAAACGAATACTTACTCAATGCCAAAATAAATTAGTTCTAAACGAACACTTAATGCCAAAAGAAATTATTAAACGAATACTTACGGAGGAAGGTTAGAAGACCAACACCGGTAGACAGCTAGAAGGAAATGATTGCTTTCGAGACTGTATCCGCTTTTATGGACAACGAAAAATGGTGATCCAACGTAAAATGCGACTATTTAACGTCACAGATCGAGGAAAGTGACGTTCGAAGCGAGTATTTAGCGATCCAACACTGTTTCTTAGAATCAGACGTCATTCCACGATAGATTCGCGTGCGGAGTCTCCCGGATGAAAGGTAAAAAAAAAAAAAAATACATTCGGAAATTTCAATTAGATGATAAGACATACATTTAAAATTAAAACAGTTAATTCAATTAGATGATTAAGCATACATTAAAAAATGAAACAAATATTTCAGTTAGATGATCAGGCACATGTTTAAGATAAAAGGAACGAACTCGGGCAGCTAAATTTTCCAATAAGTTTTTTTTTAGCAGTTGCATGTAACTGAAATATTCTTCTGCGTCGAGTGAAAAAAGTGAACTTTTTTTAAGGGGAGGGGTAGCAACCACTACGAGCAGTTATAAAGGCTATAAATTATAAGAAGTCGCCCTTCCGTAATTTGAGGCACTGGTTTCAGTGAGGGCGCTGGTCCCTCGTCTGGAAACTGGAAGTCGAGCGGCGAAACGATTTTAAAAAATTAAAAGAAATAAGAGCAATTATTGATCAAAAGTTCACATATAATCTTCCCTACCATCAATATCCGAACATCCCTCTATTGATGGTGAATATATCCTAGGCAACTACCACTCCACACTAAGAATATGTTCGTAGGGCTACGTTGAGACAATTGCGCGACTGTGAATGCAAGATGCCTGGACCGAAAGATTAACTGATTTCCAGCACGGATTGATAATAATAGGATGCTACATCAGCAGTCGCTTCCTGTGTGACATTTCAGTGACACTGAAGATCCTTAGGTTGACGGCTGGTCATGCTAGATGCAAATGGAAGCGGACTGGGCCTTTATCTGCTTAGAAACGACGCTGTAAACGTACGAAGATAACAGAACGTTCCAAGAGAGCTCTGCAAAAGACTGTCAGTTCAGAAGAACGCAAATAATCATTGTCCATGGAAACCAGGGATGTATTCAGGCATCTTCTCGGGGGTGCTTACCCCCTCCCCCCGAAATTCTATGAATGCCCCCCCCCCGTAGATTTTTGGGCGATCTCCCGTTGTATTTAGTTTAATTGTGTTCGTTTATAACTGAAAATTTAGAGAAATTAATTTAAAAAAAATAAGAAAATGAGGGAAAATATTATATTAATAATTAGAAAAAAAAACATCCACATGGACTTCAATCTGAAATTTCTATCATCCTTCAATAAAACATTAAACAGTCCTTGCTGAAGGGGCAATTTTTCAAGCACTGACAACTCGGACTACCGCAATAAAAACCTGATTCCACCCAATAGAGATGTTTGCGCTGCAATACATCATCATATTCTGGAAGCTGGCATTCAGTTTATTTCTGTCTTCTGGATGGCGACTTTCCATGTATACTGTTAAGACTCAGTGTAGCTAACGTGACGTTAGTGCTTCCAATACAACAAAATATTTGTTACCTAATTTTTAACAATAGCAAATTATTAAAAATTGTTCCCATAATAAGTTTTTTTTTTTTCTGGCGGTGGTGGTTTACACTATGTGACAAAAAAAAAAAAATAAAAAAAAAATCGAGGCACCTCAAGCTGGCATCGAAACGGTTAGTCAGTTTTTGGTTTTGTGACGTACCTGCCAGCAGGACGCACACGAGGCAGATAGGAATCAGAATGAGCGTCCGCGTAGCTCAATTGGTAGAGCGACTTGTTCCGGAATAAGCGGACTCGGGTTCGAATCCCGGCGTAGACCAAAAATGACGGAGAAATTTACTTCGTTATAGTTTTTTTACTACTATTTGCTAATCTAAATAATCTAAAGGGGCTGAAACCAAATGGCACGGGAATGGCTTACACCACACGTTTTCATGTAACACTGTAATGATTCCTTAATCAGAAACACGCTTGTAGTAAGGCGAGGACATTTTTGCCACTCCTAATGTCTTGGGGGATTTTCTCCAGCACAGCCTTCAGTAGTCTCACATAAGGTTTCCATCAATGTTGCATTCAGAGCGTTTTAATCAGTTGTATGTATAAATTTCTTGGAATCTGCATTTGCGATATAACAAAATTTTTGTACTCTATTTAAAAGTTATATATATATTAATAACAAAATTGTGATTATATGTATATAATCAGTCAAGAAGTTTTAGTCCCCTCGAAATTTGTAATTGCCCCAGCCCCCCGGAAAAACGCTCTGAATGCATCATTGATGGAAACCTTATGTGAGACTACTGAGACTGATGTTGGCACCAGTACAGTACGCAGTAGGCTGCACAACATCAGTTACACGGTCAAGATGCCATACACAAGTTGCTAACTTCCTCGACTAAAGACACACGCCGATTAGCGTGGTGTAAGGAACGTCGCGTCGTCTTGGACTGTAGACCAACGGAAAACTCTCTGTCTGATGGCCGTTTTTGGGTGTGGCGGATTCCAAGAAATAGTGTCTTCCGGATTGTGCCCCTCCGACAATGAAATTAGGTGGATGCTACGTGATGAGGTATGGAGCTGTTTTTTCTGGTTCGTTTTCGGCCCAGGAATTATTTAGATTAAAACCACGAACGCTGAGCCTTACGTTGATGTCCTGGATAATTATGCCCTGTAAAGTTTGTGACAGTACTTTGGGGAAGGCTCATACCTCTATCAGATCAGATCATATCATATATAGAGGATTTAGAACGGGAGTGTGTTTAAACAACCCATAGAAACAGGAAGCTAGGAGATTTGGGCTAGAGTGCTTGATAGGAAAGTGACACGGAAGCGAGGTAGAAGGGGGAGAAAGACGCCCTTATTTGTTACCCTGGGTCCGACTGCTTAATGTGCCCATCCGACGCACGGTTGATATTTAGTGGTTCGAGCGTTCGTACCTGCCTGGGTTCGAACCTGAGGTTTCTCCGTGGCAGTCACGAACGTTGGCCATCCGCGGCCCCATACCTCTATCATCAGGACAACGCACCATTTTATACTACTCACGTTGTTACAGATTGATTTATTAACATGGGCGTCTAAATGCTAAACTGGGCACCCCAGAGTCCTGACCTGAACTCCACGGAGAATCTCTGGGATGAATTGGATTCTCGCGTACGTGTAAGAAGAGGTCGCCTAACAAACAAAGCTGTGCTGGTCACTGTTTTGAAGCCTGAATGGCGAAACATATTTAATGACATGTACAAAAGAAAACCGATGGAGAGTATTCCTCAGAGACTAGATTCCTTCATAAAGGCCAAGGTTTCGGCACATAATATTATTTTTTTGTAAATATTTTTTTTAAATACATGAAAGTGTCCGGATATCAATGGTAGAGAAGTGTACAACATCCTGCGCTACAAATGCAAGAAAGAACCCCCCCCCCCCTTTTTTTTGTAATGGAATTTCGAATATATGATAAAATTTCAGTTAAAATTTAAGAGCACCATTTAGTTAAAAAAAAAACGCGTTACAACATTTACTGAGTTTCATGGCGGTTTTCTGCCTTACTGTAGGGTGAAAGAGATTAGTGGCGCTGTAAGTCATTTTTTATCGGGGGGGGGGTAACGACCACCGTGAGCAACTCAATAGACTGTAAACAGTCGCCCGTCCCTAACTTAGGGTGCCGCCCCGGTGGCGCAGTGGTCTAAGCGATGGCCTCTGATCATTCGTCCGAAAGGAGTCCGGGGTCGAATCCCGGTGAGGCATGGATGTTGTGTTTGTCTTACAGCACTGGCTCTCTCCCTTCCCTGGAACCAGTGACCCTAAATTAGGGACGGGCGACTGCTTATAGCCCATTGAGTTGCTCACGGTGGTCGTTAAACCTTCAATCAAAAAAAAATAATAACTTAGGGCCATTGGTTCCAAGGAAAAGAGAGAGCCAGCGCCGTGAAACAAGCACAACATGCAGTTATGTAATCGTTGGCACAAATGTGCCGTATTTTCATTGTATCCATATAGCCACTGATTCAGAAAACTTGAAAATTTTCATTGCTGTGGAGCGGGCAATGAAATTTTCAAGTTTTCTGAAGGAGCGGCTACATGGAAACTGAAAATACGGCACATTTGTGCCAACGATTACATTTGTATAGCCTTCCATGTATTTGTGAAGAATTATTTCTTCAGGAAAATTCGTTTCCCATTTATGTACGACATTTATGTCTTACTGAGAATCGAACCCGGATCCATCGCGGAAGAAAGGTCAGAAGCCAGCGCATGGGGTCACCAAGGCACTTTCGTAGACGGTAAGAATAGCTGGGCAAAGGAATTTCTTTAGAAGATCGTGTATATAAAAACAGCAAATAGTGTGTTTGATATGCTGTAACGTACCAGGAGATGTGACGTACCTGCCCGAAGGACGCACACGACATAAAGGCAGATAGGAATCAGAATAAAACGTCCGCGTAGCTTAATTGGTAGAGCAACTTATTCCGGAATGAGGGGATCCGGGTTCGAATCCTGGCGTGGACAGAAATGACGGTGAAATTTACTTCGTTATAATGTAAGCACGTTTGTATTTGCAAGGATGAGACTGAACAATCAGATGACGCAGTTGGGCGTCACGTGAACCATAAAAGTTCTAGTGTAAAGAGAATAAAGAACTCCTTGCCAAGAATGCAGTCCTCAAAATGAAATAATCGGAGATGGGTATTTTGTGATTTAAGACTGCGCTGCTAAGGGCAACAGCAGCAGAAAAATTAAATAAACATGAAGGCTGAGTGATAGATGTTTTATGGTTACAAAGGGCATTTCTACTAAACAACTGGCCGGACATCGGGTAACTCTGCACGCTAGGACCCTGTAATTGTACACCGGAAATAATTGAGCTACTTAATCTGCACCTGCAACTGTACACTTCTGAAGCAGGTCTACCACCTGGGACTTTTCTTGAAGAAATTACTAGGGGAATAACAGAATCAGGGATTTCAATACCCCCCGCCCCAATTTTTTTTTTTTTTTTTTTTGATTGAAGGTTTAACGACCACCGTGAGCAACTCAATCGGCTATAAGCAGTCACCTGTCCCTAATTTAGGGCCATTGTTTCCGGGGAAGGGAGAGAGCCAGTGCCATAAGACAAACACAACATCCATGCCTCACCGGGATTCGAGCCCGGACCCTTCACAGACGAATGGTCATAAGCCTGCGCTTAGACCACTGTGCCACTGGGGCGGCCCCAAATTTTCTGAGACACTTTCCATAAAAAATTTCAACACCCCTCCATTTAAAGGTGTGTAACACACACAAAGGTATCATCATTGAAGTTATCAGGTGACCTTCATCCAGCAGTGGTATGCTGGATGAAGGTCTCCTGAAGTTTCTTCCACAACGGTCTGTTTTGAGGCAGTCTCCTCCACATTACTACGGCAGGCTTTCGAATTTCATTCACTCATCTCCCATTTGGTCTTCTTCCGGGTCTTTTCCTGTCCCCTGGTATTCAGTCTAAAATTTCGGTTGTACATCGGTCATCCGTTCTTGTGGCAACTAGCCCATTGCCATTTCAGGAATTTTACTCTGATCGGGATGTTCAAACGGCGGACTAGTCCGGTCCCCCGGTAATTGTTAGCATTTTCTGCCTTCATGTCGCACTGCTGTCCGCTGCCTTGGCCAGGAACATTCCAGCTGCCGGGGACTGAGGGCCAAGTTTTAAGTTGCGGAATAATTTTGGTGGGGTTCGGCGATAACTTATCATAGGGTCATATATAGAATTTTTTTCGGGCGTGGGGGAGGGCGACCGAAAATGAAAGTTTTTTGAAATCCATCAGAACAAAGTTAATGAAAAATAGAAGAAAAAAATTAAAGCATTATCTTCTATTGTAAGTTGATGCATTTTTATTAAATTAAAGTATTTTTCTAATGTAAGGTGGATTTTAACAAAGAAATGAAACACTTTCGGGGGTGTAGAAGCCAAGGCCTCTTTGGTCCCCCTCTAAATACGCCCTTGACTCACCACGCTGGCCAAGCCGGTTGGTAAGTGTGGGATAGCATCTGCTCTAATCCCGGTGGTATAGTTATACCGCTAACACACACACGCACATATACTTTTAAATTTTCTTTTTAGTTCTTTTTAGCCGCCCCGGTGGCGCAGTGGTCTAAGCGATGGCTTCTGATCACTCGTCAGAGATGGGTCCGGGTTCGAATACCGTAGGACATGGATGTTGTGCTTGTCTTACGGCTCTGGCTCTCACCCTTCCCTGGAACCATTGGCTCTAAATTAGGGGCGACTGCTCATGGCCCACTCAGTTGCTCACGGTGGTCATTAAACCCCCAATGAAAAAAAAAAAAATAGTTCTTTTTATTATCATACAGCAGTTAGCATGCACACGAATTCCTCAGCTTTACTTAGTATCTTTTAACGTAATGTAATAATTTTTCTTTTTAATTCGAAGTCTATGTATATTAGCAATCTAATGTGTCTTCCTTTACGTTTTCCTTGTTTAAATTATGTGTTTAAGGTCAGTCATTGGAACCATAAAACATATGTATGTAACATGTCTTCATTTCAGTCTGTTACAGATTTTGCAGACATACTTCCGAATCATTTCAGCATGCACAAGATTTGTGAAAAGGTCAATATAGTATTTTGGTCCTCTTTTCAACTGATCCAACGCTGTTTCTCAGAATCAGACGTCATCCCACGGTTGATTTGCGTGCGAAGTCTCTCTGATGCATGGTAAAAAAAAACTACACTCGGAAATTTCCGTTAAATGATAAGACATACATTTAAAATCAAAACAGTGATTTCAATTAGATGAGGACGTATTCATTTAAAATTAAAGCAATAATTTCAGTAAGATTATCAGCCACATGTTTAAGATATATATATAAAGAAACAAACTCACGCTACTAAATTTTTCAGGGAGTTTTTTTGTTAGCACTTGCACGTAACTGAAATATTCTTCTGCGTCGAGTGAAAAAAGTAAACTTTTTTGAGCAGCCCCAATGGCGCAGTTCGTACGAGAAGGGTTCGGGTTCGAAACCCGATGAGGCATAGATGTTGTGTTTGTCTTACGGCACTGGCTTTCTCACGTCCCTGGAGTCAGTGGCCCTAAATTAGGGACGGGCGACTGCTTATGGCCCAATGAGTCTTTTTTTTTTTTTTTATTGGAGGTTTAACGACCACCATGAGCAACTCAATGGGCTATAAGCATGCAGTCGCCCGTCCCTAATTTAGGGTCACTGGTTCCAGGGAAGGGAGAGAGCCAGTGCCGTAAGACAAACACAACATCCATGCCTGACGGAATTCGAACCCGGACCCCGTTCAGACGAATGATCATAGGCCAGCGCCTTAGACCACTGCGCCACCGGGGCGGCCCCAATGAGTTGCTCACGGTGGTCGTTAAACCTTAAATAAAAAAAAAATTAAAAAAAATTAACGACCACCGTGAGCAGCTTAATGGGCTTATAAGCAGTCGCCCGTCCCTAATTTAGGGCCACTGACTCCAGGGACGGGAGACAGCCAGTGCCATAAGACAAACACAACATCCATGCCTCGCGGGATTCAAACCCGGACCGCTTTCGGACGAATGATCAGAGGTCATCACTTAGACCAATGCGCCACCGGGGCGGCGGGGTGGTTGTAGGGGTGTTAAAGGGGGTGCATAAATTCCTCATTCTGCTATTGCTTATCAATCCGCGATGGAAATCAGTTAACTCTGTGGATCAAGACATCTTATACATTCACAGTCGTGCTATTGCCTCATCGTAGCCCTACGAGCGTACTTGTAGTTGGGATTGTGACGTGGTGCATGCTTTGGACCTAACTCACTAACAATAGAGAGGGGTGGCCGGATATTGATGGTAGGGCAAATTATATGTGAACCTTTAATCAAGAATTACTCTTATTTCTTTAAAATCGTATTTCCGCCCGACGGCCGAATGGTCAGAGGCGTAGGTTTCTGGCCGATTGAGTCCGGGCTCGAGTTTCCGGATGAAGGGCCAGCGTCCACCCTGAAACCAATTCCCCAAATTAGGGGAATTGGTTTCAGGGAGAGCTGCGGGAATTGTTCGAGGGACGGACGAGCTCTTATAGCCCTTAAAATTGCTCGTAATGCTTGCACCCACTGCCTTTCAAAAAAGTTAGTATTATTATTATTATTATTATTATTTTGTTTGAAGGTTTAACTGCCGCCCCGGTGGAACAGTGGTCTAAGCGATGGCTTCTGATCACTCGTCAGAGATGGGTCCGGGTTCGAATCCCGTAGGGCATGGATGTTGTGTTTGTCTTATGGCACTGGCTGTCTCCCTTCCCTAGAACCAGTGACCCTAAAACAGGGACGGGCGACTACTTATAGCCCATTGAGTTGCTCATGCACGGTGGTCGTTAAACCTTCAACCGCAGCCCCGGTGGCGCAGTGGTCTAAGGCGCTGGCCTCTGGTCATTCGTCCGAACGGGGTCCGGGTTCGAATCCCGGTGAGGCATGGATGTTGTGTTTGTCTTACGGCACTGGCTCTCTCCCTTCCCTGGAACCAGTGACCCTAAATTAGGGACGGGCGACTGCTTATAGCCCATTGAGTTGCTCACGGTGGTCGTTAAACCTCCAATCAAAAAAAAAAAAAAACCTTCAACCAAAAAAAAAAAAAAGGTTTGACGACCACCGTGAGCAACTCAATGGGCTATAAGCAGTCGCCCGTCCCTGTTTTAGGATCACTGGTTCTAGGGAAGGGAGACAGCCAGTGCCATAAGACAAACACAACATCCATGCCTCACCGGAATTCAAACCCGGACCCTTCTCGGACGAACTGCGCCGTCAGGGAGCTCAAAAAAGTTCACTTTTTTCACTCGACGCAGAAGAATATTTCAGTTACGTGCAGGTGCTAAAAAAAACTCCCTGAAAAATTTAGTAGCATGAGTTTGTTTCTTTTTTTTTTTTATGTCTTAAACATGTGGTTTTTTTTTTTTTTTTTTTTTGATTGGAGGTTTAACGACCACCGTGAGCAACTCAATGGGCTATAAGCAGTCGCCCGTCCCTAATTTAGGGTCACTGGTTCCAGGGAAGGGAGAAAACATGTGGTTGATCATCTTACTGAAATTATTGCTTTAATTTTAAATGAATACTTGATCATCTAATTAAAATCACTGTTTGGATTTTAAATGTATGTCTTGTCATTTAACTGAAATTTACAAACGTGTTTTTTATCTTGCATCCGGAAGACTTCGCACGCAAATCTACCGTGGGATGACGTCTGATTCTGAGAAACAGCTTTGGATCACTTGAAATGAGGACCAAAATAATATATTGACCTTTACACAAATCTTGTGCATGCTGAAATGATTCGGAAGTATATCTGCAAAATTTGTAACAGACTGAAATGAAGAGATGTTACATACATATGTTTTATGGTTCCAATGACTGGCCTTAAACACATAATTTAAACCAGGAAAAGCAAAAGAAGACATTCATAGACTTCGAATTAAAAAGAAAAAATATTGCTTTACGGTAAAGGATACTAAGCAAAGCTGAAGAATTCGTGTGCATGCTAACTGCTGTATGATAATAAAAAGGACTAATTTTTTTTTTTCTACTGGGGGTTTAACGACCACCGTGAGCATCTCAGTGAGCCATGAGCAGTCGCCCGTTCCAAATTTAGGGCCACTGGTTCCAGGGAAGGGACAGGGCCACTGCCGTAAGACAAACACAACATCCATGCCCTACCGGGATTCGAACCCGGACCCATCTCTGACGAGTGATCAGAAGCCATCGCTTAGACCACTGCGCCACCGGGCGGCCGTTAAACCTTCAATCAAAATAATAATAATAATAATAATAATAACTTTTTTGAAAGGCAGTGGGTGCAAGTATTACGAACAATTTTAAGGGCTATAAGAACTCGTCCGTCCCTCGAACGATTCCCGCAGCCCTCCCTGAAACCAATTCCCCTAATTTGGGGTATTGGTTTCAGGGAGGGCGCTGGCCCTTCATCCGTAAACTGGAAACCGGACCCAATCGGCCAGAAACCTACGCCTCTGACCATTCGGCCAGAAACCTACGCCTCTGACCATTCGGCCGTTAGGCAGTAATACGATTTCAAAAAAATAAGGACAATTATTGATTAAAGGTTCACTTATAATCTGCCCTACCATCAATACCCAGACACCCCTCTATTGATAGTGAGTTAGGTCCAACGCTTGCACACGTCACAATCCCAATTATAAGTAAGCTCGTAGATCTACGATGAGACAATAGCACGACTGTGAATGCAAGATGTCTTGATTCACAGAGTTAACTGATTTCCATCGCGGATTGATAAGGAATAGCAGAATGAGGAATTTATGCATCCCCTTTAACACCCCTCGAACTTCCCCGCCGCCCCGATGGGGTAGTGGTCTAAGTGAAGGCCTCTGATCATTCGTCAGAAAGGGGTCCGGGTTCGAATTCCGGTGAGGCATGGATGTTGTGTTTGTCTTACGGCACTGGCTCTCTCTCCCTTCCCTGGAACCAGTGACCCTAAATTAGGGACGGGCGACTGCTTATAGCCCATTGAGTTGCTCACGGGGGTCGTTAAACCTCCAATCAACAACAACAACAACCTCCCCAAATTTTCTCAGACGCTCATAACAGATATCCTGACCCCCTTCATTTGGAGGTGTGTAACACACGCAGAGGTATATACATACACATTAATCTTCATAAAAAAAAACAAAAAAAAAAAAACAGAACAGCTGAAACGAGTCAAACGAGGACTTTGATTTTTACAGGATATGCTGATCAGGCAATATCTCAGCAATGATTAGCACTTTGGTGTCTTATGCGCATGCTCACCGCGTCTAAGCAAATCAAATCGTGCAACGTCACAGACAGGAAACCGGCAGTTTTTCCGATATGAGCACCGGTCAGCAGTGGGCAAGGATGTCTCGTCGTCGTGTAAGACCAAGGCCATCTAGAGAATACAAGGCATTAGAGAGATGAGTTCCTTCGTTTAGTGACGTCACGCGGAAATCAAGGCTTCAGATTAGTTTCCAACGCTGTCGTGTGTGACGTCAAACACAACACCGACGTATCGGTCCGTGTAACATGAGAGTGGCGTCATCAACAGAGGGAACTCATCTCTCTAATGTCATGGCTTTGTCTTTCCCAGATGGTCTTAGTAAGACAGTCGTACAATCACATCAGCGAGTTCGACAAAGGTCTCGTTATCGGCATAAAAGACGGCAATTCTTCCCACCGGGAGTTTGCCGGTTGTGTGGGGCGCATTGTGTTCATCGTGGCAAGAGTGTGTAGGAAATGGTACGAAGAAGGACGCAGGACACGAAGGTTCTGGACGTCGTACACAGAACTGTTCTGTGTCATCAACGGCGTTGGCGCAGCAGTGGAGAACTGTGAAGCACTCTCCCTTGTCAGCTGTAACAATACGTTGCCGGTTATTACAGTTCGGACTACAGGCTCATCGCCCCTTCCCAGTGATGTAGTTCTAATTTTTTTTCTTTTTTGAGTGGAGGTTTAACGACCACCGTGAGCAACTCAATGGGCTATAAGCAGTCGCCCGTCCCTAATTTAAAGCCATTGACTCCAGGGAAGGGAGAGAGCCAGTGCCGTAAGACAAACGCAACATCCATGCCTCACCGGGATTCGAACCCGGACCTCTTCCGAACGAATGATCAGAGGCCATCGATTAGACCACTGCGCCACCGGGGCGGCGGACGAATGATTAGAGGCCACTGCGCCACCGGGGCGGCGGACGAATGATTAGAGGCCACTGCGCCACCGGGGCAGCGTAGTTCTAAATGAAAAAGTGCCTTAGCGGTGAATGGAGTGGTAAACACAACCTGAAAAGAATTTCCTAAAATTTTTCAAAAGCCCTGTAAAACCTTGTTTGCGGTTTTTTATTTAGCAGTTTTATTAAATTTCCACTATACTTTCTAATTTTAGCAATTTATATTAAAATTGCTAAATTTTAAATGAATGTTAAGAACGTTAGACGAAAGTTATACGCTGAAATATAAGATTTTCGTTTTAATACCGTTCCCTCGATCTACACGATTTTTTTTTTATTGGAAGTTTAACGACCACCGTGAGCAACTCAGTGGGCAATAAGCAGTCGTCCGTCCCTTATTTAGGGTCACTGGTTCCAGGGAAGGGACAGAGCCAGTGCCGTAAGACAAACACAACATCCATGCATCACGGGATTCGAACCCGGACCTCTTACGGACGAATGGTAAGAGGCCATCGCTTAGACCACTGCGCCACCGGGTCGGCAGACCAATGATCAGAGGCCATCGCTTAGACCACTGCGCCACCGGGTCGGCAGACCAATGATCAGAGGCCATCGCTTAGACCACTGCGCCACCGGGTCGGCGGACCAATGATCAGAGGCCATCGCTTAGACCACTGCGCCACCGGGTCGGCGGACCAATGATCAGAGGCCATCGCTTAGACCACTGCGCAACCGGGTCGGCGGACGAATGATCAGAGGCCCCTGCGCCACCGGGACAGCGTAGTTCTAAATGAAAAAGTGCCTTAGCGGTGAATGGAGTGGCAAAACACAACCTGAAAAGAATTTCCTAGAATTTTTCAAAAGCCCTGTAAAACCTTGTTTGCGGTTTTTATTTAATAGTTTTATTAAATTTCCACTACTTACTAATTTCAGCAATTTATATTAAAATTGCTAAATTTAAAATGAACGTTAGGTGAAAGTTATACGCTGAAATATAAGATTTTCGTTTTAATACCGTTCCCTCGTTCTACACGATTTCTTTATTTTTTTAATGTTTTTTTTATTGGAATTTTAACGACCACCGTGAGCAACTCAATGGGCTATAAGCAGTCGCCCGTCCCTAATTTTCGGTCACTAGTTCCAGGGAAGGGAGAGAGTCAGTGCAGTAAGACAAACACAACATCCATGCCTCACCGGGATTCGAACCCGGACCCCTTTCGGACGAATGATCAGAGGCCATCGCTTAGACCACTGCGCCACCGGGGCGCCTTATTTTTTTTGATTGGAGGTTTAACGACCACCGTGAGCAACTCAATGGGCTAAAGCAGTCGCCCGTCCCTTATTTAGGGTTACTGGCTCCAGGGTAGGGAGAGAGCCAGTGCCGTAAGACAAACACAATATCCATACCTCACCGGGATCCGAACCCGGACCCCTTTCGGACGAATGTTCAGAGGCCATCACTTAGACCACTGCGCCACCCGGCGCTACACGAGTCATCTGACAAAAATACTACATTAGTTACATTGAATTAACATAGTCACATCAATATCATCATCATCGTCATTGTCAACCATTATCAATCCACTGCTGGACGAAGGTCTCCCCAAGTTTCTTCCACAACGGTCTGTTTTGTGTTTGTCTCCTCCATGTTACTCTCGCATACTTCGAATTTCATCCACCCATCTCCCATGTGGTCTTCTTCTGGGTCTTTTCCTGTCTCTTGGAATCCAATCTAAAATTTCGGCTGTCCATCGATGGTCTGTCCTTCTGGCAGTATGTCCAGCCCATTGCCATTTCAGGGACTTAACTCTGATCGTGATGTCTTCCACTCTTGTCATTTTTCGGATCCACGAGTTCCTCTTTTTATCTCTCCTGGTTACACCAAGCATGCACCTCTCCATGTTCATTTGAGTTGTCTGCAGCCTTTGTATGTCTCTTTTAGTTAAGGTCCACGTCTCTGCACCATACGTAAGCACTGGGGAAGGATGCATTGATCAAACACTTTTCTTTTAAGACATAATGGCATATTGCTCTTGAAAATTATGCCGTTTCTTCCAAAAGCTCTCCGGCAAGTTTTCTACGCCGATTAATTTCTTCATCAATGTGACCCTCACTTGATATCTGCTGTCCAAGATAAACATACGTGTCTGTTATCTCCAGCTTTTCTCCATCAATCGATAAATTTTCATTTCTTGTAAAAGCATTGTACATCACTTTTGTCTTCTGAAAGTTCATTTTTAATTCCACTTCTTTACTCTTGTCAGCAAGTTCCTGGATCATACTCTGCAGCTCTGATGAGGTAGTTCCAAAAATGACTATATGTCATCAGCAAAACGAAGGTGAATTAGATAATCTCCATTAATTTTTATCCCTTTGTTTTCCCAGTTCAGTGATTGAAAGACATTTTCCAATGTGGCATTAAAGAGCTATGGAGATATGGTGTCACCTTGTCTCACTCCCTTTCCAATTTTTATGTGTGTTGTATTTTCAAACAGCCGAATCTTTGCACTTGCATTTTCATAGATGTTATTAATAATATTAATGTATGCATCTTCAATACCGCAGGATTTCTGAGCCATTGCAACTGCTGATGGTTTCACCGAATCAAAGGCTTTTTCATAATCGATAAAAGCCATGCACAATGGAAGTTCATATTCCCTCGCTCTTTCAATTAGTTCTCTCAGTACGTGGATATGATCTATAGTGCTGTAGCCACTCCTGAATCCAGCTTGTAGTGACTACTAATACGTAGTTTTTCTTTAAATTATGAGGTAGACTTAGGAGATTTCTTTTGTGTTACCCAAAAGGAATATGAGAGTGAACTCAGGGGAATACTTTTACTACAGGCGATAGTCGGTGGCGAGCAGTTTAGTAGGAATGACTTTCACTTCTGTAAACGCTTATCACTTGGCCTTCACGACTACTTTATTTTTTCTTATTTTTTGTTTTTGCTTATTATTATTATTTTTGCTTTTTTTTTTTTGTTTGGGGGATTAACGACCACCGTGAGTAACTCGATTGGCTAAAACAGTCGCCCGCCCGTAATTTAGGGCCATTGGTTCAAAGGAAGCAGGAACGTCGTCAAGGGGGTGATATTTGTCTTGCCCACCCTGCCGCCCACCCAGTTCAAAATGTGCTAGTTTTCAATATACAGGGTGATTCATAAAGAAGTATACAGTTTCAACGCACTATAAAACAAGAACAATGTAAGATATTTTATGTTATTTGTAACAGAATTGTAGGGGAATGTTTCAAGTTTTTTTAGAGACAGTCACATATGTTCTAAGTCTGCAACCTTAGTCACACGACACACATCAAGCCGGTAATCCATTTCCGCCCAAACGCGAGGTAAGATATCTGAATCGGTAAGATATGAGAATCATTTTCAGCTTCTTTCTTGTGCATCGTGAAAAAAAACAAAACAAAAAAAAAACAAGCAAATAAAAAACCATCATGTGCACATTTCAAGTTTTCCAATGTAAAAAGAATTTTTCAAATCGGACTGTTAGTTGCTGAGATATGGTATAACATAAGTACAATCTTTTTTACAAAAGAAGTGCTAAAAATGGGCGAAGGAGAAAACAGATTGCATATTTGGATCGGTAAGTTGCGAATTAAGTTCTACCTTCCTGTCTTATGAGTTCTACGTTCTTTCCCCATAGAACGAAACTTACTTATAATTTTCGTTTTATTTAATGTTATGCATTCATTTATTTCTAGGTAGATTGCCTAGCGTACGACAGTGGGAAGTTTTTTTTTTTTTGTTTTTTTTTTAACCCCAGTTTGTTTCCATACTACGTACACTGAAGTGCCAGAAAAACTGGTACAACGAGCTTATGCAAAATACATAGCAACGTCACCTATGCGCGTACTCGGTCGCGTCCCCAGCGCGTATATAAAGCGATAGACATCCTTGCCAACTGTCAGAGCTGTTTTCGGCATGAGAATGACAAGTAATAACGATTTAAGCGATTTTCAACGCGGTGTCATAGTTTTCACTCGTGAGATGGGCCATAGTATTTCGGAGGTAGAAACGAAGTTCGGATTTTCACGGACGACCATTACAAGGGTGTACCGTGACTATAAGAATTCCGGCAAAACCTCCAAACTACGATACCAGTGTGGCCGTAAAAATACATTGGGTGAACGTGACCATCGTCGGCTGTCAAGAATAGTTTCACGCGACACTCTCGCAGGTAGCATCGGAATTCAATGCTGGAGCCTCAACAAACATCAGCGTCCGGACTGTGCAACGTACCCTGCACGATATGGGCTTTGACAGCCGACGCCCAACTAGAGTCCCCTTGATGGGTGCAGGACACAGAACTATGCGCTTCGCTTGGGCACGGCAGCACCGCCACTGGACACTTGATGACTGGAAACAAGTAGCCTGGTCTAACAAGTCGCATTTCCAACTGTATCGGGCAGATGGAAGGATTCGTGTGTAGCGCAAACCCCATGAAGACATGGATCCCGCCTGGCAACAGGGAACTGTACCGGCTGGTGGGGGATCCGTAATGGTATGGATTGTGTTTAGCTGGACTTCACTGGGACTCCTGGTACGTCTACAAACGTCTGTGACCGGCCAACGCTATGTGCGCATCCTTTCTGATGAGGTACACCCGTTCATGTCCTGCATTCATGCTGATGGGTTGGGCTTGTTCCATCAGGACAATGCATCTCCACAGAAGTATCGGGACGCCACATTATGGTTAGAGAAGCATTCATCTGAGTTTGGGGTGTTGCCATTCCCACCCAAGTCCCCAGATCTGAACGTGATAGAACACATTTGGGATGCCATGCAACGCGCTATCGAAGACAGGAATCCGAGACCTCGGAATACACCCGAATTGTGTAACGCTCTGCAGGAAGTATGGAGTGCATTGCCGACAGCATATTTCCAGAAGCTAGTGGAGTCCATGCCCCGTCCTATTTCTGCAGTCCTGCACTCCCGTGGGGGACCTACAAGTATTAAACTGGTGTACCAGTTTTTCTGGCACTTCAGTGTATTTGTCTAGGCTTCTAAATATTTTGTTTTCGCAAAAAAAAAAAAAATAAATAAAAAAAAATCCCAGTTTTACGTTTCATATGTTTCGCCAATGTCAGATAATAAGAACGTGAAAATTTAATACACCGTGTGTGAGAAATGCTTCATCAAAAGTTTCACCATTTTTTTTTATTGGAAGTTTAACGACGACCGTGAGCACCTCAATGGGCTATAAGCAGTCGCCCGTCCCTAATTTAGGGCCACTGGTTCCAGGAAAGGGAGAGAGCCAGTGCCGTAAGACAAACACAACATCCATGCCTTACCGGGATTCGAATCCGGACGCCTTCCGGACGAATGATCGTAAGCCATCGCTTAGACCACTGCGCCAACGAAGCGGCGAAAGTTTCACCATGACAAACGGCGATTTTGTTTGTCCTGCATCTCTTTGAAATAAACATTGAACACAAAATCGTCTTGCTATATTTTATGCAACCTTGATTTATTTTTTTAAGAAATTCATTTTTCCTCCTTCGTCCTATAGATCTACCTATCGAGTTTATATTAGGTAGAGACACCACTCCTATCCACGCAGCACTGGCCGCCATAAGTCACCGTCCGTGCTGCAAGTGACGTCATATGCAGGCACGACGCAGAAAAGAAGCGGCTTTGAAACCAATGGAACAAAAAGCTTCTAGGCGTATAGACAGATAAAACGAGTAATTCAATAATCTTTATCAATCATACACAAGCTTACTGTTTTATCAACTGTATAATTTAGTTCTTTTTGCCGGTATGTGACGCCACGCCACCGATTGGCCGTGACCTATGACGGCGAGTCAGCGGTGTCTCCATCTAATATAAGCTCGATGGCTTTACAGATTCGTTGGCATACTCCAAGACGTTAAAGTTTTAAAAATTGGCCAATAGTAAGGGGTAATCTAATCGCGACAACATTGAATCAGCAGCCATGTAGGTTCGCATAAATCCACTTCTGACGTCACATGAATAAGATCCATTATTAATACTCAAGAGACGCATATAGCATATTAAATACGCTTATTTTTGTGGTGTAGTCAGATGTGGCAGTGGCAGCGGAACCGCACGGGCCATTAGGGCCTGGTCAATAACTGCAGCCAAGATTTTTATCTTTATCATTTTTTTATTTGGCATATGTGCGATTGTTGTGATGTGCCTTAGAAAGTGCCTCTATAGGTACGTGGTTGGGTGGTCGTAATTCCCAACAAAGCTCCTTAGGCATTGTTTTTCTTCTGTTTGCTCCGGGAAACGATTCGAAATTTCGGGCCCGTCAACGAACTTCAGTTTCCGCCGCCCCTGAGATGTGGTTGTGGTGTGTAATAAACGGATTTAATACGCTATATACGTCTCTTGAATATTCACCATGTGGTGTATTTAAAATAAAGTTAAGATCCATTATTGTTCGTTTGAAACCACCTGACTTCCTTCCCAGGATTAAATGTGAGGTCAATACTGTCCATTCGTAACTGCCTCAGAACTGCGACATTCGTTTCTCACTTCACCCACCGGTAGTAGCCTAACGTTAAGGAAACCGGATTTTATTTAGTGGCTTAACAATAGAAACATCAGTCCAGTCAACACTTTGTTTGAATAGGTTTTCAAGATACGCAGGTGATGGTAAGGTTTAATTTGTCAGTTAACTGTGGATGTTAATTGAGCCATTTTACTGAAGGATATATACAGAGAAGAATGCCTTTCTTAAAAAGCAAGTTGTCCAGGGAGGACAATGAAAACAGATTTTCAGATGATCGAGTTGCCAGGAGTTATGACAGAATGCAAGGTTACCAGCGGGAGCAATACAGAAGGCAACGATTTCAAAGATATAGCTACCGTTGGTTATGTCCCCGCTGTAGAAGTTTCGTCAGCAGGAGAAATGAAGTTCGCTCCAGCTACAAATACTTTTACAAAGGTCGTCCTCTCCGTCGCTGCATATATAACACAATGAAAGAACTTCTTGATGATCAAATTGACTCATATATGGCAGTTGGCAAACAGAAGTCGTCTTCTCTCAATTTTTGACTACCTCACATCAGAGTGAGTTTCGTACAAATTATACATCTGGAGTATCTCTAAGAGAGGTGTAGGATAAATTAATAAATTAATTTGACTTGATTTGTTGAAGCATTTGATTTTAAATTAGCCACCTATTACGCTTATTGTCTCTGTGATTTCATGTCGAAATATTTCGTGTGTTTTACGTATATTTAAATTGTTATTAAAAATGTTTGCTACCGAAAGTTACTTTGTATATTACCAATTTTTAAATATTTTAATACACTCTTTCTAAGGCGTAAAAAGCAGCTGGAAATGAGGTGTTCAAATGTTGCTTAAAATATGAAAAAAAAAGGTATATATTTCGATTTAGGCGTTCAGTGATATCAAAGTGTACATACTTTGCTAACAAATTATTGATATTTTGATCACATATAGATAACTCTTCGGAAATGCATTTAAGTTTACATGTGAATATTTTTCTTCGGGTCGATATGGAACAAAACAAATTATGATTTAATTTAGGTGTAACTCTAAGCAGTGCTAGACTGCTATTATAACAAAATGGAATTGCAAGTTATACGCCACGTGTAATAACAAAATATGTATTTTTTATTTTGATCCGTTAATAGGCGTAAAAATTACAAAACATTCGACAGCTTTCACTGCAATGGGCAGCTTCTTCAGGATGCTAAATATAAACAGTTAAGAGCAACGGCTTAAGACTGCTATTATAACCTTCAGTAGTAGTTGCGTTTTGAAACACTGATAAAATGCACTACTTTTACAGCCATGATATTACAGTGGAATTTCAGGTGCTCACATATGGAGGTAAGTATCAGAGCGTTTTATTCGAAAGAGGTTAATTTTTTTTTTTTTTATTGGAGGTTTAACGACCACCGTGAGCAACTCAATGGGCGATAAGCAATCGCCCGTCTCTAATTTAGGGCCACTGGTTCCATGGAAGGGGGAGAGCCAGTGCCGTAAGACAAACACTATCCATGCCTTACCGGGACTCGAACCCGGGCCCCTTTCGGACGAATGATCAGAGGCCATCGCTTAGACCGGGGCGGCGTTAATTTTTCTGATTTTCTTTCGTGCTGAAACATTTCGCCTATTTAAATCCAACGTATATTTAAACTAAAATTAAAAAATATCTGTGAATCATTTACAAATAGATCCACTCTGTATATTATTAATTTTTAAATATCTTAGTTATTCTTTTTAAGGCTTAAAATATTTCTAAAAAAGATTGGTTTATGCCATCAGTGTTCTGAAACGGTCTTCGATGCCCCGGTGGCGTACTGGTTTAAGCGCCGGCTTATGACCGCTCGTCCGGGTTCGAATCCCAGTGAGGCATGGAAGTTGTTTTCGTCTTATGGCCATGGGCCATGGTTTTCTCCCTTCGCTGGAACTAGTGGCTCTAAAACTGGGGTCAGGCGACTGTTTATAGCCCATCGAGGTGCTCACGGCGGTCGTTAAACCTTCATTAAAAAAACAAAACAAAAAAACTGGTTTTTAGTACCAGCTCAGGCGTTTAGTGATACTAAACATACCAACTTGGTTGGCAATTCTTTTTGTGTTTGGGGAATAACATATTTTAATTCAGCTGTTATCCATATTGTTGACTTTTTCGGGAGGGGGGGTACGATTACAATCATCCGAAGGAAGAGAAGATCCGGTACGAATTACCGTAAAAAAACGCCGTGACGTTTAAAACTGCGTAACTGACTAAGGCAGAGATGGAAACGGGTCACCGGGTCAACAATATCTTGCGGGTCAAACGGGTCGGGTCAAGGTGTTCCTGGCCTGATTTCGACCAGGTTTTAATTCCAATGCTTTTACAAAGACTTCAAAAGTGTTATTTGAATTTTTTTTTATTTCAAAAAATAAAATAAACATTTTTATTTTATTTTTTTGAAAAAAAAAATATTTCAAAGAACACCTCTGAAGTCTTCAAAATAATACTTCAGAACTGCAGAGTATGATCCAGGAACTTTCTGACAAGAGTAAAGAAATGCGATTAAAAATGAACTTTCAGAACACAAAACTGAAGTGCAATGCTTTTACAAGAAATGAAGATTTATCAATTGATGGGGAAAAGCTGGAGATAACCAGTTCCTACATTTACCTTGGGCAGTAGATATCAAGTGAGGGTTACATGGATGAAGAAATTAATTGGCGTAAAAAACTTAGTTGGAGAGCTTTTGGAAGTAACAGTACAATTTTTAATAGCAATGTGCCATTATGTCTTAAAAGAAAAGTGTTTAATCAATGCATCGTTCTTTGGGCCGCGGATGGCCTAGTGGTCAGCGTTGTGACTACCTTGGAGAGGACCTCGGGTTCGATCCCAGGCAGGTACGAACGTTCGAACCACTAAATATCCGCCGTGCGTCGAATGGGCACGTTAAGCCGTCGGACCCCGGGTACTGGCCCCCGGTAGTAAATAAGGTCGTCTTCTACCTCGCTTCCGTGTCCCTTTCCTATCGGGCACTTTAGCCCAAATCTCCTAGCTTCCTATTTCTAAGGGTTGTTTAAGACCTGGGGTCAGACACTCCTTCCTAAAATCCTCTACATATGATCTGATCTGATCTACTAGAGCATTGAATGGGCACGTTAAGCCGTCGGACCCCGGGTACTGGCCCCCGGTAGTAAATAAGGGCGTCTTCTACCTCGCTTCCGTGTCACTTTCCTATCGGGCACTCTAGCCCAAATCTCCTAGCTTCCTATTTTTAAGGGTTGTTTAAGACCTGGGGTCAGACACTCCCTTCCTAAAATCCTCTACATATGATTTGATCTGAATGCATCCTTCCCGTGCTTACGTACGGAACAGAGACGTGCTCCTTGACTAAAAAAAGACATACAAAGACTGGTTTTTCTTTAACCAGGAAATCAATTACATTTTTGATTTAGCCCACTCGTTCGGCTATCCTCGACAGATTGTAAAATTTTTCGTCGAGTTTTTGCATCCCGTCGACCTCTGTCAACTTTGGTCGGTGATCCACATGTTATGAAAACGTGTGTTGGAAAAATGGGTTTCCTACCTTAATGTCTAAAATTTGCTCTAGATACCGGCTACATTTTGGCGTGGGTGTTAACAACCTATCATCTGTTTTCAGGAAAGACCGCCAAGGAATTGATGATTCACAGAGGTGGGGTGTTTATTGCATCCCACTATTGGACAATGACTCGCATGAGAGAATTAACTATTACATAGGCTCCACTCGTCGGAAACTGTGCCTCAGGCTGCAGGAACATAAATATAGTTTAAAAGCAAGCCATATCTGTACAGCCCTTACCAAGTGCATTGATTCAGAAGATTTAAACCCTGATTGGGACAATGCCAAAATTTTGATAACCCCAGCCTCTACACACATGCTACTGGTGACTGAGAGTTTGTTCATTTCCGCGTTTAAACGAAGTTGCTGTAATGATTATTGCCCTTGGGATCTACCTGATATTTGGAGACGTCTTTTGTCTACAAGTGTTGGACAATCCACAGAACTATCTTCCTTTTTTAGACTTTAATACTTAATGTTGCAGTTATAATCATGTTTACGATTTGTGATGTGGTGTAGCTCTGATAGTGGTTTAACCGCCGGGACAGATGGCGCGTACGTCGCAAAATTCTGTTACTTCGATTGCAGTTATGGCGCACTTCAGATATTTATACTGAACGGTTTGGAAGATCCGATCACCCTGATGATGGGGCGACTGTCGCTCTGAAAGTGCTAGTATGTTTTAGAGTATTTTAATTGTACATATATTTCATATTTTAAGAACATTAAAATCGTGTGAAGACGGTATTCATCCTAATGGTTCATGTGCACGAATGTTTTTCTGCATTTGATTGATTGAATGATGATATATTCGAATTTATAGTGCAAAGCAGATTTGCCCGGGTCAGGTCTAATTATATGCTGGCCGGGTCCGGGTCCAAAAGTTTTGACCCGTTTCCAACTCTGCTGTAAGGTACACAAATGCAAACTTATTGTACTACTTGTCCAGGCAAATACGTACATCCATTCGACCAGCCACCTTAAAAGTAACCAAGGGTAAATAGTTTTAGTCCGGGACGGGCAGAAGCAGGGACGGATCCAGGATTTTCGTGAGGGGGGGGGGCGCAAGTGTCGGGGATAACCGGGGACCTTTGTGATATTTTCCCGCAAGATGAAAGTGTTCTTAGTATGTCTATAAATTCTTCCAATTCATTACAGAAAGTAATATACTTTTAAGCAATACTTTCTTTCACGAAAAAATATTCAATTTGTTATTAAAACCTAACAAATCAAAGCATTTCCTTGGTTCCTGAGGAGGGGGCCTCTCTGGATCCGCCCCTGGGCAGAAGGCTGATTCTATTACCGTGTGAAATAAGTTCTCGTTTTCACTTATTATTGAAGCCAATAACTCCCAATAAGGATTACGATATTCCGCTTCGGCGGCAGTAGCCGAACAAATCATCATAAGCCAGCGCTTAGACCACTGCGCCACCGGGGCGGCCAGGTTTGTGATGAGCATCACGACTGATCTCTGATTCTGACTGGAGGTTTAACGACCACCGTGAGCAACTCAATGGGCTATAAGCAGTCGCCCGTCCCTAATTTAGGGTCACTGGTTCCAGGGAAGGGAAAGAACCAGTGCCGTAAGACAAACACAACATCCATGCCTCACCGGGATTCGAACCCGGACCCCGTTCGGACGAATGATCAGAGGCCATCAAGCATCACGACTGCACCCTTTTTCAATCGTAAAATGTGAGGCGGAAGTCCACTCACCTCGATCGTGTGAAAATTCAACTGGATAGCACACTCTTTCACTCTCATCTTCAGCCACAACTCCCAGGCAGCACACTTACATTGGCCCTACGTAAAACACAAAACGTTGGCAAAACGTACGGATACTACGATGGGCCTCCCTCCATATGTCTCGGCGGCCACTTACCAGCCTCCGGTAGGCTCAGTGTACTAGCCAGCGTTGATCCAACGTAAGGATGAACGTTTATATAACATTGTGCCAGCATTAAACCAATGTTTCATACAACATAGACCCATCATTCAAATAACATTGTGCCACTGTTATAACGCCTAGCCAACGTCTTTACAACACTGAGCCAACGTAGCACATGATGTTAAACCATCGTTTGTCCAACATCCTGCCGACGTCTTCTACAACGTTAAGCCATCATTCAAATTACATTGTGCCACTGTTACACCTAGCCAACGTCTTTACAACATTGAGCCAACGTAGCACATGACGTTAAACCATCGTTTGTCCAACATTCTGCCGACGTCTTCTACAACTTTAAGCCACTATTCAAATTACATTGTGCCACTGTTACAAAGCCTAGCCAACGTCTTTACAACGTTGAGCCAACGTAGCACATGACGTTAAACCATCGTTTGTCCAACATTCTGCCGACGTCTTCGTCTTCTACAACGTTAAGCCACCATTCAAACAACATTGTGCCACTGTTACAACGCCTAGCCAACGTATAACATGGCGTTAAACCGTCGTTTGTCTAACATTCTGCCAACGTCTTCTACAATGTTAAGCCATCGCTCATACAACACTGCACCCCTGTTACAACGCTCGCCATCGTTTTTATAGCATTGTGCCCATGTATCGCACGTCAACCCATCATTTACAAAGCATTGTGCAAGTGTCTTACTGGCACAATGCTTTGTAAATGACTAACACATGGCCATCATTCTTATACCATTAAGCCACTATTACGATGCTATGTCTCTACTTTCATAGTATCTTAACATACATATTAAGACATGAATGCAAGATTGGATCATGCAAACTGCTTTTAATAGTCAGTGATACTGTCCACACACTTGAAACTATGCTGTTACTAGAGCACACCAAAATGTTTGTTTCATTTGTCAGTGATGTATTCAGGCATCTTCTCGGGGGTGTTTAGCCCCCTTCCCGTAGGTTTTTGGGTGATCTCCTTATATTTAGTATAATTCTTTTCATTTACAGCTGAATATTTGGAGAAATATTTTTTTTAAATTAAGAAAATGAGGGAAAATATTATAATAAAAAAACAACAACATCCACATGGACTTCAATCTGAAATTTCTATCATTCTTCAATAAAGCATTAAACAGTCGTTGCTGAAGAAGCAATTTTTCAAGCACTGACTTATCGGACTTTCGCAATAAAAACTTGATTCAACAGAGTAGACATTTGCACTGCACAATCATATTTTGAAAGCTGGCATTCATCTTTATTTCAGTCGTCTGGAAGCCAACTTTCCATGTATACAGTTATGCCTCAGTGTAGCTAATGTAACGTTAGTGCTTTCAATACAACAAAATATTTGCTACCTAATTTTTAACAATAGCAAATTATTAGTAATCATTTCCATAAAAAGTTTGTTTTTTTTCGTGGCGGTGGGTGGTTTACACTCTAACAAAAAAAAAAAAAAAAAATGGACACCTCAAACATCTTTACCACTCCTAATGTTGTTTCTTTTATTGGGGGGGATTTTCTCATGCACAGCGTCATCTTGCTAGCATCCTCAATATTTTACATCACCCCATAGGGAAATCTGTGGAGCATTACTGAATTAAAGCAAAGGTTTTTACATTTACATTTTTAATCACTTAATTGTATGAGTAGATTTCTTGGAATTCGTGATATATGAGCATAAGAAATTTTTTATAGTCAATTTGCAGGTTTTAGATGTATTAATGTATATAATCAGCCAACAAGTTTCAGTCCCCTCAAAATTTTAATCCCCACCCCCACCTCCCAAAAAAACTGTCTGAATGCAATGCCGATTTGTGTTGTGTATGAAAGCATAGCTCTGAATATGAGATGGTTCAAAAAATTAGATATATACAACCTGAATAACTTTTCAAGTGAATGCACAGCAAGAAACAAAATTCCTGCAGATTGTGATATTTTCTTAATCCTATGTTGTTACAAGAGTATTCTAACAAAGCACTGCAATTGTTGAAAATACAGTAAAACATCTTACTGGAAAACCATATTTATCAGTCATCTTCACTACTGAAATTTCTTTCATTGTCCCCCCCCCCCAAAAAAAAGCTTTCAAAATAAAAAGGGTGCTAAAACTGTACAGTTCGTGCAGTCTGGTTTACTACTCGTCCCAACACCAACTGATTTAAAGCCTGAAAAGGCAGCAGTGATTATAGAAATCTATTCTTCCACAGTATGCAACCTAAAACCCCACAAGTTCTTGCAACTGCTGTAGTACCCCCCCTCCTTAAATATGTGTATACTCATATTTTGTGACATAGCATATTATCACATTTAAACTTTCCACAACTGCATTTCTACTGCACTGTTTTAATAAACTAACCTTGTTGACTAAGACAATATGAGTAAGCTTTATAGCGGAATCAGATGAAAAGCCAAAATTGGAAGAGGGATAAGGCTAACTTGAGTACGAAATACAACAGATATTTTTGTGTTTATGTGTTAAATTATTTTATAAAAACAAAACTAAGACAAATGCAAATAGGATGACAATTTCAAGTACACACTGTTTTATTTACAATTTCGTGCGGAAAAATTGTCAATGAATAACGAAATGTACACCAAAGTGGTGTTTAAGAGCTGCTCTCAGCACGTTGCTTTGCTCTACCACCATTTCTATCTGGAGCAAACGTAAATAATTTTTTATTTCTATTTCTACCTCTGCCAGCGTTGCTGTGGAACACGTGTTAACTTTTACAACTGCTCCTGTAAGTGGAGAGAAAAATAAATCTATTAAAACATGTTCATAAAATGACTCTGAACTAAGTACAAGAATATGATAAGTCAAAGCATTTTCAATAGTAGCACTTCAAACACAGTCCCAAGTGGTGAATAGGGAAATATAAAGTTTGAAATAGGATTTCTATAATGAATTTCAACACAGACTCAGATGACTGAATATCCAAAAATTTAAATTATTGGAAACGATAAGTCACATTAAAGTTAGTTCACAAAATTATAGGAACACAAATTTGCTTTTTGTACAGAAAACTGAGCAATTCTTGAAAAAAAAAGTTACACACAGTATATATATAAATATATTATTTAAAAAAAAAAAAAAAAGCCCAGGAAGTTGAATTAGCATGAAAATGATTTTAGAAACACAAAATAATAACCTATGCTCATCAAAAACTGGAATGAAAATGTACTAAGTTTCAAGACAGCATACAATGTTTCACTTTAAAAAATAATTCTTGTATAGAAAATCATTCAAGTTTACTCCTTTTGGTATCATAAAATTAAGAAAAAATGTGGTTAAAATATTTTTTTTTTTTTGCATTTTTTTAAATGTTGAGCTGCTCTTAAGGTATCTTATGTTGAACTACATATTAAGGTATCTGACTACGTCAAAAAGATTATTTTGGGCAAAATTTCACATTTTTTAAACTCTTTTATTTTAAAGCCCTATTCTTTAGAATTCCAAAACTGCCTTTGTTTCTTGTCTATGATAAATAGTTATAACAATTTTAATATGAAAACACAGCTGTCAAAACCACTGGAAGTGGCATTTCAAATGCCAGAAGTTGGGAAATAATTAGGTTTGCCTTACTACTTGTGCATAGAATTAAAGACAAAACCAAAGACCTTTAAGATACATAGACTGGAAGTTCTTGTGTAAATGAGTGGCAGCAGCTGCCGACATTTTGGTCGCACAAGCTAGTACGGCAAAACGGCATGTGTCCTATGTAAACAACGTTAATTCAGCTCTTTTACTTGCGTGAAAGAAATTTTATGTTGTTTTAATACTGCGTATTAATTTTTTCAATAGGGTATAAATTAGACATTGTGCCTTACAATTAAAGAAAACGTCATTATCGTAATTTTGGGGGGATATCAAATAACTGAAGGAAACGTAGCTTGTCCTATGTGTAAAATATATTTCAGCTTCAGTTGCTTGCAAACTGCATGATCTAGCTAGTTGCATGAAATTCATATTTCACACTCTAAGTAATGTCAAAAATCATTTTAATGTGGTCATTTGTTTATTTTTAAGAGAAGTTGCCGAGAAAAAAACTTTTAATTTTGGAAGTTTTCCCCGCAGTATTGAGTTCGTAATAGCTACTAAATGGGAAAAAAAAAAAAAAAAAAAAAAAAATAAGTAAAATTAAATATGATAGAAAGAAATTCCTTCTTCATATAATTTAGAGTTTAGACAATTACAAATCTCGAGGATGAAAAGTCTCGGAAAAGAAACACGAATTAGCAAACCATGTGTAGGTTTAACCCACAATCAGAAACCATCACTTTAGAGCCATACATAGTCTGGTGAATGACACAAGAGTCTAGTAAAAACTAAGTCCCTCAATTTAAAAGTTACGAGATCAAATAAGTGAAAAAGGTTACTAGCTAACTATCTTGCACTTAAAATACTAAACGAACTAGGCTTTAGTTCGAAAATTTGACAACCAACTTTGATGAAAAATAACCTCTATAAGACCCGTAAAAAAGCTATTCCACAATCACTATGAATAGAGGTGCCATAAATGCATTTACAACTCTATTATTTCAAGGGAAAGATTAGAAAAGGAGGTGAGAAGCCTAGATTGAAACTGCAAGTCACAGTAAATGACACAAGGTTCTAGTAAAAACCGAGTATCTCAACTTGATATTTAGAGATAAAGTAAGTGCAAAAGGTTACTAGCTAACTATCCTGCACTTAAAACACTAAAACACCTCTATTATTTCAAGGGAAAGATTAGAAAAGGACGTGAGAAGCCTAGACGAGATGTGACAGATTCTTGCCGTACAACGCTGAACTTCAAATGTCGCCTGGTTAAGTTACGGTTTTCCAGTCAATGTATCTTAAAGGTCTTTGGACAAAACTAGCAAATGTTTAGTTTCATAAGGTTTTACAGAGCTGGCAACATTTTGGTTAGTTATCTAATGCAATTTATGTTTGCTAGTGTGGCAACACTGTCGCAGCGTTCTGTTTGTTAACATTTGTCCGATTTGTTTACTTGCTTTCGGTTCATATTTTCTGTACATTTTGTTGGTAAATAGTATAAATTTAGTATCACTTACATTTCAAATTGAGGAAATTGACGAAATAATCGCCCACGAAAATAAAAATTTTGTGGGAACAGATATAATTCTGTTGTCTAATGTTGAGAACATTACAACCGCAAGTACATCGAAATTGCTGAATTTGTTTAAGGTATGAGTTTGAATAATTAGGAATAATTATGCGGGAATTGTATACTGGAGGTATGGAATTCCTTATATATATTTTTTCAATTTTATGTTGTCCACTGTGCTTCAATGAAGGTTTGTACCTGCGTGAAGATTCCACATTTGGTTTGTGCTGAAACTTATAACTAAGATGCAAGAAGTGTAGCTTTGCAAAATTCTTTGCTACCAATAAAAAAAATAAGATGCATGAAATAAATACTAGTTTTGTTTATAGACTGCAACTAATTGGGAAGGAATTGACTCTGCTGCATCAAAACTATGTTCAACATTGAATATGCCTCCTCCTCTGTCTAGACTGGAAATAATTTTACTGGATGCGGCTTCATCAGTTTTTCAAGGTTCTTTGAATGAAGCACATCACACAAATACAATACAAATCTCACTGCAAACAAATTTCAGGAAAATCTGTTGGTCTTTCTGAGAAAATAATAAATATTGTGAAACCTGTGTACATGGAATTAAGTAACAAGAAACTGCTACATAAGGGTTTTCATGGCAAAACACAGAAAACATGAGTGTTCAATGGAGTGCTGCGGCAAATAATTTTGAAGGACACTTTTGTTTAATTTTAGACTATACATTTAGTAGCCATATTGCCGTAATGCAATTCAATAATGGGCTTAAAGGTATATCATCAGTCCTGGAGAAATTAGGCTTCGGTTCTGGTAACTACACCTTGAACGAATACAATATCCTCAATAAAGTGTGAATCACTGATTGGAAAAGGCATTCTTTGTCATTGCCAAACAACCTGAAATTTTTTTTTAAAGCTGCAAGAAAGAAGAAAACACATTCATTGAGAAAAAAGTGGATGTGACATATAAATCTGGTCAATTTTAAGACTCATCAGAGACATGGTCTGGAGTATATATAGTTAAAGGAGTCCACAATATTTTGAACTTCAAATGCCTTTTTGAAGAAAGATTTTTGTCCTGAGCTCTTCATGAAAAGCCTGAGAATCAGAAAAGGCATGTAAATAAATTGATAAAATTTGGTATACATATTTCTTCCAAAGTTTATGAAGAGAGGAAAAAAGTGAAAACTTCATACACAAGCTAAAATTTTTGTGGAAGTTCTTAAGACTGCTTAACACTTAGCACAGATTTAAATTTGTGTGAAAATCATAGCCAAATTAAGTGATATTTCATGAAATGTTACCTTTTCACTATATTGAGGGTAACATAGCTTTGTATATGAGCAAATGTAGTTCTGTAACTTTTGGCTACAAAGAAACCCAAACAACTTTAGGTCATGAATGGAATTTAGGTCACTACATTTGTAGTGGACTCTGTGCAAGTTATATTTTATTCTACTAAAAGTACCGGAATCAAAACCACAAGCTGCATACATGGCATGTGGCAACAAATGCAAACATGAAAAATGCCAGATAATGGTACCTTTCAACACTTGAAAGTCAGCAGATAACAACCACTGGTTACCTATGGTAATATGATTAAAATTATGAAACCAGTAAGAAATTGTTACTAATGTGATGCTGTAAAGAGGTCTTTTTCACAATTTCAGTTCACATTTACCCACCTTTAAATTAAAAGTAGAACAGAAGATTTAGCTATCAATGTAACAGCAGTACATGAAAAATCAAACACTACAGCTGAATTTCCAATAAAAATATAAACTTACTGTACACCAAGTCAACAACTTTTTTATATTTTCCAAAAGCCAGCTTGTCCCCTCGTCCTTTCCAGTTCATCTGAAGGCACAGTTCATGGCTCAACATCTGATCACAAATCCTCTTGCATGCCTCTTTTATACTTTTACCACCAAGGGCTGAAAAATAGCGCCGCTGAAAATGTTGAAAAAACAAGTTACTTTTGCAAGTGCACATAAACAACATTTAACGTACTTACATTGAAAATCAGTTTCTGTTTTGACTAAAAAAATTGTCTTATGTTGATGGTGCACTTATGTACTTTAAGTATACCATAAAGCATAGTTTTGGCAAAACAGCTTTAAAATAAAAACAAAAATGAAAGTGCAGGCGAGAGAGAAATGTTTCGGTAGGGATCAGAAAGACTACAGATCTTTCTGATCCTTACATATCCACAGGAGCAGATTGGCCTACTGGGACATTTCCAGGCGGACCATTTAAAAAATGGCTGACTTTCTCATATTCTTTTTAACTGGAAATTTTGGAAACTAATCATTATTTTGGTACTTATGAATAATATAATGGTTAACTTCATTTGAGATTTATTTCTATCTAAATGGTTCTTTCCATAAAACAACAACAAGAAAAATTTCCTTTCATTTATGTTGTGCGTTGGCAGCTTTGAAATAAATATAAAACAAATATAAAATAAATAATATATTCTCTGCATTTCTGGAGGAAAAGTGCCTCCTGACAAAGCAAGCTCTTATAAATTGATTATGCTATTGCTAACTGCAGTGAGACATATGTTGCTGGAGGACTTGAGACCCCAGGGTCATTTGTATGCCCTACCATTCTTTTGCAATTTAGCAGGCGATAATACCCATCATTATAATCTTTCACTCCACACACTTATCCACTGACCAAGAGTGCACAAAGTGCTTCTCTGGTAGAGAAATTCTGAAATCTGTGTTCCACACACATGTATCTGAAACGAAATAATGGTTTACCACTAGTAGCTCATGGGACAAAATAATGGGTGCACTTAAAAAAGATCTCTACTCAAGCAGGAAATACCAATACCATTGAGCAGTAAAACGATCAGTAACGAAATAAATATAAAAAAAATATAATCGTATCAGAAAATTGCTATGTTGCATGTGCACATTTTAACTTTTAGAATGAACTTCATAGTGATTTAGTAGGAAATGGGGTCTTTAAGACTCATGAATTTTTTTTTTTTTTTTTTTTTGCAAGACCAAATTTTTCAAACGAAAATAATAATTTGGTACAGCACCCCGTTATGAGTGTGCTTTGATGCTACATTCAATCACAAAAAGATTTTTAAAATTCTTTCACCGTTAATTTGTTCAAGTTCATGATTAAATTCATTTTACGATGCATATTTCAACAGTTCTTCATTCAGCATTTTTGCTAATTTCATTACAAAATAAATGACAATTGTTTACCTAAACCACATATATAATTCCTTGAGGTTGCAATAAAAATATAGGGAACAGTATGAATCAGTACCTTTTACGTTAGTGTGAAGGATATATCAGATCAAGTTTTCATTAAAATACTTAATGGCAAGTTAGAAAGACAGGAAATTTTGTCATTTATGGAATCAAAGGGAACCCCAAAGCAACAGAATATGTTAAAGGAAAATGAAAAATTCTGAAGACTAATGGCACTGTATAATTGTGCCCTAATAAATAGGTTGAACACCTTGAACATGTTGCTCTCAAAAACAGCAAAAACTCAAATTATAGAGAAATGTGAGTTCTTAAAATAATTTTGGAATTGAAAAAAGCCTTTCAACTCTCACCTATCAAAGGGTGGCTTTGTGTGTGTGCGTTTTTTTAAGCCATTCAAAATCAGTAAGTCTTATACTCTAGAGAAATAGTCCCTGAAAAAGGCTTACCTCAGATAAATTTCACTTGCACATAAAACTTTAAAAAAAACCCTGAATTTTGACAAGTGATGGTTCTTTTAAAATTTCCCTCCACAAAGAATCACAGTACGGACAGGCAGTTGACTTTTATTGACTCAATACAGATAAGTAAAAACTTACAAAACAAAGTAAGAGGCAAATATTAATGAAATAAAATTAGAATTCTACAATGTGAATGCAAAAATATTCTATTTCTTGAAATTGCAGGGTACATAACTAAATAATACTTGCAAATCAGGTTTAAGGTTTATAATTCAGAACTGTAACATTCCTTACTTTGAAATACTGAGGTAAATCTAGGACCTGGTCAACACATGGGCCAACAGAGCCTAGGCAGGAGTGGAGCAAGCTCTTATTTTCTGGAGGAGTGACACTTGAAATTTTGCCCATTTGAGTTCCCAAGTTCCCCACTTCCACTCAAATATTTGAATTGTTTACTTTCTCATGCCCCTCCATTATGGGAAAGTATGTTGATCGTTCAAAAAATTGCACTTCCAGTTATTCACATTGCTTTACTGCAAAAGTAAATACCCAGGCTATTGGGTATTAACATTTTGCTAAAAATGTAAATACGCAAGAGCCAACGGTTGTAGGTATCAAGTAAATCTATAAGTTATGTAAACGCCGATAACACAATGCTCCATAAAAATGCTGAATGGAAAATGAACCAGCACAGAGCAAATGAGTATCAGATAATGAACAATAGAAAGATGCTTTCTGAGAAGGGCTTGGAAAACTTTCATTCAAAGCTAAACGCTTAGAGGGACTTTCTGCTATAGAGCAAAGATCGTTAATTAGCTCATTACCCATATTACATATCGGGAAAGATAGCGGAGGCTGAACATATCCACATATTGTTTTATATGTCGCTCTCTGCTGTTTTGATAACTCCTTTCATTCATATGAATGGTTACACCTTACGGAGTTGGTTACTCGGTACCAGCTGCATGGAATACTGTATATGGCTAACTAAAATCTGTACCAAAGAAAATACTGAGAAGTCTGTAACTTTCTTTTTGAGTTATAATTTTCAGCAAATTTATTCACCTGTTGTGCATTAAAATTTTGTACACCCCTCAGATCAACATTTTACACCCTTGGAGTGACCATTCTGGGAGGGTGGTTTCCCTCCATGCCCCTCCAGTAGCTACAGCCCTGAGCCTAGATGCCCTGTTTCTAACAAGTAGCATTTTATAAAAAAATTCCAGAAATGACCTAATCATTACAGAACTTTTCATTATTATTATCATTATTGTGTAAATACCATTGTGTGAGGTTTTGTTGCACCATCTTGCTAAACAATCTTCAAAGCTTTCATTCCAAAGCAGCAGTTTCAATTTTTAGAAAACCCTTTCTTACTTTTCCCTGAAATTTCTGCCTCACTTAAAAGATCACAATCAGTTTTACTTTAGAATTTATTACAAATTCTAAGATAATTAAAAATTATTATAAAGTCGTAGATTAAAAAAAATCTATGACTTTTCAACCATTACATAAGCAACTTTGTTGACTAGGATGAAATGTAAAGGATTCCTCGTTAGATGTAAAAGTTAAGAAGGAAGTATACATCTCATGTTGTCTGTATCATGTGAAACCCCAAAGTGAAAGACTTTGGTTTGATCTGGGACTCACCACCTTTCTGGCTGTGGGCCTCTGTGTGTCACAGTCACGTCCTGGGTAAATCATTGACAACAGGTCTAAATATTTTGCATTAGATAATATTTATGTAATAAAAGTATTTTTGTGGCAAATACTGTTCATTCAATGGTATATAATGAAAAGGTTACTTACCAAATGAATGTAGGCATCTTATATCGTATAATTTCCATTCCTCTGAAGGGTTTTCACATTTTTGTGTGCTA
The DNA here is from genome assembly GCA_039090855.1 of Macrothele yani. Taxonomy (NCBI): domain Eukaryota; kingdom Metazoa; phylum Arthropoda; class Arachnida; order Araneae; family Macrothelidae; genus Macrothele; species Macrothele yani. The sequence goes on from CM077018.1 coordinate 69,861,599, forward strand.
CTTTCAACACGTGCTTGTGAAACATAAGGTGGCCAGTAACTTTTATCCTCGGAAGTGTTTAGCCAAATAGTTGGCACAACACCAACCTCACTAGATTCAGTGAATTCAACAATGTGAAACATAGCTATAGAAATGGTGTATAGTTACAATGTGCATATAAAAGATGTGTCATCATTGAAATAAATGTTATTAAATGTAACAAATGGCAACTTCTCAGATCGGGCAAGTACCTTCTCAACATACAGTGGAAGCCTGTTATAATGCTGGTATTTGGGGTCAAGATTATAACAGCGTTACAGAGTTACCTGCGAATATCCAAATCTGAATCTGAATGCCTTGAGCCCTATGCCACAGGAGCTTCCTAAACTTTCTTTATATACCTTTTTAAAGTATTCAGAGCCTATTCAATATATTATTCAAATGGGCTTTGACAAATTGCTTTTACTTTTTATTACACAAATCTATTCATTATGATATGTATGCAGAAATTTTTCGATAAATACACAAGTATGATTGGGGGACTAGATCGGACCCTGCATTATATCCAGCTTCCACTGTACATTTTTTGGAACATTGGACTGAAGAGGTTTGTAGTTTTTTTCCTCTTAAAAATTTGTTTTTAACTAATTAATGAAACATTATCTACAGCAACAATTATTTTTATGTAAAAGAAAGTTATGACTATTTTGTTTTAAAATGCAACTTTGACAAGTTTCATGCTATGTAAAGATGTTTAAAAAATATGAATATTTTGTGCTGGTAGCAATTCTGGAAGAGTACATTAAGTAATTTTTCATAGCATTTCAATAAAGTAAAGGCAAACTGAGTGGGATGATAAATTAAGGATTGTGCATCATCATGGGTCAATCCAGGCAGCCTTTGATGCCGCATGGAAGTAGCTTCACAAAACTACTTTTTAGCTTGAATGATATCTTCACAAATTACTTCCAGTAAATTTTAGTTTAATAAAAAGATTTTTGTGTAAGAGGCATACTGAATGTTGTGTTTTTAACTTTTTTTTTTTCTTGCATTCAGATTGTTTATTTAGCTGTGAAAGCAAAACATGGCAATTGGTGTTGAAGGTTCTCCTCCTCCACCCCCACCTTTTAATACCTGCCCAGACAAATCATTTTGTTTTCTACAGAACAGTTAAACTAGCTGACTTATGTCGTTAGAACCATAACAAAAATGTATATATAAGTTCTGTTGACAGTAGAATGAAATGCCAGAAATCTGATGTTCCAAATTTTTTGCACAAAACTTGGTTTAGTTGCATTTTTTCCAAAAACAGAAAAGAAAATAACACTATGGGAATGAAAATGTACAGTTTATCTCAAAAAATGAGAGAGGAAGAAAGATACAAATAATCTGGTAATCTGCACACAAATTTGTACAAGATCTACTGATGTCTCTAAAAATTGTAGAAAACCAGAGTTTTTAGAATGAACAAGTACACCAAAGAGCTAAAATATTATTACCAGCACGTCACTATGGAAACCAAAGCAACTGCTGGTAAACGACGGCAGATGTGAAGATCATTAAATGGTGTAAATAACACCTGATACAGTGCTCGGTTAATCAGTTCCTCATCCTGTCCTTCAACTAATGACCATTTTGGGCCATTGATTAGAAGATCAGCCTCAGACCATTCGGCAACCAAGGCAGTAGGGTTAACTTTCCAAAATTGCAGTAATGTCATGGAAAGTGTAAGATTAAAAATATCTGGTATTCTACAAGGATCAAAAATGTATTTTATGAAGATTAAAATTAACAAAATTAAAAAAATATCATATCAGTCGTAGAAATGTAATTTGCTGTTTCATATAAGCAAGAATAATTTAATTCAAGAATTGACTGGAGTTAATACTTCAACCCAGACTTAATCTCTGAGTCAATGACTCATTGTATTAGCTATAATTCACCAAAAAACATGCTATCAAACTTGCATGATAAGCTGTTAGTGGTAACTAAATGACAGTAAACATCACAGCAATAATTAAAAAAATTAACTGCTTTATGTACATGGTCCATACACACACAGAAAATATACATTTTTTGTATCATGAACTACGTATGAAAATTGAAAATAACATTAAAGATCATTTTCATAGCTGTGTCAGGATTTTTTGTATGCATGCATCTACAACACTGAATGTGGCATGCAATGGTTTTTTTTTTTTTTTGCTTCTTTATACTTTATATCTCAACAGAAAAAATAGATATCTCTGTGAAAAGTCGAATTCTTAGAAAGCCAAGGAAACTGATACAACAAATGTACAGTATATATTTGACTTCTAGAAATCAATGGCTCAAAAACAAATGGTTAACTTTCCAAAATTGCAGTAATGTCATGGAAAGTGTAAGATTAAAAATATCTGGTTTTCTACAAGCATTAAAAATGTATTTTATGAAGATTAAAATTAACAAAATTAAAAAAATCATATTTGTCGTAGAAATGTAATTTGCTGTTTCATATAAGCAAGAACAATTTAATTCAAGAATTGACTGAAGTTAATACTTCAACCCAGAGTTAATCTCTGAGTCAATGACTCATTGTATTAGCCATAATTCACAGTGGCGAAGCCTGACTTTGTAATTAAGGGAAGCAATGCAGTTAATATGCGATAAATAGGTGGCAAAAGTGATACGAATGAAAATTTTTAATAATTAAAATTAGCAAGTGACCCGTAGTTTATAGAAAGGCAGAAAGCATCGTAAGACAGCCCCCCCCCCCCCAACTGCGACCATGCGCGGTACCACCAAAAAGAAATGTCTATGTAGAAGTTCAAATGCAAATATTTATAAAAAAAAATGTTCAGTGGAAATGTTGAAAGGGAAAGAAAGTTGTCTTCCCACACAACGAAAATAATTACAAATTACAAATTGCTTCCATGGTGCTTACACTTTTCAGAAGAGTCACAGAAACAAATAGCTACACTAATAAAAGTAACGCTTACTTTTATACATGTGTTATTCCTGAAATAATGGCATGTCACCGCTAAAGAACGTGTGACATAAAACTACTGAAAGTTAAACCATACATGCGACATAAAACTACTAATGGAACTGAATCAATTAATCATACTAACACAGAAAACTTTTGACAAATTGCAACTTCAAACTATTGTTACGGGAGTCCTCTGAGTGCTGAGTCTGACTGACCGTTTGAAAGACGCGCATGCTCAAGATAGTGACTTTATCCTTGAAACTCCCTTGTGTGTTTCTGCCTTCGGCGCCGTGGAAGCGTTTGGAAGAATGCTTCCTCACGCTCTATGCTTAGCATAGCAATACTGGCTGCGGCCATCCACTCTGCGGGCGGGCATGCCGTGTTACTGGGACTCAGCTGGATGCATTATCTGCTTTGCTTCCAATGTGAGACTTACGTACGAGAAATTTTCTTCTTGTTTTCGTAAACATACAAATATGAATTTGCTTTCTTAAAAATAAAAGATACTGGAAAAAAAAGTGCCCGCTGCGTTATGTTGGTGTTATATTTTTATTTTATTTTAATGCTACATATGTGTATTTTTAATTCACGCAAAAGAAAGCGCATGAACCAAAGGGAAGCAATGCTTCCATTGACGCTTCGCCACTGATAATTCACCAAAAAACATGAGATATCAAACTTCCATGATAAGCTGTTAGTGGTACCTAAATGACAGTAAACATCACAGCAATGATTAAAAAAATTAACTGCTTTATTAACTGCCCATACACACACAGAAAATATACATTTTTTGTATCGTGAACTACATATGAAAATAACATTAAAGATCATTTTCATAGCTGTGTCAGGATTTTTGTATGCATGCATCTACAACACTGGGTATGGCATGCAATATACAGCAGGGTTTTTTTTCTTTTTTGCTTTTTTTAACTCTCTGCCTCAACAGAGAAAAAATAGATATCTCTGTGAAAAGTTGAATTCTTGAATTCTTAGAAAGTCAAGGAAACTGACACTATAAAAGTACATATCATTTGCTTTTCTTCTGTTTTGCTATTTTTTTTTTAATATGGTAGCCTATTGGTTAGCCCTCTTATGATTACTGATGTGGGCAAGAACAGCCGTCAAACACAAGCTAGTTATGAGGTGAACATCACACAAATATCTTGTGCACAACCATTCTGTGTGCTGAATAGGAAAAGTTAAGCTGACATGCCTTCAGAGCTCTAAATCACTAATAAAGTAAAACTACTACAAAAAAAAAAAAAAAAAAAACTAACCTAAATCTTTCTCATAGCAAAATTTACAGTTGGAAACAAACAAACTTATCAGTGAAAGGATACAGCACACATTTATTTTTTATCTCTGTTATTTTCCAGCACTGTAAAGAACTGCTTAGATCTGACAACAGAAAAGTTCCTAAGTTGGAGGAGTTACATGGATAAATATAGAAGTCAGTATTCATTTGGAAGACTTGTCCCACCAGAAAAATATCACATGAATTTTTTATAAAAAATTTTATAACAATAATACTGCCATATTTTAACCGACAACAATTATCAGCATTGTTCATTGCACAAAATTGAAACATATCTTTGATCAACACAGAATACTGATTACCATTTATAGGGGCTGGACCATGTTTATGTGGGCACTTAAGTTCCAAAATTTGCTTTTTAGAAACTTCTTGCCCCATAGATGCCCTTTCACATAACCTACGATGTATCTGTTGCAATGGTTGAGTTGCTGTCTTCAACAACTTTTTGATTGATCCCAGATGATTTTCAAAGGGAAATGCACTGAAATTATCCAAAGGACCCAACTTTTTTACATCTTCATTCAAATGAACCAAGGAATGTACATTGTACACAATAAACTCCTTACCATATAACTTCATTGCATGTTCAACAAATAATTTCAAAAGATCTGCAAAGCCGTTTAAAAAGTTACACATAGAATCTCTAGTTAAAATCCTTATAGCAGCATGCAAAAGCATAAAATTATCATATATTTGCTTAGGAACAATTTTTTTTAGCACAACAGGGCCAGTAAATAGCAAAAATGTGCGAAATTCTGTGGCTTTCCACCTATGAATTTCACTTAAGCTGCGTGGCTTCCTACTGAATTCCTTAGGTGAAAAAATTGCTAGTTTTAGCAAAGAAGTGGATATTTCCGTAATGAGCCAACTGGGCTGATGTGTAGCCAATGGCCTTTGTATCCATGTTAATAAAAGACGACGAATTACTCCCAGACATACTAAATGCATGTAATCTAAAGGGAATTGTGTTACCATACCAATTGGCAATGCTTCAAGGTGGGATAGCCCTACATGGTGCTCTTCATCACTTCTACTTGTAAATGTTTCATCACTTCTCAGTGGTGCACTGGTCTCCAAAAAAACATTTTATTTTTCCATGTGCCTGATTGGGAGCACTTGTCACAACCACTATACCCATTATGAGATTTAATACACTTTACAAAAGCTCTAGCAGGAGCATCACAAATGAAAGCATTTAATTTAAATTCTACATGACTATTACTTAGAATCAAGCCATTTTTCATTAAATTTACACACTCTCTTATAAAATCATGCAGGTAATCTGAAAGAGGATCTGGCTTTCCAGTACCACAAAACATCCCCATAACAAATGGTTTAGAAGAAACAGATGTTAATTGACCTAACAAAGGCCAGAATTGCCTATTTGTGCTTTTATGTAAAGGTAAACCATCAATATTTACATTAAGAGAAACTGATGGTTAAGGATCTAATTTACAGTTGTGTAATACATATTTAATTCCATTTTCAATTCCAAAATGACAATATTCTCCATTGTTAAGTTTTTTAACAGCTGTCTGTCTTGGGGTTTCTAACAAAGTCCTAGCATCCTTTGGGAGGTATGGATGAAATGGGTGCAGAATATTCAATAATGCTGTTAATGCAGATAAGGCAACATTATTTGAAACAGCCCACTGGCGAAGATTATTCCGAAATTCCTCTGGGGACCCTGCCTGCTCAGAGTCAGAATCTGCACTAGAAGAATCCAAAAATTTATTTGCATATGAAAACCCATTGCAACTAGGGTCATAAAATGCTTCACAATTTGAGGCATATGACACTCCGGTATCAGGTGACTCTACATGCATAACTGATACCGGCACTCTAAATGGCTGAGAGGAGAGATCTCGAGATTTTGAACAACAACCTGATCATGTGGTGTATTTTCTGATGCCCCATAATTAATATTTCTGTCATTTAAAATTTGATTTCATTGCTGTTCACCTACTTGTTCCAAAAAATACCACTGGTACCTACCTGAGATTCTTCCATTGCAATATAACTAGCAAGCTGAAGGTTCTGCTCCACTTCCTTCTGACAAATTCTAAGTTTTCGTCGTTTTGAAAAGTTTGTATAATGATACATTATGCTTAGTTGTTTTGGGATAAAAAATAAAATAAATAAACAGAAATATCAGAAGCAAAAACAACTGAAATACTTATTTTACGGGTGACTATATACGGGATCACTCGATCACAGCCGCATACTGGGAAAAACTAACAATTAATGGTCACTCGAATTTACTCTCTTCTGAGTGCAAAATGTATTATTAACTAACAGATCCAATAATTTTTTTTCAAAATTCAGCTCTGAAAATGAAATGAAAGTTAAACCTAGTATATCATATCGATCAGTACTTACAAAAAAAAAAATACTTATTTTACGGGATCACTGGATCACAGCCGCATACTGGGAAAAACTAACAATTAATGGTGACGAATTTACTCTTTTCTGAGTGCAAAATTTATTATTAACTAAGAAATCCAATATATTTTTCAAAATTCAGCTCTGAAAGTGAAAAGAAAGTTACACCTAGTATATCATATCGATCAGCACTTACAAAAAAAAAATTCGCACCATTAATTTTAAACTCATTTATGTTGCTAGAATATAAAAAAAGTCTTACCGAGCAACTTCAGACGTACAGTTTGACAGTCACTTTTGTTGGAAATGAAGCGTCCACCACAGATGACACACGTGTACTGAGATTCTGAGCTTTGTTGGAAATGAAGCGTTCACCACAGATGACACACGTGTACTGAGATTCTGGGAAGTGAGAACTGGGTGAAGCGCATGCTCGTGAAACCAGCTCGCTCGACAAGTGAAAGCAGGCGCGAAACTTTTCCCCTGGGAGCATGAAGGCAGGCATGGAATTATCTCCCGCACAGCTGGCTCAAGGTCGATATGCAGCGACAATCTTACCCTCACTAGCTCATTAGTTAGAAAATCGCTGGCTTTGCGTACAGCATTCAACGATAACGTCTTGCCTACCAGATTGGGAATAGAATACGGTGGCACAGCGTTGCGCCTACGTTAAATTGCATGAGTGTGCTACCTGGGCTGTGTTTGTAAATGTTGTTGGAATGAGATTCGCGTTGCGAATACTCTTCATTCTCTCTTGTCTGAGACATAGTTGCGACCCATTGATCGCTCACGCCTTCCAGTAAGGCTCTTAAGTTTTCTTTTTTTTTTTCTGCGGGAGAGACATTCCGTTAAGGGTAAGTATGCAATAAAGTATTTACTTACTTTAGGACTGATCATAGAACACCATGCACACACACACTAAGTCTGACACTGAACTGAGCGCCTGGTGTAGATAAGGGCCGCACGCTTCTCCCATAGACTTTGGAAACTTTACCGCCCCGCCTTGAACGAACCGTTGCTCCAACCTCAGTTTTCTCTTCGACTGGCACATCTACATGGTAAGACCTTTATTTTGATACCTGAACCATATTTTTACGTTCAGCCGTCCTCTCAAAATAGGTCTCACAGCAAAAAACTTCATAGAATAAAGATATAGATGGCGCAACTCAATATGTACATTCTAAATATTTTCACTAACAATGGTCAACGAAATATTTATTTACATCTTTACATAATAGGAAACGTCTTACCTACATGAATAAACTGGATCGAATGAATATTAAATTGTATATATACATCACACAGTCCAACGGCATAACGCAATCACGTCTTCGAGAGTGTTTCCTGTTCCGATGAGAAGAACTTTAATAAGAATGCCTGCTAGCGTTGCTTTGTGCAACAGTTCGCTCTGAAAGAGAAGACCGGACTTTCTCAGTGCCTCCATGCTTCCGCCTTCAACAGCGCAGGAGTCAACTGCAGGCGATCTAATGTCAACCGCACGCTTCTCCCATAGACTTTACATGGAAACTGTCGCCCCACAACTCCCGAACCTTTGCCCCAATCTCATTTTTCTCTTCGCGTGGCACATCTATATGGTAAGACCTTTATTTTAATACCTCAACCATATGTTTTACCATGTGCCAATCCTCAACTGAGTGTGTTATTTCGGGTATCGCGATAATTCGATTTTAATTGGTAATTTTGTTGTTGTTGTTGTTGTTGTTGGTTAAACTCTCGCCTAACACGCAGGGTTTCGGTGTTAAATGAACCCTCCAATTAGTAATTCTGTTTGATAAGTTTTAATGTTAATCTCTGGGGTCTTACCATAAAATGGTGCAACCTTACCCCATCAAATGCAAGGTTGCACCATAAAATGGTGCAACCTTACTGCATAATATGGTGCAAAGTTGCACCACTTGTTGGTTTAACTTTTCAAAAATGTGGTGCAGCTGATGTAGTTCCACTTATTGGTGCAACATATCACCAAAATTAAGTACTTGATGGAAAAATTATTTTTAAAACATGGTTTCTGTGTACAGTTCCAAAAAGGTTTGTGTTTACTTCATCAATTCATAGGAATAAAAGGTTCTTGTCTTTTTTTGTTTTTTTCTCTCACATATTTTGAAGAATTTAATCTCCATTGCTTACGTTAACACATATAGTCTCAATTTCAAGATCAATACACTGGGTCAATTAATTCTGCAATTTGAGCTTGTCATACTACATCTGAAACTACTTCCATGTGAACAACCTCCTTAGAAAACTAAAATTGTATTGTTCTGGAGCTGGAAGGGCAAAGCAATTTTCAGGTTTTCTGTGGAGGTTCACATTTAAAGTTTCAAATGTGGAATAACATGCCCAGATTGACGAATTAATTGACCCAATATATTTTTACTATTATTATTATGTTGTTTCCCTCATTTTTAGTTACACAATGAACTCAGTTTATGTAAAAATGTGGGTAAAACATTATTTTATGTCAAGGCAACCTTAGCATAAGATAATGTTTTATGTGCATTGTGTCTTATTGTATTACACCCACCAGCATCAATATTTATCATTCTGCAAGGAGCACTTTTAGTCACTCTATCTTAAATGAAGCATACAACATATATTCTCACACCTAGAAATGTTGACCTAATCATTTCTCCAATGCACCACACTCCTCAGTGCAGTTAAATTTGGCAACTACTTTTCACATGAAGCATTAGGAGCTACCCAAGAATTAGGGCGAGTATAGCTTTATTTAGAAGAAAACAGACCAAAGAGGAGGGGGTGGGGTGAGGGTTGTACATTTTGTGGGGTAAAAACACAATGCAACAGCACCATTATTTCATAATTCATTGCACCCAACACATTTTTACAACATAACTCCAACCCAGCAACGCTTTTCAATAGCAACTGTCCCATCTTAAATAAAATGCAGAACTAGAAAAAACCGCAAATGAGAAAACAAACTGCACACTTTTACAGGAATACAAAAATGCTCCCAATAATTGTATTTTTTACTGTCTATAAGAAAGTCATTATGAATTTATACAAAATGCTCAATATTCTATTGAAACACATGCCAGAGGCACACGTGCACGTAGTCCTGCATCCAGTAGATGGTTGCGGATTGTTCGCACAGTCATCTCAGGTGCAACGGCAGCTCGGATTTGCGTCGCAGTGGATGTTCTGCTTGACAACGCTGCTCTTCTTATGCGTGGATCTGTCCGCTCATCAGTCCTTCTGTGACTCCGGGTTCCACATCTTCTTGTGTGGGAATGTTCCTCGGACCATCTACGCCACCATCGTACCACCACCGATACTTCCCGTCCTATTCGCTCCGCAATACGATGATACGACCGCCCGGCCTCGCGGAGTCCGACTAGACGACCTCGCTCAAAGTCCGATAACTGCTGAAATCGTACACGTCTTCCAAGTCCAGGCATTGCAGCTCTTTAGGGTCTTCGCATGTGTCCGTACGCCGATGACTGATTACGTTCACTTCGCCGTACTCCTTAAATACCACCAACGATAATTTGCATATTATGCCATGCTGTGGCGTAAGCGCTCACCGGTTGGTCCCGAAATTAACATCACACCTACGTAAACTCGACCCCATTAACATATGCAAATTTCATGATCGTCCGCCAATTCCTTCTTGGTGTTCTTTTTTCACTTTCCGCCAGTGTACATGTATGTTTTGAGTATCGTGTCCACCATCTTCACATTTCATTACTGTAAGAAATAAATATTTCATTGCAGTTACACCAACGTAAGCAAACAATATCTTCGTAACAGCTGGGAATACAGTTAATACTTAATATGAAGGGTGTCCGATAAGTATCCAGACTTTTATTCGTTTCGATACAAAACCGTGTGTATGATCGTATGTATGAGTGAAACTATACGACTACTTTCAGTGAAGTGCTGTAAAAATGGAGTGGCTTGGTACTAATGTTAGATGATGCTACCAATAAGAAACAATGGTGGCTACATTAAGTGTTCAGTTTGACCAGAGAGCAGTAGTGAAATTTTTAAAAAAGAAGGCGTAAAGGCTGTGGACATTATGAGAAGATTTCGGATGGTTTATGGTGATGCGGCTATGTCTCGTTCCAGTGTTTATGAATGGGCTATTTAGTTCAAAGCTGGTCACGAGTGCCTTGAACATGAGGTTCAGTCAGGTAGTCCTAACACGGCAGTAACTGATGAAGCGATAAAACGGGTTGACGACTTGATTAAAGGTGACAGATGCATTTGTGTTCAGGTTATTGCCATGGCATTGGATATCAGTAAAGATTCTGTTGGACGAACTATTCATGAACATCTCAACTATAGGAAGATCTGAGCCAGATGGATAATCTGAATGCTTACAGCGCTGCATAAATGCCAAGGGACAGACATTTGCAGTGAGCTGGTACAGTGCTATGACGAGGATGGTGACACATTCCTGGGATGCATAATCACAGGAGATGAAACATGGATTCATCAGTTCAAACCAGAGACAAAACGGCAATGTATGCAATGGAGTCATCCCAATTTGCCCCCTCCATCAAAGAAGTTCAAAGTTGGTTTGTCAACGTCCAAGCTACTGTCTTCTGGGACAAACATGGTATCCTTCCGGTTGAGTACTTGGCAAAAAATGAAACAATAAATGCAGCCTATGTGAAGACACTGAGAAAACTTGTGCAGTGTATCCAGACCAAATAGCCAACATTGAAAAACAATCAAGTGTTGCTTCAGCATGATAACGCTTGCCCACATATCGCTAAACCAGTGCAAGCAGAAATCACAAAACAGAGATGGACCATTCTTCCCCACCCTGCTTACAGTCTGGACTTGGCACCTTCTGATTTTCATGTTCTTGATCCCTTGAAGGACAGTCTTCTTGGCCACCACTATGAGAGCATGGATGATCTGCAAGTGGCTATCTGTCAATGGATTTGCAACACCCCTGCTGACTTTTTTGCTTCTGGAATGAATTGACTTGTTGATCAGTGGAGGAAATGCATTGTGCTGAATGGAGAACATGTGGAAAAGTAACTTTGACTGTTCGTACCAATGTATTACATTGTGAGTATCATATTTATGCATCTGTATTTTTTATTTCTCTCCTGTATTTGATAGGAATAAAAACGCAGATACTTGTCGGACACCCCTCGTAATATAATTGTATTACTTCTTTCAATTTATTAAAAATATCATTTCATCTTGAAACAGGGAAGGGTGACAATCACAGGCGATGGTGGAGTTGGGTGAGCTTAGTAAGCCAGTGAAGTTACAAAGTCAGAATTCAATGGAAAGGGGGTGAGGATTTTTTTAACACAGCTTGCTGACATTGATTCAATACTAAGGATTTACATATATGTCCACACATATCAGAAGAATGAAGTTATTCACTTTTGAAAAGCATACATCTAGTTCTCAGGAAAAAAAACCCAATGCATTTGCAGCTTTGTCACTCAATTTAAGCACCGTAGAAACATTTATATTTAATGATATAGTAGATTTTGCTACAAAGAAATTGCAGAAAAATGCAAAAATTAACTAAAGTTATTGCCGAAATAAACCTTTTTGGAGTTTAGATCTGTTTACAGACTGGGATTATGCTGTAAATTTATTCATGAATAAACAAATTAGGTCGCAAATCACAGCAAAACTACTGGGTTGCTTTCACCACAATATGCATGAAAAACCATATTTTGCTCTAAAATTTCAAAGTCTTGGAATTTGCTTCCCAGAGCTCAGAAAACACTTTTAATTGAATAGTTAAACCCTCCAAGAGACAGGAAACCTTTTAAGAGTCAGTTTTATCCAGAAATCAGTGATTCCTGGGAAGGCAGGTAGCCTATCTTTTACTAGTCGGATGTTGTTGTTGTGAGGTGACTTGCACTTTTTGATACAGGTATTTCATCCTTTGATTCCAAGTTTTCAAGTTGATTTTAATATGTTTTGGCTGTTTTTGTGCGTGGATATTATTGCTACTGACTGTTTTCTTGTAGTACATCTTTCATAACTTTTTCTGCTAGTCAAAATTTTTTCTCTATCCAAGCTTATTTCCCAATCGGCACTTCCACATACATGGGTTTCTCACCTCCAGAAATTTCTACTTAGAAAGTTCCTGGTTGATCTTGAAACTCTTTAACGAGCTAAAAGTTACTTTATCAGCCAACTAACTTTTGTCCAGAGTCAAATCTCCTTGGCTCTTCTGGAATTTTTAGGAGAGCTGGAGCACACCTTTCCGCAGGCTTACTAACTAAAAATCTTTTTGGTGTTTAGGTCTGTTTACAGACCGAGATTATGGTGCTAAATTTATTTATGAATAAATCAATTAGCTCGCGAATCCCAGCAAAATTACTGTGTTTTTTCACCACAATTTTGCCTGAAAACCCATATTTTGCTGTAAAATTTCTAAATCTTGGAAACCGCTTCCCAGAAATTAGAAAAACACTTTATTCAAGAGTTGCAATATGCTGTGTATTAATCATATCAGTCCTGCTTTTACTATATGTTAGTGTTATTTTAGGTTTCATGTGTTATTCAGTAGGTTAGTTTTTGGGTCTGGGAAAGCTTAAAATTTTTTCCCATATTAATTCATGGAAATTGCTTCTTCACTTTATGCCATTTCAGCTTATGAAAGCTTTCATCAGAACACTTTACTTTCAGATAGCGGGGTAAGCCTGTATAGCACTCAAAAACATAACCCGTCCCAAGTGTTTCGTCAAGCATTATGAAGCAAACACTTTTACTATAATTACAATTTTAACAAATAAAATCATTACTCAGCACATGCACAAAGTACTTCGGATCTTCTTTAAAAACATATGGCAAAAGGTACAATCCATAAAATGTTGCAAGCTTATCACGCTCCTGCTTTGTTCGATCCTGGATTGCTTTTAGGTAGGAATCCACGATGACCAATATTTTACAGCCTTTTTTTTTTTTTTTTAATTTCAATAATTTTTGGACTATACATAAGAATTGTTTGCAGAACTGTTTCTTTAACATTTACTCCAGCAAGTCTTTGGAATTCCTACAGCTGCTGCTCATAATCAAAGAACATCGGATACTCTTGTACTAATGTTTTGATTGAAACTTTATCATTAATCATCTCTCGTCTGAACGAATATGTGACTGCCATCAAGTTACTTATTTTGGTTTTGTTGCAATTTTTCTGGGACTTTAAAAACTCTTCTTTTAGAATGGCTTCGTGTTTTGTGCTGGCTGCTGCTGTCCTCACCACAAAAGTGATCCGGAGCCCAGTTTAATGCACCTTTTTTTTGGCATTACACAGAGTTTCTTGAACGGCCTTTCACCATCCCCTGATTCTGGCATTTCAAGTGATGAGCTCTGTATACGATGTCTACATAATTTCACTTCAAGACTCTCGTCAGCTTGCCTCATTCTTTTTAATTTATTCAGCATCTTTATTTCCCATCCTCCAATTGCATCCACCACTTCACTTTTTAGATGTGGAAATTCATTTATAAGAGCACAACATACTTGCTTTCTTTCCTTTTTACTAGGGCAAGCCTTATAGCCATAAGCTTAGTTAGCCAAATGACCAACCAGCTCTCTTGATAGGTCCCATGTCAGAGTTTCCTTCAACTCCAATGCAGCCTTGAGAGAATTAGAAAAATCAGAAACTGGTAGTTCAACATTATTGGGCCATAATTTTGCTCTGAGATTCAATTCAACAAGCACTTCAGAATTGTTGTCGACACTGCATACTGAATCAGAACTTAGAGAAAGAACCAACACTGCTGTTGGCTGAATTATGAACAGGTTCATCACCTTGCAATGATACGCATAGATACACAGGTGCAGAATTTGGTAGTGGAATAGCATCTTCAATTTTAAACTTATCTTTGTCACATATATTAAGATCTTCCAAGTCCACATATTAATTGAATTCACTGTCATATTTTTTCACCGTATAGAAACAAGGCAACAGACTGAATGTTTGTTGTATCACTTCATAAAACTGTGCACTCCCATCAAGTTGCCAAACTTTACAGGAATTATTGTAGCTTAGTAGAATCTTCATCTGAAATTAGATAGTGACAATTAGCACTAATGACTAATATAAAGATCTTTGAAAATTATTTACACAGATGTTTAATCTACTGCACTTGAAAATGTATACTCTTGAATAATTATAAACAAGCAGAAATAGAAATGACAGCTTTTGTAAGTTTGAATTTCTCCAATGACTCATTCCATGTCAAAACATCAAATGAATGTAGCATCACAGTCATGGATTGTGCTGAAACTGAAATTGTGGATAGCATGTATAAAGAGAACACAATCCAGCATTGAATTTTTTTTTTTTTTATTTTTTTTTTTTTTTTGATGAATAGAAGGAAAGAATTTGTCCTTTGGATATTCATTCAAGGTTATATCTTTAAAAATTGTGGTGTGTTCATTATTTTATTGATAAAATTGTTTGTATTTGTCCTTAAAAATGCAGTGTAAATGTACATATAATGCAGACACAGATATATGTAGACTTGAAAATGGTACTGTGATTTCATCACAAACTTTATCATATAGCAACAACAGCAATTGTTCGTCCAGTTTTGTTCATATATATCACTGGTTTTTATCAAATATAAGATATTTTGGAAATTAACCCACAAAGTGTGGCATGTTCAGAGTGGTTTTATGCCTGGTAAAGGCTGCACTAGCCAGATTTTTGCATTACACACGATGATTGAAAAGTATCTGGCTGTTGGGAAGAAAGTTTTTACTGCCTTCATAGATTTAGAGAAAGCTTATGACCGAGTGAATAGGACACTTTTGTGGAAGGTATTGAATGAATATGGTGTTACTGGGAATCTACTTAATAGTGTAAAAGCCATGTATGCTGGTATTAGAGCTTGTGTACGAGTGAATGGTGTTTTATCAAAATGGTATTCCATTGGTGTAGGAGTTAGACAAGGTTGTGTAATGTCACCATGGGTGTTTAATATTTGGATGCATGCATGCGTGATGCCAAAAAAGATAATAGTGGTTTATGTCTTGGTGATATCCGTGTGTGCAGATTGCTGTATGCTGATGACACTGTCCTGTTGGCAGAGAGCAAAAGTGAGTTGCAGAGTATGTTGACTCGGATGCACGAAGTTTGCATGAAATTCAAACTGAGTATAAATAAGGGAAAAACCAAAGTTATGGTGTTTGAGAGAGGAACAGGTAGCACTGAATGTAATGTAAGTATAAATGGCACTGTGGTTGACCAGGTGAGTGAGTTTGTGTATTTAGGAAGCATGTTTGACAGAGAGAACAAGTTGGATGGTGAAATCAGTAGGCGAGTGAATTCTTCTTTGAAAGTCATAGCTGCTCTGGGAGGTTGTAACGTACCTGCCAGAAGGACGCAAACGACATAAAGGCAGATAGGAATCAGAATAAAACGTCTGCGTAGCTCAGTTGGTAGAGCGACTTGTTCCGGAATAAGCGGCCTTGGGTTCGAATCCCGGCATAGACCAAAAATGACGGAGAAATTTACTTCGTTATAATGGCACCCGAACTATCCGGATGACCCGACCGTTCAAAATCTCGCATTGGTGTGATGTTCTTTCCACACCGCGAGATAGGAAAAATAAGAGAATCCTTTCTCCAGCACTTCGAAAAAAAAATAAGGGGGAGATGATGTAACGTACCTGCCAGAAGGACGCAAACGACATAAAGGCAGATAGGAATCAGAATAAAATGTCTGCGTAGCTCAGTTGGTAGAGCGACTTGTTCCGGAATAAGCGACCTCGGGTTCGAATCCCGGCGTAGACCAAAAATGACGGAGAAATTTACTTCGTTATAAGGTTTTCACAGGAATGATGGGTTCTCTAGAGAGTCCTGCATGGCTGTGTTTGAAAGTGTAATTGTTCCTACTCTGATGTATGGTAGTGAAACCTGGGTACTGCAGAAGAAACATAGGAGTCGTTTGTGTGCTGGAGAAATGCGTTACTTACGTGGGGGTTTGTGGCAAGACATGATATGATTGTGTGAGAAATGAAGATGTATTGCAGTTGTGTGATGTGAAGCAAAATGTTGTTAGCAAGGTGGAGACCAATATGCTTCGGTGGTTTGGCCATGTTGAAAGAATGAGTGATGAAATGCTTACTAAGAAAATCTTTTCAGCCCAAATGGCAGGAAGGAAAGTCAGAGAAAGGCCTAGGAAGACATGGGTGGATCAGATTCAGGAGTGTCTGCATGAGAAAAAGATTAAGAGTATGAAGTATAAAAGATCTTGTGTACGGTGTGTAATGGATATTAGTGAAGCACGAGTTGTATGTCAAAATCGCTGTAAATGGAGAAGTTGATACGACAGCAATAAGTAAAAATATTTGGTAGTTCGTATTTCTTTTTGGAGCTAACCTCTGAATCTCAGAGAACAGCTTAGTGATATGTATAAATACCATTTAACTGGTATATGCTTAGTGGGTAGCTATCAGCAAAGTCTCTGATGGAAAGTACTTTTAAAGCAATGAACTTTTTAAGTTCATAGCCTTGAATGTGAAATATGGTTTCAGATTGAAATTGACATGCTAAGAAGTAAACAGGTTTTGCATTGCACAATATCAAGTCAATTCTAGCAAAAACAGGATCATCCTGTTCATATCCCACAACTACACACGTTCCTGGCTTATAACTGAATCCCATGATTTGTACTTTTGGAGTAATATTGAAGCTATCAAAATCAACTAGAATTCTGGCTATATCCTCATTACACTGAGATATGTCTAATGATTTTACACTGGTTATAACTGTGCATTTATCAATAAATCTGGATGAATCAGAATTGTAATAACACTGCAATTGCTGGTGTCTCTGAGATAGGGAATATGCCTGGTTGATCGAGTTCTTGACACTCTGAGCAACACATTTGAAGTATAAATGCTTGGCTTCAAAGCGCTTTGGCTAAGAATGAACTAATGGGCCAAATTCAAAAGTAAAAGAAACTGCCACACAGGATAATCCTCTGGAACCTTGCTACCAATCATTAGTGATAGTAATCTCAATACACACTATGTACGAGAAGCATTCATTTTGAGGTTCTTACAATATGTTGCAGGGAGTTCAGATGGCTTATTGCGAGCATCAGTCGGTCCATATCTAAATGACATGATTTGTCTGTTCAGATAAGACAGTGTGATATGTTTATCAAGAATTAAGTTCTGTATTATTAATTCCAGTTCCATGGGTACAGTTTCCTCAAGAAGATCATGCATAGCATCTGGAGCATGCATCAAAGCTGTGTGAAAATGTGAAAGTTAATTTAATGGGGAATCACATTTTAGGCTATACACTGAACTGTATGTCGGATCTATTTTCAGCATTTTCACATGATACTCATATATCTCCTTTGTATGACACTGAAATGTAGTGATATTACAGTTTTGGATTTCTTCATTTGTAACTAAGCAAAACCGGCAAACTCCGGTCACATTACTCGAAAAGCTTTGAGAGTATCCTCCAAGCTGGTGTGCCTCAAGATTATCTGCAACAATGAATACAACACTTCCTTTTATCATGCCTGGAATATGTATGCCACCATTTTCCAGAATTTTTAAATCTTTTAAAAGAGGCACAAGCACACTATATAACCCAAAGTGTTTCAGATATGAAGATTTACATATTATGGCCAACTGAATGTCCCAAACAATAGACTTATTGTGAAGGGGGCAAATTTCCAATAGTGTAATAGAATGCAGATAGCTTATGTTTACCTGGTCCCATCTAAGGGGATTAGCAACCTTAAACTCGTCAAAGTATAGTATGACTTCTAGGTTTGGATAATTCTTAAAGATTTCATTTTTTTTTTTTTTAAATAATGTTCCATCACAAATGTCAGTTATCAAATTTTTATCTCTTGCTGATGGTGCAGCCATTATGTGCTGCAGAACTTGATCATTTTTGCAACATTCTTGCAAATTTTTTATGATTGGAATATACTGAAAGTTAGCTTTTACATTGCTCTTACCAAAACCAAGTTCATACTGCACTGGGCTAACTAAATAATTTTCATCCAGGATCTTTTCCTTCAAATACTTTGATTTCATTTGTTCCAAAACTTCCTGCATCTCATTAGACATGCCCACTTTTCTAACAGTATTTGCCACTTCCTCACTAAGCAATCATTTGTTGCTCAATGACTGCAGTATAGCAGATATTGTTAAATTAATCTGATCAGTTTGCAGATCACCTAACCCTGATATTAGTTCCTGCACTATTGATGTTGGCAACAAAAACTTTTCCTGTATTTTTAATGTAAACATCAGCATTTTGCATTTATACAATGGGAAAACAGCTTCATAATTGGGTACTGCACTTGTGTATTCATCTACTTGAACATGTGTGCTTTCCATGTCCTCAATGTTTTGGATACCAAACTTTTCCTCATTTCTGAAGTAAAATGAGGAATCCTGTATATTAGCAATTTTACCTTTGGGATGACATCTTGACAAATGTGAAGTGAATGAGTACAAAATTAAATGTTTCACGGCACTGACTGAAAGGGCAAATCAATGTGCCACGCTTCATGCAATGTGACATAAATTGTGACCTTAAATAAGACTAAAATCCAGATGAACTGCATGGCCTAGTGGTCAACATTCGTGACTGCCAAGGAGAAGACCTCAGGTTTGATCCCAGGCAGGTACGAATGCTCGAACCACTAAATACCCGCTGTGCGTCGTATGGGCAAGTTAGGCTGTCGGACCCTGGGTACTGACTCCCCAGTAATAAATAAAGGCGTCTTCCTCCCCCTTTCTACATCGCTTCCGTGTCACTTTCCTATTGGGCACTCTAGCCCAAATCTCCTAGCTTCCTATTTCTAAGGGTTGTTTAAGACCTGGGGTCAGACACTCCCTTCCTAAAATCCTCTACATATGATCTGATCTGATCTGAACTGCATGAATATTTTGAGGCTTTGTTTTTCATTTGGATTCCTTTGTGCCAATACATGTGTACTCGGTACATACAAACTCTAAGCACAGATAATGAATTAAATGTTCTTGGACAGCCATTTAGTCCACATGTATGGTGAAAAAAAAGGCTTCTGACTATGAGCTTGTCTCAAATGGGCCACATAAGGTCCAAACATTGCAAAGTTTGCACCATACTTGCATCCAAACATATTTTCCAGCTTAGCATAAAATGGTCAACTGCAAAACTTTCAATTCAGACCTGTACAGGAATAGAAGACTTGTAGAGTCATGAAATATAAAACAATCTGTTTAACTTGTTTCAAATAGCAATTATTTTATAAACATTACCTGACTGACATTGGGATGACAACAGTTTCTATTTTAAAGGTCAGCCAAGAAAAAATGGCACAAGTACTCAATTTTCACTGATACTGCAGATCTAATTTTAATCTACACTATCATAAAAAAAAACTAATAAAACCTTATCATAAAAAAATCATATGACAGTCCTTGTGTGCTAATTTAGTAGACTTAACAATGCGAGAGAGAGAAAGAGATGTGAATGAATATTTTGAAAACACTCTACAAAAGACATGCAAAAATTAAGAGTGGATTTTTTTTCTTTCCTCAACTCCACTCCAATCTAACTGCCATTACTTAATTCCTTTTCTTGCAAATCATCTCTTATATCACAATGAGAGGCTGTTTGGCCTAGCATAGTACTGATTGTCAAATGAAAATAAAATCAATATTTGTCAATGTACTGCAGCCGAAGAGCTGAGTTATTTTAGTTCCTCAACAATTAATATCTCACAAAGCCAAAATTTAAAGGTTGCTATTTCATGTCACAGCTGAAATGGTACATAGACAAATCTGTGTGTAGATTATCTACAATGAAAAAAAACCAACACAATCCTAACTATAGCAGATCCCGCTCAATTGTGTCACATTGGGATTAGAATACTTTGGCCCAATTAAGCATAACTGGGTTGTCTCAATTATGCAAAGTTTATCCCAAAGAGCTAATTTGGAATGTTCTTCAAGAGTTTCCCCAATTAAAGAGCTGCCCAGATTGGCCCAATTATCTGGAATCGATTGTATACCAATGGCCCAATTATCTGGAATTGATTGTATATGAAAATAACTTTTTTTGGGGGGGGGTCCTGTTTACATTTAATGACACTATGAGCAACTCAACAGCCTATAAACAGTTGCCCACCCCTAATTTAAGGCCAGTGGTTGCAGGGAATGCAGATAGCCAGTATTGTAAGACAAACACACCATCCATGTCTCATCTAGGATTTGAATACGGATGTGATTGAACAAACTGTCAAGAAAAAAAAAAAAAAAGCCAGTGCTTAGACTGCTGCATTGTCAGGACAGCTAAGCAAGTTTGTACTTAGCAAGTTTGTACTGATTCAGCACAACTATCACCAGGGATGTAAGTTCATGCTCATAAGGGTGGAAGAAATAGAAACGCCCACCATGTAAATACACTTACTGAAAAAGTTACACACTTCAGTATATATATTTTTTTAAGATTTTAGTTAGCCGCATACAAGAATTCCATACAGCTACCCTCACAGTACAGAATACTCCATACGGTGAACCTCTCCTGCATGAAAATAATTATCTGAAACAGGTATTTAAAAAAAAATTTGATTAAGGGTTTAACAACCACCATGAGCAACTCCATGGGCTATAAGCAGTCACCTGTCCTTAATTTAGGGTCACTGGTTCAAGGAAAGGGGGAAAGCCAGTGCTGTAAGACAAACACAACATCCATGCCTTACCAGGATTTGAACCCAGATGAAGGTCATAAGCTAGTGCTTAGACAACAGTGTTTGGAGGAATATAAAACAATGAGCAGATATGACTAACCTGCATGACCTTTCTGAACATGCTGTAGGGAATTAGTCATTAGTGCTCTGTCAAAGAAAGTTCCTCTGAGCACTTCACCTTGAACGGAAGCTTTCCAAGCCATATCTATAATGTACATTTCCATTATTAAGGTATCCGTACACCTTTAAAATATGATTTTCTATCAAAATATCGATTTCCCAATTACGTTTTAATATTTTTAGAACATGGGTTACAGTTAATTTAATGTTACTTGACAGCAACTTTTCAGAACCATAAGTACTGTTATGTTAACTGGAAGTGAGCTTTAATGTTTATTTACATTGCAATTTTATTAAATATGAATGCTCAAATTTGATCCTGTAAATAAATCAAAATAGAAATTAAAATTTCAATTATTTAAAATACTTAAAACGGATATGGCAACATATGTTTTGTTCAAGCATCTGGCAACAAAGTTATGATATGGCAGAAAACACCGAAGGGTTCTTTCGTTTGCCTCAGAAATATGAAATTAGGCATATATGATACTTTCATACAATTTGATGATTGCTTTCAAGGTTGTTTGAAAATACTAGCCAAGTTGAACATTGAAAATCCAATATTTTTCATATTGCAGGGTTATAGACATTTAGATAACATTTGAATCCACGACTAAAAACTGCATGCAACCCTTGTTGCAAAAAAATGTAGAAAAGTTTTGTGAGCCCTCAGGATTAAAAAAAATAACGGGGACACTTTAGCGTTTAATTTTGATTTCAAAAGTAGGATTTGTGTTGTTTAAAAGTTGTTTTTAGCTTTTTCTCGAAATGATTGTTTTTATGTTTTGCATACATACATACATATCACTAAGCTGTTCTCTGAAATTCAGAGGCTAGCTTCAAAAAGAAATACAAACTTCCAGATATTTTTACTTATTGTTGTCGTACCAAACTTCTCCATTTACAGCGATCTTGACATACAACCCGTGCTTCACTAATATCCATTACACGCCGTACACAAGATCTTTTATGCTTCATACTCATAATCTTTTTCTCATGCAGACACTCCTGAATCTGATCCACCCATGTCTTCCTTGGCCTTCCTCTGCCTTTCCTTCCTGCCACTTGGGCTGAAAAGATTTTCTTAGTAAGCATTTCATCACTCATTCTTTCAACATGGCCAAACCACCGAAGCATATTGGTCTCCACCTTGCTAACAACATTTTGCTTCACATCACACAACTGCAATACATCTTCATTTCTCACACAATCATATCGTGTCTTGCCACAAACCCCCACGTAAGTAACGCCTTTCTCCAGCACACAAACGACTCCTATGTTTCTTCTGCAGTACCCAGGTTTCACTGCCATACATCAGAGTAGGAACAATTACAGTTTCATACACAGCCATGCGGGACTCTCTAGAGAACCCATCATTCCTGTGAAAACCTCCCAGAGCAGCTATGACTTTCAAAGAAGAATTCACTCGCCTACTGATTTCACAATCCAACTTGTTGTCTCTGTCAAACATGCTTCCTAAATACACAAACTCACTCACCTGGTCAATCACAGTGCCATTTATACTTACATTACATTCAGTGCTGCCTGTTCCTCTCTCAAACACCATAACTTTGGTTTTTCCCTTATTTATACTCAGTTTGAATTTCATGCAAACTTCGTGCATCCGAGTCAACATGCTCTGCAACTCACTTTTGCTCTCTGCCAACAGGACAGTGTCATCAGCATACAGCAATCTGCACACACGGATATCACCAAGACATAAACCACTATTATTTTTTTTGGCATACGCATGCACGCATCCATAAATATATTAAACAGCCATGGTGACATAACACAACCTTGTCTAACTCCTGCACCAATGGAATACCATTTTGATAAAACACCATTCACTCGTACACAAGCTCTACTACCAGCATACATAGCTTTTACACTATTAAGTAGATTCCCAGTAACACCATATTCATTCAATACCTTCCACAAAAGTGTCCTATTCACTCGGTCGTAAGCTTTCTCTAAATCTATGAAGGCAGTAAAAACTTTCTTCCCAACAGCCAGATACTTTTCAATCATCGTGCGTAATGCAAAAATCTGGTTAGTGCAGCCTTTACTAGGCATAAAACCACTCTGAACATCCCAAACTTTCAAGGATGTAAGACCCCGTACTTTTTCAATAACAACCTTACCAAACACTTTCCCTGGCACACTCAGTAGGCTAATACCACGATAGTTCTTGCATTCAGTCTGATCACCTTTTCCCTTATACAAGGGAACAATGATAGCATCCTTCCAATCCCAAGGGACCATTCCTAACTCCCAGCACAACTGGCAAATTTCAGTTAACCAGTCAATTATAGAGTCACCACCATGCTTCAACATCTCTGCAGTTATGCCATCAACTCCTGGAGCCTTACCATTCTGAAGAGATTTTAGAGCTTTACACACTTCTTCTCTTGAGATCCCTCCTGTGCTTTCATCCCTCATTGTGACATCATCTGCATCTGTCTCAGAATCATTTTTGCTCTCCTGATCTAATAACTCACAGAAGTATTCTCCCCATCTGTCACTTAACTCATTGGGCTCCCATATCATTTCCCCAATCTCATTCTTCACACAACTTACAACTTTGTTTCCCCTATTTTTCCTGAGTCTCACGTACTTCCAGAAGGACTTCCTATCTTTTCAAAAAGCCAGTTCATGCCTTTCCACTTTCTCCTTCCTATCTTTTGCCTTACTGTGGCGAACCAGCTTAGCAGCTTCACGCTTCTTACAGCGATATTCATCCACAGAGACTCTACCTTGCAACATCCCCAAATAGGCTTCCTTCTTTCTCTTTACTGCTTCTTGAATCTCACTATTCCACCAAGCATCACCTCTAGTGTTACCCACTATTGTGGTGCCACAGACCTCTTTAGCAGCAGTGACAACCCAGTTCTTAAAACATTCCCACTTCTTTTCTACATCCCTCTCACCAGACTTCAGATCCTTCAGTCATTCTCTGAGTAAGTCAGAATACCGCTGATGATCTTCAAGGAGCCGATCAACCTTTATTCTTTCTATCCTGGGTCTCTTCCTATTCCTTTTCCTCCAACCAACATTAAGTTTCACTCGTGACACTACCAAGTAATGATCAGAACCAACATCCGCACCTCTCATCACACGGGTGTCAACAACTAAGTGTTTCAAATGCTGATCGTAGACAACAAAATCTATCACACTCTTTTGACCAAGAGTACAATTTTCCCAAGTATATGTGTGGATATACTTGTGGTTGAAAAATGTATCAGATACACACAAACCATTCTCAATGCAGAGTTCAATTAATCTTTCACCATTATCATTCACACAAGGATCATTAAACTTACCCAGAACATTGTCAGAAATTGCATTCTGCACACCTACTCTAGCATTGAAATCCCCTGCTATTATAACTTTTTCTTTAGCACCAAACTGGCTCAAAACAGCTTTTAGCTCATTCCAGAAATCTTCCTTCTTATCAGACAGTTCCGAGTCACAAGGAGCATACACTACAGCAATTACAATTCTCTGAAGTTTCACTTTCAAATGAATCCAGAGAATTCTCTCACTTACGCAACTGTAGTGAATCAAGTTGTTCTTCATCTTTTCACTTAAAATCACACCTACACCAGCCTGTCCTCTCATATTATCCAATACTCCAGACCACACACTCACCGTGCCATTCACTTATTCTACCCCAATTTCCTTCTTTTTGGTTTCACTTACACACAGCACATCCAGTCTATACTTATTCATCTCCTCAATCACCTCACTCGTCTTGCCATTTATACCTCTAGTATTCCATACTCCAATCTTACATTCACTCAGCCGAAATCTCTTTCTCATACGCCGTTTAGAAAGTCCAGGTCGATTCCGTGGTGAACCATCCTTCTCAAGTGTGATAGGTCCACCATATCCCACACTTGAGTCATTCTTAATATTTCTTTTTGTCTTTTTAATCAGGTAAGTACATCAGTGTGGGGGATTAGCCCACAGCTGAGGGTTCCAGTTGGTCATTCAACTTAAGGATTCTGGAACACTTTTACAGCTTTTTAAATAACTATGCTATGATAATGGGAATAGTCTATTCCCTAGAGGATGTTATTGTTATCATAAGAAAATTTACAAAATGAAAATATATGGATTTTTGATTTATTATGTTTTGTGGAAGAGTTAATTTTTTGCTGCTTGAAACTATTTTTTGAGCTAAAAATGAAAATAAAAGTTAGAACCTTTTTTTCTATGTTATCCCATATGTTTAGCCATATTCCATTATAAAATGCACAAACAGAAAAAAAATTTCAAATTATTTGAAAAAATCCTTTCAGAAGGTGTACGGCAAGTGGCGTAAATTCGAGGCTAGCTAAGCTAGCTGCGAAGCCCAGATAATGAACAAATAAAAGCCAATTAAATATACACAAATAAAAGTCAAATAAATATACATAAATAAAAGTCCATTAAATATACACAAAAAAAAGTCAATTATCAACAGTATTAAAATATGTTAATGCTTTCGGTGCAAAAAAAATACGAGCGGATTCGCTTCTTTCGATTATGAGAATCAGTCTGGCGAGCGATGATCAACGGCATAACACAGTAGGTCTGCAAGAGCCTTTGCTGTTATGATGCGAAGAGTTTTCATATTATATCCCCTGCTAGCATTTCCATGACAACATGAATAAGCTACAGAGGCGAGTGGACCATTGCTTGGCGCAAAGGTTTCGCTAAAAAAAAAACGAAGACCGGACTACCTCAGTCCCTCCATGCTACCAGCGCGTGTTTCGCGAGAGTTGTTTCAGTTTTTGTGAAGTGTCAATGAATTAAAAATCAGTGATATTATATCTTAAATTCGTGGCTACATTGGATTCGAACTGTTTTGATAAATTTTGTGAAAGCTTCCCTGAACTACTATCAGAGCTTAAAGAATTCTATGCTTCAAATTTTGATACAGCTTGATTAAAAAAATGAACTGAAGGTGTTTTATTCCCTTGATGAATACAAAACAAATCAGTAAGAGACATTACTTGTTACATAAAGTTGAATAATTGGACATAGTGTTTATTGAGGTGTACAAATTAACAGATCTATTATTAAACTTTTCATCAACAACTGCAGCTGCCGAAAGAAGTTTTTCTGTATTAAAAAGAATCCAGATATAACTTAGAGCCACACAAGAGCATGCACATTTGAGCAACTTGGCTAGTTTGTTAATAGAGAAAAAACATTTTTAAATATGAAAAAGTACTCGGAAGAAACATTTTTGTGAAGACGTAACACTCAAGTTCACACAAAAGGAAAGAAGAACGGAGTTCATGTACAAATAAGTCTTCAAATCCTAATCCTCATAAGTATTTGGTATCATGTTAGCAACATCATGTACCTAAAATTTAGAAAAAATGTTACTTCTATTACTTAACAATTAAAAAATAAACTTCGCAATTTTTAAAAAACAGTACTGTGGGGGGAGGGGAGATAGCCCAGGTCTTGAGTCGTAGAGGTAAATTACGTTTCCCCCTATATCTCTGCTTCTAAATCTCCGATTTGAAAAATTCTTTCTGAACCGGATACAGCTCCTGATGGGAAATCATTTGCACATAATTTCTAATTTTTGTAAGAAAATGGTTTGGCCACCAGGGGACGTAAATCTTAATTTCCACTTCTGATGTATTTGCAGCAAAATATGAGCTTCTAAATTCTCGATTGAAAAAAAACGTCGTTTGTAGACCGATACTACTTATGTTAACAAACCTTTTAGAAACATTTTCTTCTTAAAATAATGCATGGTTTATACGCCAGGGGGCGTAGATGTTTATCTTATTTTTCTCAATATCTCTACTTCTAGAAGTCTGATTTGAAAAATTCCTTCTTTGTTGGATAGTGTTTCCAGTGTGACATGTTTTTCATATAATTTCAAAATTTTCAAGTAATTCGTAGACTTTCTGCTAGGGGGCATAAAGGTAAATTGCTTTTTCCTCTATATCTCTGCTTCTAAATCTCCGATTTGAAAAATTCTTTCTGCACCGGATACAGCTCTTGGTGTGAAATCCTTTGCACATAATTTCGAATTTTTGTAAAAAATGGTTTTGCCACCAGGTGGCATAAGTCTTAATTTTCGCTTCTGATGTATTTGCAGCAAAATATGAGCTTCTAAAATCTCAATTGCAAAAAAAGTCATTTGTTGACCGACACTACTCTTGTCGAAAAACTTTTAGGCACATTTTCTTCTTGAAATAATGCACGGTTTATACGCCAGGGGCATAGATGTATATCTTATTTTTGTTAATATCTCTACTTCTAGTAGTCCGATTTGAAAAATTCCTTCTTTGTTCGATAGTGTTTCCGATGTGAAATGTTTTTCCTATAAATTCAAAATTTTCAAGTAAATCATAGACTTTCTGCTAGGGGGCACAAAGGTAAATTGCGTTTTCTGCATTATTTCTGCTTCTAAAACTGCGATTTGAAAAATTCTTCTTGTATCACATACAAGACCTGATGAAAAATATTTTTCACATAATTTCTAATTAATAATCTAAAGCAACTTATGGGAATTTACTAGGAAATTTTTACATTAATAGCAAATTTTCGGAGAAAACTCTTCTCCTTCTTCAGGCTGACTTGTTGTCACTTTTTACTTGACACTATCACGGTTACGGTTTACCTTGACGGTTACGGTTAACCTTGACGGTTTAGGTTATTTTTCAACAAATCCTGCCAGATGTTAGGCAGGGAAAATCCTTTGCAGTCATTGATGATGGAATTTTGTTTTTTCTCAATCTCTATTCCTTCTTTCAGTTTTCTTTTTTGGAAATTGCTTTGGAAACTGATTACTTTAAGGGAATTCCAATCCATGCTGTGCCCAGTTTCTCTAACATGCCTATCTAATCCAGTCTTGTTGGAGCAATTTTTTATAGCTGCTTTATGCTCAGCTATACGAGTTTCTAGTCTTCGACCTGTTTCACCTATGTAAGTACTGGACTATCTTACATAGGTGAAACAGGTCGAAGACTAGAAACTCGTATAGCATGTAGTTGTGGACTATCTTACATAGGTGAAACAGGTCGAAGACTAGAAACTCGTATAGCTGAGCATAAAGCAGCTATAAAAAATTGCTCCAACAAGACTGGATTAGATAGGCATGTTAGAGAAACTGGGCACAGCATGGATTGGAATTCCCTTAAAGTAATCAGTTTCCAAAGCAATTTCCAAAAAGAAAACTGAAAGAAGGAATAGAGATTGAGAAAAAACAAAATTCCATCATCAATGACTGCAAAGGATTTTCCCTGCCTAACATCTGGCAGGATTTGTTGAAAAATAACCTAAACCGTCAAGGTTAACCGTAACCGTCAAGGTAAACCGTAACCGTGATAGTGTCAAGTAAAAAGTGACAACAAGTCAGCCTGAAGAAGGAGAAGAGTTTTCTCCGAAAATTTGCTATTAATGTAAAAATTTCCTAGTAAATTCCCATAAGTTGCTTTAGATTATTAATTCAATTAAACTAGGAAGCCATTTCTCAACATGAGCTTTATTCAAATAATTTCTAATGTTTGGTAAATAATGGTTTGGCCACCAGGGGGCATAAGTGTTAATTTCTGCTTCTAATGTATTTGCAGCAAAATCTGGGCTCCTGAGGGCGTAAGCTCACAATTCCGTTTACAGCAATATCTGAGGGATTAAAAACCCGATTGAAAAACTTCTTTCTTCCATCAGATACTATTGTTTTCCATACTGGTTTCATTGACTTTGAATAGCTTTGATAAATTTAATTTGCGCCAGAGAAGATTCAAAAGACGTGCTTATTACACCCGAAAATTCGGTGTCATCTTTCTTGTTTTTTTTTTTTTTGCACTCACAGAACTGGACCACAAGAAAAGATTGAGTTTAGGGCATTTAATTTAATATCCCAATTCTATTGGAAATTTGGAATTGGAAAACGATAACGTGAAAGTGGAAAACCTAGCAAACCGTAAGGAAGTATGCCCAAACAAGTTCTGCTCAGGGTGGTGTGTGCTGAACTTAAAAGGCTAGGCATGGTCCTGCTCAACACTGTTCATTATTTTGAAAACAGTTACCAATGTACATGATAATACATGTTTATTACTAACATACACTTTCTTCAAGAGCAGCATCAATTAATAATAAAATAATAATAATAATAGTAGTAGTAGTAGTGTTCTAGTGTAGTAAGTAAGTAGTAGTAGTAGTAGTGTTCTAGTGTAGTAAGTAAGTAGTAGTAGTAGTAGTGTTCTAGTGTAGTAAGTAAGTAGTAGTAATAGTATTAATCTTTCGTTTTCACGAATTACTGTTTTCTACATATTAGCCAAACATTAATTAATTACACTTGACCCCCCTTGAAAAATTTCCTGCAGGCGCCATGGTTTAGCATGACGTTCAAAACATGAACTTTTGTTTGTTGACAAGTGAATTTCATCTTCATGGTTTACAATATCAACTGAACATTTCTCTTAATTATAGGTTATTAAATTCGATCGTGGAGACCTCTAAAATTAGTCTTCAGACCTACATTGACTGCTGAAATTCTTATTTTAGTTTGAACGATGTTTTCTTTTTTTTTTATGGGGGTTTGGCGGACGTCGTGAGCAACTCGATGGGCGGTAAGTAACTTGACTACACGTGGTTAAGCACATATAACACCAGAAACTTCAACATGAAAATAATTACGTCAGAAACACTAAATATATATGTACTATAAAAATTATTTTCATCACTTACCTTATTAACTTGAGCGAACACCTCTGTAAAACTTTTGAAATTTGCAATCACTGGGACAACAAAGCCAACATGGCGGCATAACACATCTGTCGCCTTTGGATGACTTGTTGATGAAGACGCATGCACCGATTCCTTCATTGCGTCAAAATGTAGTGCAACATAATGCTGTTTTTGGCTGCATTTGGTAACTTGCACGAAAAATTGGTGCAAGTCAAACCTTTTCGTGCACCACTTTGTGGTGAAAGTGTAAAAATCGCACCAGATCATGGTGTCAGTGGCATAACTAGCACAACGTGTGCCCCCTCTCCCCTGAAAGATTCACTTCAGCAGCCCTAAGCACAGTAACTTTCCCAGGATTTCGATCACGAGGGAGGATGCACTTTTTGTGCGCTGTGTGTGTGTGTGGTGATTGGAAGGGGGGTAGGAAGTCAGGGAGTGTGTCTGTGAAAGTAATGGTGTTACCTAGAGCCCTGTAGTTTTAACTTTTTAAGTAACAGATTTGACAATGCATTTGCTTTGTCCAAAAATAGAATAAATAACTTGAAAAAAATCACTCTCTTACACATGGCAGATCTGCGGCTGCTGTGAATAAATATTGATGCCTGTTGCACACGTAATCCTAGGTAACTGACTGTTTTCCCACATGCTCCATCGGGAATCGCACTGTGGCTTTGCACTTTTCCTCAGCAGCGCTGGCGATTTGAGAGCGATCGTATTATTTACAACCCATTGCAGAACAATCGTATTACTACAACTCAAAGTCATAGAGACTAACACTTTCAATCTGTAGGTCATTCAGCATTTTAAAAAGTGAAACTAGGCATTTATTTAGGTAAAGCTAAATACATCTTAAAGCAAAATATGAATCTTTGGGTTAATTATTATGCGTGTTCGAAATTTTTCATAAAACTATAACTGGCAGCTCCAGTACGCCCCTTCATTACCTGCACCCCTGCAGCTGCTGGGGTGGTACTTACGCCACTGCATGGTGTAAGTGTCGGATGCTGCACGATATTGTGGTGAAACATTGAAATGAAATTTTTAACAGTGTACAAGCTCTGCGATCAAATGTCACCAGCTGCTGCCACTAATTTACACAAGAACTTCCAGTCTATGTATCTTAAAGGTCTTTGGTATTAGCTTTATAACATTCCTATTTTTTAACCTCGATCTGATGATTTCTAAAAAGTAGGTAGTGGGAAGGGGTTTTATTCAGTAATTTCACACTGGGAACGCAATTAGTTTCTTGAAGGGGGAGGGGGAGGGGAAGGCTGGATGAGAAAGGAAAAGTTTTGAAGGCCGAAAATTTTTACACTGAAATACTTATGCTTAACACAAAGCTTCCCTCTCTGTGTTTGCTCTGAAATGACATAGCAAACTTCGCTGTACTTAAGTGAGCTTTGTGACGCCAGACCAAGCACAATGTTATAAATTAATTAACCTTAAGCTAACCACAGTTAGACGTAGGCATTGGACTTTGTAGCCCAGGGTCACTGGTATGCCCTACTTTCCTTTTGCAATCTTGGAGACACTAGTTCCTGTTGTGATTGCCTATCATCTCCATATCCACAGACTGACACAGAGCACAAAGCAATCAACCCGCAGAAATCTGCGTTTCATCCACATTTATCTTAAAAGAAACAAGAATTTAGCCAGCAGTGCCCGCTGCATAAATTTGAAAAAAGGGGGAACCTTAATACCACTATCAGTTTGATCGAATGTCAGAGTATCTTACCTTAATGTCATAGGATGGGAAGGGGGATGTTTGATATATGTACAAGGTTATACAGAAATAATCATCCAATTTCAAAAATTTATATTTCGAAAAATTAACAACACAGAATGATAAGTAATACATCAATGTAAAGGAAAGATGTCTAAGTTTTTTTTTACAAATGTTTGATATGACTTCCTTTAGTCATATGTACAATGTCAACGCGATATGAAAATTTCTGTCAAACATGGTCTAATGTGTCGTTGGTAACTGTTTCTAAAGCAGCAGAAATGCGTTGTTTAAGTTCGCATAAAGTTGTGGGCAAAGGAGGGACAAACACCTGATCTTTTACATACCCCCAAAGGAAGAAGTCACATGGGGTCATATCAAATGACCAAGGAGGCCAGCTGTGTAGCACCGAGTCATCTGGTCCACTCCGACCAATCCAACTGCGGGGTACAGTGGGCACAACCAGGAGAATTCCTTATTCCTGTTGGGGGGGGGGGGGGGCTAGATGTATGAGTAGGTATGTGTGTATGCGCACGTAGTATATATATATATATATATATATATATATAGGGATGTAAGGTCAGGTGATGCGCAACATCACAGCCTCTCCTTGCCAAATGTCAACCCCGCCTTCTCGTGGTGTATCCTGTTCCCACTAAAGGGGCTCTGACGACCGCCAATAGCGGTATAACTATACCATCGGGATTAGAGGAAATGCTATCCCACACTCACCAACCCGCTTGGCCAGCGTGGTGAGTTATGGCCAAACCCTCCAAAATGACTCCACAACTTAAATCTTGGCCCTCAGTCTCCGGCAGCTGGAATGTACCCGGCCAAGGCAGCGGCCAGTGCGGCATGAAGGCAGAGGGTGCTAAGAATCACCGGAGGACCGGAATAGACTGCCATTTGATGCTAACCTTGGCTACGTACAATGGACGCTCCCTATCTTCTGATTCAAGGCTTCTTTAATTGGAAGAGGAACTACAAAAGATCAAATGGGACATCGTCGGGCTAAGTGAGGTAAGGAGAAAAGGAGATCTCATTGAACTGAAAAGTGGACATCTCTTCTACTATCGTGGGACAGATACTGGCAGAACTAGTGGTGTTGGATTTATAATAAACAAGAAACTGAAGGATAAAGTTGTAGAAGTTGAAAGTTCCTCTGACAGAGCTGCACGACTCGTTATCCAACTCTCGAGAAGATACCAGGCTCAGATTATTCAAACTTATGCACCCACCACAAGTCATGCTGAAGAAGAAATTGAAGAATTTTATGAGGAAATTCGTGATCTAAATAATAAAGGTAAGCAGCACTTGAAGATAATTATGGGAGATTTCAATGCAAAAATAGGGCAACAGCAACAGAATGAAACTTCAGTAGGTAAATTCAGTCACAGCAACAGAAACCAGCGTGGAAATACTCTCGTAGACTTTGCAGAGGCAGAAGGGTTTTTCCTCATGAACTCCTTTTTCAAGAAAAAGCCACACAGAAAATGGACATGGAGACATCCAAATGGGATGACAAGTGAAATTGATTTTATTATGTGTAACAAAAAATTCGTCATCGAAGACTGCAGTGTGCTGAACAAGTTCAACACAGGTAGTGACCATAGATTGGGGAGATGTAAGATGCACCTCAACACTAAACTTGAACGTGGCAAGCTCATAAGACAAACAAAATGTATTGACATAACCAACCTTAAAAAACACCATAATACCTTCAAGTTGGAACTGAAGAACAGATTCTCTGCTTTAGAAGGCCTAACATCGGAAGAAGTGGATATTTCTGAAATTAACAGAACAGTAACCAAAGCTCTTATGGAAACAG
Organism: Macrothele yani; assembly: GCA_039090855.1. Lineage (NCBI taxonomy): Eukaryota > Metazoa > Arthropoda > Arachnida > Araneae > Macrothelidae > Macrothele > Macrothele yani. The sequence continues at coordinate 69,895,309 of CM077018.1, forward strand.
CAACAAAATTAGCTGGGTCTAAGAACAAGTTGCATGTGAACAAATTATCAGGAAAAACCAAAATGTTGATGAAAAAAAGGAAGAGAGATGAGGACAACTAAAGAAGATGTGACTTCCAAAGTGAAATATATAGAGTTATGCAAGACAGTACGAAAAAGTATCACTGAAGACGTAAGGAAATTCAACTGTGAACTAGTGAGGAAAGCAATTGAAAACAACCAAAGCCTAAAGATAGCAAAGGGACATCTCAGTAAGGGAAGAAAACAGATTATGGCACTGAGAAAAAGATGGTTCTGTAACAAGAAATAGAGGCGAAATTTTGACAAGAGTGAAAGATTTCTACTCCAAATTATATAAAATTGATGATACATGTACTCCAGACATCATGAAAGGTACCAGTACTAGAGTTCTTCCAGTCATCCCAGCAGAAGGTGCACATGCAATCAAGAATATGAAGTGGGGAAAAGCTCCAGGAGAAGATGGAATTACTGTAGACATCATACAAGAAGCAAGTGGAGAAATTGAAACAGTACCAGCCCAAGTTTTCACTTGAATCCTAAATGAAGGGAAGATTTCTGAGGATTGGAACAACGTTACAATGATCCTGCTACATAAAAAAGGTGACATTGAGGATCTCAGGAACTACAGACCTATCAGCCTCCTATCACTGGTTAATAAAATCTTAACTAAAGTTCTTTCACACCGCTTGAAGGTAACACTGGACATGGCTCAACCGAGAGAGAACAAGTTGGATTCAGGAGTGGCTACAGCACAATAGATCATATCCACGTATTGAGAGAACTAATTGAAAGAGCGAGGCAATATGAACTTCCATTGTGCATGGCTTTTATCGATTATGAAAAAGCCTTTGATTCGGTGAAACCATCAGCAGTTACAATGGCTCTGAAATCATGCGGTATTGAAGATGCATACATTAATATTATTAATAACATCTATGAAAATGCAAGTGCAAAGATTCGGCTGTTTGAATATACAACACACATAAAAATTGGAAAGGGAGTGAGACAAGATGACACCATATCTCCCAAGCTCTTTAATGCCACATTGGAAACTGTCTTTCAATCACTGAACTGGGAAAACAAAGGGATAAAGATTAATGGAGATTATCTAACTCACCTTCATTTTGCTGATGACTTAGTCATTTTTGCAACTACCCCATCAGAGCTGCAGAGTATGATCCAGGAACTTGCTGACAAGAGTGAAGAAGTGGGGTTAAAAATTAACTTTCAGAAGACAAAAGTGATGTTCAATGCTTTTACAAGAAATGAAGATTTATCGATTGATGGAGAAACGCTGGAGATAACAGATGCTTACGTTTATCTTGGACAGCAGATATCAAGTGAGGGTCACATTGATGAAGAAATTAATCGGCGTACAAAACTTGCCTGGAGAGCTTTTGGAAGAAACAGCATAATTTTCAAGAGCAATATGCCATTATGTCTTAAAAGAAAAGTGTTTGATCAATGCATCCTTCCAGTGCTTACGTATGGTGCAGAGACGTGGACCTTAACTAAAAGACATACAAAGGCTGTAGACAACTCAAAGCAGCATGGAGAGGTGCATGCTTGGTGTTACCAGGAGAGATAAGAAGAGGAACTCGTGGATCAAAAAAATGACAAGAGTGGAAGACATCATGATGAGAGTTAAATCCCTGAAATGGCAAAGGGCTGGACATACTGCCAGAAGGACAGACCATCAATGGACAGCCGAAATTTTAGGTTGGATTCCAAGCGACAGGAAAAGACCCAGAAGAAGGACCACAGGAGAGATGGGTGGATGAAATTCTAAAATATGCGGGAGTAACATGGAGGAGACTGGCACAAGACAGACCGTTGTGGAAGAGGCTTGGAGAGACCTTCGTCCAGCAGTGGATTGATAATGGTTGACAATGATGAGGATGATGATATGTATATATACATATATATGTATGCATGCATACAGTATATATATATGTGTGTATTAATATAATTATGTCATCATCATCATCATTGTCAACCATTATCAATCCACTGCTGGACGAAGGTCTCTCCAAGCCCCAACGGTCTGTCTTGTGCCAGTCTCCTCCACGTTACTCCTGCACACTTTCGAATTTCATCCACTCATCCCCCATGTGGTCTTCTTCAGGGTCTTTTCCTATCTTTTGGAATCCAATCTAAAATTTTCGACTGTCCATCGATGGTCTGTTCTTCTGGCAGTATGTCCAGCCTATTGCCATTTCATGGATTTTACTCCGATCATGATGTCTTCCACTCTTGTCATTTTCCTTATCCACGAGTTCCTCTTCTTATCTTTCCTGGTTACACCAAGCATGCATTTCTCCAGGCTTCTTTCAGTTGTCTGCAGTCTTTGTATGTTTTTTTTTTTTTTAGTTAAGGTCCATGTCTCTGCTCTGTACATAAGCACTGGAAGGATGCATTGATCAAACACTTTTCTTTTAAGACATAATGGCGTATTGCTCTTGAAAATTATGCTGTTTCTTCCAAAAGCTCTCCAGGCAAGTTTTATACGCCGATTAATTTCTTCATCAATGTGACCCTCACTTGATATCTGCTGTCCAAGATAAACGTACACATCTGTTATCTCCAGCTTTTCACCATCAATCGATAAATCTTCATTTCTTGTAAAAGCATTGTACATCACTTTTGTCTTCTGAAAGTTAATTTTTAATCCCGCTTCTTCACTCTTGTCAGCAAGTTCCTGGATCATACTCTGCAGCTCTGATGGGGTAGTTGCAAAAATGACTATGTCATCAGCAAAACGAAGGTGAGTTAGATAATCTCCATTAATCTTTATCCCTTTGTTTTCCCAGTTCAGTGATTGAAAGACATTTTTCAATGTTGCATTAAAGAGTTTGGGAGACATGGTGTCACCTTGTCTCACTCCCTTTCCAATTTTTATGTGTGTTGTATTTTCAAACAGCCAAATCTTTGCACTTGCATTTTCATAGATGTTATTAATAATATTAATGTATGCATCTTCAATACCGCAGCATTTCAAAGCCACTGCAACTGCGAATGGTTTCACTGAATCAAAGGCCTTTTCATAATCGATAAAAGCCATGCACAATGGAAGTTTATATTGCCTCGCTCTTTCAATTAGTTCTCTCAATACGTGGATATGATCTATTGTGCTGTAGCCACTCCTGAATCCAGCTTGTTCTCTTGGTTGAGCCATGTCCAGTGTTACCTTCAAGCGGTGTGAAAGAACTTTAGTGAAGAATTTATAAACCACCGATAGGAGGCTGATAGGTTCCTGAGACCCTCAATGTCATCTTTTTTATGTAGCAGGATCATTGTAGCATTGTTCCAATTACAATATGTATATATACATATATATGTATGTATTTATACATATATATGTATGTATGCATACAATATTTATATATACATATATATGTATGTATTTATACATATATATGTATGTATGCATACAATATTTATACATATTTATATATATATATATATATAGTGCATAAGACAGACAGATATACATTAGGTAGATAGATAAAAGAGTTGACGTATGGAGCGGGGAAGCCCTATAGCCCCCCCTCATTGCGCCAGTGGTGGGGTAGCTCCGTGTTAAGAAAACGAAGAGCCTCTGTAAGGCTCCAGTGCTTGTGAGTTATGCAATATGTATGGCTTGTAACACAATTTTGTCCTTAACACACGCCAAACAGCAGGCTGAGGAATCCCCAGTTCTCGACTGGCGGGAATGGTCGATTTCTTCGGACTGGGTAGAAAAGTCTCTCTTACTCTTTCACCATTCTCTGCTGATACACCTGGTTTCCCTGGACTTTTTCCTTTACAAGGACATCCAGTGTCCTTGAACAAATGATACCACCTGCAAATACTCTGAGCCGTCGGTGGATTAATTTGGTACTTTCTACGAAATTCATGCTGAACGGTGATTACCGACTCACATCGTATAAACGAGAGCACACAAAAAATTTCTGCTGACTAGACGCCATTTTCACTTCTTCGCCAAAAGAGCTTCATAAACGACGCACTAGCGCCATCTATTGTGCATAATCTAAAACTTAGACATTTTCCCTTTACATTGGTGTATTATCATTCTGTGTTGTTAATTTTTCGAAATATAAATTATGGAAATCAGATGATTCTTTCTGAATAACCCTGTATTATCGATTTTACATTTTTTTTTTCGGAGAATGATATGCATGATTATATGAGTATTTTGATTGGGTCTATTGAAGAGTAATTTTAAGTGCACGGATTTATTGAATAACGCTTTTAAATAAAGAATGGAATGTATGTTACACAAGAGTGAGTCTCCTTGGGTGCATTTGGACAAATCTCTCCAAAATCTCATCAATATTTTTAGGGCAATATTTTGGTAAATATGCATTAAACCTAGTCCTGTAAGACACTGCTAGTTTATGTGGCTTTACATATGTTTTCAGCCTTTTTATAGCTGAGAAGGATCTCTCTGGCATCGCTGTTGTAACGGAAATAACAGCTAATAGTGTTAGCAGACATTTGATGTTGTTCAAGCAAATTAGATCTTTATTGGTCTGAATTGCTGTAATGTATTCTATGGCAGATTCTGGAAAAGAATCTACTTTTCTTTCTGCTTCACACTGGCTTGACGCTTGATTGATTCCTTTCTGAAAAAGGCGACATCAAGAGTTTCAAGAACTACCTGGATTATTTTACAAGTTTTAACAGTACACTATGTATGCTGATAGTAGATCTTGTGTACGAGTGAATGGTGTTTTATCAAAATGGTTTTCTATTGGTGCAGGAGTTAGACAAGGTTGTGTTATGCCACCATGGCTGTTTAATTATTTATGGACGTGTGCATGCGTGATGCCAAAATAGATGATAGTGGTTTATGTCTTGCTGATATCCATGTGTGCAGATTGCTGTATGCTGATGACACTGTCCTGTTGGCAGAGAGCAAAAATGATTTGCAGAGTATGTTGTCTCGGATGTATGAAGTTTGCATGAAATTCAAACTGAGTATAAATAAGGGAAAAACCAAAGTTATGGTGTTTGAGAGAGGAACTGGTAGCACTGAATGTAATGTAAGTATAAATGGCACTGTGATTGACCAGGTGAGTGAGTTTGTGCATTTAGGAAGCATGTTTGACAGAGAGAACAAATTGAACGGTGAAATTAGTAGGCGAGTGAATTCTTCATTGAAAGTCATAGCTACTCTGGGAGGTTTTCACAGGAATGATGGGCTCTCAAGAGAGTACCGCATGGCTGTGTATAAAGTGTAATTGTTCCTACTCTGATGTATGGCAGTGAAACCTGGGTACTGCAGAAGAAACATAGGAGTTGTTTGTGTGCTGGAGAAATGCGTTACTTACGTGGGGTTTGTGGCAAGACACGGTCTGATTGTGTGAGGAATGAAGATATGTTGCAGTTGTGTGTTGTGAAGCAAAATGTTGTTAGGAAGGTGGAGACCAATATGCCTCAGTGGTTTGGCCATGTTGAAAGAATGAGTGATGAAATGCTTACTAAGAAAATCTTTTCAGCCCAAGTGGCAGGAAGGAAAGGAAGGCCAAGGAAGACATGGGTGGATCAGATTCAGGAGTGTCTGCATGAGAAAAAGATTATGAGTATGAAGTATAAAAGATCTTGTGTATGGCGTGTAATGGATATGAGTAAAGTCCGAGTTGTGTCAAGATCGCTGTAAATGGAGAAGTTTGATACAACAACAGTAAGTAAAAATATCTGGTAGTTTGTATTTCTTTTTGGAGCTAATCTCTGAATCTCAGAGAACAGCTTAGTGATATGTATGTAATGTTAGAGTACAAAAAATGGACAGATGTGTGTGTGTTTTTAGCAAGGTGTAAAAGTACAGAAAATTAAAGATTTTGTCCCTTTTGTGTGTGTGTGTGTGTGTGTGTTAGGGGGATGACCCTAACCCCCCTCTGCAACTGCCTTTGGTGGCCAGACTAAGAACAGTGGGGAAAGTGAACAAGGCTTAATTTTTTCCATTGCCTCGTATAATCTCATCCTGTCTCCCTTCTTCTGTAATGAAAAAAAAAAATAATAATACTGCAGAATTTTAAAACTGAAATGAGGGGAAGTCAGAAAGTAACTTTCCCAACATCATATATCTTGTACTTATTTGTATGAAAAAAAGTATGTACATCTCTGAGATATGGCCATCTGTACGCTACTTCTTAACGTAGTCTGTGCGCTACTTCTTAACGTAGTCTGTGCGCTACTTCTTAACCTTGACTGTTGAGACACTTATCAAGCCGGGAGATCCATGCATCGAAATGTTGTCTATAAAAGTTTGGCAGTTGTTCATACAGCCATTGTTTCACTGCACTCTTTGCAGCGTCATCCGACGGGAATCATTTCCCATGAAGGTGCTGCTTCAACCATGGAAAGAGGTGAAAATTTGACGTAGCCAGATCAGGGCTGTAGACCGGATGTTGCAGAACTCCCCATTCCCAGCTTTCCAAGAGATTCACTGTGTAACCAGCCGTATGCGGGCGGGCATTGTCATGCAAACAAAATCACATATTGGGTGGGCATTTCAGGCCTTTTTCGTCAAACAGCTCTCCGCAGTCTCTTCATGGTAGCTTGATAAGCAGCAACATTGATTCTTGTTGTGGAAGGTGTGCAATTCACCAGAAGCACACCATGCATGTCCCAGAAAAAGGTTGCCATGGTCTTCCCAGTGCTGGTGGATGTCTTGAATCTTTTGGCAACGGCGTACCCTGGATACTTCCACACCATGAATTGGGCTTTTGATTCAGGAGTGTAGCGGAATCATAGGTGTAACCACTGGTAGGGTCGGGGGCATCAGGACCCCCCCAGATTTTCTGAGTCGGGGATCCCCAACGTAAAGGACCTCCCCAAATTTTTCAGGAATATAATGCACACTTTTTTATGATGTGAACCAACTAAATTTAATAATATAAGATTGTAATTTTTCGTAGAATGCAAACTGCAAACACGTGTATAATGTGTACTTAATAAAACAGCGATATCGGTTCCTAATAAGCAAAGTCAGTTCTATAAGTTTGTAATTTACATTTCTGCCCTATCTATCATAGTTTTACTGTTGTGTTCGCTAAGTTCCACAGTTCACCAACAGAGGCGCCTATGTCGTGCCCGTTAGATAGCGCCTCAGCAACTGCTTTGCTCCTGCGTGTGAGTTTGTAGGAGGGAAAGGGTCCCAAACTTTATCTTATACAGTATGTACATAATATTGTATATACCGTATATGTATACATATAATGTGTGTATGGGTGATTGGACCCCCCCAGATTTTGAAACATGGTTACGCCTCTGAGTGGAATATCCACGTTTCATCTTGGGTGATGATGTGCCGTAAGAAATCGTCACCATGTTCATTGAAGCGAAGCAGATGGACGAGAGAAACACCCATGCAATTATTCCTGTGTTCCTCTGTCACTTGTCTGGGAACCCACCTACTGCATACTTTTCGATAGCCCAAACAGTCATGAACAATGCCCCATATGGTGCCATGTGAGAGATTGAATTTTTCTTCTAGGTGAGGCAGTGTTACACGGCGATCTACACCTAAGCACTCCTCAACTGCATCGACATGATCTGGTGATGCGGAAGAACAACCGGTCCTTGGTTCATCATGGACACTCACTCTATCACCAAAGCAGGCCACACGTGGGGGTGTAGCGGGTGCAAGGCACCCAGGTCCCGGGATTTGCAGGGGCCCTGGAAAATGAAAAAGGGAGAAAATTATGAAACCAAAGAAAATTGAAAATAAAATTTAGTTAATTGGTTAAAATTAAGTTATAAACTCAATCTGGATTATTGTAACATCAGCTCCCCCTAACCGAACTGGCAATTATTAACGTCCCTATGCACTTTCTTCTGAAATTACGTAGGGTGAGCCAAGGAGGTTAGAATAGATTTAGTAAGGGTCCGGCGTTCCCCTCGTGTGATCAAAATGAAGCTAGCGAAACGTCACAATTCTGACGTCACAGCCTTCGCCGCCATGTTGGTGAGACGCAGTGAGATGACTGAGATCATAACATCACATTGAGTAGTGATGATGTGGCTGCCTTTTTCGATCTATATCTTTAAATTTCAGTATGTGGACCAGTAAAAAAAAAGCTAGCTATTATTAGGTAACATATAATAAACATTTTAGGCTGGCTATGATGCATTTTTATTGATGTTTTTCGAACTCTGTTTTAGTTTTTTAACAACTGCAGAAGAGTATGAGCTTTCGTCACCAAGGTCACAAATAGCTAACATAACATTTTCTACTAATTGTATTTTACAGAAATCTCTGTATGAAACTGAATCAATTAATATTGTTAGAAACTCAATTCTGTGGGCTCTTTAAAGTTCCTGTTTACTCGCAAACCCAACGATAAATAACAGCACATTATTTTTACGAGTTTCTCTTGACACAAGTACAAATTATGTGCTGTTATTTAGTTTAATAAATAACAGCACATTATTTTTTTTACGAGTTCTTCTTGACACATCCAAACTGAGAATGAGTTTCCTCGAATACAATTTTTTTGTTCATTTTATTTGTCTGTTATTATTCAGATTTTTTAGGGCCCCCAAATTTTATTTGCACCCAGGCCCCTATTTGGAGAAGGCCTGGCTTGTCTACCACCACTATACTCCAAGCCAACCTAAGAGTGAACCACTATGAGAAGGGTACGAAAAATAGTCCCTAGCGTTTAGAGCGAAAAGCATCAGAATTATTGCTTAGAATCCATTTTTGTTTGCTCAACAGTTTATCAGACAAAATTGCTATCTAAAAAAAAAAAAAAATTTCCAGAAGTTAGAGCGCTTTTAGAAATAAATTTGTTCTGAGAAGTTGCTGAATCAAGAGCTTCGCACTTTCGGCTATTTCTGCCCACTTGGGATACAACTCGGACAGAGGGAAGGGGTGGAAGACCCCTCCCAACATTAACAACATAAAGACAATAAATTGACAATTGGGGAAACTCGAAGGGTGCGTTACTTAAACATGCAGTAGGGGAAGCAGTTTGGCCTCCACCAGACCCCCACTCACAATCCCCACTGCTTGTGAGATGTGTGGCGGGATCAGAAAGAAAGCAGTAGAAGGGCACATTAACGCGGATGGACACCATTCTTGCGTTCCATGATGAGATGTGATAAGGCTCTACTGCCTTTACCAGTAGTACACTTTTAGGGTGAATTGGAGTATAAAATCACAACTCCAGGTTCGCACCTGCTGCACTGTTATCTCGTTCAGGCCATACGCAGTTTGAATTTCATGGTGAATTTCAACAGGCGGCGTCCCTTTTGCCTACAAGAAGCAAATGACTCCTCGGACTAATTCCTTTGTTCATTCAACCAGTACAGTAGCCATTCTGAATCTGTGCAGTTCCCAGGAACGTAATGTCTCTGGAGCTTCAAACTGCAGCCACATAAAACAGAACATGTCAAGTTACACGTCAGCAAAAAACATTTTCAATACATGCCGTACTTTTAAAGTTCTTCAACAGGGAAAGTTACGTTATTTTTAATACACCACAACAGTGGCGTAGCCAGAGGGGTGGGTGTTCGGGGTTTGAACCCCTCCCTTGAAGGGAAACTGAGCACGTGAGCACGAATTTAAAGCGATATATATGTGTATACGAGGCTTTCACCAATGAACCAAACACATGGACCCCCCCTCCTTAAAAAAATTTCTGGCTACGCCACTGCACCACAATGTGAATACTCAAGAAAAGCATATAGCATATTAAATCCGTTTATTTTTATGGCGTAATAAGCACAAAGATTCACCAAGCTTTTGCACTCAACTATAGGAGGCTTTTTCAAGGCAATGGTAGACACAAAAATGCTACCATTGACATAAAATGCGTTTTTATGTCTACCATTGTCTTAAAAAAGCCTCCCAGTGGAGTGAGAAAGCTTGACGAATCTTTGTGCTTATTACGCCATAAAAATAAATGGATTTAATACGCTATATGCATTTCTTGAGTATAGGGAAAGTTACTTTCTGACTTCCCCTCGTAGTTGTCACTTTTAATTTCCTCGCGTATTAAGTTCAAAATAACGAAATTAATTTCATTTTACTTGCAACCAATGTGGTTCCTGAGATCTTCACTTTTAGGATTAATTTTAGCTCAGTAATAATATTTTTAAATGCTGACATTTCCCTCATCTTTAGTGAGGTTTTGAGAACATGGAGATGGGATACAGTTGAGGAAGTGCTGCAGTGGGCTCACCTTTCTACTGTTTATTTGTGGCCTTTATTAGAATGAGCAACATATTCCTTACGCAGACAGTATGGAAGCCAAATTTTTGGTTACATAGCCTTTCGTAGCCCCCGCAATTTAAACAAAGAACAGAGTGAATAGTGGATACTATGTGTTCCCTGCGTTATGGCTGGGTGTTCTGGTTCATTGGGTTTGCAAAGCCCTAGGGTGCCAGATTTCGGAGACAGACAGAGCATTCTAAGTTAAGGGCACCTACGAGAAATAACGAGAGACCCATCGCAGAGCAAGAAAACTAGCCATGTAATATCAAATTCAGTGAAGGAAACCCCAAATCTCTGAGCATCTAACGGATCTCCCCTTCTGCCAGGCGCGTGTAATGTTTCCTATAATTCTTGAAAGGTACCTATGGGTAGAGAGTAAAAAATATTCATTGGTGTCCAAAATTAATGTGACAAACACAAAATCATGAATAACGCAAAATCTCACACAACAGAGTTTAACACACTTGGTATGGACATATTCGTACATATATCAATAACGCAACAATGCAAAACAGAAAAGGAATGTCATCACAGCATGAGGAATGCGCATAGCAGTTCAAAAGTGATGCAGCAAGCGGCGTGGATTTGGCCAGTTGTTAAGGTGGTTCCACCTAAAATCTCTGTCTTATGTTTCCAATGGTAAAACTTTTTTACATATTTTCTTCGCAATTAATGTATTCCCAAGACTGAAAATTTACATATCGATAAAACTATCTTTAAGTTATAGCATGGGATACTTATTAGTTGATAAAACATATAATTATATTAAAAATCAATCATTTTTCTTTGAGTAATGTTCCTACCTGTTAATAGATAACGCGACCTGCACATTGATGATAATTGTGAAGAAAATATTTAAAGAAGTTTACCGTTGGAAACATAAGGCAGAGATTTTAGGTGGAACCACCTTAAAATATAAGGAAACCATGAACCGCGTGTGTGGTTCATCATGGTTTTCCTGTGAATAACACAAACATTGTAAAAGAATGGATTCAGATCAGATCATATGTAGAGGATTTTAGGAAGGGGGTGTCTGACCCCAGGTCTTAAAAACAACCCTTAGAAATAGGAAGCTAGGAGATTTGGGCTGGAGTGCCCGATAGGAAAGTCGCACGGACGCGAGGTAGAAAGACGCCCTTATTTGTTACCAGGGGGCCAGTACCCGGGGTGTGACGGCTTAACGTGCCCATCCAACGCATGGCGGATATTCAGTGGTTCGAGCGTTCGTATCTGCCTGCGATCGAACCTGAGGTTTCTCTGTGGCAGTCACGAACGTTGATCACAAGGCCAACCGCGGCCCCAAAAGAATGGATTTAGTTTGTCCACGATTTGATATTGCGGGTGTGTGTGTGCGTGTGTGTGGCGGTAGTGGAGGGGGGGGGTGTTAAATGAAAGGAATTTTTTTATTGTGAGACATTTAAGCTTTAAACCCAAGATTTAATATCAGAAGATTCCCAAAAAATGTGGAACTGCTGAATTTTTTATAATTAAGGGTGGTTTAACAGGAAATCTTCTTCTTTTTTTTTTTTTTTGAGCTTTTTTTTTTATTAATCTCTCATGTGTAAGTGCTTCCCTGAACAAGGCTATCCACAGATGGGCAACCCCAACCTGGAGAAATGAGCGTGCCTGGAGACCGAAATGTGGCACAGCCGAAGTTCACACAGCAGACTATATACAACCCGAGGACCGGCTTTCGGTTAGTAGAATGTTCGGAGTCAGAATGGAAAAAGCTGCTGATTTATCGGAGTTTGATAAAGGACAAATTGTGATGGCACGGCGCCTTGGAAACTGCGCGGCTTGTGGGTTCTTCACGTGCCACTGTAGTGAGTACGTATCAAAAGTGGTGCGCAGATGGCAAAAAAACGAAGAGTCGTCGATCCGTGTGTCATCCGCAGCTCACTGATGCCAGAGGGGAGTGGAGACTGTCGCGCATTGTTCACAGCGACCACAGAGCCACAGGGCGGCAAATCACCCGCAGCTACAACAGTGGTGATCAGGGCAATGTGTCACAGCACACAGTTCATCGCAGCCTTCTGCGCATGTGCCTGCGTAGCTGAAGACCCAGCCAGGTCCCCATGCTCACTGCACGTCATCGCCAACAACGCATGAAATGGGCTCAAGATCATCGAGATTGGGCAGTGGATGATTGGAAGAAAGTGGCCTAGTCTGACGAATCGAGATTCCTGGTGCATCACGTAGACGGACGAGCGAGGATACGGCGATTACCAACGGAGGCCATGGCACTTGGATGTACTGTTGGGTGAAAACAGGCCGGCGGCGGCGTTATGCTGTGGGCGATGTTTTCTTGGGGCACTTTAGGTCCCATTACCCCAATCGCACAATCCCTGACAGCTGTCAAGCATCTGGACATCGTTGCGGCCCAAGTTTACCCATTCATGGCAATTGTGTTCCCTGCTGGTGATGGCGATTACCAAAAGGATAATGCGCTACGCTGGTGACTTTCTGATAATGTCCTGGCCTCCAGATTCACTTGACAGAAACCCAATCGAACATTTGTGGTTTGACTTGGAAAAGCGGGTTCGCGCTAAATCACCATCACCCCGAAATGTACGGGAACTGGAGGACCTGCTGTTGACATCATGGTACCAGATACCTCGGGATACCTATCGCCACCTCATCGAATCAATGTCTCGCCGGGTGGCCGCTGTTTTGCGGGTTAAAGCGGGTCCTACAGCTTATTAGGTAGGTTGGTCATAATGCAATGGCTCATCGGTGTATATAGCTTATTAGGTAGGTTGGTCATAATGCAATGGCTCATCGGTGTATATAGCTTATTAGGTAGGTTGGTCATAATGCAATGGCTCATCGGTGTATATAGCTTATTAGGTAGGTTGGTCATAATGCAATGGCTCATCGGTGTATATAGCTTATTAGGTAGGTTGGTCATAATGCAATGGCTCATCGGTGTATATAGCTTATTAGGTAGGTTGGTCATAATGCAATGGCTCATCGGTGTATATAGCTTATTAGGTAGGTTGGTCATAATGCAATGGCTCATCGGTGTATATAGCTTATTAGGTAGGTTGGTCATAATGCAATGGCTCATCGGTGTATATAGCTTATTAGGTAGGCTGGTCATAATGCAATGGCTCATCGGTGTATATAGCTTATTAGGTAGGTTGGTCATAATGCAATGGCTCATCGGTGTATATAGCTTATTAGGTAGGTTGGTCATAATGCAATGGCTCATCGGTGTATATAGCTTATTAGGTAGGTTGGTCATAATGCAATGGCTCATCGGTGTATATAGCTTATTAGGTAGGTTGGTCATAATGCAATGGCTCATCGGTGTATATAGCTTATTAGGTAGGTTGGTCATAATGCAATGGCTCATCGGTGTATATAGCTTATTAGGTAGGTTGGTCATAATGCAATGGCTCATCGGTGTATATAGCTTATTAGGTAGGTTGGTCATAATGCAATGGCTCATCGGTGTATATAGCTTATTAGGTAGGTTGGTCATAATGCAATGGCTCATCGGTGTATATAGCTTATTAGGTAGGTTGGTCATAATGCAATGGCTCATCGGTGTATATAGCTTATTAGGTAGGTTGGTCATAATGCAATGGCTCATCGGTGTATATAGCTTATTAGGTAGGTTGGTCATAATGCAATGGCTCATCGGTGTATATAGCTTATTCGGTAGGTTGGTCATAATGCAATGGCTCATCGGTGTATATAGCTTATTAGGTAGGTTGGTCATAATGCAATGGCTCATCGGTGTATATAGCTTATTAGGTAGGTTGGTCATAATGCAATGGCTCATCGGTGTATATAGCTTATTAGGTAGGTTGGTCATAATGCAATGGCTCATCGGTGTATATAGCTTATTAGGTAGGTTGGTCATAATGCAATGGCTCATCGGTGTATATAGCTTATTAGGTAGGTTGGTCATAATGCAATGGCTCATCGGTGTATATAGCTTATTAGGTAGGTTGGTCATAATGCAATGGCTCATCGGTGTATATAGCTTATTAGGTAGGTTAGGTCATAATGCAATGGCTCATCGGTGTATATAGCTTATTAGGTAGGTTGGTCATAATGCAATGGCTCATCGGTGTATATAGCTTATTAGGTAGGTTGGTCATAATGCAATGGCTCATCGGTGTATATAGCTTATTAGGTAGGCTGGTCATAATGCAATGGCTCATCGGTGTATATAGCTTATTAGGTAGGTTGGTCATAATGCAATGGCTCATCGGTGTATATAGCTTATTAGGTAGGTTGGTCATAATGCAATGGCTCATCGGTGTATATAGCTTATTAGGTAGGTTGGTCATAATGCAATGGCTCATCGGTGTATATAGCTTATTAGGTAGGTTGGTCATAATGCAATGGCTCATCGGTGTATATAGCTTATTAGGTAGGTTGGTCATAATGCAATGGCTCATCGGTGTATATAGCTTATTAGGTAGGTTGGTCATAATGCAATGGCTCATCGGTGTATATAGCTTATTAGGTAGGTTGGTCATAATGCAATGGCTCATCGGTGTATATAGCTTATTAGGTAGGTTGGTCATAATGCAATGGCTCATCGGTGTATATAGCTTATTAGGTAGGTTGGTCATAATGCAATGGCTCATCGGTGTATATAGCTTATTAGGTAGGTTGGTCATAATGCAATGGCTCATCGGTGTATATAGCTTATTAGGTAGGTTGGTCATAATGCAATGGCTCATCGGTGGTTGGTCATAATGCAATGGCTCATCGGTGTATATAGCTTATTAGGTAGGTAGGTCATAATGCAATGGCTCATCGGTGTATATAGCTTATTAGGTAGGTTGGTCATAATGCAATGGCTCATCGGTGTATATAGCTTATTAGGTAGGTTGGTCATAATGCAATGGCTCATCGGTGTATATAGCTTATTAGGTAGGCTGGTCATAATGCAATGGCTCATCGGTGTATATAGCTTATTAGGTAGGTTGGTCATAATGCAATGGCTCATCGGTGTATATAGCTTATTAGGTAGGTTGGTCATAATGCAATGGCTCATCGGTGTATATAGCTTATTAGGTAGGTTGGTCATAATGCAATGGCTCATCGGTGTATATAGCTTATTAGGTAGGTTGGTCATAATGCAATGGCTCATCGGTGTATATAGCTTATTAGGTAGGTTGGTCATAATGCAATGGCTCATCGGTGTATATAGCTTATTAGGTAGGTTGGTCATAATGCAATGGCTCATCGGTGTATATAGCTTATTAGGTAGGTTGGTCATAATGCAATGGCTCATCGGTGTATATAGCTTATTAGGTAGGTTGGTCATAATGCAATGGCTCATCGGTGTATATAGCTTATTAGGTAGGTTGGTCATAATGCAATGGCTCATCGGTGTATATAGCTTATTAGGTAGGTTGGTCATAATGCAATGGCTCATCGGTGTATATAGCTTATTAGGTAGGTTGGTCATAATGCAATGGCTCATCGGTGTATATAGCTTATTAGGTAGGTTGGTCATAATGCAATGGCTCATCGGTGTATATAGCTTATTAGGTAGGTTGGTCATAATGCAATGGCTCATCGGTGTGTATAGCTTATTAGGTAGGTTAGTCATAATGCAATGGCTCATCGGTGTATATAGCTTATTAGGTAGGTTGGTCATAATGCAATGGCTCATCGGTCTATATAGCTTATTAGGTAGGTTGGTCATAATGCAATGGCTCATCGGTGTATATAGCTTATTAGGTAGGTTGGTCATAATGCAATGGCTCATCGGTGTATATAGCTTATTAGGTAGGTTGGTCATAATGCAATGGCTCATCGGTGTATATAGCTTATTAGGTAGGTTGGTCATAATGCAATGGCTCATCGGTGTATATAGCTTATTCGGTAGGTTGGTCATAATGCAATGGCTCATCGGTGTATATAGCTTATTAGGTAGGTTGGTCATAATGCAATGGCTCATCGGTGTATATAGCTTATTAGGTAGGTTGGTCATAATGCAATGGCTCATCGGTGTATATAGCTTATTAGGTAGGTTGGTCATAATGCAATGGCTCATCGGTGTATATAGCTTATTAGGTAGGTTGGTCATAATGCAATGGCTCATCGGTGTATATAGCTTATTAGGTAGGTTGGTCATAATGCAATGGCTCATCGGTGTATATAGCTTATTAGGTAGGTTGGTCATAATGCAATGGCTCATCGGTGTATATAGCTTATTAGGTAGGTAGGTCATAATGCAATGGCTCATCGGTGTATATAGCTTATTAGGTAGGTTGGTCATAATGCAATGGCTCATCGGTGTATATAGAAAAGGAGTATTATATCATTTACACGAATTGCTGAAACAATAGATATTGGTATTTTCACAAATCTTGTGCATGCTGAAATGATTCGGAAATACATCTGCAAAATCTGTCACAGACTAAAATGAAGAGATACATATGCTCTTTGGTTTAATAATTGATTTTAAATGTGATTTAAACAAGAAAAACTGAAGAAAACACATTAGACTGCTATGTATGCATTTCAAATAAAAAAAAAAAATTACATTATGGTAACAGACACTTCAAGAGAATGCCGAGGAATTCATGTACATGCTAACTCCTGTTGATATCTGCATGTGCTATACGGTAATAAAATTGACTAATACAAAAATCGAAAAGTATTTATAACATGCACACTTCCAAATGGAGAAGTATTGGGATTTTTATGGGTGGGGGTGGGAGTGTTAGCCTGATGTATAAATCTCCAGGTGGGTTAATAAATGCAAGCGTGCCCATAGCTTTAAAGCTAAAACAGTAAGAATTTTTAGAGTTCATTTCTACAATTCAGACTGTGATGGTGATATGAAAAATCGCCTGCTTAGACTTCCAGAACGAAAACTTCTGAAACTTACAACGGTGCCGAGTTTGAACTATAACAATGTGTAAGATGAACCATCAATGCACGAGAACACAGGCATGAAGAGATGTATGCTCTGGATTCTATGATGAAACTTAGTCCATGGTTCGTACTCTTCCAAGCAAAATAAATTCTAGCACTTTTCAAGGACTTTTTAAACCCGAATTATCATATGTGTGTACTGTCCGTCAGTCAGTGTAGGTATAGGTATTTTAGTAAGTTCAGACCATCAATCTTAGGTGGGGCTGGCACACCTTCAATGACCTGCCATTACCCTTTCCCACAGTTCGTTTATTTTATTAACTTTGAATTGCCCCTCTGTTTCGAAATCATTTTATCTTCCGAAATATTTTGAAAGGGTACACTATTTTCGTATTCATTTGCTGGTATAACACTTATTGTTTGCTTTAACCTTTTATTTTTGATGCAGTGAGGAGAAGAAAGGGTCCATGCATGAAGCACAAGCAATTCCTGGAAGTTCCACCCTCCGGCAAGAATGCGTCCTTTACCCCAGTAAACAGAAGCCCATCACAATTTGTGAATACATCATTCCACTTATTTTACTCACATGGCTGATGCTTTACTCTATAGTGATATCATAGCCAAGTCACCAGCTATCCACACACTCCCCTGGGTTGAACGCAAGTTCTGCGCTATTTGACCAGCTTGGTGTTTTTATAGGAACTACACAGAAATCTCCTATGCAACTTTTTAGCACAAACAATTATTTTACACAAGCTCTTTCATATCATTACTTAACAAACAAAACATTTTTTTTTTCAAGTACTATTTACAAAGCCTTAAACTTTTTCAAGTACTTTCAAGGACTTGAACTTTTTTTTCAAGGACTTTTCAAGGTTTTCAAGGAGCGTACGAACCATGTAGTCCTAAAAAAGATGCGCGTTGAGGAGGACGTTATTTTCAATGAAAAAGAACGTTCAGAAGGGGGAATAGCATTTACAACAATATGCACATCTCATTCAGAAATGAAAAAGACAAACAAAATTCTCACTGAAAGAATTATCATGGAGGAAAAAGAGATGTGTAGCTTAAGAAAAACGGGGATTTTCGCAGAATTTTGGGAATTAATAAGAAAAATAACCCATCATCAAAAATTTTGCTTGTAAGAAAAGGACACGTAAAAAACAAAAAGCTGCTACAGATGGAAATCAACGTTTAGGAAGTTTCACGCCTTCACAGGTAGAATGCATCAAAACGGGGGGGGGGAGAAGAAACAAGTGCACAGAGGAAAATTTCTGGTGGTACAGTGACTACTACATCTACTTCTAGGAAAATTTAAGATTTCTGGAAGGATCAAGTTGCCATCACTTTACCAAGGGTAAGCACATTAAAACGATGGGTGTGTCAATTTATTTGTCGCCCACGAATTTTCCACAACGTTTTGCTTCTTATGAAGAAAGGCACTGAAAATGTTTTCAGGGTGAAGACATATAAGCTTTAGAAAATATTTGTAGTAAACCATGGCCTCCTGGGAAAGTGGGGACAATGAAATGTGCAAAAAATAAATAAGTAAATAAATGAATAAACTAGAAGTGTGAGGTCGAGAAAAAAGCGTTTGCTTTTGTTGCAGATTATATTGCCTGTCGAATACAGGACAAAAATCCATCTCTTAGCACCATATCTAAGAATGTTGAAAATTTGAATTCTGTGCAGTTCCAAAATATTCGATGGTTTTCATCGCCTGGATGAAAACCATCGAATATTTTGGAACAATTTTCCAGTTAATCCATGGGACAGATTTTTCTCAAGAAAAGGGCAACTATAAAACATCATTTCCTGAACGTTTGCACACTCATAAGAATTTGTCATGTTAATCACGGCAAAGCTTTGGTTTCAACAAGAAAAATGAATTAAAAGAAAACAAAGCGAATTAAGTGCACTGTTACAAAAATTTAGATCAACGTTAGCAGAGGCGTAGCTATACTCCGAGTAAACCTAAGAGTGTACCACTATGTAGGGTGCAAAACAGCTACGGCTGCTACGAAAAGTAGTCCCTAGAGTTCTGAGCGAAAACCAGTAGAATTATTGCTCAGAATCCATTTTTGTTTGCTTGCAGTTTATCAGACAAAATTGCCATCTAAAAAAAGTTCCAAAAGTTATTCGCTTTTGGAAATTAATTTGTTATGAGAAGTTGCTGAATCAAGAGCTTCGCACTTTCGGCTATTTCTGCCCACTTGGGATACAACTCGGACAGGGGTAAGGGGTGAAGGACCTTTCCCAACATTAACAACACAGACAATAAATTGACAATCAGGGAAACTCGAAGGGTGCGTTACTTAAACAGGCGATAGGGGAAGCAGTTCGGCCTCTACCAGACTGCCACTCACAATCCTCACTGCTTGTGATATGTGTGTGTGTGTGTGGGGGGGGGGATCAGAAACGATACGGTAGAACGGCACATTAACGCGGATGGATACCGTTTTTACGTTCCACGACGAGTTGTGATAAGGCTCACCAATAGTACACTTTTAGGGCGAATTGGTGTATAGGCATTTCTGCGCCCGGGCAAACTACAAAATATTGCGCCCCACACCGAAGTCATTAAGAAGAAAAAAAGCTTGACCGAGTGAAATATTATAATTATGCTTGTTGCATGAGCTTTTAAGATAGTAAAACTGGTCTGTGTGTGTTGTACACACAGATTTGCATTATTTAGTACCCACACCCGTACGCAATCACAATTTTTCATAAAAAAAGAAAAAGGAAGAACTAACACTGGTTTCAGGGAGTTGTTCCTTAGATTTCGCTTCAAAGTAAATTGTCTACTTTCTTTTAATCATATTCTCTTGTAGTTAATTGAACTACTAATAATCACTAATAGTCCTGCAATAGATTTTAAGTAGGGGCAAGTTTTTCGGTGAACCAGAGAAAGACTTTGCGAAGTCACTATTGCAATCACTGCCATTTTCACCGTAGTTTGACAACCTAATTCTTAAATATTTTTATTGGGGTGTGATGCTATAGATAGGGTATTAGAAAACTAGGCGTAATTTCTTATTCCAAACGGGTACGGCATTTTAGCCTTATTAATTGATTTGGAAAAAATTAGAAAATGAGGGAAGGGCAGAACTCACCATAAGGTTTTTTTTTTTTTTTTTTTTAATTTGATTGGAGGTTTAATGACCACCGTGAGCAACTCAATGGGCTATGAGCAGTCGCCCGTGCCTAAATTAGGGCCACTGGTTCCAGGGAAGGGAGAGAGCCAGTGCCATAAGACAAACACAACATCCACGTCTCACCGGGATTCGAACCCAAACCAAACTCGGTCGAATGGTCAGAAGCCAGCGCTTAGACCAATGCGCCACCGGGGGCGGCACGCATTTTGAGGAAGAAATGCCATTTTTAAGCCCCCATGCTGGGGCTGATCCAGGATTTTTGTGAGGGCGGGGGTGATGCAAATGTCGGGAATAACTAGGGATCTTTCTGATATTTCCCCGCAAAATAAAAAAGTGTTCTTAGTATGTTATAAATTCTTCCAATTAATTAATGAAAGTGATATACTTTTCAGTAATACTTTCTTTCACGAAAAAATATTCAATTTGTTATTAAAACCTAACAAATCGAAGCTTTTCCTTGGTTCCTGAGGGGGCGCGCCCCTCTGGATCCGCCCCTTCCCCCATGCTACCGCAACTGGCGGAAGAAATTATGGGTAAATTCTGCAATTCTGTACTAGTAACTGGTAAAAAAAGTTTCAATTCCGATTTTAATCAAATTGTAAGCAGTGATTTTCGAGCCCTCTTTTTCAGCTGCGCGCGGGACAGCCGCCCCCCGCCCTAGTTACGCCTATGAATGTTAGGAACCTTCACGATGGACCAGCCCAGCTGATAAGTGCTGAATCGTTTTTCTTCTCTCTCTCTCTCTCTCTCTTTTTCCCCCGCACTTCTTCTTGATTTCTTTATTATGATTGAACTTTTAAACAGACAGAATAAAGGGGAACGAAATTGACACATTGTTTATATATCATCATCATCATTGTCAACCATTATCAATCCACTGCTGGACGAAGGTCTCCCCAAGTTTCCTCCACAACGGTCTGTCTTGTGCCAGTCTCCTCCATGTCACTCCCGCATATTTACGAATTTCATCCACCCATCTCCCATGTGGTCTTTTTCTGGGTCTTTTCCTGTCCCTTGGAATCCAATCCAAAATTTCGGCTGTCCATCTATGGTCTGTCCTTCTGGCAGTATGTCCAGCCCATTGCCATTTCAGGGATTTAACTCTGATCATGATGTCTTCCACTCTCGTCATTTTTCGGATTATATACGTGGTTCTAAATGCGAATAGGTACGCGCACCTATTTCCTTTTAACCGCTGAGCTGCTGATTTGTTCAGTCCTCGCGGTGACGTCACAGTTCCGCGTGAGAGCGGTCCACGTTCACGCGCTCAAGGACCAGCCCTTACTCTCTCTCTAAAGCCAAGGGTACATATACAGTAAAATTATTCAAGAAGCAGAAGAAAACGCAGCGCTTTGAGCAAGAGTCAAATGACAGCGACTGCTTTGACCTCCGTTGGGTGCACCAAATCAGTAAACCTGGAAGACAGCTGACGTCATCAGACCACCTCCTCCTCCGCATTCCCGAAGGGGAAGCTTTACTGGGGTCTTAAGAGCACAAAGCGTTCGGGAAAAGTTATTGGTATAAGTTTATTTCCAGTGAAAATCACTAGCTATTGCCGTTTGCATGGTGGAGTCACGGATGACATCATGGCCGCCGACTTTCCAGAAATCCAATGGATGCTAGAGCTTTGCACGTGAAGCCCAATGGGAGCTCGACATGCACATACATAAATCTACAATTTAATCGGTGATATGTTTTTAAAATTGAAACAGAAATATAATTATATTGGCTCTTAATTTTTCTAATGCACATTTTACAGTTTTTCTTTCTTTTTTTTTTTTTTATTGGAGGTTTAGCGACCACCGTGAGCAACTCAATGGGCTATAAGCAGTCGCCCGTCCCTAATTTAGGGTCACTGGTTCCAGGGAAGGGAGTGAGCCAGTGCCATAAGACAAACACACACATCCATGCCTCACTGGGATTCGAACCCGGCCCATTCTCGGACGAATGCATTTTACAGTTACGCACAATTGCCGTTAGGTTTAGTTTTGTTTTTGGAGGAAGGAACTTTTATTATTATTATAACTTTAACGGCAGGAGACAAGGAGTACCCACATAATCGACGCCGATGGAAAACAGGTTTGCAGGTTTTTTTCATACTGGATGGTATGCTTCCGATTGAAGTCTAATATCAGGAAATTTCTTGCTAATCTTAAAAAATAAAAATAAAAAATCCAAAATTGGTGATTTAAGCAGTTGCCTTTCAATTTTTTTTTATTACCAAACTTTTATTTTGTACAATTTTTCAATGGGTGCCATGCAGCCATTGGAAAACTTCACTCACTGCTAGAGCAGCGGAGCGCTGAGTGCTTTGCAAACTTCGTCTTGATGGTATCCCCCCCCCCCGCCCCCGGTGTCCTTTTTGTCTCAGCACGCTATCTAATTTCATTTATTCATCTCTCTCATGCAGTTTTTGGGGCTTCTGACTCTCAGGGCCGGTTGGACCATAAGGGAAACCGGGCTATCGTCCCGGGCATTTTAAAAAATAAAAACAAAATTGTTTTTCCGAGAATTTACTATATTTATTGCTATTCTTTTTAGTTTTGGGGCGCGAGGCCCTTAAAACATATTTTATAATGGTTTTTTTTTATTTTATAATCTCCCCCCATCCACTTTTTCAGACCTTAAACTTTTCCACATTCATGAAATGGCAAATTAAATTTCATCACATTTTATGACGCCCTACTATATGCTCAACAATTTGTGTGTAAACCATATACTGAAATAAAAAAAAACATGAAAAGAACAATATTGAAGTTGTTTTTGGACTGTATATGTACGCCAATTATTCAGTGACTTTGAAAACACTATTAAAAATTAAAAAAAACCAACAATTTTCATATATGAGCGCGTATAAAAGGTAAAAAAAAGTCACTAATTTGTCAGTTATTCCACCTTGCATCAAAAATCAATCACTAAAATATGTACCAGGAAAAAAATATATATAAAACGAATTTATTTAAGAATGATCCTTATTGTTCGCTACGTAAAAATGTTTGCTATGGAAAAATATGCGCTACGCAGATTAGTTAAAGTTATCGTTTTACCATTTTGCGAGAAAGTTTTTACAAAAATCACAATGCAACGTAAACCCCCTTTTACCTGGAAAGAAAATCGTAGATTTTAGCACTCTTTACCCCTCTCTCTCTCTCTCTCTCTCTCTGTCTGTCTGTCTCTCTTTCTCTGTATCTCTCTCTCTTTCTCTGTCTGACTGTCTCTCTTTCTCTGTATCTCTCTCTCTTTCTGTCTGTCTATCTCTCTTTCTCAGTCTGTCTGCCTGTTTCCATCTTTCTCTCTTTGTGTCTGTCTGTCTCTAACCTCTTCTCTCTTCGACTGTCTGCCTCTTTCTCTGTCTGTCTCTCTTTCACAGTGTCTCTCTGTGTCTGTCTGTATATCTCTTTCTCAGTCTGTCTCTCTCTTTGTCTGTCTGTATGTCTCTTTCTCAGCCTGTCTCTCTCTCTCTTTGTGTTTGTCTATCTTTCTCTCTTTGCCTGTCTGTCTCTCTCTCTTTGTGTTTGTCTATCTTTCTCTCTTTGCCTGTCTCTCTCTCTCTCTCTTTGACTGTGTCTCTCTTTCTCAGTCTGTCGGTCTCTCTCTTTGTTTGTCTGTCTGTCTTACTCACTCTCTCTGACCTTTCAATCCATATTATTGTCTTTTTCTTAAGCTCACAGTAATTTGAGATAATCATTTTTCTTTATGACAGTTTTCGTGTGTTTTCATTTTTCACGTAACGATTTTATTAAACTATGAGATTTATTTTCTAGGACGCTCAATGAAATTTTGCTCAGGGCTCCGCAAAACTTCTATCCGGCCCTGCTGATTCTCAATTAAATTTTTCTGGTGTGCTTATGTGGGTAATATCGGTTAGACAACAGAGAAAGGTGCTGTGAAAATTCGCATATGGTGTTTGTGCATGTTATTTGTAGTTACGATTTCAGTTTGTCCCCTCCAAAAAACTAAGCTACGGGCGTCCATGTTACCGTGCACATTGTGTTTACTCAAAATACAATATTACTGTTATGCATGGAAGGCTGTTGTCCCACTTCCGTACGTGCCATTTCCGTACAAATGAATTTTTGTCCCATTTTCGTACACATCCAGATCGTCTATAGTGCCATTTTCGTACACATCCAGATCGTCTACAGTGCCATTTCCGTATACAGATGTGAGTGAGATATCCACAACCTCCCCCCGCGCTCCAGTGCGGGAGGGTTCGCGGCTGTAGGAGCCTTTGGTGTATGAACTCTAGCCTCAGGAAAAAAAATTGCAAAATCTTTTGTGGAAACTTCCTACGAAACTGGTCAAAGAAATAGGCAGGAATTTTTGAGGCAGCTTTGAACGAAATATTAAAAAGAAAAGCATCCCCCCCGCTGCTTTAGTTTATAAAACAAGGATGACGGTAAAGTAGATATTCTAGAGGACTTGAGGCCCTATTCACAGTCATGGTATTTTTCTTCTTTTTATTCTTCTCTTCCCTCAAAATTGTTAGGAGAATAGATTTATGCTGTTCGTATTTGCATTTTTTAGGCTTTTACACTTTTATATTTTTGAGACTTCTGACTCTGAGCTCACAATCTAAATTTCATCTTCGGTACAGAGAGCGAATTCGCTGGCGCCACTGTTGAGCCCGTTTTTTAAATTTAATTATTTATAATTTTTATGGGATTTTCTTTCAATGGGCAAAAAACGTTGCGGCATTACGTTAAGTGCTTTTTTTAATATTCAACAGTATATAATTTAAGTATTTCTTCTTTTGTTGGACTACAATTCTTAATTGGTTTTAATTTGCTTATGAATGTTCTGTATTTTCGTACAAATTGCAAAATGTCATTAAACACGTGTTTTGTGTGTGTAACCGTGAGACATTTTAAAGAGGTTGGTCTTATTTTTTTAAAAGAATAAAAGTTACATGACATGATTTACTTTGGTCTAACTGTTTGCAGTGCTTCCCATTAGTATACAACAAACGTACTCAGTTTAATTACCACGTGCACATTTGTTTACACGCAATAAAGTGCAGTAATTTGGGGTTTACGAAACATGCTTGTATAAAGAAGATTTCAGTGAAGGTAACAGTGGAATTTCTGTTATGAATTCGTAACCTTGTCTTAAAAGGGGATCCATTTCTTCCAGGTATATTTAGGTATACCAAAGAATTTTAATTCTTAAAACGCCCATAAAACCTATTATTAAACGCCCCTAATATGGAGTTTTAAAATTTCAGTAATTGAAAGCTAATAGATTTTCACGACAGGGTCTCGAAGATATTTTTTGCTGGAGGATCCCGAGTTTTTCTGCTACGCCACTGCAAGGGGTTAAGTCAAAGATCTTATCTTTCTTTTTCATTTGAACTGCTACCATGCAAGGAAAAGTCCCCCCCCCCAGCATAAAATTCCCCCCAAATTTGAAAATTCGCCATAGGAAAATTCCCCCGCCTTTTTGAGTCAAGGGCCGTGCACAAATTGCATTTTACACGAAATACCGAATGAAAGGGAGATTTCCGGAGTCGGCATTACCATTTTTACCGCAACTTATAGATATTTCATAAGTGTATTGACATGCTCTGCAGTTGGTGGTTCCCTTGTTTCGCCAGTCGCTTTTCTTCTGATTCTGTATAAAGAAGATTTCAGTGAAGGTAACAGTGGAATTTCTGTTACGAATTCGTAACCTTGTTTTAAAAGGGGATCCATTTCTTCCATATATTTGTGAAATAGGCTTCTCATCCTCTCTCGCCCTTTTTCTTGCGTGAAAAACGCTTTTCTTTACCTCTGTCATCGCTGTCTGACTTGCAAACGTGTGGAGACACACTTACGACGATACCCTCTTTACTTTTCAATGTTCCTCTGCAATTCTCATTTCCTTCTTTTATACACAACCAAATAATGACGCCCTGTTTGGTTTTTCTATGCTGCCGGTATTGTTTTTCTATATGCCCTTCGTATATGGCAGCGGATTTGGTTTTAGTCGCCTGAATGATTTCCATTTAAAATAAGAAACGAAAAAAATTACACATGAAATTAACCATCTGCGACCGTAAAGATGACATTAATGGACAGCCTGTTTGCCCTTCAGTTTTTAGCACGTCTTTTGTAAAAAAGATCGTGCTTCTGTTATCGGTTTGTCCGTCCGTCTGTACCCACGATATCTCTGCAACTATTTGTCAGATTCGAAAAATTCTTTTTGCATTGGGAAGCTTAAAATATGCGAATGATGATCCTTTATTTCGTTTTTTTTTTACGACGTACAATTTCGCCGCTAGAGGGCGTAAATGCAGATGATGTCGAATTCAAAAATACGTTTTATTCCACATATTTGCTTCTAAACATCCGATTGAAAAAATTCTTTTATCTTTCGATTCCATTTATGTCGAAAAGTATTTTAGATATAGTTACTTTTTCAAATTACGCATAGATTTTCCGCTAGGGGGCGTAAAAATAAATTACATTTTCCCCGATAATACTTCTTCTAAAACTTCGATTTGAATTTTTTTTTCTTCAGCGGAAAACAGACTAAAATGAAGAAATACGTACAGATGTTTTATGGTTACATAGACTGACTTTAAACGTTTGATTTAAATATTAAAAACTAAAAAAGAAATATTTAACTGCTACATACAGTGATTTTATGTTAAAAAAAAAAAAGAAAATTATTACATCATGGTAAAAGATACTTTAAGGTGGTTGAAACAAAAGCAACACCGATTTCCCCAATGCAACGCTCGCTTGGAGGGTGAAAGGAGAATGTAGAGAGCCAGTGCAGTAAAACAAACAAAACATCCATGCCTCACCAGGACCCACCTCGGACGAATGGTCAGAAGCCATAACTTAGACCACAGCGCCACTGGGGCGGTTCCACATAAACTATCTGCCCTATGTTTCTAATGGTAAAACTTCTTACATATTTTCATCGTAATTAATGTATTCCCAAGGATGAAAATTTGTACATCGATAAAACTAACTTGAAGTTATAGCATCGGATACTTAATGCTTGCTAAAACATAACCATAATTAAGCAATCCAACTTTTGTTTGTCTACTGACGTCATCAATGTACAAGTCGCGCCATCTATTAACAGGTCTGAACATTACTCAAAGAAAAATGATTGGTTTTTAATATAATTATGGTTATGTTTCAGTAAGTATTAAGTATCCCATGCTATAACATAATGTTGGTTTTATCGATGTGCAAGTTTTCATCCTTGGGAATACATTAATTGCAAAGAAAATATGTAAAGAAGTTCTACCATTGGAAACATAAGGCAGAGATTTCAGGTGGAACCACCTTAAGGTGAAGCTGAAATACATTCAAATGCTAACTGTGCTGCATTATAATAAAAAGGACTAATACAAAAATCAAAGTATTTATTTATTTATTTTGTATATATATATACACTGCTGGCCACCCAAAATGCAACACCAAGAAGGACACGAGATAGCAAAGCCAGATTTACTGGACACATAACAACAGATACAAAGATAAACGATTGAGCTTACAGGCCCGTGCGACTTGCGGAATACGCAGACATCAATAGTTCGTGTGGCCCTCATGGCTGGCAATAACGGCCGCTACACGCCGCGGCATCGAACGAAAGAGGCTTTGGATGTGGGCTTGGGGTATGTCGGTCTAGGCTGCTTCCACACGTTGCCACAGTTCATCAGGCGTAGCCGCGGGTGGTGCTTACCGGGCCACTCGGTTGCCGATCAGCGACCAGACGTGTTCGATGGGCGACATATCGGGAGAACAGGCGGGCCACGGCAACAGTGACACCTGGTGAGCAGGGGTGCGGGTGTCATACCCAATTGCACCCCAAACCATAACGCCAGGCGACGGACCGGTATGGCGATGCATAATGCAGGCGTCATACAGTCTCTCGCCGCGGTGCCGCCACACGCTGATCCGACCATCGTGGTGTTGCAGGCAGAAGCGGGATTCGTCAGAGAAAACAATGTCGTGCCATTCCGTAGTCCAGGTGCGGCGTTCAACGGCCCACTGCCACCGCACTCGCCGGTGGTGTAACGTCAATGGTAATCGGAGCAATGGGCGCCGTGCGACAAGTTCCCGCTCCTGCAGACGACGTCGAACGGTACGTGCTGACACAGGTTGTTGCGCAACACACCCTAATTCCTGCGCTAACGTTCGTGATGTGTCCTTGTTCGGTGGTGTGCCGCGGCTGCGGCAATCGCTCACGTCTGTCCGTCCGTCCCTCCTGCACCCACCGAATCCATACTCGCCTCAATGTGGCTGGATGTCGTCCACACAGGCGCCGATTTCTCGGTACGATAAACCGCTGTCGCGATAAGCCAGTATTCGTCCTCTGTCGAACTCCGAAACGTGCTGGAATGACTGCCGTATTCTGCGACGAGGCATCAGGAAGCTTCCCACGCACAGGTCCTGCAGCACAATACGCCACCGAGAAGCACGTCTTATAGTGCTTCTCGGTGGCGTGCCTGGCGCACATGATTTGCATATGCCCTGCAATGCTAATCGTTTGCATGTCCCCTCGCGGGCGACGCATGCTGCGAATTTCAGGCCAATCGGATGATTCCTTCTTGGTGTTGCATTTTGGGTGGCCAGCAGTGTTTGTGTTTGAGATTTTTTTATGGGGGTGCCTGAGGAATTTGGGGGTGTGGTGGAGGGCCGTTGGAGAGGGGGATATGTATTAATGCCTGCATCTGGTGCACGATTTAACAGGACAAAGGCTTGAAATCGGTCTCTCTGCTGTACAGGTCGACACTGGTATAGTTAAAATTACACGAATAAATCTGACAAAATCTAGTAGCATATTATAGCAGAGAATACGTCCTTTTTTTAAGAAATTTACAACATCGTCAAAATCAGGCAGATTTCGACATCGCGAAATGTCAAAGAACACAGATTTATGTAACAACGGCATTTTCTCGTCTGTATCAATAGGCTTAAAATTGTCTGTTCTTTTTCTTTTTTAAGGAAGTCTGGGGACAATGAATAAACTAAGTCAGAAATTTCTATACAAACTTTGGCAAAATTAGTAAACGGTAACCGAACAACGAAAAACAAAATGTATGCACACCTGCACGTATGATACATGTATTACGAAAAATATTCGAAGTACTGGGACATCAAGGAACTTACAACATTATTAGAGGTTCGAAAAGTGACTCGAACCCCAAAGTCGGCGCATATGTTTCGTAGTGGTATGTATTTTTTTTTTTTTTTTTTTTTTGCCATCTTTCTATTTTCTTTTTTTTTTGTATGGAAACAATCTAATGGAAAACTGCTCGTCTCCCGACACTCTTCCTTTTTAGAATTTTCATATGATGTTTGGAATATTCCCATAACAAGTGGAATCAGATGGTGAAACTGAATATTCAGTAGAACCACAGTAATACTTTTTCTGCGGGACAGTCTTAAAAAAACGGATGAATGTAAAAACCGTATATGTATATAAAGAAATTTCAAAATCTTAAACACTATTGTAAAACTTTGAGTGCTTACAAAAAGAAACAAGTTAGTAAAATCATGCAATGCATTGATTATGATACGCTTTCCAACGTACTAGAAATCATTACGTAAATTATTATTCAAGTTATGAGGATAATGGTTGTGGAATAAATCTCGCTTCTCTGCCCTGACCTTTGACCCCATTTCGATGATATTAAACATAACTGGTTCAGTATACACCTCCGGAACACCATACTAAAGTTTTGTCGCAACAGAAGCATTTTTAGTCAAGTTATGAGGATAATGGCTGTGGAATAAATCACGCTCCAATGTCCTGACCTTTGACCTCATTTCGATGATATTCAACAGAACCGGTTCAGTATATCTCCGGAACAACATGATAAAGTTTTGTCGCAATCGAAGCATTTTTACCTAAGTTATGACGCATAAGGGCGAAGAAATGGATCCCGATCATATGTCCTGACCTTTGCTCCATTTCGCTCACTTTTAATACGGTTCGTCCCCAGTAGATCCCTACCACAAAAGATTTTAAACACTACAAAGTAATAGTAGTCCCCTACCATCGAAATTGACCCATTTTTAGGCGAGTTATCGTGCGGACAGACACACGGACAAAGCTGGAGGGGACTCGCAACTTTAGATTACCTAATTTATAATGTAAAACTTTAGGGATGCATTGGAGGGGGGTGTCAAAGGGCTTTGCCCCCAGAAAGTGTTTAATTTTTTATGCTTTTGATTAAAATACGACTTACATAAAAAAAAAGCTTTAATTAAAAAAAATCATCGAAATCGAAACATTTTTACGCAAGTTATGACGCATAAGGGCAATGGAATGGATCCCGCTCCTATGTCTTAACCTTTGACCCCATTTCGCCCATTTTCAATAGGGTTCGTCCCCAGGTAGTCCCCTACCACATACTAAAATTTCATCGAAATCGAACCATTTTCACGAGAGTTATCGTGCGGACGGACAGACAGACAAAACTGGAGCATATACGCGTCTTCATTTTACGGTTGGAAAGCGTAAAAAAATGATTTAATTTTTCTAAAATGTATAATTTTTCATTAACTTGGATTTCGTTCTAGTGAATTTCTAAAACATTCATTTTACGTCGCCCGACGTCGAAAAAAAAAAAAAAAAAAAAAAAATGTATATACGCCCCTTTAAGATGTGCATATGCACACAGAGAATACTTTGCTACCTTAAGCCTACGTCTATTTTGACTTTTGTAAGAATTTTTTTTTTTACTAAAACTACAGTAACAAATTCTGTACGATTCCATATTTTCAATAAATAAATAAATAAATAAGATCTTAATTTTGAAGTACTAAGTTGTAAATCCGAGTTCGATTTCGTTTTATATCCAATAATTCTAATTACACATTCTTTATTGAAGAAACATCGCTCTTTTCAAAACAGTTTGTCAACTAGTTAATTTACATTACAGCTGAGTAAAATATTCACTAATCATTGCTGGTTTCCAATTTCTTGAAAGTCGACAGAAAAAAACAAGTTAGTAAAATCGTGCAATGCATTGATTTGAATACGTTTTTCCAACATACCAGAAATCATTAAGTACTCGAATTATTACTCAATTATGAGGATAATGGCTGTAGAATAAATCTCGCTCCTATGACCTGACCTTTGACCCCATTTCGATTATATACAACAGAACCGGTAAAGTATACTTCAGGAACAACATGATAAAGTTTTGTCTCAATCGAAGCATTTTCACGTAAGTTATAACGCATAAGGGCAATGGAATGCATCCCATTCCTAAGTCCTGACCTTCGACCCCACTTCACCCATTTTTAATAGGGTTCGTCCCCAGGTGGTTCCCTACCATGTACTACAATTTCGTTGAAATCGAACCATAATTACGCCAGTTATGACGCATAAGGGCAATGAATGGAATGGATCTCGCTCCTATGTCGTGACCTTTGACCCCATTAACCTCATTTTTAATAGGGTTCGTCCCCAGGTGGTCCCCTACCACACACTAAAATTTCATTGAAATCGAACAACATTTACGCAAATTAGGACGCATAAGGGCAATGGAATGCATCCCGCTCCTATGTCCTGACCTTTGACAACATTTCACCCATTTTCAATAAGGTTCGTCCCCAGGTGGTCCCCTACCACATACTAAAATTTCATCGAAATCGAACCATTTTTACGTGAGTTATCGTACGGACAGACGGATGGACGGAAGAAGCTGGAACATATACGCTTCTTCAACCTACGGTTGGAAAGCGTAAAAAAAAAAAAAAAAAAAAAGACCTTGAACGGCATTTAGTGAATTTTTGGTTGCTTCATCTATTTCACGGCTGGGGAAAAAAAAAAAAAAAAAAAATGGTGGTGACGTCAGCAGCTCAGAACTCTTTTTACTAGATATCAAAACATCACAATGGTGTCTTGGTGAGGTGCATGTTCCGGTCAGAAAAACCTACCTTGCTGGAAGTGTACAAATGCATTAAATTACGTGAACGTTTCGAAACATATGAAAACCGAGAAGGAATGTTTCTGTATGAATTTAAA
Organism: Macrothele yani; assembly: GCA_039090855.1. NCBI lineage: Eukaryota > Metazoa > Arthropoda > Arachnida > Araneae > Macrothelidae > Macrothele > Macrothele yani. Next base: position 69,927,540 of record CM077018.1, read on the forward strand.
ACAAATTTAAACTTAAAAATCGTCCACTAGTTCTGAGTCGGATCCTTTAATTCGTTGTCAGTTACCGGTTTAGTGGAGATTTTTCCGTTCAAATTTCTTAATTCTTAGGGTAAAATTTTCCCTCGGCTTTCAATAAGTTTGTTTCGAAACGTTCGCGTAATGTATTGCATTTGTAGACTCAGTTTGCTGATTCGTACTTTTCGAACAAATAGTTTGACAACAACACATCTCTAGTGACAAATTGTTCAAGATTAGGGCTACATTAGATCTTCCTAACCCTCGTAATCTAAGCAAGAGGCACCTGTAGCGCAGTGGAAAGCGCGTTGGACTTCTAATCCGAAGGTCCCGGGTTCGAATCCCGGCAGGGTTTTTTTTTTTTTATTTTTGATATTAGAAGTGCAGTGACTCGGCATACTTTGTACTTTAGGCGCCGGCTAAAAAATATTGGGAATTCGAAATTTTTTTTGCCTTTTGTTTAGTGGACGCCGAGTGTTTTAAAATTGGTCCACATGTCTTATGAATGAAATTTATTAGAAACAAAATACCCATACATTTTTCAAAGAGTTAAACTTAAGTTTAATTTTATTTAGTCAGGTTGTTATAACGAAAAAGGAAGGTAACCCAGCTCTATTAAAAATATGAAATAATTTTCGTCACCTAGCTTAACTAATTTTTTTTTTTTAATCAAGGCAAGCGGTTCTCGCATCCTGCAGCCATCGAAAAATGATTGTGTTGCTTTTTTTTTAATAAAAACGCATCAGCTTACATTCGAAAAAAATGGTTTAATTTTTAAAAAATGTATACTATTTCATTAACTTGGATATCGTTCTAGTGAATTTCTAAAACCTTCATTTTTCGTCTTCCGACGTCGAAAAAAAATTTCTATTATACGCCCCTTTCAGATGTGCACACAGAGAATACGCCCCTTTCAGATGTGCACACAGAGAATACGCCCCTTTCAGATGTGCACACAGAGAATACGTCTATTTTGACTTTTGTATGATTTTTTTTTTTACTAAAAATACAGTAACAAATTCTGTATGATTTCATATTTTCAATAAATAAAACCTTAACTTTGAAGTACTACGTAGTAAATCCAAATTCGATTTCGTTTTATATCCAAAAACTCTGATTACACATTCTTTATTGAAGAAACATCGCTCTTTTCAAAACAGTTTGTCAACTAGTTAATTTGCATTAAAACCGAGTAAAATATTCACTAATCATTGCTGGTTTAAAATTTCTTGAAAGCCGATAAAAATAAAAAATAAAAAGACCTTGAACGTCATTTAGTGAATTTTTGATTGCTTCATCTATTTCAGGGCTGGGGGAAATAAATAAATAAATAAATAAATAAACAGCGGCGACGTCAGCAGCTCAGAACACTTTTTTTTACTAGATATCAAAACTTCACCATGGTGTCCTGCTGAGGTTCATGTTCTGGTCTGAAAAACTTATCTTATTCGGAAGTGTACAAATGCATTAAAGGCTGTCTTTGAATGAGTGCAAGAGAAATTCTATCCTATATCTGTAATGTAAATTCTTTTGTAAACATTTTCTCGAAAACTATTACTTTGTAGTGTTTGAAATTTTGAGCACAAATAAAAACGACCCATAGCTAATATATGATACAGTTATTATTCCGAAAAATGTGTTAGATTTTTTTTTTTAATTCAGTTTATCTGACTCAAAAGTATTCCAATTTGGCGCTAGATGGCGCTAGGAGTTAGCTTGGCAGTGTTTCTGTATGGAGGAAACGAAATCTCTCATTTCTGTCCGATTTTTTTAATTATCTAGGCCAAATAGAAATCACAGAATGGGTCTGAAGTGAGATTGGAATCTTGTCTTCTATAAAGCATCTTAAATCCTACTGTACGTTCATTCTTTGAAGAGAAAATGTGTACATTAGAAGAGAACCCCTGAATTTGAGCTACAGAAACTCCGCCTGCTAACGAGGCTCCACCCCCAAATCACGCCAGTTAATTTGCATTACAGCCGAGTAAAATATTCACTAATCATTGCTGGTTTAAAATTTCTTGAAATCCGACAAAAAAAAAAAACAAAAAAAAAAAACAACAACCTTGAACAGGCATTTAGTGAATTTTTGGTTGCTTCATCTATTTCATGGCTGGAAAAAAAAAAAAAAAAATAGTGGCGACGTCAGCAGCTCAGAACACTTTTCACTCTTAGATATCAAAACTTCACCATGGTGTCTTGGCGAGGTTCATGTTCTGGTCAGAAAAACTTACCTCATGCGGAAGTGTACAAATGCAATAGGCTGTCTTTGAATGAGTGTAAGAGAAAGCACTTTTTCGAAAACTATTACTTTGTAGTGTTTGAAAATTTGAGCACAAATAAAAACGACCCATAGCTAATATATGGCACAGTTAGTATTCCGAAAAAATTATTAGAATTTCTTTTGAAATTAAATTTATCTGACTCGAAAGTATTCCAATTTGGCGCTAGATGGCGCTAGGAGTTAGCTTGGCAGTGTTTCTGTATGGAAGAAACGAAATCTCTCATTTCTGTCTGATTTTGTTAATTATCTAGGCCAAATAAAAATCATATAGGTTTTTGGGCGATCTGCCCTTATATTTAGTTTGTGTTCGTTTATAACTGAATATTTAGAGAAATTAATAATAAAAAAAGAAAATGAGGGAAAATATTATAATAATTATAAAAAAAATCCACATGGACTTCAATCTGAAATTTCTATCATCCTTCAACAATACATTAAAACAGTCCTCGCTGAAGGGGAAAATTTTCAAGCACTGACAACTCGAACTACTTCCGCAATAAAAACGTAATTCGCCATAGCAGAGGTGTTTGCACTGCAATACATCATCATATTTTGAAAGCTAGCATTCAGTTTTATTTCAGTCTTCTGGATGCCGACATTCCATGTATACGGTTAAAGTATTCCATGTTCATTCCATGTTCCATGTATACGGTTAACGTGACGTTAGTGCTTCCAATGCAACAATATATTTGCTATCTAATTTTTAACAATAGCAAATTATTAGAAATTGTTCCCATAACAAGTTTTTATTTTTATTTTTTTCTGGGGGTGGTGGTTTACCTTCTATGACAAAAAAAAAAAAAAAAAAAAATCGAGGCAACTCAAACTGGCATCGAAACGGGCAGTTGTTGTTTTTTTTACTACTATTTGCTAATCTAAAGGAACTGAAATCAAATGGCAGGAGAATGGCTTACACCATACGTTTTCACGTAACACTTACGCTTGTAGTGAGGCGAGGACATTTTTACCACTCCTAAAGTTTTGGGGGATTTTCTCCAGCACAGCCACTAGCGTCCTCAATATTTTACACCACTCCATGGTGAAATCCGTAGTCCATTACTAAATTAAAGCAAAGGTATAACATTTTTAATCACTTGTATGTGTAGAATTTTTGGAATCTGAATTTGCGATATAAGAGCATAAGAAAAGTTTTATACTCTATTTAAAATTTTTATATATATTAATATATATCATCATCATCATTGTCAACCATTATCAATCCACTGCTGGACGAAGGTCTCCCCAAGTTTCCTCCACAACGGTCTGTCTTGTGCCAGTCTCCTCCATGTCACCCCTGCATACTTTCGAATTTCATCCACCCATCTCCCATGTGGTCTTCTTCTGGGTCTTTTCCTGTCCCTTGGAATCCAATCTAAAATTTCGGCTGTCCATCGATGATCTGTCCTTCTGGCAGTATGTCCAGCCCATTGCCATTTCAGGGGATTTAACTCTGATCATGATGTCTTCCACTCTTGTCATTTTCGGATCCACGAGTTCTCTTCTTATCTCTCCTGGTTACACCAAGTATACACCTCTCCATGCTTCCTTGAGTTGTCTGCAGCCTTTGTATGTCTCTTTTAGTTAAGGTCCACGTCTCTGCACCATACGTAAGCACTGGAAGGATGCATTGATCAAACACTTTTCTTTTAAGACATAATGGCATATTGCTCTTGAAAATTATGCTGTTTCTTCCAAAAGCTCTCCAGGCAAGTTTTGTACGCCGATTAATTTCTTCATCAATGTGACCCTCACTTGATATCTGCTGTCCAAGATAAACGTACGTGTCTGTTATCTCCAGCTTTTCTCCATCAATCGATAAATCTTCATTTCTTGTAAAAGCATTGAACATCACTTTTGTCTTCTGAAAGTTCATTTTTAATCCCACTTCTTTACTCTTGTCAGCAAGTTCCTGGATCATACTCTGCAGCTCTGATGGGCTAGTTGCAAAAATGACTACGTCATCAGCAAAACGAAGGTGGGTTAGATAATCTCCATTAATCTTTATCCCCTTGTTTTCCCAGCTCAGCGACTGAAAAACACCCTCAATGTGGCATTAAAGAGCTTCGGAGATATGGTGTCACCTTGTCTCACTCCTTTCCAATTTTTATGTGTGTTGTATTTTCAAACAGCCTAATCTTTGCACTTGCATTTTCATAGATGTTATTAATAATATTAATGTATGCATCTTCAATGCCGCAGGTTTTCAGAGCCATTGTAACTGCTGATGGTTTCACCGAATCAAAGGCTTTTTCATAATCTATAAAAGCCATGCACAATGGAAGTTCATATTCTTTTGCTCTTTCAATTGTCGTTCTCTCAGCACATGGATATGATCTATTGTGTTTGTAGCCACTCCTGAATCAGCTTGTTCTCTCGGTTGAGCCATGTCCAGTGCTACCTTCAAGCGGTGTGAAAGAACTTTAGTGAAGATTTTATAAACTACTGATAGGAGGCTGATAGGTCTGTAGTTTCCGAGATCCTCAATGTCACCTTTCTTATGTAGCAGGATCATTGTAGCGAGTGTTCCAATCTTCAGGAATCTTTCAAACTTCATTAAGGCATCAGTGAAAATTTGGGCGAGTACTGTTTCGATTTCTCCACTTGCTTCTTGTATGATGTCTACAGTAATTCCCATCTTCTCCTGGAGCTTTTCCCCGCTTCATGTTCTTGATTGCATGTACAACTTCTGCTGGAAGGATTGGAGGAACTCTGGTACTGGTATCTTTCATGATGTCTGGAGTGCATGTATCATCCCTTTCATATAATTTGGAGTAGAAATCTTTCACTCTTGTCAAAATTTCGCCTCTATTTCTTGTTACAGAACCATCTTCTTTTCTCAGTGCCATAATCTGTTTTCTTCCCTTACTGAGATATCCCTTTGCTATCTTTAGGCTTTGGTTGTTTTCAATTGCTTTCCTCACTAGTTCACAGTTGAATTTTCTTACGTCTTCAGTGATACTTTTTCGTACTGTCTTGCATAGCTCTACATATTCCACTTTGGAAGTCACATCTTCTTCAGTTGTCCTCATCTCTCTTCTTTTTTGCATCAACATTTTCGTTTTTTCCTGATAATTTATTTACATGCAACTTGTTCTTAGACCCAGCTAATTTTGTTGCTGTTTCCATAAGAGCTTTGGTTACTTTTCTGTTAACTTCAGAGATGTCCACTTCTTCCGACGTTAGGCCTTCTAAAGCAGAGAACCTGTTCTTCAGTTCCAACTTGAAGGTATTATGGTGTTTTTTAAGGTTGGTTATGTCAATAGATTTTGTTTGTCTTATGAGCTTGCCACGTTCAAGTTTAGTGTTGAGGTGCATCTTACATCTCACCAATCTATATGGTCACTACCTGTGTTGAACTTGTTTAGCACACTGCAGTCTTCTATGACGAATTTTTTTTGTTACACATAATAAAATCAATTTCACTTGTCATCCCATTTGGATGTCTCCATGTCCATTTCCTGTGTGGCTTTTCTTGAAGAAGGAGTTCAAGATGAAAAACCCTTCTGCCTGCAAACTCAACGAGAGTATTTCCACGCTGGTTTCTGCTGCCGTGACCGAATTTACCTACTGAAGTTTCATTCTGTTGCCGTTGCCCTATTTTTGCATTGAAATCTCCCATAATTATTTTCAAGCTGCTTACCTTTATTATTTAGATGACAAATTTCCTCATAAAATTCTTCAATTTCTTCTTCAGGATGACTTGTGGTGGGTGCATAAGTTTGAATAATCTGAGCCTGGTATCTTCTCGATAGTTGGATAACGAGTCGTGCAGCTCTGTCAGAGGAACTTTCAACTTCTACCACTTTATCCCTTCAGTTTCTTGTTTATTATAAATCCAACACCACTAGTTCTGCCAGTATCTGTCCCACGATAGTAGAAGAGATGTCCACTTTTCAGTTGAATGAGATCTTCTCCTTTTCTCCTTACCTCACTTAGCCCCACAATGTCCGCCACTTGATCCTTTGTAGTTCCTCTTCCAATTCAAGAAGCCTTGAATCAGAAGATAGGGAGCGTCCATTGTACGTTGCCAAGGTCAGCATCCAGATGGCAGCCTAGTCCGGTCCTCCGGGGATTCTTAGCACCCTCTGCCTTCATGTCGCACTGGCCGCTGCCTTGGCCAGGTACATTCCAGCTGCCGGAGACTGAGGGCCAAGATTTAAGTTGTGGAGTCATTTTGGAGGGGTTTGGCCATAACTCACCACGCTGGCCAAGCGGGTTGGTGAGTGTGGGATAACATTTCCTCTGATCCCGATGGTATAGTTATACCGCTATTGGCGGTCGTCAGAGCCCCTTTAGTGGGAACAGGATGCACCACGAGGAAGGCGGGGTTGACATTTGTCAAGGAGAGGCTGTGATGTTACGCATCACCTGACCTTACATCCCTTAATATATATATATATATATATATATGGGATGTAAGGTCAGGTGATGCGTAACATCTGGCCCTCTCACTTGACAACTAAATGTCGCCCGGCATCCTGTTCCCCTTGAAAATTCGACCTGCCTGAACGGTATAACTGCCATCGGGATAGAGAGAATTTATCCCGCTGCACCAACCCGCTGATTCAGCGTGGTGAGTTATGGCCAAACCCCTCAAAATGATTCCACAACTTAAATCTTGGCCCTCATCTCCGGCAGTAGATGGCTACCTGGCCAAGGCAGCGTAGCCGTTAATGCAGCCCTCCCGTGTATGAGGAATCCCGGAAGGAGAACTAAACTGCGTAAAGTGGATGATGCTGACCATATAATGGCTTACGATTCAAGGCTTCTTGAATTGGAAAACTACAAAGGATCAAGTAAAGTCAGGCTAAGTGAGTAAGGAAAAGGAGAAGTCTCATTGAACTGAAAGTGGACATCTCTTCTACTATCGTGGGACAGATACTGGCAGATGGTATGTTGAATAATAAACAAGAAACTGAGAGGATAAGTTAGCAGAAGTTGAAGAGTCCCTCTGACAGAGAACTGCACGATTATCCAACTCTCGAGAAGATACCAGGCTCAGATTATTCAAACTTACCACTATCGTCCTGAAAATGAAGGTGAATTTTGTGAAATTTGTCATCCCTAAATAATAAAGGTAAGCAGCACTTGAAAATAATTATGGGAAGATTTCAATGCAAAATACGACAACATGGTAAATGAAACTTCAGTAGGTAAATTCGGTCGCATTGGACGTGCAACAAAAACCATGCGTCTCGTTGAGTTGCAGAGGCAGAGAATTTTTCATCTTGAACTCTCCTTCTTCAGAAAAGCCACCAGAATGAACAATGGAGACATCCGGATAGAATGGGTACGACAAAAGGTGAAATTATTTTATATAATGTGTAACAAAATTCGTCTCGACAGAAGATTTTGCAGTGATGCTAATCGATTCAGCGCAGGTAGATTGAGTGAGATGATAAGATGCATTAAAACTCGAACGTAAATATAAGGCAACAAACAAAACCTATTGACATGAAGCCAACCAAAAAACACCCATAATACAACTTCAAGTTGGAACTGAAGAACAGGTTCTCTGCTTTGGAAGGCCCTAACATCGGAAAGAATTGGGACATCTCATGAAAGTTAGTAACCAAAAATGTCTTATGAAACAGCAACAAAAAGCTGAAGGTCTAAGAAACAAGTTACATGCTAAAATTATCAGGAAAAACGAAAATATTGATACAAAAAAGATGAGACAACTAAGAATGTGACACCAAAGTGGGGCTATATAGAGCTATGCAAGAACAGTAAGGAAAATTATCACTGAAGACAAAATTCAACTGTGAAACTAGAAAGGAAACAGGTGAAAACAACAAAAAGATAGCAAAGTAAAGGGCTACATAACTCAGTGGGGAAAACTGAAAGAAGATGGTTCTGAGAAAATGTAAGAGGCGATTTTGCAAGTGAAGATTTCTACTCCAAATTATATGAAGGTGTGCATCATGAAAGATGCACCAGTACCGAAATTTCCTCCGTCCTTCCGAAAGTTGCATGCAGTCCAAGAACATGAAGCGAGGCACTCAGGCCATCAGAAACCAAATGGAATTACTGTAGACATCAGCAAGTAAGTGAAATCCTTTCACTCGATTTTCATGCATCTAATGAAGATTCCTAGGATTGGAACACCCTTTTTAATGATCACTATATAGAAAGGTGACATTGGATCTCGAAACTACTAGACCTATCAACCTCCTATCAATGAGTTTATAAAATCTTCACTAATTCTTTACACCGCTTGAAAATGACACTGGACATGGAAACTCAACCGAAAAATTTGGATTCAGGAGTAACTACAGCACAATAGATCATATCCACGTACTGAGACTAATTGAAAGAGCCGAGAATATGAACTTCCATGTGCATGGCTTATCATTATGAAAGAAAGCCTTTGCTATTCGTGAAATCTTTTGACAATAATGGCTCTGAAAACCTGCTTATTGAAGATAAATACATTAATATTATTAATAACATCTATGAAAATGCAGAGAGTACAAGATTCAGCTGTTTGAAAATACAACACACATAAAAATTGGAAAGGTGAACAGGTGACACCATATCTCCGAAAGCTCTTTAATGCCACATTGGAAAGTGTTTTTTCGAGTTTGCTGAAGCCTGAAAATGAGGATAAAGATTAATGGAGATTATCTAACCCACCTTCGTTTTGCTGGATGACGTAGTCGGCTGCAACTACCCCATCAGAGCTGCAGGGGGAAGTATGATCCAGGGTAACTTTGCTGACAAGATGAAAGAGAAGTGGAATGACTTTCAGAAGACAAAAGTGATGTTTAAATGCTTCAACAGAAATGAGACACGCTGATTGATGGAGAAAAGCTGGACGCATAACACTTGGACATCATGAGACTTGAATTTATCTGGTAAATTCCAGCAGATCGAGCCCGGCATTCTATAAACTTGCCTGGAAACAAATTTGGAAGAAACAGCATAATTTTCAAGAATAATATACCGTATATCTTGCTAAAAGAAAGTGTTTGAGTGTGCAATACATCCCTTCCAGTGCTTATGGTGCAATATACAAGAGACCTTAACAGATAAGAGACACGAGCTTGCAAATACGTTTCTTCAAAGAAAGAAGCATGGGAAGATGCATGGTGTAACTTTTGGTAACAGGAGAAGAAAGAGAGGAGTTGAGATCGTGGGATCGACAAAATGGCAGATGGAAGAATTATCATGATCAGAGTTAAATCCCTGAAATTAGCTGGACATACCTTCTGCCAGAGAACTGACAGATCGTTGAATTCCAAATTTTAGATTGGAGCAGAAGACGGAAGAAGACCCATAGGAATGGGGATGGATGAAGTATTCGAAAAGTGATGCGGGGGTATGAGAAACAAGGAAGACCTGTTATGGAAAGCAGTGGGAAATTTCGTCCTGCAGTGGATTGATAATGGTTGTGTAATTGATGATGATATATATAATAACAAAATTGTGATCGCATATGTATGTAATCAGTCAACAAGTTTTAACCCCCTGAAATTTGTATTTTATAGATCATCTCTTAAATCCCGAAATTTGGATTTATGGATCATCTTAAAATCCTATTATCTATAGATCATCTTAGAAATCCTATTATCTATAGATCATCTTAAATCTACTGTACGTTCATTTTTTGAAGAGAAAATGTGTACATTAGAAAAGAACCCCTGAATTAGTTACAGAAACTCCGCCTGCTAACGAAGCTCCACCTCCAAATAACGCCATTGGTGAAATACCGAACACCGCGTGTGTTCTATCTTTTCATTCTCACTGTGTTTTCTGCCCTTCAGTGTGCTCGGAAGAATATAAAAATCCATGAGGCTTGAGTATAGCCAAATTTTTGATAAATTTAAAACACAAAAAAATAGACGAAACCTTTTTTAAAGCATTTTTAAAAATAACAAGAAAGATATTAATGATTGATTGTATCATTTTTTTTTGTTGTATTTTAGTATATTGTACATTTACTAAAATGTTTGACAGCCTTGAAGGAGGTAAGGATTTTTTGCACTCCACCCCCACCCCCTAAAAGTACTCTATGGGCGCCACTGATGAGCAGTTGTGGTTTTAAGTCAGTTATTTTTAACTGAAAAGTTCTTATTAGAACTCCCTGCTGGTAAATCTACTTTGTTATTATGCCTCAAAATAACAAAAGAGCAAGGCATAACAAGACATCTATACTCCGAGTCAACCTAAGAGTGTATCACTATGAATGGTACGAAACAGCTACCTCCGCTACGGAAAATAGTCCCTAACGTTTAGAGCGAAAATAAGCAGAATTATTGCTTAGAATCTATTTTTGTTTGCTCAGCAGTTTATCAGACAAATTGTTATTTCAAAAAATTCCAAAAAAGAAGTTAGAGCGCTTTCAGAAATAAATTTGATATGAAGTTCCTCAATCAAAGAGCTTCGCACTCTGGCTGGCTGTTTCTGTCCATTTGCGGATACAACTCAGAGCGGAAGTAGAAAAACCTCTCCGAACATTCACAACACAGAGGCAATAAATTGATGATCGGGAACTCGAAGGGTAGGTTACTTAAACAGGCAGTAGGGGGAAGAATTTCGGACTCCACCAGACCCCCATTCACAATCCCTACTGTTGTGTGATGTGTGGGTGGGTCATGGGTGGGGATATTAGAAAGGAAACAGCAGAAAGAGCACATTAACGTGGATGGATACAGTTCTTGTGTTTCACGATGAGTCGTGATAGGCTCTTCGGCCTTTAACAACAGTACACTTTTAGGGTGAATCGGAGTAATTACAACGTTCTCGAAAGGCTAGAAACGTGTGATCTACATTTTTTTTTTTTTTTTTTTTTGTCATATGCCTGTTTTAGGATAGCTGCAATTAGGACACACAGGCCGAATTGCAACCGCCTATGAGTAATTACGTTTATTCGGACCCTATTATTCGTTCCATTATTCCAATGAATAAATTTGAGAAATTTTTGAAGAGGATTTCCATGTTTTGTACATCATTCGAGGTATGTTTGATGCTGGGCTTTGGATGTTATAAACCCTGCTCCTTTTTTACGCTTTCCAACCGTAGGTTATGGAAGAAGCATATAAGCTCCAGCTTTGTCCGTCCGTCCGTCCGTCCGTACGATAACTCGCGTAAAAATCATTGGATTTCTATGAAATTTTAGTATGTGGCAGGGAAACACCTGGAGACGAACCCTATTGAAAATGAGGTTAATGGGGTCAAAGGTCACGACATAGGAACGGGATTCATTCCATTGCCCTTATGCGTCATTACTTGCGTAAATATGGTTCGATTTCAGTGAAATTTTAGTATGTGGTAAGGGACCACATAAGGACGAACCCTATTGAAAATGGGGTTAATGGGGTCAAAGGTCACGACATAGGAACGGGATTCATTCCATTTCCCTTATGCGTCATTACTTATGTAAATATGATTCGATTTCAGTGAAATTTTGGTATGTGGTAAGGGACCACATAAGGACAAACCCTATTGAAAATGGGTGAACTGGGATCAAAGCTAACGACATAGGAGCGGGATCCATTCCATTGCCCTTATGCGTCATAACTTGCGTAAATATGGTTCGATTTCGGTGAAATTTCAGTATATGATAGGGGATTGCATGGGAATGAACCCTGTTGAAAATGGGTGAAACGGGGTCAAAGGTAAGCACATCGGAGCGGGATCCATTCCGTTGCCCTTATGCGTCATAACTTGTAAAAATGGTTCGATTTCGATGAAATTTCAGTATATGATAGAGGATCACCTGGGGACGAACCCTGTTGAAAATGGGTGAAATAGGGTCAAAGGTCAGTACATTGGAGCGTGATCCATTCCGTTGCCCTTATGCGACATAACCTGTAAAAATGGTTCGATTTCGATGAAATTTCAGTATATGATAGGGAATCACTGGGGACGAACCCTTTTGAAAATGGGTGAAATAGGGTCAAAGGTCGTTCAGGACAGCGGAGCGGGATCCATTCCATTACCCGGCGCCATAACTTGAGAAAAAATGCTTCGATTTCGATGAAATGTCAGTATATGATAGGGGATCAACGGGGACGAACCCAATTGAAAATGGGTGAAATGGGGTCAAAGGTCAGGACATCGGAGCTGGATCCATTCCAATGCCCTTATGCGCCATAACTCGAGTAAAAATGTTTCGATTTCGATGAAATGTCAGTATATGATAGGGGATCAACTGGAGACGAACCCTATTGAAAATGAGTGAAATGGGGTAAAAGGTCGGGACATTGGAGAGGGATCCATTCCGTTGCCCTTATGCGTAATAACTTTAATAAAAAAGGGTTCGATTTCGATGAAATTTTAGTATGTGCTAGGGGGCCTCCCGGGGACGAGCCCTACTGAAAATGGGTGAACTGGGGTGAAAGGTCTGGACATAGGAGCGGGATTCATTCCATTGTCCTTGTGCGTCATAACTTACGTAAAGATGCTTCGATTACGACAGAACGTTTTCGTGTTGTTCCGGAGGTATACTGAACCAATTCTGTTTAATATCATCGAAATGGGGTCAAAGGTCAGGGCACAGGAGCGAGATTTATTCCACAGCCATTATCCTCATAACTTGAGTAATGATTTCTGGTATGTTGGAAAGCGTATCATAATCAATGCATTGCATGATTTTACTAACTTGTTTTTTTATTACTGCTTTGCGTAGTTTCGTCATTGGGCCAACCTGTGGCGGTTCTAAACAAAAATTGGGGGCGGGGGCACCACGATTCTTGCATCTGCCCGTAATTAATCAAAATTACTGTATAATTCCGAAAAAACAGTTATATTGGGGGGGGGTTGGATGCCCAGACCCCTACCCCGGCCTAGAACCGCCACTAGGGCCATCGCAAACATTTTGGGAACCCTGCTTTTACTACGCTTTCCAACCGTAGGTTTTGCAGCAGCGTATATGCTCCAGCTTTGTCTGTCCTTACGTGAATTCGCGTGAAAATGGTTCGATTTCGATGAAATTTTAGTATGTGGTAGGGGACAACCTGGGGACGAACCGTATTAAAAATGGGCGAAATGGGGTCAAAAGTCAGGACATAACAGCGGGATCAATTTCATGGCCCTTATGCGTCATAACTTACGTAAAAAGGCTTTTATTGCAACAAAACTTTAATATGTTGTTCCGGAGGTTTACAGAACCGGTTGTGTTGGATATTATCAAAATGGGGTCAAAGGTCAGGGCAGAGGAGCGAGATTTATTCGACAGACATTATCCTCATAACTTGACTAAAAATTCTTCTATTGCGACAAAACTTTAGCATGTTGTTCAGGAATTATACTGAACCGGTTCTGTTGAACATCATCGAGTCGCTCCGGTGGCAAAGTGGTCTACTAAGCGATGGCCTCTGATCATTCGTCCGAAAGGGGTCTGGGTTCGAATCCCGGTGAGGCATGGATGTTGTGTTTGTCTTACGGCACTGGCTGTCTCCGTTCCCTGGAGTCAGTGGCCCTAAATTAGGGACGGACGACTGCTTATGCCCATTGAGTTGCTGACGGTGGTCGTTAAACCTCCAATAATAATTAAAAAAAAATCGAGTTAGATATTAAAGGTCAGGGCACAGGAGCAAGATTTATTCCACAGTCATTATCATCATAACTTAACTAAAAATGCTTCTATTGCGACAAAACTTTAGTATGTTATTCCGGTGGTATACTGAACCAGTTCTGTTGAATATTATCGAAATGGGGTCAAAGGTCAGGGCACAGGAGCGAGATTTATTCCACAGCCATTATCCTTATAACTTGAGAAATAACTTCAGTAATGATTTCTGGTATATTGGAAAGTGTATCATAATCAATGCATTGCATGATTTTACTAACTTCTTAAATGATTGAAACGGCCCTGAGTATCACAATTCAAACTACTGAACCGATTATGATACGAATTTGTATGCGGGCTAATTACATCAAAAACATTTTTAAATGTCGTTTTCAGACGGCGTCAGCCAACTTGCATTGGATTTAGTTATCTTTGGACCACTAAAAACTGATATCTTTTAATGTCTTTGGCCAACTATTATTCTTGATCAGAAGTGCGGCGCTGATTTTGTTGAACTACATGTATATCTGACGTTTAGACAATTAAATTCTCTACAATTTCTATCAAGCAACGAAAGATCTGCATGTTCCTGTCCTGCCGTTACAGAAATTTTGAGCACTGTAGGCACAGTCACCTTTAGGTTCTGTGGTGCCCTGAGCACAACCTCATATGCGGGATTCACAGCCCACACCTCTTTTACACCCACCCACATTAATTCATAATGCATTCATCAACTAGTCTCAAGCAGTTTCATCAAAGCAGATAAAAATATACTTATTTCATGTTGTTGTTGGAATGATGTTTGGATAAAAATTATTTATATTAAAACACAATGTCTGTAGGCATTGGAAAGATTATTTGTAGCATTTTTCTGGACACCTAAAGGTTCATGGCCCAGGCGTAGAGGGAAATCAGGGCCTGACTCTAACCGACTACATACACAGTATGCTCACATATGTTCTGTAGATGTTACAGCAAAAAAAAAAAAAAAAAAAAAAAAAAATCGGGTGTAATAAAATATTTTTGTATTACGAGAAAAAAATCCTTTATCAGATAAATTGCAACAGAATAGTTTGCTATTTGCGTCGAAAAAAGCGAAAATAACGATATCAATAATTCCGAATATGAGCAAAGGCATCAAAAGCACACTCAAAGGAGGAAAATTTTTGAAAAGTCAAGCAAGAGAAATTGTGAGAAAAGAATTCGAGATGCGAAAACAGAAAAGAGTTCGAATGATAACACATTTAGTGAGCGAGCAGCTGAGGCAACTGTCTTATCTGTAAGAATAATACACCGCATCGCAATGAGATACGATGATATGAATTGCACAATTTTTTTAAATGGTTGGCAACACAGTTAATCCCAACTTTACGCCGCCCCAATGGATGCAGTGGTCTAAGCGCTGGCTTTTGTCCATTCGTCCGAGATGGGTCTGGGTTTGAATCCCGGTGAGGCATGAATGGCGTTTGGCTTACAGCACTGGCTCTCTCCCTTCCATGGAACCAGTAACCATAAATCAGGGACAGACGACTGCATTAGCACATCCACTTGATCACGGTGGTCGTTAAAAAAAAAAAAAACCGTATGTAGAGAGATGGATTAATGTGTTGGGGAAAAAATAAGAATTACACAAGTACAGAATAGATATTTTCGTTACAAAATATCCCAATCGCCTTTCAAGACCAAAAGGACAGCACAAAACTTTGGGAAACGTCTTTAAGTTGGCACCCTCGTTGAAAGTGAGTGAAGTTCCCTTAAAGTAAATAAAAAGAATCATCACGTTGAAAAAACAAATTTAGCAATTATATGAAACGTACAGTTACGAAAACGAACTCACAACATTGAGAAATTAAAAAGAGAACCCTTAGCTTCACATCGCGCAGGAGAGAGGCTCACCTCCAAGCAGACGGTCAATTGTCGCGAATTAGTGTAGTGCTCATTGGTAATTTAACAAAGCGCAGAACAATTACCCGTAAGAAACACGGTGACATTACTATCCTTACATGCCAGTTGTCATCTCCATAGCCCCCCCCTCCCCCGTCCTCCCTTACGGAGGGAGTAGCACGAACCATGGAAAAACCACCTCACGACTGTTAGTAAGACAAAATCGGGGTATATATATTTAGAGGGATGTAAGGTCAGGTGATGCGTAACATCACAGCCTCTCCTTGACAAATGTCAACCCCGCCTTCTCGTGGTACATCCTGTTCCCACTAAAGGGGCTCTGACGACCGCCAATAGCGGTATAACTATACCATCGGGATTAGAGGAAATTCTATCCCACACTCACCAACCCGCTTGGCCAGCGTGGTGAGTTATGGCCAAACCCCTCCAAAATGATTCCACAACTTAAATCTTGGCCCTCAGTCTCCGGCAGCTGGAATGTACCTGGCCAAGGCAGCGGCCAGTGCGACATGAAGGCAGAGGGTGCTAAGAATCCCCGGAGGACCGGACTAGGCTGCCATCTGATGCTGACCTTGGCTACGTACAACGGACGCTCCCTATCTTCTGATTCAAGGCTTCTTGAATTGGAAGAGGAACTACAAAGGATCAAGTGGGACATCGTGGGGCTAAGTGAGGTAAGGAGAAAAGGAGAAGATCTCATCGAACTGAAAAGTGGACATCTCTTCTACTATCGTGGGACAGATACTGGCAGAACTAGTGGCATTGGATTTATAATAAACAAGAAACTGAAGGGTAAAGTTGTAGAAGTTGAAAGTTCCTCTGACAGAGCTGCACGACTTGTTATCCAACTCTCGAAAAGATACCAGGCTCAGATTATTCAAACTTATGCACCCACCACAAGTCATCCTGAAGAAGAAATTGAAGAATTTTATGAGGAAATTTGTCATCTAAATAATAAAGGTAAGCAGCACTTGAAAATAATTATGGGAGATTTCAATGCAAAAATAGGGCAACGGCAACAGAATGAAACTTCAGTAGGTAAATTCGGTCACGGCAACAGAAACCAGCGTGGAAATACTCTCGTTGAGTTTGCAGAGGCAGAAGGGTTTTTCATCTTGAACTCCTTCTTCAAGAAAAAGCCACACAGGAAATGGACATGGAGACATCCAAATGGGACGACAAGTGAAATTGATTTTATTATGTGTAACAAAAAATTCGTCATAGAAGACTGCAGTGTGCTAAACAAGTTCAACACAGGTAGTGACCATAGATTGGTGAGATGTAAGATGCACCTCAACACCAAACTTGAACGTGGCAAGCTCATAAGACAAACAAAATCTATTGTCATAACCAACCTTAAAAAACACCATAATACCTTCAAGTTGGAACTGAAGAACAGGTTCTCTGCTTTAGAAGGCCTAACATCGGAAGAAGTGGACATCTCTGAATTTAACAGAAAAGTAACCAAAGCTCTTATGGAAACAGCAACAAAATTAGCTGGGTCTAAGAACAAGTTGCATGTAAACAAATTATCAGGAAAAACGAAAATGTTGATGCAAAAAAGAAGAGAGATGAGGACAACTAAAGAAGATGTGACTTCCAAAGTGGAATATATAGAGCTATGCAAGACAGTAAGAAAAAGTATCACTGAAGACGTAAGAAAATTCAACTGTGAACTAGTGAGGAAAGCAATTGAAAACAACCAAAGCCTAAAGATAGCAAAGGGACATCTCAGTAAGGGAAGAAAACAGATTATGGCACTGAGAAAAGAAGATGGTTCTGTAACAAGAAATAGAGGCAGAAATTTTGACAAGAGTGAAAGATTTCTACTCCAAATTATATGAAAGGGATGATACATGCACTCCAGACATCATGAAAGATACCAGTACCAGAGTTCCTCCAGTCCTTCCAGCAGAAGTTGCACATGCAATCAAGAACATGAAGCGGGGAAAAGTTCCAGGAGAAGATGGAATTACTGTAGACATCATACAAGAAGCAAGTGGAGAAATCGAAACAGTACTCGCCCAAATTTTCACTCGATGCCTTAATGAAGGAAAGATTCCTGAGGATTGGAACACCGCTACAATGATCCTGCTACATAAGAAAGGTGACATTGAGGATCTCGGAAACTACAGACCTATCAGCCTCCTATCAGTATAGTTTATAAAATCTTCACTAAAGTTCTTTTACACCGCTTGAAGGTAACACTGGACATGGCTCAACCGAGAGAACAAGCTGGATTCAGGAGTGGCTACAGCACAATAGATCATATCCACGTACTGAGAGAACTAATTGAAAGAGCGAGGGAATATGAACTTCCATTGTGCATGGCTTTTATCGATTATGAAAAAGCCTTTGATTCGGTGAAACCATCAGCAGTTACAATGGCTCTGAAAACCTGCGGTATTGAAGATGCATACATTAATATTATTAATAACATCTATGAAAATGCAAGTGCAAAGATTCGGCTGTTTGAAAATACAACACACATAAAAATTGGAAAGGGAGTGAGACAAGGTGACACCATATCTCCGAAGCTCTTTAATGCCACATTGGAGGGTGTTTTTCAGTCGCTGAGCTGGGAAAACAAAGGGATAAAGATTAATGGAGATTATCTAACCCACCTTCGTTTTGCTGATGACAGTCATTTTTGCAACTACCCCATCAGAGCTGCAGAGTATGATCCAGGAACTTGCTGACAAGAGTAAAGAAGTGGGATTAAAAATGAACTTTCAGAAGACAAAAGTGATGTTCAATGCTTTTACAAGAAATGAAGATTTATCGATTGATGGAGAAAAGCTGGAGATAACAGACACGTACGTTTATCTTGGACAGCAGATATCAAGTGAGGGTCACATTGATGAAGAAATTAATCGGCGTACAAAACTTGCCTGGAGAGCTTTTGGAAGAAACAGCATAATTTTCAAGAGCAATATGCCATTATGTCTTAAAAGAAAAGTGTTTGATCAATGCATCCTTCCAGTGCTTACGTATGGTGCAGAGACGTGGTCCTTAACTAAAAGAGATATACAAAGACTGCAGACAACTCAAAAAAGCATGGAGAGGTGCATGCTTCGTGTAACCAGGAGAAATAAGAAGAGGAACTCGTGGATCCGAAAAATGACAAGAGTGGAAGACATCATGATCAGAGTTAAATCCCTGAAATGGCAATGGGCTGGACATACTGCCAGAAGGACAGATCATCGATGGACAGCCGAAATTTTAGATTGGATTCCAAGGGACAGGAAAAGACCCAGAAGAAGACCACATGGGAGATCGGTGGATGCAATTCGAAAGTATGCAGGGGTGACATGGAGGAGACTGGCACAAGACAGACCGTTGTGGAGGAAACTTGGGGAGACCTTCGTCCAGCAGTGGATTGATAATGGTTGACGATGATGATGATGATGATGATATATTTAGAGGTGGCAGATTTTAGTGGTAGTAAATGTTAAGTAATTTTTTAAAATCCCTCAAAAACCGAATGTAAAATTAAGGTAAAATTGGAAACTAACATTTACTAAGAAAACTGCCATATTCGAGATTTTGTTTCAGAATTCCTGTATTTCCCTGCCTCTTCGACTTGGGAACTGAAAGGAATACGAACAGGTGGGAGACGAACGAGGGGTTTACATTAGAGATGAGTTCGGGCTCGGTTTTCGAAGCCCGAATCCGTCCGAGCTCGACTCATCCCCATGAGGTCTGTGTACTGTGGGGCCCGAGCCCGACACATCCCCATGAGGTCTGTGTACTGTGGGGCTCGAGCCCGACATTTCCAAGTGCTGATCCTTTTCTCTCTTTCATCCGTTTTTTACATAAAACAGTAAGAAGCATGGAATATGATGCTCATTATTTATGCGTCTCATTAGGAAGGATATATCCTTGAAAGAAAATTTTTATCTTACAGTCTCACAGAAAATTTTGCAGTAGCTGATATTTTTTATCTAAGAAAAAGAAACTGTCTACCTTTTTTGTGCATAAAGAAGAGATGATCGCGCATGTTTTGGCATGACGCAAAAGTCTGCTAGATCCTGAACTTTTATATTTCAAAATGCATTCACATTTCTCACGCTGAACATAATCCAATTTGCGTTGGTCGGGCAATCAATAATTTGGAGAAAAAGGTTTCCACACGGAAGATTTTCCCACTTCATTTTAAACTGTTTTACAAGCACCAGTATTTAACTTTTTCGTATAACTTCAGGATACGGATCATTCATATTGTAATGAGCAAATGGATAAAAGACTAAACAATTTCCAGCATTCACTCTTCCCCTTGTGGTTTTCAAGAAGCACGTATTTGTTGGCATCGACGCCATTCTCAACCTCCTTAATATTAAATCCATCCATATTAACAAATAAGGAGTTAATTTCGACATGACATGTCATGAGAACGGGATGTTAGCACATCAATCGAAAACCTCTGAATGCTCAATGTAAAAGATACGATGTGAAAAGTAACTCTTAGTCATAAAGTGAACTTCGCACGGAGAAAGTGAATCAGATGAGAAGCAGGCAAATGGCGTTTGCCTGTACCTTGCCCTGGACAATTGCACTGTAAAAGAACGCAAAGGAAGTATCTTTTTACGATATGGTGTCGGTGTGTCTGACGTCGGTCAGTGGAAATCTTCGTTGCTTTAAGGAAGAGACGACAATATTTTTGCATGGCAAATCATTATTCACTCCGTGGGCACCAGTATCGACTACAGAATTTCACAACGCGCATTTTTCTTTAGAATATCTTTTCCTCTTTTCAAAAATAAAACGGGTATAAAACCGGGTCAGGAACACCTTGACCTGACCCGTTGGACCCGCGAGAAATTGTCGACCCGTTGACCCGTTTTTTTTTTTTTTTTTTTTTTGATTGGAGGTTTAACGACCGCCGTGAGCAACTCAATGGGCTATAAGCAGTCGCCCGTCCCTAATTTAGGGTCACTGGTTCCAGGGAAGGAGAGAGCCAGTGCCGTAAGACAAACACAACATCCATGCCTCACCGGGATTCGAACCCGGACCCCTTACGGACGAATGATCAGAGGCCAACGCCTTAGACCACTGCGCCACCGGGGCGGCTGACCCGTTTTCATCTCTGGTCACTGGAGCAGGGAAGCAAATAAATAAGTATTTAAACAAATTGAATGTAATGACATATGATCTCGACTGCGCATGATTTTATTAATCAGATTGAGGAAGAAAAGGGAAATAATGGTTAGTTAAAATAAACGGTATATACCTCCAGCAGGAGATGGATGTTACGGACAGCTTTCTCTACATTTCCCGCCAAATTTGTTCTTATCCCTACGTGGCTATACATGCCCGCGTGAAATCTTTCCTCGTTCTCCCCTGCCTTGTGTCCGTACAATAGCTTTCCTTCTTCTCCCCTCAAGATTACCAAGAAGACTCCCCGTTTACGACTCTTAACCGTTCCATTCCCATTCACGATCCGCCTCCAGGAAAATGCTCTTGACGTAAGAAATCGACTGTTAATTGCTTACTCCCACTGTCCCTGGCGGCTCTCTCTGAGGGAGAGTGATGTCCAACGACAGGGGGAAAGAAGATGTCCTTTTGTTCGTGGGAGGTCCCGGTCCGTGAAAGGCTTTCCGCGAAATGAATCCCTGCTAAGCTCCTTTTTACATCAAATAGAAGTCATCGCTCTTTCCACGTTTATAAGTGAGTCACGGAAAAATTCTCATCGGCCGCCACCGGGAATCGAACCCAGGGTTTTCCAGTTACACGCCGGACATGCTTCCACTGCACCACAGCGGCCTCGAAATTCTCCAGACTCACATACGACAAACTGCCAAACCACCTGGCAACGTGGCAAGAGCGATGGCTTCTATTTGATGTTCCTAATCCACGTCAACTGTGTATTTATTATTCATTCGCCTTCTAGTTATTTGTTCAGTTGCTGCTGTTCATCTTTGGTGAATCCCCAGCATTGTGCGGGGCTCCAAAGAAGCAATCTGCCAGGTGGTTTGGCAGTTTGTCGTATGTGAGTCTGGAGAATTTCTAGGCCGCTGTGGTGCAGTGGAAGCATGTCCGGCGCGTAACTGGAAGACCGTGGGTTTGATTGCCGGTGGCAGCCGATGAGAATTTTTCCGTGATTCACTTATAAACGTGGAAAGAGCGATGCCTTCAATTTGATGTTCCTAATCCACGTCAACTGTGTATTTATTAAGCTCATTTTAACTGATGGTGAATTTCTCTAACTGTCGTTCGCACACAAAAATTACCGAAGTTACAATTTAATCAAAGTTTAAATCATGCATGAGACTGACCAAGAAACAAAAAAGCTGAACTTTTAAACTGGATTAAATATCAGAACGTGCAATAAGAAAGTGTGAATATAATGTACTACGAGTTTTTTGCTTTGTTTTGTAGTTGTATTTGCTAGAACATCAGTTTAAGTTTCCTCTTGTATTACTTTCTTCTCAACCAGTTCCACAGCTATATTTGTCTTTTGTTGACTTTGCAGCTGCACAGCATTCATTGCACAATTTTATTTTCTGTTGATGTCATTCATTCTCTTCATTGTCACTTTCCTTTTTTTCTTATTCCCTCAGATGACAATTTTATCCATCATGTCCAAGAAACTTTCAGCCTGAAGACCATGAATGCACGATATCAAAGCTTTCACTATTTTAAATAACTTTGAGAACAAATTTTTCCTACTTTATCAAACTTAAATGCAAACATTTATGAAAGGGGGAGGGGAAGGGGGAGTAACGTTTAATAACACAGAACACTGAGAACATTGCAAGGGTAAAAATTATGATTACAAAAGATATCTTAGCTTCGTCCAATTTCCATTTTCGGAAACTTTTCCCCCCATTTTTAAGCTGATATGCAAATATTTACTGTCTAGCTTCCGTTTTTGAAAGTTTCGAAAGACGGAATTCCGTCCTCAAACGACCCCCCCCTCCCACCCCTCCCCAATCCCCTTCAAAGTTCTGTTCTGTTGTGCATTGATCTCAAGAATGCCCCAAATAATAACGGAAATGGCAAAATTTCTCAAATCCACAGAAGAATCTAATCCACAAACATTTCTCTTTATTTTCGCATCGATCTCGATGATGACCCAAATCACGACGAAAAAGTTGAATTCCGCGAATCTGCGGAAGAATCTCATGTATGTTAAATATTTCCATATAACAGAACACGTTCTTTTGTAACCGGGGCTTCCATATTTATCAGAAGCGAGATTCTGTAGCCATATTTGTGATACTGAATTGGAATCATTTCCTTTCAATTCCCGCCATTTGGACGAAAGGCAAATGAGTATTTCCTTTCCCACGCGACGCAGCAGATGGCAATTAGGGAATCTTGCGTTTTTCGGAGAAGAGACATCTTAGGGTGTAGCCGGAGGGAACGCGGTGGCAGGGGTCGACGAAGGAAGATAGTTTTAGCGGGGGTGCAGTATGCTTCGGGTCGAAAGGGACGGAGGAAGGAATAGTTTTTGAGTGGCCGGAAAGAGAGAGAAGGATTTTCGGCGGTGTAGAATACTGAGGGAGAACGGAAAGAATGAAAGCACGAAAAGGACAGAAGCTTGGTGACATTCCCCGTATGATCTGAATAAACGTTTTCCTCACTGCAAAATTTAGCTTCAGTCGATTCACTTTTCTACGGTTTGTATTGTTTTTATCTGCTCCAGTTGGAATAATTACGGATTAAACCACCGATACCGAACTTACGGCAAAGGAAGCACAAACGAATCCTCCACACAATGTGCTGTTATAGAATTCAGCTCCAAGCCCTGTAACATTTAAATGGCGCCCGAACAGGGACTCTCTCTAGATCTTCCATTCACCGGTACGGAACCCGAGCATCTTTATTAAGCAGCGTGGAACTCGAGCATCGCCGATGAAAAGCAGAGCGGTTCTTCGGTATTTGGTTCTTCAGTGCAGCAACGTGGAGTCTTCAAGTCACCGACGTGGGGCCTGAGAGTATTTTATTCCTCATCGTGGAGACCTGTTCCTGTTCAAATTTTCCTACAGATTGGGACATTTTGGATGGACCAGTGATAGTGCTACTAGACTTTGTGTGACAATCAAAACAGTGTGTGTCAAAAAAAAAAAAAAAAACATTCTGGATTACGAAGTCAAGCGACGTGCTGTAAGTAAAAAATATTTTCTTCCATTTTTAAAGTGCACCCACTCTTACAGTGATATGCCACACCACCCGCCGCTGGTAGTCAAAACATTTTTATGCATCATAATTGCTGAACGTTAAGATTCGTTAACACAAAGCTTTCCATGAAGAACATTTTTCATTGATTATTTACAGTGCGCACGATACTCGTAAGAGACAAGTATGATATAAAAATACATTTTTAGCCATGATATAACAAGTATTTTCAGCAATTATATAACAAGCATTTTTTTGGTATTTTCTGCAGCATCATGTATTGCATGAAACTCAATGCCGAGAATTCCACTTCGGAATGTTTTAACGCCACAGAGCCTTATAGCAGGGATGTACAGCCCCAATTAGATACTCAAGAAGGGAGCATGTTGCAACTAATGATGAAAAAACTTGAGGCTAGTGATAAAGCTATTAAAGCACTGACGGACGAAGTGATCGCGTTGAAAATGCAATTGCTGAAAGAGAAGCGCCGTGAAACAATGGGATACCGAGACCCTAATATTCAAAACAGGTATCAAATTAGGAAGAAATCTTGTTGGACCTGTGGTTCACATTTTCACCTGTGGCGGCATTGCAGGGAAAAGCCTCCCTCAAATTTCTTCGGCAGGCGTTATTACAGGCCTCAACCCAGGTCACCGCCTATATGACCGACCGCGGTGGCAGAGAAGCGAAAACTGCGCGCCGTCGGACACTGTTCAGAGTGCCCAAAGAGAGAACTGGAGAGTCGAAATCGGTCGGAAAGATAAATCACTGCTGAGGAATTCTGTGCATAATTCTGTGCACTTCAGAGATGAGCAGCCGCTCAAGCCTGAACATGTCGGCACCTGTTCCGTCATTAAAAAACTTAGCTCTCCGAAAGCAGATATTGGGCAGAGTAAGAAATTTGATAATTTGTCTGAAGGTCCATGTCGCATCATAAGCATGATGGATGACGTCAGTGAGAATTTGCAATTAGTTTGCAATCCGAGAAAGAAGACAATTGCTCATTTTGATCAGCTACACCGATGCCCTACCGGGACATCCATCAGACAGACGGAAATGACAACAAAAACTCAAACAGCACGGCGAGATTCATCCAACGAACAAGAAAGACATTTTCCTTACCGGCGTGGGAATATACCTGATGCAACCATGGAGACTTACATGGGAAAAGGTTATCAACCCCCCAAAACGTGGAACGAGATACAGCTGAACCATATCGTCATTGATATGGAACCAGCAGATCCGGGTTACAATCTTAGGGAACGCGATATCTTCGGCAAGGTGCGGCACACAAACAGGCAACGAGTGTGATTCTTCAGTGCTGTTGAAACTTTTCGACATGTTGTGTCATCGACTGCAAAGAACGTGCCTGCAATATGTTGCGTAATCATTCATATTTTGTGATGAACTATTCACACCAAACGCATTTTTTTCCTTTTGTATTTCAGTGATAAAAATAATTTTCAATTTGTGAAACGTGTACATATGAACATTTTGTGTTTACATGAACATTTCCCAAAAGACAATTTAAGTTTTTGTGCATCAAATTGATAATTTGCACTAAAGGGATTTTGTATATGCTGTCACGGACATTAATTTACGCTGCTCCTTTTAAGTGGTTAGATGGACAATGATGATCTATGATCTTATTAAACTTTAAGCGGAGTCATTCAAAAAACTGAAGAAATGCATTGATTTTTTGCAGTGTTATTTATCTCAACTTGTTTTATTGTATATAATATTAGCGTAAGTAATTTTAGTATGTAGAAAATTGCACTGTAGGTGTATATAAGATTTTACGAAAATTATTCAAGTGTTCAATCGGTAGAAAATTGCAGTGTAAGTGTATATAAGGTTTGAGAAAATTATTGAAGTGTTTAATAGGTAACTTATCAGCATTGTCAAAATTTAAATTTTTCTGCATTTCATGTTTCAACTAATAGAAAATTTATGCATATTTTGTCGTACATTTTTCGGAAATTTTCAGCGTAGATCAGCATTATAAACTTAAATGAGGGGTTAATACAAACTGGACAAGAATGGTTGTACAGAGGTAAATTTTGAGAATTAATTGCACCGTGAAGTTAAATTCTTGTAGAGATCAATAGTAAAATTGTAATGTAGGAATGAAGTGGAATGGAGATAGCGATGAAAGTATCAAGTGTAAAGTATTATTTGTGGTAGGTATCTGTACATGTATTTTTCAGGAGAAGTGTGATTAGCAACCATGTTTGTATATATGTAATATCAGAAAATGTTCTGGAACCCATCATGCTAGTTATATTTCAATGTGCTTGCTGGAAATCTTTCGTCAATTTTATCGTCAACTATGTTTTAAATTATTTTGCCATTAGGTCATCATCGTGAAGTGTATGGAAATATATTTATCAAAGAAATCAAGGAGAATAACTGAATGTAAACCTTAGCATGCAGGTACCTCTTCAAAATCATGTAAAATTGCCCGCCCAATATTGTATTGTCACAAGCTTGTCCTGATTCGAATCAATCGCGTTGGTTAATGTAGGCAAAAAAAATTAGGCTGTCTAACGCCACCCTCATTTTTATTTTGGCGGGGGAGATTTTGTAACCGGGGCTTCCATATTTATCAGAAGCGAGATTCTGTAGCCATATTTGTGATACTGAATTGGAATCATTTCCTTTCAATTCCCGCCATTTGGACGAAAGGCAAATGAGTATTTCCTTTCCCACGCGACGCAGCAGATGGCAATTAGGGAATCTTGCGTTTTTCGGAGAAGAGACATCTTAGGGTGTAGCCGGAGGGAACGCGGTGGCAGGGGTCGACGAAGGAAGATAGTTTTAGCGGGGGTGCAGTATGCTTCGGGTCGAAAGGGACGGAGGAAGGAATAGTTTTTGAGTGGCCGGAAAGAGAGAGAAGGATTTTCGGCGGTGTAGAATACTGAGGGAGAACAGAAAGAATGAAAGCACGAAAAGGACAGAAGCTTGGTGACATTCCCCGTATGATCTGAATAAACGTTTTCCTCACTGCAAAATTTAGCTTCAGTCGATTCACTTTTCTACGGTTTGTATTGTTTTTATCTGCTCCAGTTGGAATAATTACGGATTAAACCACCGATACCGAACTTATGGCAAAGGAAGCACAAACGAATCCTCCACACAGGGTGCTGTTATAGAATTCAGCTCCAAGCCCTGTAACACTTTGGATTAAAATTTCAGATTACTCAACTCATAAATGACGTTGAAAAGCAGTGGAATTGATTGATTGACTCTTAGATGGAAGGGTTTTAAAAAACAACAACCTGCGGACTTGCATGGAGCAAAAGATATATATGTAAATAAAAGTCTAGAACGTGTTTAAAACGCGTTTTATATTGAACGTACGCTTATAAAGCATTTAAAACTTTTCTCTGTCTCAATGAATTACCAAAAGATATTTTAGTCCTAGAAATAGTAGCGTTCAAACTTCAAAGAATTTTTACGAGTAAAATTTTCAAGCAGCGGAGCCAATTATTGGATAGTCAGGTTTAAGATCGGACTTGAAAGAAGTACCGCCTCTGTCTCATTGTCAGAACGAAAATTAAAGGGAAAAATGGGGGAAAAGCTAAACTACGAGATTTACACAATGTAGATTGTTCAAAATAAAATGAAAAAGGAAGACCGAAACTCTCGTTGAACATGAATATTTTTAAAAACCATAAGTTCATATCTAAATTTTATTTCCAAGTATTTAGGGAGAAAACATGGGAAATCAGCGAGATTGTAAGAAAGAAGTATAAGAAAATAAATAAAAAATAAATACAGGCGTAAAAGATGACGATTCTGTACTTTTACTTATTTATTTGATTTCTTAATAATTGCTACCAATAAGTCAAAGATGATTATTATCTTTATGATATAGTTGTATTGGACGTTCTTTTAACGTGCTTCAGTTATGAATATGCATCCAATTGCATAATTTACACCTTTTCCAAAAAAATCGCTACAATCTTTGTAAACACACCGAATTTGGAATTTTGATGCGAATTCAGAACACTAATAATAAACTAAAAGCAAAAGCAAGCTAATCACAGCAAAATATGCGGTATCTATTCACAATAAATTTCAGTAATGAACGATCGAGTCCCTTATAACTTAAGAATTTTCAACGTTTTTCCAAAGCAGACGGGGCCAAGAAGGCAGCCAAAGCTTCGTATAGGTAGTCAAGCACACGGAAGGATATCACAAGTTAGTAAAATCATGCAATGCATTGATTATGATACGCTTTCCAATAATACCACAAATCATTACTCAAGTTATGAGGATAATGGCTGTGGAATAAATCTCGCTCCTTTGCCCTGACCTTTGACCCCATTTCGATGATATTCAACAGAACCGGTTCAGTATACCTCCGGAACAACATCATAAAGTTTTGTCGCAATAGAAGCATTTTTAGTCAAGTTATGAGGATAACGGCTGTTCCCTGACCTTTGACTCCATTTCGATGATATACAACAGGACCAGTTCAGTATGCCTGCGGAACAACATGATAAAGTTTTGTCGCAATCGAAGCATTTTTACGCAAGTTATGACGCATAAGGGCAATAGAATGGACCCCACTCATATATCCTGACCTTTGACCCCATTTTCCACATTTTCAATAGGGTTCGTCCCCAGGTGGTTCCCCACCACATACTAAAATTTCATCGAAATTGAACCATTTTTACGTCAGTTATCGTGCGGACGGACAGACAGACAGACGGACAAAGCTGGAGCATATACGCTTCTTCAACCTACGGTTGGAAAGCGTAAATAACAGATCGGTTTCAGAAACCTGCGTTCAAGGCGATTCCTCTAATTTCCTACCTCCATGACCTAAAGCCCGAAAAATTTGCTCTAGTATGAAATTGAATACGATGGGGCAGTCACTCAAGATGTAAAAGCCACGCCCAAGGAGTGATTGTTTGCGCCTTTCGCCATCTATCGCAGGTAATGAACCTAACACTCATGACTTTTGTATGATTTTTTTAATACTAAAACTACAGTAATAATTCTGTACGATTTCATATTTTCAATAAATAAATAAATACAACACACACACACAAACTTAACTTTGAAGCATTATGGAGTAAATCCGAGTACGATTTCGTTTTATATCCAATAACTCTGATTACACATTCTTTACTGAAGAATCATCGCTCTTTTCAAAGCAGTTTGTCTACTAGCTAATTTGCATCACAGTCGAGTAAAATATTCACTAATTATTGCTGGTTTCAAATTCCTTGAATTCACAGAAAAAAAAAAAGACCCTGAACTTCATTTAGTGAATTTTTGGTTGCTTCATCTATTTCCAAAATCAAACAAAGAAACAAACAAATAATTAAAAAAAAAAACAAAAAAAAAAAAAAAACCAGTGGCGACGTCAGTAGCTCAGAACACTTTTTACTAGATATCAAAACTTCACCTTGGTGTATTGGTGAGGTTCATGTTCTGGTCAGAAAAACCTACCTTGCTCGGAAGTGTGCAAATGCATTAAATTACGTGAACGTTTCGGAACATATGAAAATCGAAGGGAAATTTTTTCTGTAAGAATTAAAAATAAATTTAAACTTAAAAATCGTCCACTAGTTCTGAGTCGGATCCTTTCATTCGTTGGAGTTACCGGTTTAGTGGAGATTTTTCCGTTCAAATTTCTTTTTAATTCTTAGGGGAAATTTTCCCTCGGCTTTCATATAAGTTTGTTTCGACTTATATGAAAGCATTTGTAAACTTCTAAATAAGATAAGATTTTCAGATCAGAACATTAACCTTATCCAGACACCATGGTGAAATTCTGATGCCTAGTAAAAAGTAATTCTCACTTTCAGGGAATCGGCTTTTTCGCTGAATCGATTCTTTTTAGAAAAAATCGTTCGCCAATGACTCAGTTTGCTGATTCGTACTTTTCGAACGAATAGTTCGAGAACAACACATCTCTAGTGACAAATTGTTCAAGATTAGGGCTATATTAGATCTTTCTGACCCTCGTACTCGAAGTAAGAAGCCCCTGCAGCGCAGTGGAAAGCGCGTTGGACTTCTGATCCAAAGGTCCCGTGTTCGAATCCCGGCAGCGGTTATTTCTTTTTTCTTGATGTTAGAAGTTCAGTGACTCGGCATACATATTTTCTTTGTACTATGGGCGCCGGCTGAAAAATATTGGGAATTCGAAATTTTTTTGCCTTTTGTTTAGTGTTGGACGCCGAGTGTTTTAAAATTGGTCCAAATGTGTTATGAATGAAATTTATTAGAAACAAAATACCCATACATTTTTCAAAGAGTTAAATTTATACTTAATTTTATTTAGTCAGGTTGTTATACCGAAAAAGAAAGGTAACCCAGCTCTATTAAAAATATAAAATAAAATAAGTGAAATACTTAAAAAAACAAAATTAGTCAATTTCTGAAAAGAATAGAACTTTATTTCCTAGACATTAATTTCATTTATTTTGGTTTAAGAGTAGCAACATTCTTAATATTCTACGTCTAGATTGGACTCAGTTTTCATCATCTGAATATTAATAGCCTATAATTCGATTCACCCTAAGATGACACTGCAGTTTAAGGTACACGAACCTACGCACTCACTGAACCTCCGGAAGTTTTGTTCATTCGCGTCACTCCCCACTGTGTCCTGCTGTTTGCAGCTGGCAATCACTTCCCCCATCAACTCATTGGCACCGTCACTTACACCAGAGCTCTCTCCGGTTTAATTGTTGCTGATGAAGGCATTTTTATGAGGGCCTTCACATAACACCAGCTTGTTTTCGGCTGTAAATAATGAGTACGGAGCGATTGTTACCACCCCGTTGCAGTATTCAAGGCGGTGGATTGGTGGATTCCTTCTCCTGCCCAGGACGGATTAGTGGTGGTAGAGCCTTGTCTCCCAAACACGGCATATCTGCGCATGCTTGCGTTGGTTTAGTTTTAAAATTTAATTTCAGAAAATAGATCATATTTATGTCTAAAATAACTATAAGTACTTATGAGTAAACATCTAGGGCAATATAAATTATGATTGGGGCAATAAATGCTTTGGTTTTTACGGAAAATGTTGGGAACTACTTTTAGTTGCGGATGTAGGCTTCACGTACCTTTCTCTTCAGTGTCATCTTGGGGTGATTCGAAGTATAGTATCAAACCTTTAAATGTATAAGTGGCATTCTCTGTCGAATGAAACAGGAGTTTGGACTTTGATTGCTCAGGTTTCAATGGTTTTTGGTTTATAATTTGTATCTATGAATTATACCGAAATTCCACATTTTTTTATTTTTTGGGCCAGAGGTTTGTTATTTCTGATTTTCAAAAACAGCAAAAATAATGCCAAATTTTGCACGAACGCCATTCACAATAAATAAATAAATAATAAGCCTGCAAGCAGTTATGCTAACGGCTCATCTATAGCTCATTTTAAAGTTCTTTATACCAGCTATAATTTGATATACAACACAACCCGATTTTGAAAGGGAAAAAAATGTGACCTCATTTTCAAAATTTTTGTTTTTGAAAACCTCAACTGAAATATTATAGAGACAGGAGAAGACCACGTGTGGAATTGGTGGATTGAATTTGGAAGCATTTTCTGAGTAACATGAAGGAGACTGGCTCAGGAGTCTCCTTCATATGTATATAGGTTTATACAGTTATTTGCAAGGGCGTAAGTAGTATACCATTTTCGAATGGAAAAAAGTTCTTACGAGGGTGTACTGAAATGCTTTCACAGAACACAGATAAATCATAAAAACAATGAGTGTGTGTGTGTGTGTGTGTGTGTATTTACTGAATGTTGATAACTTATGGAATGATTAGAGAAACGGAAAAAAAAAGAGAAAACAGCGCAATCCAAGTTGCGAAAATCATAAAAGCCCAAAACGATTTTGAAAATCCTTCGAGCTATGTGTAAAAAAATTAGTTTTTAGAAAAAAAACAAAAACGAACAAAAGAAAAAAACAGGTTCCTCTAAAATTTGAACACCTACCGCTGGATTCTAAGTCCTGAACATTACCCATTACATCGTAAAGTCGCTTCCCATGATAAGAAACTCACTCGAGCCGCCTGGACGAAAGCCAGGAATACTAATCACTACACCAGGCGAGAACGCCGGAGAATCGTTCTCTGCTGAAGTTATAAATCTACAGCGGCTTGTGAGCCGGTCTCCGACGATTCGTCCGAAGACGATTAGTTCAATGCCGTTTAGTCCAATGGTACGATCAGCCATTGCCGACTCGTCCAATGGTACGATCAGCCATTGCCGACTCGTCCAATGGTACGATCAGCCATTGCCGACTCGTCCAATCGTACGACTTGCTTATTTGCGATTCGTCTAATAATATCAACCGCCCAAAAGCCGTTTTATCTATTTTTAAAATGCAAATAATAAGCTAAGTCACTCTTCCCATAAATATATAATTTCTATTCCCTCAATTTATTTGTCAACCACACTTTACGGTTTACTGTACATAAATTAATTCAAAATTCAATCAATATTCGAGGTCTAAAGTCTGACACCTTGTAACTGATTTAATAATTGCACAATTCAAATTATTAATGCTTGAAAAATATTTAAAAGTTTGCAGAATATTAAAAGTAACTGTTTTTTTTTTATTGGTGATTTAACGACCGCAGTGAGCAACTCAATGGGTTATAAGCACTCAGTCGCCCGTCCCTAATTTAGGGCCACTGATTCCAGCGAAGGGAGAGAGCCAGTGCCGTAAGACAAACACAACATCCATGTCTCACCGGGATTCGAATCCGGACCCCTTTCTAAACGTAACTTGCAAAAAACGTTTACCAAATGCGAAGCATGTAAAAACAGCAAAATTTTCTTCCACTTGAGGTATATACTCTTACAGTTAGTGTTTTAAAATACTAAAACTGTCTCAAGAGTGTAGGAGTATCTCAAGTTACGATAAGCGCATTTAAAACTAGCATTTTGAGGGCCGTCCGCCAACGAAACGTCCAACGAGGGCAATTGGTCCAATGCCGATTAGTTTAATGGTACGACATGTCCAATACCGATTCGTCTAAGGGTATCATTCGACCAACAGCTATTTTATCTATTTTTAAAATAACAATAATAAGCCAAGTTACCCTCCTGGTTATAGTGTTTCCATAAATGATTTCGATCCCCAGAACTTATGTTTCAAACATATTTAACGGTTTACTGTGCATAAACTAATTAGAAAATATTAAAGGTTTGAAGACTAACGCATTGTAATTAATTTATTAATCAAAGAGTTCAAATTATCAGTTCTTGAAAAGTATTATCAAGTTTGCAAATTATTAAAAAAGTTATTAGCAAAAAATGTCGAGCAATTTATATAAAAACAGCGAGAATTTTTCCACTTGAGACACTTTTAGGGCTTTCTGTTGTTTGAAGGTTATTTAATAAGAAAAAAAAAAAGTTTCGCTGGCATTAGGAGTTTTGCCCGTTCCCTCTAACAGTCGCTAATCTCATCTACTGTTCGATAACTTCATCTTGCGGGCAAGGCTTATTTCGACTGATTATTCTATTTTCTCGAATGCAAGTGTTTCACCAAATTCAGTTCTAAAATGGTGTAGGCTATATCTCATGTATGGAGTGCTATATTTTCATTTTCGGTGTATATAGTGGTTTAACGTCACTTTATTAAACAAAACAAGGGAAAAGAAAATCAGGGTACAACTTGCCTATATAAAAAGGTGATGATGGAGTATGTACAATGAATGAATGAATTACCGTGGCGCACCCAGGAATTTCTGTAAAGGAGGCTACACACACACGCACACGCACGCACGTGTGTGTCATTAAACTGGGAATACCAAGGGATTATACTCTTCAGAACTGCAGAGTATAATCTAGAAACTTGCTAACAAGAGTAAAGAAGTGGGATTAAAAATGAATTTTCTGAAGACAAATCTGATGTACACAGGGCTCGTACAATTTTGGGGGGAAAAAATTCAAGGACTTTCCAGGCCTTTTCCAGGACATATACAAAAAAAAATTCCAGGATGATTATTATGCTTTACAGTATAATGGTGAAATTATTTTTAAAAGTAATTTCAGTTTTAAGTAATAAAAATGATGAAAGATGTAAATGGATGAGTGTGCTTTTTTACTCATTACATTTCTTTTTAATTGGAGAATTACTCAATAATACTAAATTGAATCATGGCGCAATTACCACAAGGCCTATCAGAAAATCCATTTCCTCAATCTGAAAATGTTTAATTCAATCAGTCATTTTAGCTGCATCACTATTCTGCACCATCTTCTATGTAATCAGTCTATTATTGATAACAATTGAAATTATTAGAAAATAAAGCAAGGGCAGATCCAGAATTTAAGAATGGGGTGGATCGCGAACATCGGCGACAGAAAATCTGCCATATCACTAAGGGATGCAACATACAGGTATCCTGTTAAAATGTACTGTAATTGGGAAAAAAAAAAAAAAAAAAAAAAAAAAGGATGTGAAATGTTTTTTTCAGAAATTAAGATCATTATCAAGTCATGGTGTTTCAAAAATCCGTTTTCATTTATAATGTTTAAAAACATATTTTTGCTTTTTCACCTGTAGTGTATAATGGTAAAAAAAACTATTGATTTTTTTTATGGAATCAGATGTCCGTATGTCTGATTGTCTTCGTCTGAGTCAACAGATTAGCTACTGTGTACAAGTAGACCTATTTTTTTAGCACAAAAACACGTATTTTTGTATATATCGACAGTATAAGTCATTCCTTATTCCCCCAGAACTGAATTCAGCAGATGCAAAATGAAGAACATCTAGACCCACCCAACACCATGTTTCCGATTGTCTGCTATCGATATTCAAGAAATGTAAATATGGATTAACTGTTAATGTAGCAACTACGAATTTCATTTATTATCAAGAAAAAAAAAAAAGAGCCTTGAGAGCTGTAAAGCTGAAACGGACATTTCTTTTCTTCCCTCTCCCCCTTCCTTGCACAAAAACATTCCGATTAAGAATCACGGGTAATATGACGTTTCCCGAGTGATATAGTGCTGACACGAAAAACACAGCGCGCGGTGTATGCACGATACGAATGTTTCTGAGGTATTCTGGCTGGCCCTTAAAAAAATCTTTGGTGACGAGTGATTTTGTTCGTATTCTGAAACATTTACAGGAACGGTAGAGACGTGTGTCGGGCAGAATTAAAACCTATCTTTCTGGCATATAATTGAATAAATTTAAATTAGTTACGTCCAGGAAAAAACTGTTTTATGATCCGAATCATGACCTCAAAGCAATGTTCTGACGAAAGGCGACTGCTCCGTCGGAATAAATATTCCACAATATGGTCTGCCAAATGAAGTTTGTGAGTTCCATCACTAAGTTTACGTTTGAGAGTTCGCCAGTTGCTCACAGCACTTTAGTTATGAGCCCCAGAGTCAGGGACGGAGGAAAGTGAAGTTCGTTGGCCGGGCCCGAAAATTCAAATCGGTGCACCCTCTTACCTAAATTACTAAAATTTCATCGAAATCGAACCATTTTTACTCACGTTATGACGCATAAGGGCAATGGAATGGATTCCGCTCATATGTCTTGACCTTTGACCCCATTTCGTCCATTTTTAACAGGGTTTGTCCTCAGGTGGTCCCCTACCACATACTAAAATTTCATCAAAATCGAACCATTTTTACGCGAGTTATCGTGCGGACAGACGGACAAAACTGGAGCATATACGCTTCTTCAACCTACGGTTGAAAAGCGTAAAAAAAAACACAGATCTAGATGATGAATAATCAAAACGGAAAATAATTTTATCAGAAAGAATTTTGAACGGCAGAAAATAAAAAAATCAAATGTAATCCAATTTCTGACTGTACGGACCTAATTAGAAACGAAGGAAACGGGGGATGGGGAAAATAATGTTCCGCCCCAGCCAGCAAATGAGTCCCCTGTTTCGACGCCAGTGTTCCATACTTAAGTGTAAACAAGGTGGCCTCGATATGTAAACAAATACTTCGACCTTCCTTATTAGCAAGGAATCCCCCAGAAGCTCAGTCATCAGGTTTCATGAACCTGAAAAGTCTGTTTATGTAAACATTTCTCGGAATAGAAAAAGGGAGACGTGTTTTAGTCGCTGAAGCCAACGACGTGAAAATGGAATTAGATTTCAACCTTTTGAAGAAGTAAAACGACTCATTTCCGGCTCTTCTCATCTTACAGCCCCCGGCCTGTCGATTTCACCTGTAAGTAATCAACGTATCCGGTGGCGGATGTACTTCCAATATACACTGCTCAACAAAATTAGGGGAGCACCCTTTTTAAACGATTTTATTCAAAGCAGTTGGGTAAAATGTTATTGAACTGTCAAAAGATTCCCTCCGAATAACGAAAAACTGCTGTAGAGAGCAGTTCGACATGCAAATCAGCAACAATGACTTCAAAAGTGACGTCGATGCGACAATCACATAAAACGGGTGGTTCTTTCGGAGCCTGTATTCTTGTACTGCTGGTCGCGAGAGAAGCAGTTTGTTGCGTTATCTTATGTTAGCATGCCGAATCAACACGATTTGCCAGAAAACACCGCGGGGCGAGCCATAGGAAGGTTGGAAGCCGGTCAAAGTCAACGGATAGTAGCGTCCGCCATTGGAGTGGGCCGAAGTGTAATTGCACGTTTGTGAAGTAAGTTCCAAGAGACGGGAAGTGTTCGAAGACGTCCTGGTCAAGGTCGTCCACGAGTTACCACCTCAAATGATGACTATTATTTGTCATTAACAGTCCTTCGGAACAGGGGTCAAAATTCCACCCAGTTGCAAAGACAACTTTTAATGGCAACCGAAAGAAGCGTATCAACACAAAAAACTCGTAGACGATTTCACGCACGTGGATTGTATGCACGTAGGCGTTGTTTGTGTCCCACTGACCTTCCGACATCGTATGGCTCGAAGAAACTGGGCTGAAGAACACTGTGATTGGGGACCTGCAGAGTGGAGCCAAGTTCTCTTCTCCGACGAGTCCAGATTCAGCCTAGAGCCAGATAATCGACGACTTCTGATCTGGAGAGAACGTGGCACCCGATACAATTCGGCGCATGTCCAAGAAAGATCGCGTTTTGGTGGAGGCGGTGTGCTTGTTTGGGCAGGGATAAGCGTAGGTGGGCGTACTGACCTGTACGTCATTCGGAATGGGTCCCTGACTGCTCAAAGGTACAGGGACGAAATTCTTAGACCCTTGGCCGTGCTTTATATTGCTGCCATCGGCGATTCAGCCCTTTTTATGGATGACAACGCCCGACCTCATCGAGCATGCCTTGTGAATCAGATGCTTGAACAGGAAACAATAGAGCGTATGGAGTGGCCTGCATGCTCCCCGGATTTGAATCCGATCGAGCATGCTTGGGACACATTAGGCAGACGTATTGTTGCAAGACCACAACCTCCGTTGACTCGCCTTCAGTTGACAAATGCCCTTCTTGAAGAGTGGGGAAGAACCCCCCAAAACCTCCTCGATCACCTGATCAATTCAGTGTCCCACAGGTGTGAAGCCGTCTTGCACGTTCGAGGTGACAACACACCTTATTAGACAGATGACAAAGTTCGTCAATGCTTATTTTTTCTTCTCCAAAAGATATGGGAAATAATTATTTTTTTTATGGCACCAAGTGTGTTTCCTGTATAAATGATCTTTGTTACGTTGTGTGGAGACAGGGGTGACCCCATAGGGGCACCAAACAGGTGGTGCCCCTGTATGGGGTCACCACTGTTTCCAATTCTAGCAGAGATCTTATTCCAAGATCTTGAAAATAAAGTACTACAGGAATCTCGTCACCGTCCACGCCTCTACCTACGTTATGTTGACGATGTGTTATTATTCTGGGACCATGGTCTGGATGAGCTACAGGTTTTCTCGGAACATATGTCTTCTATATATCCTTCAATAAAATTTACCATCGAACTTGAAAATAATGGTACTTTACCGTTCCTAGATTTTCTCTTAGAACGTGACTGAGACTCCTGCTCTTTACACTATTCAGTGTATAGGAAACCTACTTCCGCACCCACTATGATACCCGCATCGTCTGCACACCCGAATAATTATAAATTATCATCAATTAACTTCATGCTAAGAAGAGCGTTCACTCATTCCTGTGATGACTTCAGGCGGCGTTGCGAAATTAATAAGGTTTTCGACATTGCTGTGCCCATGGTTTCAAAAAATCTACTGTTAAAGCTGAACTCGGGAAAATCTGTCGTCAACGTCTAACTACCCTTCAGGCCGAACACCCCTGTCGCAATTATGTGGGCTCAATGGATTCTTTCCCAACTGTCTCCTCAATCCTTAAAAATATTTGTAAACCATTCAATCTTGACTTTGGGACACGCACCACCAATATTTTTACTTTGATCAAGAAAGATCT
This sequence comes from Macrothele yani, assembly GCA_039090855.1. NCBI lineage: Eukaryota > Metazoa > Arthropoda > Arachnida > Araneae > Macrothelidae > Macrothele > Macrothele yani. The sequence goes on from CM077018.1 coordinate 69,965,741, forward strand.
TGACCTGGTTCCAGAGGTTAACAAATTTGGTGTATACACTATACCACTTGATAGTCTGAATCAAATTCCCCCTTGCAGCCAATACATCGGATCAACCAAAAGGTCATTGGGAATTAGGCTCAACGAACATAAATATGCTGTTAAGAATGGCCTATCAGATACTGCCCTTGCAAGACTAGTGAACGAAGGACAACATTATCCTAATTAGAAAGAGGCAAAAATCATTACACCACTTACTATATCTCCTCCTTATTATTCACCGAAAGTTTGATAATTTCTGAACATGGAACTTCATGTAGTAATGACAATACTCCAGTCTACATACCAAAACCTTGGACACAACTATTAAAACATTCCCCTCCAGTTGTGGAGAATGAAAATATTTAATATATATAATAAAAAAAATCGTTGTTATTAGACTTAAGTAAGCATATTATTCGTTTATTGTAGGTAAGTTGCGTAAAATTGCCTCCTTATTGTTTGTATTTGCCTTACTTCATTCATTTATTATTTTTTTTACGTCTTACTTGTCTTGTATGTTAATTTTTGATAATTTGACCATTTGATTGTATGTATTCATATATCGATTTAAAATAATCATATCTGGATTGTCGATATGATCACCTGTTCTGTACGTCACGCCTGTAGTTTACTTATATGTCTCCCCACCCAAAAATGTTCCTTCAGTACTACCATCTGATGATGGTCTTTAGAAAGACCGAAAGTTCTTATGGTTTTATTTTTAATCTTTTAACTTATACATTAAATAAGTTCTTCACTTCATCGGAAGCCTGCGTAGTGTTTTAATTATCGTGGTTTTAAGATTGCTACCTTAAGTTTTTATGCTATGATTGATCTTTGTTACATCAGTAAAACATGATTATTTTTTTTTTTTTTTTGATTAGAGGTTTAACGACCACCGTGAGCAACTCAATGGGCTATAAGCAGTCGCCCGTCCCTAATTTAGGGTCACTGGTTCCAGGGAAGGGAGAGAGCCTGTGCCGTAAGACAAACACAACATCCATGCCTGACCGGGATTCGAACCCAGACCCCTTCGGACGAATGATCAGAGGCCAACGCCTTAGACCACTGCGCCACCGAGGCGGCCATGATTTTTCACCAGTTCAATCCTTTATTTTCTTGTCCCTTTCATAAATATGTTTTTATATTGTGCTGCATATTTACCAGCAGTTGTCTGTTCTCGCTAAATCACGTGCTCCACTAATTTTGTTGAGCAGTTATAACGAAGTAAATTTCTCCGTCATTTTTGGTCTACGCCGGGATTCGAACCCGAGTCCGCTTATTCCGGAACAAGTCGCTCTACCAACTGAGCTACGCAGACGTTTACTCTGATTGCTATCTGCCTTTATGTCGTCTGCGTCCTGCTGGCAGGTACGTCACACAGTGTACGTCGTACTATGTATGTGAGACACACGAACAACAAAAAAAAAGGCTGAACTTATTAACCCGGTGAAAAACGAGAACGTGAGACGAGAAAGGGTGAATACAACGGGGCATACGCAAGATTAAATCGTTAGCTGTAATTTATTTACGTAAATATTAAACTGGGGCACACCACTGTATTCAAAATACAAAATTACTGAATTCAAAACAGAATAAAATGGTTTTAAAAACATAGCTTCAAACATAGTTGTTTTTTTTTCTTGTTTTGGTTTTACACTCGCAAGAACATTAGCTTTCTCTTGCGAGCAAGCCTTACTTTCTTCTCGGCAAGTTCCACAGCCATATTTGCCTTACATTGACTGTGCAGCTGCACAGCATCCATTGCTTAGATTTTCTTTCTGCTGATATCTTTCTCTTCCAATTTCTTTATCGCTTTTTTATTCTCTCAGATGACAATAATTTCATACATCCAGAGCCGGCTGCATAATTTGCGGGGCCCAGTGCAAAACGAAAACGTAGGGCCCTCTTCCCAGCGAGTTCTACATCTACTAAACGGGCTTTTGGACGTTGGAAAGAAACCACATTTTTTCATTACTCATGAAGCTTAAGGTGGTCCCACTTAAAATCTCTGCCTTCAATGGTAAAATTTCTTTACATATTTTCTTCGAAATTAACGTTTCCTAAGAATGAAAATTTGCACATCGATAAAACTAACTTTAAGTTATAGCATGGGATACTTAATACTTGCTGAAACATAACCATAATTATATTAAAAATCAATCATTTTTCTTTGAGCAATTTACAGACCTGTTGATAAATGGCGCGACCTGTACATTTATGATGTCAGTAGGCAAACAAATGTTGGATTGCTTCGTTATGTTTTAGCAAGTATTAAGTATCCCATGCTACAAATTAAAGTTAGTTTTATCGATGTGCAAATTTTCATCATTGGGAATGCATTAATTGCGAAGAAAATATGTAAAAAAGTTTTACCATTGAAAGCATAAGACAGAGATTTCAGGTGGAACCACCTTAATAAAGCATGGTGGTACTAAGGAATATTATTATTTATTCATATTCCCAGATTTCTCGATATCCAGCCGAGCGCGTTAACCTTACCGACGTGCAAGGTTAACGCGCTCGGCTGGATATCGAGAGGGCTGGAGTTCGGTTCCCCAGCAGTGGCAGAATAACAATTTTTCGGTTGCTGTGTGTTGCTAAAACGTGGAAAGAGCGATGTCTTTGTTTATTCATCTGTTATTATCACTCATTCAAAAATAAAAAGAGACATTTTAAAATTACGCTATATTAATTTACATTGCCAGATCAAATTGAATTTGATTGAATTGAAGCGACAAAATATAATTCCCGCACCTCGTCGAAATGCGTGCTGATGGCAAAAATTAATGTCCTTTATCCAAAATCAAAAAAAAAAAAAAAAAAAAAGCTATCGTTTAAACAAATCAGGTAGAATTATAGGAAATGTCATTTTCAATTATTCATGGTTGAAATATTGAGGTTCTAAAGACGTACAATACTAAATGAGTAATGCAATTTTCAGAAAACTCTTACCTTATCACTCTGTCTTTTTACTTCTAGGAAGAAAGATTCTTTTTGGCCGCCCCGGTGGCGCAGTGGTCTAAGGCGTTGGCCTCTGATCATTCTTCCAAAGGGGTCCGGGTTCGTATCCCGGTGAGGCATGGACGTTGTGTTTGTCTTACAGCACTGGCTGTCTCCCTTCCCTGGAACCAGTGACCCTAAATTAGGGACGGGCGACTGCTTATAGCCCATTGAGTTGCTCACGGTGGTCGTTAAACCTCCAATCAAAAAAAAAAAAAAAGATTCTTTTGCTGGCCACGTTCTACAGTTCATTGCAATATGTTTTAGTGGGTGATGGGAGCTTTCGGCTTTGTAGTTCAAATGAGGCGAGTGTGATAGCCGTCTAGTGCAGTGTTACCTAAACACCACCGGTCCGTCACGAGGTTTCCGCAACAGAGGAAAACTTGAGAAATGATAGAGATTTCCGAATTTGACCAAAAACAGGTCTGCAAAAACGTCCTTGTACATAAAAGCAACTTCGTGCCGGTCGGTCCGTGAAGCAATTTTTGAAATTTTACTGGTCCGCGGCTCGCTTGTACGAGTCTCTGGGAGGCAGTGATCTAGTGTCCTGATAATCCCGAATCGGCGTTATGTTGCAATTTATCAATTCACCGTCACTGGTCGTCGTCAGGTACAATCGATTTGTCAGTTATAGTGTTATAATTAAAATTTCAGCCAGTTTCATAAAAAATTCGTAAAGATAAGTTTTTCACTTTTTTTATTGATACCATCTGCCAGAGATTCGCCGCCCACGCACGCGAAAAGCTGACCGCGCGTGATCGCGGCAGAATGCAGACGTAGCTGTGACGTCAGCGTTCCAGAGAGATCTGGGTGATTATACATAGTGTTTCAAAAACTAATGTACAGTATAATCATATATAAGGGTGTTTCAAAACTAATGGAACGAACTTTAAGGGGTGATAGAACACACCGAAACAAGCACTTTTATTCATAGAATGCATGGTCGCAAGTTACGCAGTTAGGCGCTGGAGGGCGCTTTCCGTTTCCCCACACACGCCGTCTTTCGCAACGCAAAGACAGGGATGGCACAACAAATCAAAACAAAGCTTTATCGCAGACAAAATAAAAAACAAAACGTGACATCACAAAATTACATCGAATTTTCAAACATTAATAAGTAAATACTGAAATTAATTACATTTAACAAAAGCTGCTCAAAAGGGCGACAGCCACTCCTGATACACGCTTCGCATCGTCGACGTAAAGATGCCCGTATGTTGGGGAAAATACCAAGCATTTTTCGTACAGCTGCAGCAGCGATTGAAAGTCTGGCGATTAGTTCCTCATTGGAATTAATGGGAGTGTCGTACATTACGTACTTAAGATGTCCCCATAAAAAGAAATCCAGAGGGAACAGATCTGGTGATCGGGGGGGGGGAGGCAAGCGATGGGCCCACCTCGGCCATGTGGCATTCAAGTAATCACGCACCTGAGTGCTGAAATAAGCTGCATGGGGCTCCATCATGCTGGAACCACATTTTACGGCGGACGGCTGCTGGTACAAGCTGGATCAATTCAGGCAAGAGTTGTTGAAGGAAAATAAGGTACGTTCTCCCATCCAGACGTTCCGGTAAAAGATATGGGTCTTTGCGTTGCGAAAGACGGCGTGTGTGGGGAAACTGAAAGCGCCCTCCAGTGCCTAACCGCGTAACTTGCGACCATGCATTCTATGACGAAAAGTGCTTGTTTCGGTGGGTTCTATAACTATACTTAAAGTTTGTTCCATTAGTTTTGAAACAGCCTGTATATATGATGTCATTAATGTAAATTCTCTCTCGGTGATACGGTGAATCATTCCGATGGACCCAAGATACTTGAATTCTGTTCACTAAGGCGATCAAGTGCAATGAGGTAGAAATTTTAAAAATGCCATTTTTACATCGTTAAGTGTCATTTACTTTTAATACAAGAAAAAAATATATGAAAAATTCAAAAACATCGCACAAACGCGGGCGCGGGGCCCCGTGCGACTTGCGACTACACAGGTCGCACACCCATGAACCGGCCCTGCATCCATCATGCTGAAAGAACTTTTAAAGCCAGAGGGCCGCCCCGGTGGCGCAGTGGTCTAAGCGATGGCCTCTGATCATTCGTCCGAACGGGGTCCGGGTTCGAATCCCGTGAGGCATGGATATTGTGTTTGTCTTACGGCACTGGCTCTTTCCCTTCCCTGGAACCAGTGACCCTAAATTAGGGACGGGCGACTGCTTATAGCCCATTGAGTTGCTCACGGTGGTCGTTAAACCTCCAATCAAAAACAAAAAAAGCCTGAGGAAAATGAATACTGATATCAAAGCTTTCACTGAATTAAATAAACGTTGTAACTTTGAGAATATGAGTACTTTTGAACATCATGCATCAATTCTTACAAATTATAAAACTTCCGTTTTCGGAAATTTCCCCTCATTTATGAAGCTTAAATCCATACATTTATGGAAGGGAGGGGGAGACACATAACAACACAGGTGAGTTGGAACATCGCTGGAAAAAGTAAATATATATACGATTACGGGGGAGATGTTCGCTCCGTCCGAATTCCGTTTACGGAGAATTTTCCAACACTTTCAAGCTAAAATACAAGTATTTATTTATGAAACAAAATGATATCTAACAACAATATTGGGCAAAGAAGCTTTGCGAGAAGTAAAAAATACGACTACGCGAGAAATTTCACTCCGTCTACCTTCTGTTTTCGGAAGTTTAAAAGGATGGAATTCCGTCCTCAGACGGAAAGTTACACTCCCCTCCACCTACTGACTGACACCAATCTCCCCAAAATTTCTGTGCAGTTGTGCATGACCCAAATGATAACGGAAAAGAAGGAATTCTTCCAATCAGCTGAAGATTACAGGGAACTTTCTGTGTCGTGTAACTCCCGTTTTGGCAAATTGTTTCCTGCAGTTTCAAGTCGAAATACAAACATTTATGCAATAAAATATTTAGCAACAACTGGCCAGAGGCAACGTCGCGAGTAAAAAAAAAAAAAAAAAATACGATTACGGGAAGAATTCTCGCTGCGTTTACCTGTGGCGTACAACAGAGGTAAAGAACGTTTAAGGAGACATTCCGTCCGTGTAGCTTAGTTGGGAGAGCAACTTACTCTGGAGTAAGCGGGCGCGCCTTCGATCGCCGTCACGGACAAATTTGTGTTTTCACATTAGCGCCCGGACGTAAAAATGGATGTGCTGTCCGTTGGGTTCTTCGAAAAATGTGTGATGTTTGTTCCATACATCGTCTAGAATTAATAAAAATTCGTTCTCCGCTTCAAGAATAAAAAAAAATAATAATAATAAGAGGGAGATGATGTGACGTACTACAGAGGTAAAGCACGTGTCAAGAAGACAAATCTGCAGCGACACATTCCATCCGTGTAGCTTAGTTGGGAGAGCAACTTACTCCGGAGTGAGGGGCGCGGATTCAATCCTCGTCACGGACAAAATTGTGTTTTCACATCCCTTCAAGTTTTCGAAAGTTTCAAAATACGAAATACCGTCCCCAAACGGAAAACGATCCCACCTCCTCAAACTAACACCCCAAAAATTTCTCTTCAGTTTTACATCAATCTCGAGAACGATCCAGATCATGCCAAAAAAAAAAAAAAAAAAAAAAAAAAATAAAATAAAATAAAATGCGGGATTTCGCAAATCCGCGCAAAAATATCATGTATGTTCTATATCTTTCGTTTCACTCGGTGATCTTCGCAATCTGATTACTTAATAAGCCAATCTTCATTATGTGAGTCGAAACTTTTTTCTTTAATCCAAGAGCAAAATGCTAAACTTATCAGTACAGGCCCATTGAACTGAGGAAAAAAAAAAAAAAATCCCTGGTCGGGCTCGTGTTAGACTAGGCCCGTGCAGACTAGTATCTCGACACCCATCAATAATAATAATAAAAAAACAGAACAATTTAACTGGTAAAAAAAGGTTTCTTTTACAACGCTCAAATGCATAAATGGTTAATATCTAATTGGAGTTATGGGCCACCAGGGCCCACACCCCTGATGTTAGGGCCTTGGGGCCCACCATTACCAAGGGCCCATTAGGCATGCCTGAGCAAATAATTCATACATAAGATGATAGATAGAGAGAAAGAGAGATTTATAAAATAGTTTTACTTTTGTCTCGCATGATTTCCACTAGGTCAGAAACAGAGGCCGGAAGACGAACAGGTTTCAAGGGAGTGACTCACCAAGGGTAAGGGTTTCATGTCGCTGCCTACAGCAGGATCGGCGAGACAGGTTCAGCTTTTTCACTACCATCCACCCACACCTCCTACCTTGCATTTGGAAGTGTTAAAGGTCGAAGTCCCCCGTGGCTTCACACTGCATAAAAATTAAAAAAAAAAAAAAAATAAAAAAAATAAAGGATGCACTGAGAAAAGTATACAATGTTAAATCAATAGAAAATCCAAGACAAAATCTAGGAATCTAATGCTTTTAACTCGTGTTCTAGCGAGAAGAATGGAAAATACAGTGACTTATTACAAAAACTCTGCTGATAATTTATTAGTTTGAAGAATGCACTACACATTAATTATCACAAGCATATTGCCAGGGGCGTATTTATAGAGAAGGGACAAGGGGGCCTAGGCCCCCAGAAGTATATAATTTTTGTTAAAACGAGACTTATATTAGAAAATAATGCTTTATTCTTTTCTTCTATTTTTCATTAACTTTTTTTTGTCCTGGTGGATTTCAAAAACTTCCACTTCCGCCCCCTCCCAAACCCCGAAAAAAATTCTATATACGCTCCTGCATATAGATCATTCATGAGACTGACGAAGAAAAAAAGCTTAACTTTTTAACTGCAAAGGTGAAAAATAAGAACATGCTGTGAAATAGCCAGAATATAACGCGGTGTGAGCAAGACAAAATTGTTCACTGAAATTTATTAGGAAAGTTTTCCTCCATTTTGAAGCTGCAAAACAAGTATTTATGGAATAAAATGATATTTAACAATAATAATGCGCAAAAGAAACATCGCGAGAAAAAGAAATCACGATTACGGGGGAAAGGTTCACTCTTTTAACTTCCGTTTTCGAAAATTTTTAAAACAGAATATCATCCTCCCCCCACCAATTAATCCTTAAAAATTTCATTCAAGTTTTGCATCGATCTCGAGAATAACCCAAATGGTGACAAAAAAAGCGGAATTCCGCGAATGAATCTAATGTATGATAGATACAGTTTCGTGTTTTAACGGACTTCATAATGATTCCCCGTCGTAGGTTCTTTGGGAGTCCAGTCGAATGTCTTAGCCCAGGGGCCCACAAAGACCTTAAGGTGGTTCCACCTAAAATCTCTGCCATTTCCAATGGTAAAACTTCTTTACATATTTTCTTCGCAATTATGTGTTCCCAAGGATGAAAACTTGCACATCGATAAAACTAACTTTAAGTTATAACCTGGGATACTTAATACTTGCTAAAACATAACTATAATTATATTAAAAATCAATAATTTTTCTTTGAGTAATGTTCAGACTTGTTAATAAATGGCGCGACCTGTACATTGATGACGTCAGTAGACAAACATGTGTTGGATTGCTTACTTATGGTTATGTTTTAGCAAGTATTAAGTATCCCATGCTATAACTTAAAGTTAGTTTTATCGATGTGTAAATTTTCATCCTTGGGAATACATTAATTGCGAAAATCATATGTAAAGAAGTTTTACCGTTGGAAACATAAGGCAGAGATTTTAGGAGGAACCATCTTAATTAGGCCCTGTGGGCACACCGTTTCCATGTGGTTTGGTGGTTGATTCCTGTTTCCGTTCAGGTGACCCAGGTGAAGGCCATGCATCTTAACTAACCACTTTTACCCAAAAGGCACTTTTACGGCATGGCAAAGAACACTGTAAAAATGACATCTATAATGAGGCACTTATCATGATTGAAGATAAAGCTTTGGAGATGATTGGAAAATCTTTGTCTGAGATCGGCATGAAAAGTCCTTCACGACAGCAAGCAGTGAATATGACTCGAGAAATGCTTCGAGAATTGTCATATGACTCTGACAAAATGTTGGATTACGTTGCGCAGAACGAGCCACTATTGAATACAGAACAACAAAGAATTTATCAAGAGGTTCTACGACGACATTACAACAACGCAGGCGGAGTAATTTTCATCGACGCCCTGGAGGAACCGGAAAGACATTTTTGATCAATTTGTTGCTGGCCCGCGCCAGAGGAGAAAAGAAGATTGCACTTGCTGTTGCATCTTCAGGTATCGCTGCAACGTTGATGACTGGTGGACGAACAGCACATTCAACGCTTCAAATCCCGTTCGACTGGGTCCATAATGAAGAGCCAGTTTGCAACATCAAGAAAGGAAGTGGAAATGCCAAAGTACTGCTTGAAGCTAAAGCGTTATTCTGGGATGAAATTTCGAAGATGCATAAGCACGGATTTGAGGCAGTCAACAGGACACTGCATGGCATTCGTGGCAACAAAAATCTTATGAGCGGTTTGATCGTTGTCCTTGCTGGTGATTTTCGCCAAACGTTACCAGTGATTCCAAGAGGCACGATGGTTGATGAGATCAACGCCTGCCTGAAATCATCACAGCTTTGGAGAGACATCACAATGATGAAGCTCAGGACCAACATGAGAATTCAACAATTTCATAGCTATGACTCCGAGAAGTTTCATGAGTATTTGCTCAACATTGGCGACGGCAAGGAAGTAACAAGTGAAACTGGAAAAATCAAGCTCTCCAAAAAATTCGGCAAATTTTGTTCTACTCTGAAGAGTCTCATTAATTGCGTGTATCCAAACATTGGAGCAAATCTTCTGAATCGCAAATGGATTAAGGAACGTGCAATTCTGACACCACTAAACGTCAAAGTTGAGGAAATCAACTATTCCATTCAAGAAATAATTCTAGCCCTTTCACAAACATTCTTCTCCATTGACAAATGTATTAATGAAGACAAGACGAAGCGACGTGCTATCAGGTAGAATTTTTGAATTCAAATGGAATTCCGCCAAACAAATTAGTGCTGACAGTTGGATCTCCCATAATGCTGTTAAGAAATTTGGACCCACCAAAGATGTGTAACGGATCAAGACTGACGGTGAAGGCATTAAATTCTTATGTCATCGAGGCAACGATTCTAACTGGACCATTTGAAGGCGAGCACGTCTTCATTCCAAGGATTCCGTTAATTCCAACTGATTTGTCATTTTCATTCAAACGATTACAATTTCCTGTTCGGCTTGCATTTGCAATCACCATTAATAAATCGCATGGACAATCGCTTAAACTTACGGGCTTGGATTTGACAGATGAATGCTTCTCACGTGGACAGCTGTATGTTGGAATGTCAAGAGCAAAGGATCCAACAAAATTATATATTGTCGCCGATGAAGGAGAAACCAAAAATGTTGTGTACGGCCAAGTGCTGAAATAATCACACTATGAATAAATAATTTGTAATGACCGAATATGTGAAATCCGCTTTTTCTTTCTTGCAAGCATACATTTTTTTCCGGATTTTTTCAGTGACATATAAGGAAACATGAAATCAATAAGCCTAAATCCCGGGTAAAGCCGGGTAAAGCCGGGTAGTAAAGCTAGTGTGTATATAAAAGCCATGCATAGTGGGAGTTCATATTCCCTCGTTCTCTCAATTAGTTCTCTCAGTACATGAATATGAACTATGGTGCTGTAGCCACTCCTGAATCCAGCTTGTTCTCTTGATTGAGCCATGTCCAGTGTTACCTTCAAGCGATGTGAAAGAACCTTAGGGAAGATTTTATAAACCACTGAAAGGTGGCTGATGGGCCTGTAGTCCCTGAGATCTTCAACGTCACCTTTCTTATGTAGCAGGATCATTATAGCATTGTTCCAATCCTCAGGAATCTTTCCTTCGTTGAGACATCTAGTGAAAACTTGGGCGAGTGTATTTTCTATTTCTTCGCTTGCTTTCTGTACAATGTCCACCGTAATTTCATCTTCTCCTTGAGCTCTTCCCGTTTGATGTTCTTAATTGCATGTGAAACTTCTGCCGGGAGGACAGGAGGAACTTTGGTACTGATACCTTTCTTAACGACTGGAAAAGGTGTATCATCTCTTTCATATAAGTTTGTGTAGAAATCTTTTCACTCTTGTCAAAATTTCGCCTCTATTTCTTGTTACAGAGCAATCTTCTTTCCTCAGTGCCATAATCTGTTTTCTTTTCTTATTTTGCTTTCTTCAGGCTTTGATTTATTTTCAGTTGCTTTTCTCACTAGTTCGCTATTAAAATTCCTTATGTCTCCAATGATATTTTTCCGAATTGTCTTGCATAACTCTGTATATTCATACTTTGGAAGTTCAATTTTCTTTATTTGTCCTCATTTCTCTTCTGTTTTGCATTAGCATTTTTGTTTTTCCTGATATTTTCATCATACGCAACTTGTTCTGAGTGCCACCTATTTTTGTTGCTGTTTCCATAAGAGCCTTGGCTAATTTCCTGTTAACTTCAGAGATGTCCACTTCTTCCGATGATAGACCTTCTAGAGCAGAGAAACGGTTCTTCAGTTCCAACTTGAAAGTATTATGATAATTTTTAATGTTGTCCATGTCATTACATTTTATATGATTTATGAGCTTGCCACGTTCGAGTTTAGTGTTGAGGTGCATCTTACCATTCTATGGGCACTACCTGTGTTGAACTTGTTAAGAACACTGTAGTCTCCGATGACGAATTTCTGGTAACACATAATAAAATCAATTTCACTTGTCGTCCCATTGGGACATATCCATGTCCATTTCCTATGTGGCTTTATCTTGAAAGTGGAGTTCATGATAAAAACCTTTCTGCATCTGCAAACTCTACGAGAGTATTTCCACGGTGGTTTCTGTTGCCATGACCAAATTTGCCTACCAAAGTTTCATTCTGATGCTGTTACCCTATTTTCACATTGAAATATCCCATAATAATTTTCAAGTGCTGTTTGCCCTTGTTATTTAGATGCCGGATTTCCTCGTAAAATTCTTCAATTTCTTCCTCAAGACTTGCGGTAGGTGCGTAAGATTGAATAATCTGAGTCTGGTATCTTTTTAAAAGTAGGATAACGAGTCGCGCAGCTCTGTCAGAGGAACTTTAAACTTCTAGAACTTTATGCTTCGGTTTCTTGTTTATTATAAATCCTACACCACTAGTTCTGCCAGTATGTGTCCCATGATAGTAGAAGAGATGTCCACTTTTCAGTTCAATGAGATCTCCTTTTCTTCTCACCTCACTTAGCCCGACGATGTCCCACTTGATTCTTTGCGGTTCCTCTTCCAATTCAAAGAGCCTTGAATCAGAAGATAGGGAACGTCCGTTAAACGTAGACACGGTCGGCATCAGATGGCAGCTAGTCCGATCCTCCAGCGATTCTTAGCACCCTGTGCCTTCATATCGCACTGAACGCTGCCTTGGACAAGTTCATTCCAGCAGCAGGTGACTGAAGGCCAAATTTTCAGTTTCGAAATCATCGGGGGGGGGGGGGGCATAACCCACCAAGCTGGCCAAGCGGGTTGGGTGAGTGTGGGATAACATTTTCTCTACTCCCGGTGGTATGGTTATGCCGCTATAGGTCGTCAGAGCCCCTTTAGTGGGAACAGGATGCACCATGAGAAGGCGGGGTTGACATTTGTCGAGGAGAGGCTATGTAATGTTACGCATCACCTGACCTTGTTGTATCACATATACACTATATTGACAAAAGTCACCGGACACCCCTTCAAAAGCAAATCAACCGATCCGCTGCGTTGTTAAGATGTGCGGTACAGCTGCAAAGGGGATAAAAACAAGCCTGCAGCTGACCGCGATCATATTAGCTGCGGATGGCTTAGTGGTTAGCGAGTCAGACTATCAATGCAAGGTCCTCAGGTTTGATCCTGGGCTGATCTTTCAGAGATGGTGTGATTTACTAACAATCGTTGAATATCCGCCGTGCATCGGACGAGCCCGTTAAGTGACGGCCCAAGGCTGGACCCACTGGTTAAATGGGTATCCTTTCCTATGCCCCCCCGAAATTCTCGCACCCCTCTATGTGCAACATCGTACTTGTAAGGTAGCGCCATCTATTGTACTCTAATCTCACTACAAAACTGTTCTGTTAAAAGTCGCTAGACTTGCTCTCATTCCTTCCGTTTCTGTGTCCTGCGCAAAAGGCGATCTCGCTGTAGGTGGCTGGGACGTAAACTCTACTCACTGTGGACGGAAGTCCTACAAGAATATGACAAATTCTGTGTGTTATCGTTGTTTCAGTACCGCGATCATATCGCACTGTGAGGTTGAATGAAAATGTCGCGGCGGGAGAGAACTGACTTTGACAAAGGAAAGGTTGTTGAGTGTTATGTTAGTCGGTTTTCCATAAAAGAAATCGAGAGGCGTTTAAACATACTCAAGTCAACTGTTTTGGTTGTACTGAATAAGTGGAAGATACATGGCATGCCTGAAGCAGCAAAACGTACCGGCAGACCAAAGAAAATCAGTGATAGGGGACGTCGAAGCCTCAGGAGAGTCGTTACAGCTAATCGACAGAGTACTGCACAAGACCTCAGTGTTCATGGCGGCAGCCGGGGGAACGCTATTTACCACAGTGTACTGTTCCTACGGTCAAGTTAGGAGCTGGCAGTGTACTCGTGTGGGGTTTTTTTTTTTCGTGGTATGTTCCCGGCCCATTGGTTATCGTCGACAAACCTATTAACCAGCACGTCTACCTTGATATTCTGGACAATTGTGCTCTACCAACTCTGTGGCAATACTATGGAACCGAGCCTTGTTGGTACCAGTAGGATAATGCACCAAGCCATAAAGCAAGGACTGTTACAATGTGGTTTGACGATAATTCCGTATCGTGTGTGGACTGGCCAGCACAGAGCCCTGATCTTAATCCGATAGAGCATCTATGGGATGAATTAGAGCGCCGTATAAGTAGTTTGGAACCAAGGCCTAATACTAAGCAACAGTTAGCGGCACCATTATGTACTGAATGGAAGCGCATACCTATCACTGTGTTCCAAAAATTTGTTGAATGCATGTCTCGAAGGGTCAGTGCATGCATTAAGGACAAAGGTGGCCCGACACCGTACTAATGTATATCAATAAATGCTGTGTTGTGTTTCTCTTCTAGGTGTCCGGTGACATTTGTCAATATAGTGTATTTACCTGACCTTGCATCCCATATATACATGTGGGATTCAATGGAAAAACTTCTGTACACATTTTCTTCACAATTAATGCGTTCCCAAGGATGAAAATTTTAACATCGATTAAAATAGCTTCATTTTATAACTTGGAATACTTAATATTTTCTAAAACATAACCATAATTATGCAACCCAACATTTGTTTGTCTACTGACGTCATCAAAGTACAAGTCGCGCCATCTTTTTTCTGGTTTCAACACCACCATAGGAAAACTTATTGATTTTTAATATGATTATGGTTATGTTTTAGAAAATATTAAGTATTCCAAGTTATAATATGAAGTTATTTTAATCGATGTTCCAATTTTCATCCTTGGAAACACACTAATTGTGAAGGAAATGGGTACAAAAGTTTTTCCATTGGAAGTATAGTGTCCTGTCGAGAATTTTCATGTTCGTGAATCTCTGGGAAACTGATCACTTCGCTGAGATTTACGAAAAAAAAATCAATAAAAAAAATAGAATGAAAATTCTCTACAGTCTACGTTTCAAAATTTGGTTTGGAGGAGGCGGTGAAGTGAGGGAATAATGGCCATGTTCGTTCATTTCTCAGCTCTGACCAAACAAGAAAAATTTCATGAAAAAAAGGGGGGGGTAATAAGAATTAAACTTCTTTCTTCTTTTGGATTAATTTACTTTTTACTTTTGTAAGTTAGATTGAAAAGGCGAGCAAGAAGTTACCATAACCCTTTTAGAAAACAAAATTATTCGCTATTAATCACGGAATGAAGGAAAAGCGTTTTTGTAAATTTGTGCAAAAGCCAAAATCTTTCTTTTTAGCGTCCGCCCTTTTAGGCAAGGTTTTAGATGTCTCTAAAAGTGTCGCAGAAAGTGCTGTAAGCAAGCGTCAGGCTATTTTTAGATCAACAGCATGCAGGAGGGTAGAGCGTTTCCTACTATGAAGGTCAAGTTTGTTCCTTGCATGGGTAAGGGCCATGTGGTCAGTATCAAAGTTTTGGCGGGAACCTGTTAGCCATTGGCCAGCGAAGTCGTTGGTTACTAAGGGAAGTTTTAGCCAATGAGGGAGGTGTCAGCTGTTTTTCAAGCACACCAGTTTTTTTTTTTTTTTTTTGGAGATAGCGTCTCTCTTGACTCTTCTCGTTGTGTTAGCCACGATGTAATATCTAGGAGAACGGGGCTCCGTTAAGGGACATCCCGCTCGCCGGGACCTTTGGCCTGGCCGGCAGTAAGCATGGCTGGCAACTTTGTTCTCGAGGCGTGGGGACGTTTTTTGATTTGCAACCCGAATTAAACCGGCTGGAAAGATTCAAGGAACTCATTACCTGAGATGAAATGTTCACTGATTCATCCCTCTCATAGTGGACGACTGCAGTATTGAGCTGCATGGGAAAAATGGCCTCAGCAGGAGAATTTCTTCCTGCCGACCCGAATGCTTTCGCCGCTCTGTTCAACATATAATGTACATGGAGAAACACTTCCAGAGGTATTTTTGAACCCGAGATCACTGGAGGCGTCATCAATGGCCGTCGTTATTTTGGAAGAAGCCAGCCCCTCTCCGAAGGAGACTGATGGGGGTGTTGAAAAAGTCGTCAAATCATGCCAAGACCCCTTCTTAAACCAAGGGCTACAAAAAGAGGTGAAAACTTTCTCCGGGAGAGGCAGTGTTTCCCCCCATTCTGTTTTGGGGAGTGAAATTTTTTATTGTTTTGTGCGTGAAGTGAGTCAATGTACTCAACTTAAGGGCATTGCTGTGCACAGTGAAAAAGGTAAAGAAACTTTTTGTTTTAGCATTTCAAAAGGAAAAAAAATATATATTATGTTAGGGTTACTCTAAAATATTTAACATGTGGATTTTTGACAGTGGGGCAGTGTGAAAAAAAAGTGTATATATAAATATATGCATTCACCTTAAACAAATTTTTGTTTCGGATATTTTATATATCATGTAGTTCCTTGGAGAATTTGTATCGTTGGGCATGACAGTGGGGCAGGTCAGGTTTCAGTTGTAATCCATGCTTGAGTCAGTAAAACTAAAGTAATAAAAATGTAAATGTTCTTCCATTCAGGTTTATTTTTTATTGTATGGTAGTGGTATGCTGTGTAAAGAAACCTCCATGTCGTTTTCTATAAATGAGTAAGTCTATATTAAAGGGGAAAGGCAATGTGTAATTTTTTTCATGTGTAAGGAGTATCTAATATCAAAATTGTGTTATAAGCTATTTTGAAGAACAACCTCTCAAACCAGTATTTTTTTTTATTTAGGAGATTAAACTTTTTTTGTGCTTGGTAGTTTTAATAATATATAAATTGCATTTGTATTTATACACATACAGGGCCATGTAGTTAAAATTTGTGTTTTGGAGGCAGGGTATGGTGATTTTTGAGTTTGGCAAGTAATGGGTGTAAAATTGTCTGTACCATTTTGTAGTAATTGTGGCTAGAGACCATATCAGCAAATGGATGTGAAAGCGGATTTTCATGAGGGAAGGATATCAAGAAGGCATACTTTCTGACTAAAGGGGGGCATATGTCTAGTGTGGTGGAAGAGTTATAATGCCACCCTTTGCCAACCCAGTTCGGGGTATAGGTCTGATGAATTTACAACTCATTCACACCTCCAGCCTGAACATTTATTTCTTTTCTTTCTGAGTGAAATTTTGGTCTCGAGGGAAGTGGATTTGAGAATCTGATTTGCATAAGGGGGAGGATATCAAAAAGGGCATACATGCTGACTAGGAGGCAAAAGTATATTGTGGCGGAGGAATGCCTGATTAACTCTTTGGATTCTTCGAAAGGTGCTTTCAGAGATAAGGATATGGACGTGTTTTCTAGTAGATATAGGTACGACGAGATAATGGTGTTGCTGCATGGTGTGTTTCTTGGGACTGGTGTTCTTGCATGCTCCGGATGTGGGATTCTCTTGAGGAAAAGGTGATTCTGAGACAATTCAGGGGAATTGTTTCAGGGCGGAGTGCCTGAGTAGAGAGATCCACAGGATGCGATTATAGTGCAAGCTTTGAGTTGGGGGCCTTTTCAAGGGGGAAAGTGTTCTCCAACCCTTACCCCTGTATCCCGGGTAGTACCTATAGGTGGTTCTTCCGTGCGGGGTGAGTTCAGGTGTAAAGTTCCAAGGTGTTCACGAAAGTAAACAGTACAGGATGATAAGCCACAGTTTGCCACCATTTCGATGTATATAGGCTTGGATTGTCTTCACGACCCAATTTCTAGCCTTTAGCCTGATTGATATTTTCTTCGAGATGTAAATTTTATTTTCGAAGAAAAGTAAGTCTGATGACTGAGATGTTTTGCCTACCCATTAGCTCAGTATCTTACTACATGAGTTGACAAAATTACTAAAAGCTTACATGGTAGAAGTTTGAATTTTTAGATTAATTTGTTTATAAATTGCTGGTCAGAATTAGTGGTGTAATTTTAAATTGTTATGAACAGCGGGAGTGCAGTAAGTATGAATTTGGGTCCAGGAGTGTTGAGAGTTAGTGTTTGCATTTTATTTACATGGTGGGATATTGTGTACTCAGAGCAAGTTTGTATAGTGAAGTATTTTGAATTTTTCCAGATGATAGGGTGAATTTTAAGTATATTTGTCAGCATTATTGTGCAATGATAACTTTTGAGGTAATTGAGTAAGGTATTTAGTGCAGTATGTTTAGTAGAGTGTTGAGAGTGATTTTGTATCAAGTAAAGCTAGAATGTTGAGTATATTAAATTTTAAATGCAAATTTTCCTGGTAGTGTAGGATTGCTTACTGAAGTAACTTTTGGTTATTTATAAATTTTTTCTCAGTTATTGTAATTTTAAAATTAATGCTGGCTAAGGAAATTGGTTTGAGGGGGTTGTTCGAAGGTGATTAATCAAAACTATAGTACACATATTCTCTTATAACTTTCCAAACTGAGATGAGAGAGACATTGCACTTCAGCGACAGAACTTGTCCTCTATGTTGAATCAGGTGTTATGCATGTTCTATACTCACAAAGGCTTTTATGTGTTTTGAAACTCAAATGACATGCTTTTTTTTTTTTTTGTTATTTGGTTAAGTTTTAAAAATAAATGCAGGCCAAGTGGCCTTTCAAAAACCCAAACCTTGTGCAGTGAAGAATTAGTTGACTCAGTTGAAGTTCATCGCAGGGTCACATGCCAATCCACCTTAGCTTGCCTAAGGTCAGAAACGACCCTGGAAGTTTGTTTATTTAATTAATGCATTTTGTCCTAACCACTAATTTGATCATCACAGCCTCCAAAAGTTATTATACGTGTACATTGTATACCATCTAATTTTTAGCGTTTACAAATTTGGTACACATGTAAACCATAATTACGTATTTTACACTTGCAGGTGCCTCAAAACTCATCGTATATTCAAACAATGCAAACCTTCTATAATAACTTTTGGGAATTTTCAAACATCAGTGTTGCATTTTAATTGAATTTACCTTTTGTTCCGAAATGCATACACCCATCTCCCAAATTTTAATTTTCACCTAAATTCAACTTTTACCATAATTCTGATATACGCACAAATTTAAATATCAATTACCCACCTAACTTGACTTCTTGATTTTCTGTAACCGGGGCTTCCATGTTTATCAGAAGCGAGATTCTGTAGCCATTTTTGTGATACTGAATTGGAATCATTTCCTTTCAATTCCCGCCATTTGGACGAAAGGCAAATGAGTATTTCCTTTCCCACGCGACGCAGCAGATGGCAATTAGGGAATCTTCCGTTTTTCGGAGAAGAGACATCTTAGGGTGTAGCCGGAGGGAACGCGGTGGCAGGGGTGGACGAAGCAAGATAGTTTTAGCAGGAGGGCAGTATGCTTCGGGTCGAAAGGGACGGAGGAAGGAATAGTTTTTGAGTGGCCGGAAAGAGAGAGAAGGATTTTCGGTGGTGTAGAATACTGAGGGAGAACGGAAAGAATGAAAGCACGAAAAGGACAGAAGCTTGGTGACATTCCCGGTTTGATCTGAATAAACAGTTTCCTCACTGCAAAATTTAGCTTCAGTCGATTCACTTTTCTACGGTTTGTAATGTTTTTATCTGCTCCAGTTGGAATAATTACGGATTAAACCACCGATACCGAACTTACGGCAAAGGAAGCACAAACGAATCCTCCACACAGGGTGCTGTTATAGAATTCAGCTCCAAGCCCTGTAACATTTCACCATAACAATAGGAAACAAAATTAGTCGACGTCCACCTTTAGACAAACAATCCTGACGCTGACATTACGTAGATATGATTTTAAGAGACGCAGTGTTGAAAACGAATGCTCACATTCTGAAGTTGTCACTGGTACAGCAGCTTATACCTAACATGTGAAAGAATGTTTTTATATTGGGTAACACCTCACTGTATCACAGTTTTAAAGCACTTAATGCATCTTTTGGCCAGTGCTCCTTTTCTTTGCGGGCGATCCTACGGTACCACAGTTTCAATTCTGCGATGAGTTCTTCTTGCGAGCCATTCAAGTTACCTGCATAAAATTCAGTTAAAGTTTTGAAATCATCAATACCTTGAGAACATGGTGGCACATTGGGATTTGTTGCAGTGGCGTAACTAGCACAACGTGCGCCCCCCAGCAAATTTACTTCAGGACCCCTAAGCACAGTAATTTCCCCAGGGTTTCGAACACTAGGGAGGATGCATTTTTAGCGGTGTGTGTGTGTGTGTGGTGGTTGGGGTTAGGAAGTCAGGGAGAGTGTCTGGAAAAGTAAAGGCCGTACCTGAAAAGCCCTGTAGTTTTAACTTTTTAAGTAATAGATTTAACAATACATGTAGTTGCTTTGCCCAAAACTAAAATGAATCACTTGAAGAAATCACCCTCTTACACATTCAGATCTGCGGCGGCTGTGAATAAATGTTGGCGCCTGTCGTGCACGTAATCCTAGGTAACTGACTGTTTTCCCCACATCATCCACGGGGAATCCCACTGTGGCCTCGAGCTTTCCCTCAGCAGCGCAGAGAGAGAGAGAGAGAGAGAGAATGTGGACGATTGCAGAGCGATCGTATTATTTACAACCCGAAATCAAAGAGCCGAACACTTTCAATCTGTAGGACATTCAGTGTTTTAAAAGTTAAACTAGGCATTTATTTAGACAAAGCTAAATATATTTTAAAGCAAAATCTGAATCTTTGAGTTAATATTGTGCGTGTTGGAATTTTTTCATAAAACTATAACTGGCAGCTGCAGTACGCCCCTTCGTTACCTGCGCCGCCCCAGCTGCGGGGGTCGCCACTGGTTTGTTGGGAAAAGTGACTGGAATCCTGATAAGACCGATTTGTGTGCGAGAATTCTATACTTTCAAAGCACCAAACATGTCTAAAAATGGTACATAAATTGAAATCTCTTCAAGGGTTTTGTGTATATCTTCATGAGTTTTCTGCGTTTATGTTACAGCGTTGGTTTTGTTTTGATGTGATTCTTAGTATTTTAACCAAAACTGCTTGCTTTTCAGCGTGCTTTATACAGTAATCTGAAATAAGTCATGGAACTCAAATTTGGCATTGCCTCGTTGCTACAGAAACTTGCAGTATACTTATATATTGGCTTTTCATTGCAATGGGATATGCTGGTCCTTGGCCCCTTGCCAAGAACCTTGCTTGCCGCTTTCGCTTTTTCATGGAGAAAATACGTTCAATTGTTGCCATGAGACATACTCTGAAAACAATTTCAGTTACTAACAAAACTTTGCCTTTTAAAATCGCGTTTTTCAAATATCGAAAGGTTCCAAATTTGGGGGGGGAGGAGGACGGGGGAGTTACCCTCCCCCGTCCTCCCCCCGTCTCGGGCACAACACTGGCTCCCTAGCAGCTATCCCTGATGGTGCGATACTAATATTAATAAATAAATTAATAAAGACAGCGAAAAAGAAGAAAGAGAAAAAACTCGATTAAGATTATTTGCGTTAAAAAAAAAAAATGTCGATTTCAGTGGGTGACGGTTGAATAAATAAATTTCAAAAAGTCTGATTCAGTTAGGCAAAAAGTAGCATCGCGCCGCAACGCCTTGGAAAAAAAAACACACCCAAAAAACTGGCCAGGTGAGGCTGCTGGATAGCCACGACAATTTGTGCCTCAAATGAAAGCGCAAAAGTGGATACGACTAGTTTTCTGCGGACACTTTTCCTAAACTCAGAAAATACACGTAATCATGCAGCAGTGAAATTTTTAAAAAAATGTACGTTGCCATTAGATGATTGACAAAAACAGGACCTAGTCAAAATTCTCCTGTGAACCGAGAGACCGCCACCAATCTGAACACTGTGATGACGCCGATGATTCGCTGAGCCAAATTCAATAGGTGTGGCTATCGTGTCTCCGGCAGTTACCCAAAGCGTAAAAGCAACACCTACAGAGCAACGGCGGCATCTATCGCAGCAGATGAACATTAAAACTACGTTCCGGTCTCACTTAAAATTAGTAATAAAACTTCAATTAAAAATGCTAAATGATAAAACAACCAGTCAAATTTTAAATTGCATTTGAAAATTTCGAGGGCCTTCTTTCTGAGTCTGTTTCACCTAACCCGTTCACCGCTAAGGCACTTTTTTTCTTAGAACTGCATACGCCTCTGGTCCCATGATCCAATCATTTGCTGCATCTAATTAATTTGTATATAACGATCAAAGGTGGCGCCACATTCCATTTAACGACAAAAGTGCCAAAAAAATTGTGACAAAATGTGTATAGTTCTCTAACATACAAAGAAAAGTAAATAGACTGCAAAGAAATGGCATATTATTTACTACCACGAGAATGTATTCCGAAGCACTACGGTCTAAATGATCACGAAATATATATATATTTCGTGATCATTTAGATCGTAGTGCTAGTGGAGCCCATATGAGTACTTTTAGGAGGGGGGAAGGGGGCTGGCTAAGAAAAATCCTTACCTCCTTCAAGGCTGTCAAACATTTTAGTAAATGTACAAGATACTAAAATACAACAAAAATAAAGAAGTCTGATAATTGCAATCAATCACTAAATCTTATTATTTTAAAAAATGCTTTAAAAAAAGGTTTCGTCTATTTTAGTATTTTAAATTTACCAAAAATTTGGCTATACCAACGGCTAGGGGTCGAGTCCCTCCGCCCCCCTTATGGGTGCCCTCATATAATATATATATATATATATATATCATCATCATCATCATCATTGTCAACCATTATCAATCCACTGCTGGACGAAGGTCTCCCCAAGTTTCCTCCACAACGGTCTGTCTTGTGCCAGTCTCCTCCATGTCACCCCTGCATACTTTCGAATTTCATCCACCCATCTCCCATGTGGTCTTCTTCTGGGTCTTTTCCTGTCCCTTGGAATCCAATCTAAAATTTCGGCTGTCCATCGATGATCTGTCCTTCTGGCAGTATGTCCAGCCCATTGCCATTTCAGGGATTTAACTCTGATCATGATGTCTTCCACTCTTGTCATTTTTCGGATCCACGAGTTCCTCTTCTTATCTCTCCCGGTTACACCAAGTATGCACCTCTCCATGCTTTTTTGAGTTGTCTGCAGCCTTTGTATGTCTCTTTTAGTTAAGGTCCACGTCTCTGCACCATACGTAAGCACTGGAAGGATGAATTGATCAAACACTTTTCTTTTAAGACATAATGGCATATTGCTCTTGAAAAGTATGCTGTTTCTTCCAAAAGCTCTCCAGGCAAGTTTTGTACGCCGATTAATTTCTTCATCAATGTGACCCTCACTTGATATCTGCTGTCCAAGATAAACGTACGTGTCTGTTATCTCCAGCTTTTCTCCATCAACCGATAAATCTTCATTTCTTGTAAAAGCATTGAACATCACTTTTGTCTTCTGAAAGTTCATTTTTAATCCCACTTCTTTACTCTTGTCAGCAAGTTCCTGGATCATACTCTGCAGCTCTGATGGGCTAGTTGCAAAAATGACTACGCCATCAGCAAAACGAAGGTGGGTTAGATAATCTCCATTAATCTTTATCCCCTTGTTTTCCCAGCTCAGTGACTGAAAAACACCCTCCAATGTGGCATTAAAGAGCTTCGGAGATATGGTGTCACCTTGTCTCACCCCCTTTCCAATTTTTATGTGTGTTGTATTTTCAAACAGCCTAATCTTTGCACTTGCATTTTCATAGATGTTATTAATAATATTAATGTATGCATCTTCAATACCGCAGGTTTTCAGAGCCATTGTAACTGCTGATGGTTTCACCGAATCAAAGGCTTTTTCATAATCGATAAAAGCCATGCACAATGGAAGTTCATATTCCCTCGCTCTTTCAATTAGTTCTCTCAGCACATGGATATGATCTATTGTGCTGTAGCCACTCCTGAATCCAGCTTGTTCTCTCATTTGAGCCATGTCCAGTGTTACCTTCAAGCGGTGTGAAAGAACTTTAGTGAAGATTTTATAAACTACTGATAGGAGGCTGATAGGTCTGTAGTTTCCGAGATATATATACTAAGACAGCAGGCGTTATTTGGGAATAGACATATATTCAGTGCCGTTGGCCCCCCATATAGTGGAGCAAGAGGGGGTGCAGTTGCCCTCGCTGGAAATCGAGTCATACGCTTTCTGTCCTTTGAAGGGATACTACAGAAAATTTCACGATAACACTAATTCTGATTGCTAATTTCTCTGTGGAACTTCTGGATGCGCGTTTATACAAAAGAAAAAAATGTAGAAAAAGAAAATGGGAAATTTCCAGTAGAAAGTAATAATGAAATGCCCCATTGCATGTTGGAGTACAGCGTAGTACCAGTATGAAAAACAAAGAAATGAAATTTTTTTTCACTTTCTGTAGCAACTATTAACTATTACACATAAATATCTCGAAAATTTCCCCAGAGGCGTACTTGCCCGGGTGTTATTGGGGGGGGGGGGGTAGAATTCTACTTACATTAGAAAAAATGCTTTAATGTAAAATTTTTCTAAGGACAGAACAGGTTTTCTGTTATATAGTACTGTGCCACACAAAGAAAAGGAAATAGAAAAATGGCAAATAAATGGCATATTACTACCACGATAATGTGTTCCGAATCACTAGTCTAAATGACCAAGAAAAAAAAACTAATGAAAAATGACAGACTGTGTACATTGGGGAGGGAAAACGTTGTTACGTAATGAGACACATCTTGAAAGTTGGGCGAAAAAAACAAAAATGTCCCTGCTGGGGCTTGAACCCAGGACTGTCGGATCGTGAATCCAATGCTCTAACCACTAAGCTACAGGGACAATTAGTTGAAGCATGAAGGTTGAGAAGATCTCATGTAGCCCTGATTCTGAACGGATGCATGCAGCTAATCAAATTACGTCATCTCAGATTTGCAAGAAACATAGCTGATTCATTTGTGGCACAATGCTTTCATGAATATGAAACGGAAAAACAAACTATACATAAAGGATAAAATCGAAATAGAGTACGATTCATATAACTACGTGATTCTTAACTGACCGAAAGAAGACATAAGAAATATAATCCCACAGAATGTACCAAATAATTGCATAAACAAAAGGTAACTAAATCGTTAAATAAAACGAGAAAGACAACAGGCGTTATTTGGGAATATACATATATTCAGTGCCATAGGCGCCTATATAGGATTGCAATAGGGGGCATTTGTCCTCGCCTGGAAATCGGATCATACGCTTTTTGTCCTTTGAAGGTACTACAGAAAATTTCACGATAACACTCATTCTGATTGCTAATTTCTTTGTAGAACTTCTGGATGCGCGTTCTGGTCCCACGATCCAATCATTTGCTGCATCTAATTAATTTGTGTATAACGAACAAAACTGAAAAAAAAAAAATTGTGACAAAAATGTGTATAATTCTCTAACATACACAGAAAAGTACGTAGAAAAGTGGCAAAGCAATGGCATATTATACTACCACGAGAATGTATTCATACATGACACTGACCAAGGAACAAAAAAGCTGAACTTTTTTTAAT
The DNA here is from genome assembly GCA_039090855.1 of Macrothele yani. Lineage (NCBI taxonomy): Eukaryota > Metazoa > Arthropoda > Arachnida > Araneae > Macrothelidae > Macrothele > Macrothele yani. The sequence goes on from CM077018.1 coordinate 69,990,870, forward strand.
CGGGCGAAAAAAATCAGAACATGCGACAAGAAAGTGTGAATATAAAGCAGCACGAGCAAGAAGGAATTGTTCACTGTATTCGCAATATAAAATTACTGAATTCAAAACAAAATAAAGTTATTTTAAAAGACACTGTTTCAAACACGTCTCTCTCTCTCTCTCGTTTTTTTTTTTTTTTTTTTTGGTACTTGCTACTACATCAGCTCAATTTTCCTCTTGTGTTGCTTTCTTCTCAGCAAGTTCCATGGCCACATTTGTCTCGTTGACTCTGAAGCTGCACGGCAATCTTTGCTTAGTTTTTCTTTCTGTTGATATAATTCCCTTCCCATTTCTTAACCACTTCCACTTTTCTTTCCTCCTCCCCTTTTATTCCCTCAGATGACAATAATTTATCCATCATGCTGAAAAAACTTTCATCCTGAGGACCACGAACGCATGATATCAAAGCTTTCGCTGCTTTAGATAAATAGTGTGACTTTCAGAATATGAATACTTTTGAACACCATGCACCAATTCTAACAAATTTTCAAGCTCAGTCACTTCCGTTTTTGGAAAATTACCCCTCCCTTGTCAAGCTTAAGTGCAGACATTTATGGGGGAAAGTAACACTTAACAACAACACAGGATAGTGAGAGCATAACAGAAAAAAAAAAAAATGCGATTTCGGGAGAAATCTTCGCTCCGACCGACTTCCGTTTTCGGAAACTACTTCCTTCATTTTTGGGTTGAAATGCAGTATTTGTGGAATAAAAGGATATTTGAGAACAATACTGTGCAGAAGGAACATCGCGAGAAAAATTAAAAAAAAAAGATTACGGGAGAAATCTTTGCTGCATCTAACTTCCGTTTTCGAAAGTTTCGTAAGACGGAATCCCGCCGTCAAAGGAAAAACGAATCCCTCTCCCCCAACATTATCCCCCAAAATTTCTGTTCAGTTGTGCATTGATCTCGAGAATGCCCAAAATGAAAACGGAAATGGCGGAATCCTTCGAATCCAGAAAGAATCTTTGCCTGAAGACTACAGGGAAATCTTCGCACCGTCTTAACTTCCATTTCTGGAAATCGTTGCCCACAGTTTCATGCTGAAATACAAGCAATAAAATGACATTTAATAACAATATTGGAAACAAGCAACATCGTGAGAAAAAAGAAATTGCGATTACGGGAAAAATCGTCACTCCGTTTAACTTCAATTTTCGAAAGTTTTGAAAGAAGAAATGCCATCCCCAGACGGAAAACGACCCCTCCCCCCAATTTCTCTCCAGTTCTGCATCGATCTCGAGTATGACCCCCCCCCCCCCAAAAAAAAAACCGTAATCCCGCGAATCTGCGGAAGAATCTAATGTATGTGTATTACGAAGCACTACGGTCTAAATGATCAAGAAATATATACATGTATATATATATATTCCCAGAAAATTTAAGACAAATTTTTGCGAAAAATTTCCTAGAAATTTGTCTTGAGATCAGGAGCGGGCATAGGGGCAGGGGGCAAGTGCCTTTGTCCCCCGAGAGTGTTTCATTTTTTTATGTTTTTGGTTGAAATGCAACTACATTGGAAAAATTTACATTAACTATTTTACATTAACTTTTACTTTGTTCTGGTGGATTTCAAAAACTTCCATTCTTCGACGCCCCACACCCCCTGAAAAAATATTCTATGTACGCCCCTCCATGACGGTTTTTTTTTTTTTTTTTCAATTTTTGATTACCAGTTGAATAATATCTGGGGTTTCGTGGTACAAGTGGCCCAAATGATCAACAGAACGACAAAGAAATTTCTGTATTGCTCTAACACGCTTTCTAATTTCATTTATGCACCTTTTCTTATGAATTTTCGGGTCGTCTGTTTTCACATTAAATTTATTTGTTCAGACTGTGGTAAAAACGGTTTGATAACAAGGAGGCACAGGGAAATTTGCATATGTTATATTTATAGCTGCAATTTGCGTTTGACTCCTCCTGAAAACTGAGCTATTGACGCACGTGTTCAGTATCACCAACTCATTCCGACTGCTATGGAAAAATGTTAAACATCATGTAAAAATTCAATAATTTTTCTAAGAAAGGTAGAGTTTTGTCATATATCTTCACCGTACAAAAAAAAAAAAAAAAACTAATGAAAAAAAAAAAACACTAGAAAAAAATTGTTACGATACGATATTTGAAGAAGTTTTAGGAAGGGAGTGTCTGACCCCAGGTCTAAAACTACCCTTAGAAATAGGAAGCTAGGAGATCTGAGTAAGTGAACTCAATAGGAAAGACAAACAGAAAAATTGAGTGAAAGGAGAGGGTAATATCTCTTTCAAACTGTGAACCGTGACACCAGTTCGGGAGGAAGGGGGCAAGGCAAACCAAGCACCGCACAACATCACAGAGAACTGTTACAGGGCTTGGTGCTGAGTTCTATTACAGCGCCCTGTGTGGAGGGTTCGTTTGATGCTTCCTTTGCAGTAAGTTCTGTATTGGAGGTTTAACCCGTAATTCTCCCGACTGGAGCAGATAAATAAAATATGAAGTATATAAAAGAGAATCGACTGAAGCTAAATCTTTGCAGTGAAGAAGACTTATGCAGATGTTACGGGGAATGCCTCTAAGCCTTGTCCTGATCTCCGTTCTTTCTATATCTTATTAACCCCTCATAATCTCCTTCCGTCTCTTTCATCATCGGCCTCATTCCTTCCTTATACTTTTCTTTGTCCCGACGATACCAGCACCCCGGCTAAAATACTCCTCCTTCGTCGACTTTCTGCCACCGAGTCCCCTGTTCTCTTGCTCGGAGAGAACCCCCTCTCTCCCGTGTGAAGTCCGACGAATTCCTCCTACGCGAAGCCACACCCTAAGATGCCTCCTCTCCGAAAAACGCAAATATCTTTTATTGCCCTCGCTGCCTCCCTCTTCTTACTCGATCGCTTTTCTTGGGACGGTGGAAAAGCAATAATGTCCAGTTTCATTCTTCTCACATCGACGAAACTACACTATCTACCAACAAGTAATTGGACACCTGTGATAGCAAAGGAAAACGAAGTTTATTCACCTTCGATAGTTGGTGGAGCCTCCACGAGCGGCGATTACAGCTGCGACCCTCCGGGTCATGCTCTCAACCAGGCGTTGTACGACGGCTAGCGGTATTTTCTTCCACTCGGCTTGGAGAAGACAGGTCAGTTCCTTCACCGATTTCGGACGGTGAAGGCACCCCTTAAGTCGACACTCCAACTCGTCCCAGAGGCGCTCGATAGGGTTAAGGTCCAGGCCAGTTCATTCGATTAACCCCATTGACACCATACAAAGCCATGGTGGACCTCGCAACATGACAGGTGGCATTGCCATCCTAAAGTAACATGGGTCCTCCCCATAAAACTGCCACAACCTAGGAAGCGCATGGTCACCCAAAATGGTGCAGTAGGTCTCGGCATTGAGTCTACCAGGAATTGCGACCAAAGGTCCTGTGCCATACCAGGAGAAACACCCCTATAGCATAATTCCACCGCCGCCGAACTTCACAGTTGGCACAATACATTCCGGCAGGAGTCGTTCTCCAGGCAGACGCCAAACCCAGACCCTGCAATCCGAACGGTAGAGGGTGAACCTTGATTAGTCGCTCCAGAGAACCTGTTTCCACTGTTCAACGGTCCACTGTCGACGTTCTTTGCACCACGTTAGCCGAGCAGCGCTATTGGACTTGGTGATCAAAGGCTTGTGGGAGGCAGCACGTCCATGATAACCGAGCAGATGGGCTTCCTTACGTATGGTATTCATCGAAAGAACACTCCCGGATATCTGTTGAAACTCCTCGCGGATGTGGCCCATCGATTTGGTGCGGTTCTTCCGAATTTCTCTGGCCAGCACCCGTCGGTCTCTAACTCCCAGTTTTGTGGGTCTGCCGGGTCGGGGCACATTCCGACAGTCACCTCTCATCTTCTACTTGCCAATAACGTAGGCCACTGTCGATTTTGGGTACTTCAACTCGCTGGATATGTCACGTATGGATCGGCCATTTCTGTGATACCCGACGATTACACCTTTCTCGAAATCGGAGAGCTCCGAACTGCGTGGCATCTTGCATGCGACTGGTTGCGTTGTTGTTTCCTACAAGATATTTAACGGCGGCGGCCGTGACGTGTATCAGGACCGCAGATATCGTCGATTGCAGGGGTGTCCAATTACTTGTTGGTAGATAGTGTATAAATCTAAACCCCCTCTACTGCGACGCGTGGAAAAAGAAGTACATTGGCATTTGCTTCCCACCTCTTCAAAATGGCGGGAAATGAAGGAAAATGATTACAATTCACTATCACTAAAAATGGCTACTGAACTTCACTTCTGATAAATATGGAAGCCCTGGATACAGAACCACAAGGCCACCGAAGCACCAGGGAGTCACTGCAACTCAACGAGATCAAATCCAAATGCCCGAGCAGAATCCATTTTCACCATCTCGATGCCAATCTGAAAAAGAAGGGGGTGGTGGTCTGTCTAACACCCACCATTGTTCACATACTTACTCTCTCTGTCAAGGGGAGTCAAAGATCGTAGCCTTAGTTCTGGGATACCTAAGGAATTCGCTGGGATTGTAATCAACCGCGCCCCTAACAAGTCCATTAGGGTGGGTTTCTGCTTTCTTGAAGAACTTCTTGGAGAGTCTGGTGGAAAACTCGTGTATCTTTTCCATTCCAAGTCTGTTCCTCAGATTCCGAAGTGGGGTCCAAGGGGGAGCCCCAGTGATCATTCGAAGTGCTCAGCTCTGCACCCTTTCGATTCTCTCTCGCTGATTCCTACTAATACCAATCCAGATGGAGGAGGCGTAGGTAAGCACCGGCCTGACGACCGTCTTGTACAGCAGTACTTCGTGCCGTGTTGGAAGGAAGCTTCTCCGGTGGAGTAGTGGAGCTAGCTGCCCAAGGCATTGTCTAGCTTTATTCGTGTGGTAGCTGGTGTTCGCCACCCGCACGAAAGTCGACAATCTAGTTGGAGCTCTAGGTACAGTGGAGGTAGCCCAGGGATTGTCTCTTGAAACATAACGAGTTTCGGTACTCCTTGGACAGATCCAAAAAATAACAGCGCACTGCTTATGGACGGATTGATCTTGATCCGCCAGTCAGTGTAATAGGTTTCCAGCTGAGAGAGAAAGTCCTGGAGGAGCTTCACAGCTCTGCCTTTGTTCAGGGACCTGCTGTATCATCTGGGAACATCATGACCTGCCTATGTTTGGGTAAGTTGTGCAGATAAATGGAGAACAGCGTTGGTCGAAGAACCGAACCCAGAGGAACGCCAGCCCGAATCTTCTTTTCCGAAGAAAGCTCACCGTTAATCTTAACAGTGAAACTGCGGCTGTTGAGGTACGAGCCAATCAGCTCAACAAGTGGGCGAGGGCATCGAAGCTCCTGCAACTTGTGTAGGAGTCCGTCATGCCAAACGCGGTCAAAAGCTCTTCCAGGACTTTCTCTCTCTCCAGGAAGACGGCAGTGGAATACTCGTTCTTATCTTAAAAATTTTTACGTAATGCGGCACATCCTAAAAAGTTGGGAAAAAGAAGGTCCTTGCCGCGATTCGAACTCGCGACCGTTGGATCCGGACTCCACTGTTCTACCCGCTGAGCTACAGGGACAACTAACCGAGAAATCAAAGTCGAGAAAACTTTATGTAGCCCTGATTTTTAAATTACGTAGCTGGTCAAATTTTATGTCACTTCAAATTTGCAACAAACATAGCTAATTAATTTGTTGCATAATGCTTTAATAAATATGAGGTGAAACAACATATATGAATGAATGAAATCCAAACGGCAATAGGATTTATAGGTACGAGATTCCTAACTGAAGGAAAGAAGACATGAGAAATAGACCCCTACCCCCCAAAAAAGCGTACCAAATGATTGCATAAACAAAAGATTACTAAAGAATTAAATTAAGGACTAAGACAACAAGCATTATTTGGGAATATACATGTATTCAGAACCACCATCTGTTCTATTTGGTATGGGAAGGTGTCGAACATCATATAAAAATCCAACAGATTTTTCAAATAACGAACGGGCAATAGGAGCAGTTTTCTATTACATAGTTGTTCACCATACAAAGAAAAGTAAATAGGAAAATGTCAAAGAAATGGAATATTGCTACTATACGAGAATATGTGTTCCACGTCATTATATATTTAAATGATCAGAAAAAAAAAAGAGTGAATGAAATAATGAGACTGTACACTGGGGAAAAAAAATAATCTTGAAGGCTGTTATCAGGCCTTGACTAAGGCGCCCAGAGAGATACGGTGGCCCCAACGGAAACAAAAAAATTCATCATTGTATAGCTTTGGAGGTGTCACGTGGTACATACACAATACACGATATGGATACACTATATTGACAAAAGTCACCGGACACCTAGAAGAGAAACACAACATAGAATTTTATTGACATACATCAATAAAATTCTATGTTGGTGTCGGTCCACCTTTGGTGTCGTACGGTGTCGGTCCACCTTTGGCCTAAGTCACGTTTTTCTGAGCTCCGTGTTGTGTGCCTATTTAGTGTGTTTCATCGTGTGGTTCGTCATTTTCCTTTCGTGTTCCTTCAAGCTGAAGGTTCGTGCTTTGTTTTGATACATCTCCCAAGTTGGTGAGTAGTTTATTCTTTCTGTTATCATCATTTGAATTGTCGACCTAGCTGGTCGATTTCTCAGGCAGCCCTCGTCATTAACAATGGCGGCGGCTGCTGCTGATAAGAGCGATGTCCACGCCCATATCAGCGAGGCATTTCCTGCCGCCTCCTCCTCCTCCTCGACACGAGACCAATCTCCTCCAATGCTTGTAGGTGACGTCACCCAACCACTTGAAGTGGAAAGTGACTCCTCAACTGCAGCTCAAGCTTCTTGCCCTGCTTCGACCAGTGACGTCAGTGCAGCGCAACTCTCTGTTGCTTTAAGTGAAGACATGGATGTGTCTGACAGCGCTGCTAATTTACCCTCTACTTCCACTCAGTTCAAACAGCAGGTTGCGTTGCAGCCTTCACGCTCGAGTCCTGCTCCTAGGGCATACTCTGCCGCTCTTACTGGAACAAAAGCTCCTTCCAAGTTTGTTGCAGAAGTCTTACCAGACTCGTACGTCATTGTTGATGGCCTTTCTGCCACCATAGATATTCCCGAAGATTCCCCAGCGGGAAAACAATTCTATTCTAGAATAGACTTCGGAGTGTGTTTTGATGCGCTCCCAGACACAAAGTTGAAAGAATATAGTATGGCTCTCAAGCAGATACTTCCAGCTGGAGCCAGTATTACTCACATGGCTCGAAAACCTCGAGCTGTGTTGGTGTACTTTGCTCTTAAAGAGCATGCGGATCTTGTCTTGACAGAAGGTTTGTCCCTCAAAGACGTCCATCTTCTACCAGAACCTGTCTCTCAGCGTCCAATACAGGTTACATTTTATCCGGTTCCACCTGAGGTGTCAGACGTTGCGCTGTGCACTGTACTCAGTAAGTTCGGCCGAGTTGTTGGGCCAGTTACTACTCTTTCAGCCGCGCCAAGAGATCCAGACGATAAATCCATAGGAGGATTTCGCCGAAGTGCAAGAGTGATCTTTCCATCTGATGAACATTTGCTCGCCTGCCCAAAGGTGCTCAACGTTCGTTGTGGACAGCAACGTAGGAGAATTGAAGTGACTACCTTCCTCCACTGCACTTTTTGCCACGGAGAGAATCATTTACGTGTGCATTGCCCACATCTAGCATCACAGGCTCCTGATAATTCTCCTACAACTTCTGGCCCTCTTCTGAGCCGAGCAACACCTTCTTCCACTGCACAGAAAGCTTCAGAATCGAAACTTTCACAAAAGTCGACTGCAGGAGTTGGTCAACGCGTGTCTACGGACCCTTTATCCTTCGACCAGCAACTGGATTTTCCCTCACTTAATTGTTCGCTTCCCATGAGTCGTCATTCTGTAGCGGAGTCCCCTTCAGGGGGTTTCTCCACTGCCCTTATCATTGATACTTCTAAATCTGCTGATGACGGATTTTCTGGCCACGAATCTCGAGTTAATGAGAGCTCAACTGAGCCTTCGCTGAAACGTCGTGGTTCTTCTCGAAGACGCCCACCGAAGAAGCCGACTGCCGCATCACCCCGCACCTCTCCCCGTACTGGTAGTACCTCTCGAAAGAATTCACCATCAAAGGCTGCTACCTCTTCTGTCCAGGCCGACGAAGAGCCTCCTCTTAAATTTGAGGATCTTGTCGAACACCTTAAGGATGGCTCGGTTCCTACTGGGCCGATTTCATTTGAAGATTTACATCAATACCTGTCACATAAGACAGACCACTCCACAACGCATGCTTTACTCTCAAAGTATGCATCGTTTCTCCCTCTAGTGCATGATCAGATCCAAGTCCTTAATCAATGCATCTCCCACCTTCGCAAGGAACATCCGTGGGCTAAAACCTATTTTAATCGACTCAAATCATTTCCTCCTGTTGTGAAGGCTCTTCAGCAAGCATTAATGGAAAAAGTCTTCAAGATTGTATCTCTTAATTGCAGGGGATTTGCATCCCCATTTTCTAATGCCTTGGTACATGAAGACCTCACTCCGTTAGGAGCTGATCTTCTCTTACTACAAGAGACGAATTGCCAATCCACTACGATATTCTCACGATGGCGCCAGTGGAACTACACATTTCACCACGCCTACCAACTATCATCCCATAGTGGTCTAGCTATAGGTATCCGCCATACTTTCAACTCCATAATCACCTCTTTTTCGGTTCGAAACTTATGTCGAGACCTATTACAGTGTGCATCATTCACCATAGCTTCCACATCTTATCATATATTTAATATTTATATTCCAAGCTCTTCAACCCACTTGACAATACTTTTTACTCGCCTTCGTCGTGCCTTGTCTCGCATTCCTCCCATAGATCATGTTTTAATTGGAGGGGATTTCAATTGCACTCTGAATCCTACCCTGGACCGATCTCCTTCCACCAGAGAACGCCGTGTTAACTTGGTGAATCTTCTTCAGTCAGTGGTCTCCGACAACTCATTCATTGATGTTCACCGTCACTTCCATCCTTCATCGACTGTACATACTTGGCGCTCGCAACATAATCAAAATCCGTACACAGCTCGCCTTGACAGATACTATGCCTCATCTACTCTGCTTACAGCTGTGACAGAATCTATTATCACTCCTACAGCTTCTTCTGACCATTGTGCCATCGTTCTTATTATTCAAGCAGTTCCAGCACAACCCCGTACAATTCGTCCATGGACTCTTGACGACACTCTTCTTACAGATCCAGACTTCTGTACTTCAGTACGCTCCTTCCTTAAGGACAAACGACCTCAACTTCAATCAGCTCCTTGTGGTCTGACTTTTTGGTTGGACATTAAACAGCAACTCGTTCTCCACGTTCGCAATCTTTCTTTTAAAGCAAAAACGCTTCAAAACATGCGTCTCAACCATGTCCGTTCCATGCTCTCCATCCTAAGCCTAAGTGATCCTCTCTTCTGCCACTATCAAGAAGAACTGCGATCAATCCTCCTTCCTCTGGCTCAACAAGCTCTACGACGTCTCCGGCTACAACATCTATCGCCAGACGCATCCAATTACGATTTCCTTACATCCATGGAAAAAACACGAACAGCATCGAATTCACTTCGGCACCTTCGCCTCGCATCTGGAGAGGTGTCTGATGATCCACTCACTCTATGTTCCCAGGTCCGAAAGTTCTATACAGAGAAGTTCTGTGAATCTCCTCCGCCATCTTCTTCAGCTTTGGCATCACTTCTTTCTAACCTACCACAAGTTCCTCCCCATCTTGCCTCTTCTCTCCTCCTTCCTCCCACGTTCTCTGAACTATCCTCTACGTTTTCTTCTTTAAACTCTAGGGCCGCACCGGGTCCGGACGGCCTCACTTTCCTCTTCTATAAAACCTTTTTACCTCTCCTTCTACCATTTCTCTTTTCTGCACTTTCTGCTGCTTTCAATCACTCCCCTCTACCGAGGCGATTCACAGTAGCATATGTTGTACTATTCCCTAAGAAAGGGGATCTCCTTGACCTGGGGAATTGGCGCCCTATCTCCCTCTTAAATCTAGATTATAAACTTTATACTAAACTTCTTTCCCAACGCCTTAACCCCATTCTCACTCACATTCTCTCCCCAAATCAAACTTACACAGTTCCCGGCCGTTCACTTTCTCATAACATCCATCTACTAAATGATCTAACCCATCTTGCCCGATCTCGCTCTGAACCCCTCGCCCTTCTCTCTCTTGACCAACAATCCGCTTTTGATAATATCTCACATTCCTATCTATCGGCTACACTCCTTCACTTCGGTTTTCCTCCTTCCTTCGTCTCTCTTCTTTTCTCACTCTATCAAGACGCCGTTCTCCAGGTCAAGCTGCCCACCTTTCTCACAGCGCCTATTCCCTTCCGCCGGGGAGTGCGGCAGGGTTGCCCACTCTCCGGACAACTCTTTGCAATCGCAATTGAACCCTTCCTCCGCTCTGTACACCAATCTTTTACAGCAGTTCTGCCACCACTCTCTGCCTGCACAAGACATCATGCCACTACCTCTGTTGCATACGCAGATGATGTCACCATCTGCATCCGTCATGACTCACAGTTTCCGTGTCTCCAACGTCTATTCGCAGCTTATGCCTCATGCTCCGGTGCAGCGCTCAACTCATCTAAAAGCACTGGTTTATGGTGCGGCTCATGGGCACATCGTGTAGACACCCCTTGGGGAGCAAGCTGGTCGTCCATCTCACAGCGCTTCCTTGGAGTTCATCTTGGTTCCTTGCAAGCTGCCCCCCTCTACACGTGGAATGCTATTCACCCACGCTTGCTCAGGTCAACTGCCTCCTGGAGGAGAGCCCAGTTCTGCTCATCATTCTTCCAGAGAGCTCGCCTCTCTCGAACTTACCTGATTTCCTTGTGCACACACTCTTGGCTTGGTGTCAAGTCTCTACAACTCCGCCTTCATGAAATTACCCGTTGTCTTACTTCTCTGATTTGGACCTGCCACCACTGGGTCAGTGTCACAAAGCTTTGCCTCCTCCGGATCACGGCGGCATCGGACTCCTTGATACACAGGAGTACTACAAGGCCGTCAGAATCACTACTTTTCTCCGTCTCTTCACGTCGCCAGTACCAGATGCCGTTTTAGCTAGGGACGTCATCGCCTCCCCGAGCAACCCTAACTTTTCTTTTCTCTCCTTACTACTCATGGACCACCGACCCCTCACCCTCATTCGACTTCCCCTGTTTACCGTGAAGCTCTAACTTTCCTTCGTTCCCTCCCTCTCTCTCGTTCTCCACCTGATTCCACAACTGAGCTCCTTGCTGAACCCCTCTTTTATTCTTCGATTATTCACCCCTCTCATCTTCCGTACTTTGCCTATCCTACCTGGCTCCGAGCAGGTGTGGTAACAGTTAAAGATCTCACTAACCCTGACCTTTCTTGGCGACCCTTCGCCAGTCTCCCTCCCTCTCTTCTCCTCTCCTCCTCCTCTCGTGACATCTACGACTCTATTCTTTCATCTATCATTTCTCAATTTCCTCATCTTGCTTCCCACTCAGGTCTTTCCTTTGTTCCTTCTGCTTCTCTCCCATTTCCTCTTTTCTTGCTTACTTCTGGCTCAGCTCATCCCATTTCTTCTCTCTCGGTGTCAGCTCTTTATCGGTTCCTCTCTATGTCCCATTCTTCTCCTCCTCTCCCCATTCCTGATGTTCCCCCTGCTGCCACTGCTACGGTGTGGTCAGCCGCCCTGTCTCCTCTTTCTGCTCCTCTAGAAATTAATACCCATTGGCTTTTCCTCCATCGCCGCCTTCCTGTTCCCTCCGTTCTTTTCCGAATGTCTCTTCTCGATTCCCCTCTTTGCCCTTTCTGTGCTCGGGAGGCTGATGTCTCCCATGTCTATCAACACTGTGTTATATTACTCCCAATGCTGAACTTAGCATTTACTGTCGCCCAATGCTCCATTACAGCAGATCTTACATTTGATGCATATCGGACTCTTCTGCTACAGAACTATCCCCCAGTCAAGCTCCCATCAGTCTGTGCCTATATTTTTATTTTAGCGAAGCATGTAATCTACGTGTTTCATCAACGCTGCAGATATTTGACTACTCCTCTGACTGTGCATGAAGCTTCTACGGCATTATTATGCCATTTCCGCGACCGTCTGACATCTCGACTTCGGCTAGAGTATTCTGTTGCAGTTACTCAGCGTCGGGAGAGCCAGTTCCTTGCCACCTGGTCACCGGCTGCCTCATGGTTTACCAGCTCGCCAGCGTCATTGTACCTGACGGTCGGCAGATTTGGTATTTGACCTTTTTGAATCAGCAATGCATATGTAAATATCAACAATCTGTTTTCAAGATCTTTGCACGGCTTGGAAATTTACCGCATGGGTTTTTTTTTTATAAAGGGCTGTACGTGTTTACACAACAAATTGTTTTTTGTGACACTCATCTTGTATTTTTTTTTTCCTACATTGACGTTCAAGTTAGTTCGTCTTTAGTTTACATTTTGAGTATAAATATTGCAGTTAGTCATTAGCATAGTGCTGTATAAACATAGATATTGTTTCTGCAGTGTAGTTTTTTTTGTAATTTTGTTCTATTTTGTTTCCCGAACATGTTTGCACTGCGCTGTATAATTGTACATAGTTTTCAAAATATTGCGGAACAAGTAATCCATCTTATTTGCATCAGAATGTCCAAGTTTAGTTATTTCCTGTTATTAAACATTCCAATGATTTGTCTGATAATCAGTTTTTTAAATTGCATAGTACTGTACATCCTTGTAAATATGTTGTGTTAAAACTCACTGTCATATCGTACCTTCTTTCAAGAGACATGTTGACTAATGATTCTTACTGTATTTATTTTTGCACAAGTTAGTCAATTGCATGGTGTTGTACTCATGAGTAATATATTTTGAAAAAACATTTTACCTATTTTGTTCTTTTGTGTGAGGTGATGCTTGGTACTATCATTCTTCTATCACTACATATGGATAGTGAGAATATGTTAAAGCTTTCTTCATCGTGTGTTTTCTTATTATACTTACATTTTCTATCTGGTCAACAGAATAGTGTTACATTTCTGTATATGGTCCGCTTTTGATTTGTAACATGTTGACACTGTGCTGTATATCTGTACATTGTTTTTGAATATTGCCGAACAGGTAATATATTATATTTACACCAGGAAGTCCAAGTTTGTTCTTCTCCTGATATTCATCATTTCATTGATTTGTCTTATGATCAGTTTGTCAATTGCTTTGTACTGTACATTCTTGTAACTATGATGTGTTACACCTTACTGTCTTATTGTATTGTTTTTTTTTTTTTTTTTTTTCAAGAGAAATGTTGTCTCCTGAAGCTCTCAATTTTCTTGAACAAGTTTGTTAATCGCACAGCAATGCACTTATGAGCAATAAGTTTTTTTGTTAAAATCCTTCCTCAATGCCCAGACATGCTTGTCGCTGTTCATTTATCACGAGCTGTAATTTTGCTCCATTTTTCAACTTGTGCACTATGCTGTATATTTTTATATAGGTTTTAGTAGTTTAACGATCTTTGATCGTATTTTATTTGTATTTAGACGTCCTTATTAGTTCGTCTCCTGATTTCTACCTTGAATAAAGATATTTTGAAACCACCTTTGGCCTTAATTGCATGCACTGACCCTTCGAGACATGCTTTCGACAAGGTTTTGGAACACAGCAATAGGTATGCGCTTCCATTCAGTACATAATGCTGCCGCTAACTGTTGTTTAATAGTAGGCCTTGGTTCCAAACTTCTTACGCGGCGCTCTAATTCCTCGAATAGGTTGCTCTATGTGATTAAAATCAGGGCTCTGTGCTGGCCAGTCCACACACGATACGGAATTACCGCCAAACCACGCTGTAATAGTCATTGCTTTATGGCTCGGTGCATTATAAAGCTGGTACCAACAAGGCTCGGTTCCATAGTATTGCCACAGAGTTGGTAGAGCATAATTGTCCAGAATATCGAAGTAGACGCGCTGGTTAACAGGTTTGTCCATGATAACCAATGGACCGGGACCATAGCACGAAAACAACCCCACACGAGTACACTGCCAGCTCCAAACTTGACCGTAGGAACAGTATACTGTGGTAAATAGCGTTCCCCCGGCTGCCGCCATACCCACACACAGTCATCAAACTGATGGATCGTGTATCTGGATTCATCAGTCCATAGGGCCCGTTTCCATTGACCTACGGACCACGATAAATGTTCTTTACACCATGCTAAACGACGAGTAGCATTCCGAATGGAGATGAAAGGCTTATGAGCAACCACACGACCACGGTAACCTATGGAATGAAGTTCTCTGCGAATGGTACGTGTACATACCGAGGTTCCAGCATTTTTACTCACCTGTACACTGAGGTCTTGTGCAGTAGTTCGTCGATTATTAGCTGTAACGACTCTCCTGAGGCTTCGACGTCCTTTATCACTGATTTCCTTTGGTCTGCCGGTACGTTTTGCTGCTTCAGGCACGCCATGTGTCTTCCACTTATTCAGTACATCCATAACAGTTGACTTGGGTATGCTTAAACGCCTCTCGGTTTCTCTTATGAACAACTCACTAATATAAGACCCAACAATCTTTCCTTTCTCAAAGACTGTTCTCTCCCGATGCAACATTTTCACTCAACCTCACAGTGCGATATGATCGCGGTCAGCTGCAGTCTTGTTTTTATACCGTTTGCAGCTGTACCGCGCATCTTAACAACGCAGCGGATCCATTCGATTGCTTTAGAAAGGGGGTCTGGTGACTTTTGTCAATGTAGTGTATATGATGCTTTAATAGAGATCTTTGACAACACAAGTCCAAAAGGTGTTCATCTGGAAATATTTCTTGAATTGAAGCTAAAGCCTTTACCAATACAATTTCTAAGTTCAAGTTTGTGATATACCTTGTAACATAATACACAACATCCTTTTTGAAGTCAATCTTATAAGCAAGGTACTACAAAATACGGAAGTTAATTGAAATTCAGCTACAAGTTAATTGCAAGTAGCCAAGAATTACCCTGTGGGCTTCAGGTAGAATGAGGGTTTTCCTTTTTTTTTTTTTTTTTTTTTTTTTTTTAATTGGAGGTTTAACGACCACCGTGAGCAACTCAATGGGCTATAAGCAGTCGCCCGTCCCTAATTTAGGGTCACTGGTTCCAGCGAAGGGAGAGTGCCAGTGCCGTAAGACAAACACAACATCCATGCCTCACCGGGATTCGAACCCGGACCCCGTTCGGACGAATGATCAGAGGCCATCGCTTAGACCACTGCGCCACCGGGGCGGCAAATGAGGGTTTTCAACAAATTTTAATACATGTACCTACTTAGACTGGAATGGAGCTAGCAAAACTTACATACAGCAATGTTACAAAAGAGACTAGTTGTCTTGGCATCCATATCAACTGAACATGCCGAAGCTTCAGTACTTGACATAAAGGAATTGGTGAAAAAATTTGGAAGGAAAAAGGCATGCAAATTGAGATTTTGATGTGCCTGAAATTGGAACTTTTAAAAGACTTAAATTTTAATATCACAATTCACAAGATTATTCAAAATGATTCATGTGCTAAAACATTTTTGTTTGTATTTGAGAGAAAAAAATCAAATATTGTTGTATTACTTATTCTTGCAATTGAAAATAAATTTAGCAGTTTCAAGTTTTGAGCTTTTCATTTTTCTGCAAGACATCTGTTTTTGAAAATTGAAGATGGTAATTGCCTGTGTATTTTTATCTCTATAATACCAGCCGAGAGGAGTATCAGGGACACCGATACTGCTAGATCTATGTAATATACACCCAGTAATTTTATGAAGGGAGCAGTTCCTATCCAATATTTTTTAACCTGAATTAAATCACTATTTACCATATGAGAATGATTTACTGAGTACTTGAAAGATACTGAAACACTTTATCTCTAAATTTTTGGAAGTGGAATGGGGGCAGCATGTATGTTAAATTAAAAAACATGTAAATTTTCTCCAGTGAAAAATTCACGAAGGGGTGCTGAAGTAGCATCTTGTATCAGGGAGCAAGCAAGCATCCCATGAGCAGGTGTTGGGTGTTTTCCTGTCCGTACATGTCTTTCTGTAGTGGACTGCAAGACTAAAATTCTGGGCCTTGTTTAGTCATCTCAATTCACCCCTGGTCCCCTACAGTTAGTAGCAAAGAAAATCAAAGAAATCACTTTTAGAGGGGGTAGGGGCTGCAGCCCCAGGCCCCACATTTTCAAGCCCCCCCTCCAGAATTATGCATCATGTATTACTTATTACAGAAGTGAAAACACGTATGAAGACGACAAATCTGCAGCGAGACATTCTGTCCGTGTAGCTCAGTTGGGAGAGAGACTTACTCCGGAGTGAGGGGACACGGCTTTGATGGCCATGGCGGACAAACTTGTGTTTTCACATTGGCGCCCGATTGCGGAAAATGGATCCACTGGCCAGTGGGTTTGTAACGTACCAGGAGATGTGACGTACCTGCCAGAAGGACGCACACGACATAAAGGCAGATAGGAATCAGAATAAAATGTCCGCGTAGCTCAATTGGTAGAGCAACTTATTCCGGAATGAGTGGACCCGGGTTCGAATCCTGGCGCGGATAGAAATGACGGAGAAATTCACTTCGTTATAGGTTCTTTGAAAAATGTGTGTTTGTTCCACACATTGTTTGGAATTAATAAAGAATTTCTACTTCGCTTAAAGAAAAATTAAGAGGAAGATGATGTGACGTAACTACAGAAGTGAAAACATGTGTCAAGATGACAAATCTGCAGCGAGACATTCTGTCCGCGTAGCACAGTTGGAAGAGCGACTTACTGCAGAGTGAGGGGACACGGATTCGATGCCCGTTGTGGACAAACTTGTGTTTTCACACATGCTTGAAGAATTGATTGAATTCTACAGGGTTTTTCTTTGGAGGGTGGTGGTGGTGCAAATAGCACAGCAAAAACAATAAGAAACTGCCTTGCAAATTTTAGAGTAGGAGTCCGTAAAAAGTACAGTCACCCCCTGTCCATCCTCAAATCTTTCGAAAGCATTACAGATGGATTTTTTTTTTTTTCAGACATCTGCAATCGGGGAAATTTTCATACATTGAGAATCCGTTTGAATCATGATATTTGGATCATATTATTTTGTTCACTACTTACTTTGATAAAATTTCAACAGGCTGAACCCTGGGGAGATGGGGGGGGGGGGTAAAGCAGAACCGAACTGGTGTCTAGTTTTCAACCATGCATTTTTACATTTTCTTGCAAACACTGATTAATCCATGAATCATGGGATACACACTTCAATATGGCGGGGATATTTTTATGGTTCCCTCATCATATTTTGGGAATGTTTTCTTTTGGGTATTTTGTTCAGTGAAATCCTAGATGTGCCACTAATACTGGGGCCCAGTCCCCGGGCCTCCGTCTCTATAAATTGGCTCTGGGTAAATATTATATCATAAAATAGTCAATGGAGAGTAATGTTTTACAATACATCCTCAGAATTTTAATATAGTTAACAAACGTGATATGCCAAATTTTAGTGGAACTTCATAATGTTACACGGCACTAGCAGTGTTCCTGCCGAGTCTGCCGGTAACGGTGCTTGAGACCTGAAGTACAATTTAGTTGGCCACGGCACCAGGTGAGAATCTCAGGTGCACTGCTGCACTCAAAGATTCACACCAGAACATAAAAAATGAAAAGTTGAAGAATGACCCGAAGCATAAATAAGGCTTGGGTGAATCCACCTTGTGAACAAAATAACAACAACAAATAAAAAATAAAATAATCTAAAAAAAATGATACTTTGGGATCAGAGTTGTGATGAGGTTCACCCGCAATCACCAATTCGTGACTGAGTGTAGTGGTCCGGATCTTACTCCGGTACATTCAATCCCCAACCAGCCAGTACAACACTCACTTTCGCAAATAACATATGATTCTCAAATACACAACACAACATTTAATAACGTTCTGCGAGATTTAAACAGATCCGGCGCTCTCTAGGCGCATAGACAATTGCCCCTCATATGTGGGCAGCATACGGTGTCACACTTTACTGTCGGATAACGCAGCCGACTGAGTCTCCACCGGACTATCTGAACAAGAGATACTACTCTTTAACACACTAAATAGAGCTGCAGGTGATATTCATATACAATTGCTTAGAGAATGAAAAAAAAATTATATGCAAACGATCACATTAAAAATACTCGCGACACAAAATACACAAGCACGTTAATTTGCGGTATAAGATTATAGGTGCGAAATACTGCCAAAGTTAATTAACTAAATCTAATAAGCATGCACATGCAGATCCCTTCCCCGCTCGCTTTGGCCCTGAACCAAAGTTAAAAGAAACTGTCCCGCCCAGCGGAATTTGTGGCCACATCCTCTCCCTTATTCATGTAAAAAATAATCAGGAATGGGCCCTGTAAGAAATTGAAATCTGTATGTGCAGGTATTTCCTCTGAGGTTCAGTCACTCAGCATTACTGCATCTATGTCCATGCAGCTTTGGGTGTCGGGATGGCACAAGTTCGCAGATGTGCGAAGAAAGAAAAAGGAAATATTCATCTACTTACAGTTTCGTGACTTTGCTGTGCAAATCCGTTGTGCATCACATAATATCACACGACAAAAAAAAAAAAAACACGCACACACACACAGACACTTGTACCATGTGGCAGCACCGATAATTCAACACTTCACTTTGACGCTTGATGTAAATGAAGCACACAATTAAAATGGTAATATCACGCCGCACTTTGTTGCAATGATTAGAGTGCACACTGATCTATTCTCGTGACGATTTGAAGGTGGCCGTTAAACAAAATAGGCCCTCTCACATCTGCTGTTGCGGTTTCCAAGATTGATTTTCTGTGTTCCTGGGAAATGATTTCTGTTGTCGTGAAGAAATAAATTTGACCATCAACTGCTTGGAGAGTGGAACACATTCAATTCCGCTGCTGCTATAGTTGATTCCGTCCGTCGCTACCTTCCGTCCTTTTTGACCGTTCATTCCCAATTCAGTCAGTTCCTTTCCGTTAGCATAACATCTACCCTGCCTGAGTACGCAGTTCAAATATGCCACTCGCAGGTTTTGTTTCCATTTTTTTTTATCGAGTTGCGACCGCCAGCCCTGAGATTAATTTTCTCGGCCGAGCGAAATCAGACGTGCTTTTACCTTAAGCGTATATCAGCAACTCAACATTTCACCTGTATATTTGTTAGGTATCGAAGCCACCGCTCTTACGCTCATATTTTTCTTTCGCCATGTTTTTATCCCGTCGCACTTACACGTAGTGGTTTCGCTGCTTACGTGACCACACACACGCACACATGGGGCCTCGCTTCGCCCCGTAAGACAAGCGCATCTCTTCACTTCCTCCACAGTAGGGGATGAATGGGGGTGACGATTCCACACTGCAGTGGTTGGCATCCGAACCCGACTTTGCATGGCTTCGCTTCTCATTGGAATGACCACTGTCCACTCGCAGACTTCTTAATTCCCCTGTAACTTGGCTTTCATTAGGCCAAACAGTCGCTGATTTCCATTACGCTCCAGCCTAGAAATTTCTGCTTTATCCCGCGGATTTAGGCATTCTGCTGTCTTTATGGCAAACTGGCCTCTCCAGCTGCCTCGAGTTGTCTACATTTCTTACCAAATGCGGGGAGGTTTGCTGCTTCATTTTTCCCAATTCATTTTTTGCAGATCCAAGGCATCCAGCCTTTCACATCGGAGAGTGCACAGACAACTAAACTTTCTTCCTTATTTTC
Organism: Macrothele yani; assembly: GCA_039090855.1. NCBI lineage: Eukaryota > Metazoa > Arthropoda > Arachnida > Araneae > Macrothelidae > Macrothele > Macrothele yani. The sequence continues at coordinate 70,010,688 of CM077018.1, forward strand.
ACGCTAAGTGCGAAATCGTATTTTTCTGCACGGACCACACAGAGAGCAATTGTTCTCGAAAATGCCCCAAACAATCGACGAATTTACGATTATTCGCTAAACCTTTTGTCCCCATCTTCATTCATTTACTCAAGTGGACCCCTCTTCGAAAGGTATCTCTTTCCCTTTCCGTGTTGCTTAGGCTTCCTGTCAGCTGCGCCCTGATATTTATGACCTAACAGAGCTATTCTGAGACCACCCAGCCAGAGAGAGAATTCTTCGCCTCTTTTCTTTCCAAACCCCCAGATAAAACTTTATCTGCTGTTTACACTTTTAAACTCCAATCAAGCCTCGAACATAATTAATACTTAATTAATTTCACACATCAACCACGCCCATTAATTACTAAATTAATGGCGGGGGTGGGTCGTAACATCGGCCCCTCCTCAAGAAATCCAGAAGTCCTCTTCTGGGCCTATCGCTTTGCTCTTATCAATTTCCAGAGCAACCATTGAGTGCTACCTTTTCCCACAGGTAGAAACAATTCAAAATGGTAAAAATATTGCGTTTCTTGCCTTCAAAAGCATTGGAGCGACTTCCCAATTATCCCGCAATTTTGTTAATTAATTTAGAGAACATCCGAAAGAAAAAACAACGTAAATGAGAAATAAATAAAAAAACTGAACTGTAAAAGAACATGTGAGCCTGCCGAACTGTGATTCCTAGCTGCCTCATACAATACGCGACATGGCGGACAAATTTTAAAGTTTTCTTCAGGTTTTAGGAGGGGGGGGGGTGTCCACTGTAACATTCCATCCCGCCATGAAAGAAAAAAAGGGATGACTGGATGAAGTTTATTCATCCAATCATTCTATTTTTTTAACTGTAAACACTCAACCCTTTCCCACCGTCGCAAGGTACCTAGTTCCGGACTTAAGTGCCCTGAGAGCGGAAGGAAAGTTTAAGGATTTCATCGCACGTTCATTGCTACCCGTCGAGATAGGCGGAAAGAAAATTTAAATATGAGGCATAGCTTCGAGAATCCACGAGTTCCACAGATCTCTCACGTTCGATGCTCCTACACCCGCTTTTATCTACGCTCGATGCCAAATTCTTGCGTTCCACTGTCTTCGAGTTCCTTCTCAACATCATAGATAATCGTGGTGTCACAGTCTTCCTGGGGATCCACTATAATCTCGACTGCTCCCCGTAAACCATAGGTGCGGCTAAAGCTGTTTGTCTCAGCTGTGATGTACCCGCTGTACTTGTAACAGGTGTACTCTCTTCCGGAACAATTGCAGCCCCAGTGCTCACATGTTCTCCGTCAGAGTGACCATCAGAATCATCTGAATCCACGCGACTCGCAGATGACAATTTCTTCGTGTTAGCCATTTTTTTTCTTACCCACTAAAATTATGGCAGTTCTTAGAAAACAGCTTAAGGCTTACTTAATGCTAAATTATACAAAATTCGCACCGAACAAAACTAAATAAAAATAGTAATGGCAGTCAATTCGCACTTATTTTACGAACATGAGTGTTGTTCCGCTAGCTGCAAAATATAGGTATCTTTTTTTTTTTTTTTTTTTATTGGAGGTTTAACGACTGCCGTGAGCAACTCAATGGGCTATAAGCAGTCGCCCGTCCCTAATTTAGGGTCACTGGTTCCAGGGAAGGGAGAGAGCCAGTGCCGTAAGACAAACACAACATCCATGCCTGACCGGGATTCGAACCCGGACCCCTTACGGACGAATGATCAGAGGCCAATGCCTTAGACCACTGCGCCACCGGGGCGGCATATAGGTATCGATCCTGGGACAACGGCACCATTAATGTTACACGGCACTAGCAGTGTTCCTGCCGAGTCTGCCGGTAACGGTGCTTGAGACCTGAAGTACAATTTAGTTGGCCACGGCACCAGGTGAGAATCTCAGGTGCACTGCTGCACTCAAAGATTCACACCAGAACATAAAAAATGTAAAGTTGAAGAATGACCCGAAGCATAAGGCTTGAGTGAATCCACCTTGTGAACAAAATAACAACAACAAATAAAAAATAAAATAATCTAAAAAAATGATACTTTGGGATCAGAGTTGTGATGAGGTTCACCCGCAATCACCAATTCGTGACTGAGTGTAGTGGTCCGGATCTTACTCCGGTACATTCAATCCCCAACCAGCCAGTACAACACTCACTTTCGCAAATAACATATGATTCTCAAATACACAACACAACATTTAATAACGTTCTGCGAGATTTAAACAGATCCGGCGCTCTCTAGGCGCATAGACAATTGCCCCTCATATTTGGGCAGCATACGGTGTCACACTTTACTGTCGGATAACGCAGCCGACTAAGTCTCCACCGGACTAACTGAACAAGAGATACTACTCTTTAACACACTAAATTGAGCTGCAGGTGATATTCATATACAATTGCTTAGAGAATGAAAAAAAAAATTATATGCAAACGATCACATTAAAAATACTCGCGACACAAAATACACAAGCACGTTAATTTGCGGTATAAGATTATAGGTGCGAAATACTGCCAAAGTTAATTAACTAAATCTAATAAGCATGCACATGCAGATCCCTTCCCCGCTCGCTTTGGCCCTGAACCAAAGTTAAAAGAAACTGTCCCGCCCAGCGGAATTTGTGGCCACATCCTCTCCCTTATTCATGTAAAAAATAATCAGGAATGGGCCCTGTAAGAAATTGAAATCTGTATGTGCAGGTATTTCCTCTGAGGTTCAGTCACTCAGCATTACTGCATCTATGTCCATGCAGCTTTGGGTGTCGGGATGGCACAAGTTCGCAGATGTGCGAAGAAAGAAAAAGGAAATATTCATCTACTTACAGTTTCGTGACTTTGCTGTGCAAATCCGTTGTGCATCACATAATATCACACGACAAAAAAAAAAAAACACGCACACACACACAGACACTTGCACCATGTGGCAGCACCGATGATTCAACACTTCACTTTGACGCTTGATGTAAATGAAGCACACAATTAAAATGGTAATATCACGCCGCACTTTGTTGCAATGATTAGAGTGCACACTGATCTATTCTCGTGACGATTTGAAGGTGGCCGTTAAACAAAATAGGCCCTCTCACATCTGCTGTTGCGGTTTCCAAGATTGATTTTCTGTGTTCCTGGGAAATGATTTCTGTTGTCGTGAAGAAATAAATTTGACCATCAACTGCTTGGAGAGTGGAACACATTCAATTCCGCTGCTGCTATAGTTGATTCCGTCCGTCGCTACCTTCCGTCCTTTTTGACCGTTCATTCCCAATTCAGTCAGTTCCTTTCCGTTAGCATAACATCTACCCTGCCTGAGTACGCAGTTCAAATATGCCACTCGCAGGTTTTGTTTCCATTTTTTTTTTATCGAGTTGCGACCGCCAGCCCTGAGATTAATTTTTCTCGGCCGAGCGAAATCAGACGTGCTTTTACCTTAAGCGTATATCAGCAACTCAACATTTCACCTGTATATTTGTTAGGTATCGAAGCCACCGCTCTTACGCTCATATTTTTCTTTCGCCATGTTTTTATCCCGTCGCACTTACACGTAGTGGTTTCGCTGCTTACGTGACCACACACACGCACACATGGGGCCTCGCTTCGCCCCGTAAGACAAGCGCATCTCTTCACTTCCTCCACAGTAGGGGATGAATGGGGGTGACGATTCCACACTGCAGTGGTTGGCATCCGAACCCGACTTTGCATGGCTTCGCTTCTCATTGGAATGACCACTGTCCACTCGCAGACTTCTTAATTCCCCTGTAACTTGGCTTTCATTAGGCCAAACAGTCGCTGATTTCCATTACGCTCCAGCCTAGAAATTTCTGCTTTATCCCGCGGATTTAGGCATTCTGCTGTCTTTATGGCAAACTGGCATCTCCAGCTGCCTCGAGTTGTCTCCATTTCTTACCAAATGCAGGGAGGTTTGCTGCTTCATTTTTCCCAATTCATTTTTTGCAGATCCAAGGCATCCAGCCTTTCACATCGGAGAGTGCACAGACAACTAAACTTTCTTCCTTATTTTCACGCTAAGTGCGAAATCGTATTTTTCTGCACGGACCACACAGAGAGCAATTGTTCTCGAAAATGCCCCAAACAATCGACGAATTTACGATTATTCGCTAAACCTTTTGTCCCCATCTTCATTCATTTACTCAAGTGGACCCCTCTTCGAAAGGTATCTCTTTCCCTTTCCGTGTTGCTTAGGCTTCCTGTCAGCTGCGCCCTGATATTTATGACCTAACAGAGCTATTCTGAGACCACCCAGCCAGAGAGAGAATTCTTCGCCTCTTTTCTTTCCAAACCCCCAGATAAAACTTTATCTGCTGTTTACACTTTTAAACTCCAATCAAGCCTCGAACATAATTAATACTTAATTAATTTCACACATCAACCACGCCCATTAATTACTAAATTAATGGCGGGGGTGGGTCGTAACATCGGCCCCTCCTCAAGAAATCCAGAAGTCCTCTTCTGGGCCTATCGCTTTGCTCTTATCAATTTCCAGAGCAACCATTGAGTGCTACCTTTTCCCACAGGTAGAAACAATTCAAAATGGTAAAAATATTGCGTTTCTTGCCTTCAAAAGCATTGGAGCGACTTCCCAATTATCCCGCAATTTTGTTAATTAATTTAGAGAACATCCGAAAGAAAAAACAACGTAAATGAGAAATAAATAAAAAAACTGAACTGTAAAAGAACATGTGAGCCTGCCGAACTGTGATTCCTAGCTGCCTCATACAATACGCGACATGGCGGACAAATTTTAAAGTTTTCTTCAGGTTTTAGGATGGGGGGGGGGGGGTGTCCACTGTAACATTCCATCCCGCCATGAAAGAAAAAAAAGGGATGACTGGATGAAGTTTATTCATCCAATCATTCTATTTTTTTAACTGTAAACACTCAACCCTTTCCCACCGTCGCAAGGTACCTAGTTCCGGACTTAAGTGCCCTGAGAGCGGAAGGAAAGTTTAAGGATTTCATCGCACGTTCATTGCTACCCGTCGAGATAGGCGGAAAGAAAATTTAAATATGAGGCATAGCTTCGAGAATCCACGAGTTCCACAGATCTCTCACGTTCGATGCTCCTACACCCGCTTTTATCTACGCTCGATGCCAAATTCTTGCGTTCCACTGTCTTCGAGTTCCTTCTCAACATCATAGATAATCGTGGTGTCACAGTCTTCCTGGGGATCCACTATAATCTCGACTGCTCCCCGTAAACCATAGCTGCGGCTAAAGCTGTTTGTCTCAGCTGTGATGTACCCGCTGTACTTGTAACAGGTGTACTCTCTTCCGGAACAATTGCAGCCCCAGTGCTCACATGTTATCCGTCAGAGTGACCATCAGAATCATCTGAATCCACGCGACTCGCAGATGACAATTTCTTCGTGTTAGCCATTTTGTTTTTCTTACCCACTAAAATTATGGCAGTTCTTAGAAAACAGCTTAAGGCTTACTTAATGCTAAATTATACAAAATTCGCACCGAACAAAACTAAATAAAAATAGTAATGGCAGTCAATTCGCACTTATTTTACGAACATGAGTGTTGTTCCGCTAGCTGCAAAATATAGGTATCGATCCTGGGACAACGGCACCATTAATGTTACACGGCACTAGCAGTGTTCCTGCCGAGTCTGCCGGTAACGGTGCTTGAGACCTGAAGTACAATTTAGTTGGCCACGGCACCAGGTGAGAATCTCAGGTGCACTGCTGCACTCAAAGGTTCACACCAGAACATAAAAAATGAAAAGTTGAAGAATGACCCGAAGCATAAGGCTTGAGTGAATCCACCTTGTGAACAAAATAACAACAACAAATAAAAAATAAAATAATCTAAAAAAAAATGATACTTTGGGATCAGAGTTGTGATGAGGTTCACCCGCAATCACCAATTCGTGACTGAGTGTAGTGGTCCGGATCTTACTCCGGTACATTCAATCCCCAACCAGCCAGTACAACACTCACTTTCGCAAATAACATATGATTCTCAAATACACAACACAACATTTAATAACGTTCTGCGAGATTTAAACAGATCCGGCGCTCTCTAGGCGCATAGACAATTGCCCCTCATATGTGGGCAGCATACGGTGTCACACTTTACTGTCGGATAACGCAGCCGACTGAGTCTCCACCGGACTATCTGAACAAGAGATACTACTCGTTTACACACTAAATAGAGCTGCAGGTGATATTCATATACAATTGCTTAGAGAATGAAAAAAAAAATTATATGCAAACGATCGCATTAAAAATACTCGCGACACAAAATACACAAGCACGTTAATTTGCGGTATAAGATTATAGGTGCGAAATACTGCCAAAGTTAATTAACTAAATCTAATAAGCATGCACATGCAGATCCCTTCCCCGCTCGCTTTGGCCCTGAACCAAAGTTAAAAGAAACTGTCCCGCCCAGCGGAATTTGTGGCCACATCCTCTCCCTTATTCATGTAAAAAATAATCAGGAATGGGCCCTGTAAGAAATTGAAATCTGTATGTGCAGGTATTTCCTCTGAGGTTCAGTCACTCAGCATTACTGCATCTATGTCCATGCAGCTTTGGGTGTCGGGATGGCACAAGTTCGCAGATGTGCGAAGAAAGAAAAAGGAAATATTCATCTACTTACAGTTTCGTGACTTTGCTGTGCAAATCCGTTGTGCATCACATAATATCACACGACAAAAAAAAAAAACACGCACACACACACAGACACTTGCACCATGTGGCAGCACCGATGATTCAACACTTCACTTTGACGCTTGATGTAAATGAAGCACACAATTAAAATGGTAATATCACGCCGCACTTTGTTGCAATGATTAGAGTGCACACTGATCTATTCTCATGACGATTTGAAGGTGGCCGTTAAACAAAATAGGCCCTCTCACATCTGCTGTTGCGGTTTCCAAGATTGATTTTCTGTGTTCCTGGGAAATGATTTCTGTTGTCGTGAAGAAATAAATTTGACCATCAACTGCTTGGAGAGTGGAACACATTCAATTCCGCTGCTGCTATAGTTGATTCCGTCCGTCGCTACCTTCCGTCCTTTTTGACCGTTCATTCCCAATTCAGTCAGTTCCTTTCCGTTAGCATAACATCTACCCTGCCTGAGTACGCAGTTCAAATATGCCACTCGCAGGTTTTGTTTCCATTTTTTTTATCGAGTTGCGACCGCCAGCCCTGAGATTAATTTTTCTCGGCCGAGTGAAATCAGACGTGCTTTTACCTTAAGCGTATATCAGCAACTCAACATTTCACCTGTATATTTGTTAGGTATCGAAGCCACCGCTCTTACGCTCATATTTTTCTTTCGCCATGTTTTTATCCCGTCGCACTTACACGTAGTGGTTTCGCTGCTTACGTGACCACACACACGCACACATGGGGCCTCGCTTCGCCCCGTAAGACAAGCGCATCTCTTCACTTCCTCCACAGTAGGGGATGAATGGGGGTGACGATTCCACACTGCAGTGGTTGGCATCCGAACCCGACTTTGCATGGCTTCGCTTCTCATTGGAATGACCACTGTCCACTCGCAGACTTCTTAATTCCCCTGTAACTTGGCTTTCATTAGGCCAAACAGTCGCTGATTTCCATTACGCTCCAGCCTAGAAATTTCTGCTTTATCCCGCGGATTTAGGCATTCTGCTGTCTTTATGGCAAACTGGCATCTCCAGCTGCCTCGAGTTGTCTCCATTTCTAACCAAATGCGGGGAGGTTTGCTGCTTCATTTTTCCCAATTCATTTTTTGCAGATCCAAGGCATCCAGCCTTTCACATCGGAGAGTGCACAGACAACTAAACTTTCTTCCTTATTTTCACGCTAAGTGCGAAATCGTATTTTTCTGCACGGACCACACAGAGAGCAATTGTTCTCGAAAATGCCCCAAACAATCGACGAATTACGATTATTCGCTAAACCTTTTGTCCCCATCTTCATTCATTTACTCAAGTGGACCCCTCTTCGAAAGGTATCTCTTTCCCTTTCCGTGTTGCTTAGGCTTCCTGTCAGCTGCGCCCTGATATTTATGACCTAACAGAGCTATTCTGAGACCACCCAGTCAGAGAGAGAATTCTTCGCCTCTTTTCTTTCCAAACCCCCAGATAAAACTTTATCTGCTGTTTACACTTTTAAACTCCAATCAAGCCTCGAACATAATTAATACTTAATTAATTTCACACATCAACCACGCCCATTAATTACTAAATTAATGGCGGGGGTGGGTCGTAACATCGGCCCCTCCTCAAGAAATCCAGAAGTCCTCTTCTGGGCCTATCGCTTTGCTCTTATCAATTTCCAGAGCAACCATTGAGTGCTACCTTTTCCCACAGGTAGAAACAATTCAAAATGGCAAAAATATTGCGTTTCTTGCCTTCAAAAGCATTGGAGCGACTTCCCAATTATCCCGCAATTTTGTTAATTAATTTAGAGAACATCCGAAAGAAAAAAACAACGTAAATGAGAAATAAATAAAAAAACTGAACTGTAAAAGAACATGTGAGCCTGCCGAACTGTGATTCCTAGCTGCCTCATACAATACGCGACATGGCGGACAAATTTTAAAGTTTTCTTCAGGTTTTAGGATGGGGGGGGGTGTCCACTGTAACATTCCATCCCGCCATGAAAGAAAAAAGGGATGACTGGATGAAGTTTATTCATCCAATCATTCTATTTTTTTTTTAACTGTAAACACTCAACCCTTTCCCACCGTCGCAAGGTACCTAGTTCCGGACTTAAGTGCCCTGAGAGCGGAAGGAAAGTTTAAGGATTTCATCGCACGTTCATTGCTACCCGTCGAGATAGGCGGAAAGAAAATTTAAATATGAGGCATAGCTTCGAGAATCCACGAGTTCCACAGATCTCTCACGTTCGATGCTCCTACACCCGCTTTTATCTACGCTCGATGCCAAATTCTTGCGTTCCACTGTCTTCGAGTTCCTTCTCAACATCATAGATAATCGTGGTGTCACAGTCTTCCTGGGGATCCACTATAATCTCGACTGCTCCCCGTAAACCATAGCTGCGGCTAAAGCTGTTTGTCTCAGCTGTGATGTACCCGCTGTACTTGTAACAGGTGTACTCTCTTCCGGAACAATTGCAGCCCCAGTGCTCACATGTTATCCGTCAGAGTGACCATCAGAATCATCTGAATCCACGCGACTCGCAGATGACAATTTCTTCGTGTTAGCCATTTTGTTTTTCTTACCCACTAAAATTATGGCAGTTCTTAGAAAACAGCTTAAGGCTTACTTAATGCTAAATTATACAAAATTCGCACCGAACAAAACTAAATAAAAATAGTAATGGCAGTCAATTCGCACTTATTTTACGAACATGAGTGTTGTTCCGCTAGCTGCAAAATATAGGTATCGATCCTGGGACAACGGCACCATTAATGTTACACGGCACTAGCAGTGTTCCTGCCGAGTCTGCCGGTAACGGTGCTTGAGACCTGAAGTACAATTTAGTTGGCCACGGCACCAGGTGAGAATCTCAGGTGCACTGCTGCACTCAAAGGTTCACACCAGAACATAAAAAATGAAAAGTTGAAGAATGACCCGAAGCATAAGGCTTGAGTGAATCCACCTTGTGAACAAAATAACAACAACAAATAAAAAATAAAATAATCTAAAAAAAATGATACTTTGGGATCAGAGTTGTGATGAGGTTCACCCGCAATCACCAATTCGTGACTGAGTGTAGTGGTCCGGATCTTACTCCGGTACATTCAATCCCCAACCAGCCAGTACAACACTCACTTTCGCAAATAACATATGATTCTCAAATACACAACACAACATTTAATAACGTTCTGCGAGATTTAAACAGATCCGGCGCTCTCTAGGCGCATAGACAATTGCCCCTCATATGTGGGCAGCATACGGTGTCACACTTTACTGTCGGATAACGCAGCCGACTGAGTCTCCACCGGACTATCTGAACAAGAGATACTACTCGTTTACACACTAAATAGAGCTGCAGGTGATATTCATATACAATTGCTTAGAGAATGAAAAAAAATTATATGCAAACGATCGCATTAAAAATACTCGCGACACAAAATACACAAGCACGTTAATTTGCGGTATAAGATTATAGGTGCGAAATACTGCCAAAGTTAATTAACTAAATCTAATAAGCATGCACATGCAGATCCCTTCCCCGCTCGCTTTGGCCCTGAACCAAAGTTAAAAGAAACTGTCCCGCCCAGCGGAATTTGTGGCCACATCCTCTCCCTTATTCATGTAAAAAATAATCAGGAATGGGCCCTGTAAGAAATTGAAATCTGTATGTGCAGGTATTTCCTCTGAGGTTCAGTCACTCAGCATTACTGCATCTATGTCCATGCAGCTTTGGGTGTCGGGATGGCACAAGTTCGCAGATGTGCGAAGAAAGAAAAAGGAAATATTCATCTACTTACAGTTTCGTGACTTTGCTGTGCAAATCCGTTGTGCATCACATAATATCACACGACAAAAAAAAACACGCACACACACACAGACACTTGCACCATGTGGCAGCACCGATGATTCAACACTTCACTTTGACGCTTGATGTAAATGAAGCACACAATTAAAATGGTAATATCACGCCGCACTTTGTTGCAATGATTAGAGTGCACACTGATCTATTCTCATGACGATTTGAAGGTGGCCGTTAAACAAAATAGGCCCTCTCACATCTGCTGTTGCGGTTTCCAAGATTGATTTTCTGTGTTCCTGGGAAATGATTTCTGTTGTCGTGAAGAAATAAATTTGACCATCAACTGCTTGGAGAGTGGAACACATTCAATTCCGCTGCTGCTATAGTTGATTCCGTCCGTCGCTACCTTCCGTCCTTTTTGACCGTTCATTCCCAATTCAGTCAGTTCCTTTCCGTTAGCATAACATCTACCCTGCCTGAGTACGCAGTTCAAATATGCCACTCGCAGGTTTTGTTTCCATTTTTTTTTATCGAGTTGCGACCGCCAGCCCTGAGATTAATTTTCTCGGCCGAGTGAAATCAGACGTGCTTTTACCTTAAGCGTATATCAGCAACTCAACATTTCACCTGTATATTTGTTAGGTATCGAAGCCACCGCTCTTACGCTCATATTTTTCTTTCGCCATGTTTTTATCCCGTCGCACTTACACGTAGTGGTTTCGCTGCTTACGTGACCACACACACGCACACATGGGGCCTCGCTTCGCCCCGTAAGACAAGCGCATCTCTTCACTTCCTCCACAGTAGGGGATGAATGGGGGTGACGATTCCACACTGCAGTGGTTGGCATCCGAACCCGACTTTGCATGGCTTCGCTTCTCATTGGAATGACCACTGTCCACTCGCAGACTTCTTAATTCCCCTGTAACTTGGCTTTCATTAGGCCAAACAGTCGCTGATTTCCATTACGCTCCAGCCTAGAAATTTCTGCTTTATCCCGCGGATTTAGGCATTCTGCTGTCTTTATGGCAAACTGGCATCTCCAGCTGCCTCGAGTTGTCTCCATTTCTAACCAAATGCGGGGAGGTTTGCTGCTTCATTTTTCCCAATTCATTTTTTGCAGATCCAAGGCATCCAGCCTTTCACATCGGAGAGTGCACAGACAACTAAACTTTCTTCCTTATTTTCACGCTAAGTGCGAAATCGTATTTTTCTGCACGGACCACACAGAGAGCAATTGTTCTCGAAAATGCCCCAAACAATCGACGAATTACGATTATTCGCTAAACCTTTTGTCCCCATCTTCATTCATTTACTCAAGTGGACCCCTCTTCGAAAGGTATCTCTTTCCCTTTCCGTGTTGCTTAGGCTTCCTGTCAGCTGCGCCCTGATATTTATGACCTAACAGAGCTATTCTGAGACCACCCAGTCAGAGAGAGAATTCTTCGCCTCTTTTCTTTCCAAACCCCCAGATAAAACTTTATCTGCTGTTTACACTTTTAAACTCCAATCAAGCCTCGAACATAATTAATACTTAATTAATTTCACACATCAACCACGCCCATTAATTACTAAATTAATGGCGGGGGTGGGTCGTAACATCGGCCCCTCCTCAAGAAATCCAGAAGTCCTCTTCTGGGCCTATCGCTTTGCTCTTATCAATTTCCAGAGCAACCATTGAGTGCTACCTTTTCCCACAGGTAGAAACAATTCAAAATGGCAAAAATATTGCGTTTCTTGCCTTCAAAAGCATTGGAGCGACTTCCCAATTATCCCGCAATTTTGTTAATTAATTTAGAGAACATCCGAAAGAAAAAACAACGTAAATGAGAAATAAATAAAAAAACTGAACTGTAAAAGAACATGTGAGCCTGCCGAACTGTGATTCCTAGCTGCCTCATACAATACGCGACATGGCGGACAAATTTTAAAGTTTTCTTCAGGTTTTAGGATGGGGGGGGGGGTGTCCACTGTAACAATAACAAGAATTTATACTGGGGTCAAAGTGACAGACAGGGCCTGATTTATATCTAGGCCCGCAAGCCCCTGTCCTGGGGCCCCACATTTTAGGGGGCCCAGAACCAGAATGCCAAAAAAAATATGCTTTTTTATTAATTTATTATGAATGGTAAAAACATTTTTTGGGGGAGGAGCCTTTTTTTTTTCCTGAAATGAGGAATAATACTGGTGATTTTACGAGGGTCTTTCCCTACCACCTCACTTCAACTGCAGTTCAGTGACATCATGTCATATCACTTTCATCTGAAACTTGCGAATGAGATATAAATGTGCTGTCTTTTTATTGTTATATACCTCTTGAGAGGTTTTGCAGAAGCTTTGAGTATTTCATATTGTAAAGTATCCCATTTTAAAATTGCTTGGGTCTGAATTAAGTGAATTAATGAGCTGAATAATGTGCTTTTATGAGTATGAGAATTATCCAGTTATGCATGGTTGCTCAAATCCAAGTATCATTCCTCTGTTAATAGAATTATTCTACTATAACATTGAACATATCACAGGTGATTAATCAGCTACATGGAAGTTCATCTTGGCTCCAAAAAATCAGTCTGTACCAAGTCTAAATAATGATCATCGGTTAAAAATAAAATTAAAAGAGGATGAATAACTTAACATCTGCGAATATTTGAAGTAATAATTAAATGAGAAAATAGCAATGCTAAACTATTAAATAGTGTTTTCCATCTTTAAGTGCGAATTTCCTTGCTAATATCAAGATGTGATAAAAGTAGGTATTTCCTATTTTTTCGTGCACAGTGTCCCACTTATTAAATTAACTTTCAAATTAATTGATAACATTTGATAGCGTTTAGTGGTAATAAATGTACTTACTCTTTCAAGAATGTGGATTTTTCACTTTTTTTCCCTCTCCCCCTCTGATTTTGCTTTGGACCGGGCCCACCCATATTCCTGTTCTGTGGAAAACGTACATCAGAAAAAACAAATTATTGGCACAAACAATCTTCGAAGGGAAAACGTTTAGCAAATACAACGTGTGATATGAAAAACAACAACAAAAAAGCTGCGCTAGTATAGATCTAATAACAATAGATTGGCTTTATATAATGTGCCAGAAAAAAAGAAAAAATATATTACAGTTAATTATAATAAGTATGATAAAATACGTAGTTTAATCGTGTAAAAGTGCAAAGGTTCTGAAAGAAAGAATTTGGGTTGCGGTCATCACTGAGAAATGAAGTTAATGTACTTCAGAAGTTAAAACCCCTCCCATAACAGAATTCTGTATTAAGCAGCTGATTCCCCTCTCCCCCAACATAACCAACACATGAGAGAGAGAGAGAGAGAGAGAAAGTAGACTTACCGTTTTTTTGTTTTTTTTTTATTGGAGGTTTAACGACCACCGTGAGCAACTCAATGGGCTATAAGCAGTCGCCCGTCCCTAATTTAGAGTCACTGGTTCCAGGGAAGGGAGAGAGCCAGTGCCGTAAGACAAACACAGCATTCATGCCTCACCGGGATTCGAACCCGGATCCCGTTCGGACGAATGATCAGAGGCCATCGCTTAGACCACTGCGCCACCGGGGCGGCAGACTTACCGTTAGTCTTGGGCACAAGTAAATACTCGTATTACCCTAAGTTTTGATCTTCCTGATCCTGGACAGATATTTTGCCCTCAGAAAAACCAACATTACTTTCAGCCATATTATCATCATTAAAAACATGTTTTCTTTGGGTTATTTACTAGCTAAAAAAAATCCACAATAATTATTTTCGCCTTTATTAGGTAAGAACGAGAGCTTTACGCCAACTTCAAATAGAAATCAAAATTCAACAACAGTTAGCCCGGACTATACTTCGATTCACCCTAAGATGACACTGCAGTTTAAGGTACAAGAGCGCCTACGCACTCACTGAGCCTTCGGGGACGGCCGAGAGTTGTGTTCATCCGCGTCACTCCCCACTGTGTCTTGTTGTTAGCAGCTGTCAATCACTTTCCCCATCAACTCATTGTCATCCTTGTCTCCCAAACACTGCATATCTACGCCTGTGTGTGTTGGCCTAATTTTAAAACTTAATTTCTGAAAATACATTATTTTTAGATATCTAAAATAACTACTACATGTACTTATAAGTAAACAGCTAGGACAATATAAAGTATGATTCTGGACAATAAATGCGTTGGTTTTCACGGAAAATGTTGAGAACTACTTTTAGTCGCGGCGATAGGTTTCACGTACCTTCCTCTTCAGTGTCATCTTAGGGTGAATCCAAGTATAACAGAAATTCTGCAATTAAAAGAATTTTTCACCTTACGGTGATTGGTAGAATTTTAAAGTGATCAGTATTAGCAGGCGTGTGTGAGCCACCGATCCCGAACGATTCGTCCAATGACGATCCAGTGTGGATTAGTGGATCGTCCAATGACAATCCAGTGTGAATTAAGGGCACACTTCCAACAGCATTCGTTCCTATGTGGTCTGGTGGTTGGGATTCCTGTTTTCGCCCAAGCGACCTATGTGGAGGATAGGAACGAATGCTAAACATTATACAGTATATGAGGTCATGTACTGTATAATGTTTTGCAATTGTGGGACACTACTTGGTAATCGCATATACGGTCCCCTTATACGACGTCTCTCATTCGAAATCACTGTGGAAGGTATTTCCTTCCACAGTGATTTCTTGTACGCTGAGGAGAAAGTGGTCGTTTGTTGGCAATTTTACAGCCTTATTCAGTGTTTTAGCTCCGAATATCTTATTTTCATAATTCTGATTCAACAATTTTTCAATGTTGTTGTTTATACCAGAAAGATGTTTATAATTGCATGGCTTACAGCCCCATTCATCAATATTTCTTTAAATGTGCTTTATTTACCAGGTTTGTCATCAGCATTTCGCACTTAGGCAGACATCCGAATACCTCCATTGGTGGATGAAAACAGCTTCATAAAAATTTATCATGAGTGCCTAAAATATGGGTGATTTTGAACATCGTTATTAATGGAATTCTCACGAGAAACAGCATGAAATTGGGTGGGGAAAAAATCCGTTTAAAATTTTTTTCAGTTGGATTTCTGCTATACAATTAATTTTTTGTTGTTGTTTGAACTTCGCGTAGTCATGATCACACGAGTAGTGATGATCTTGGATTGCTTTCAACTTACTTTTGTTCAATGGATGACACTCTAAACTAACAGTGATTAATGGAAATAAATGGCATGCCATCAAATGGTATACATTGAAATTTTTTTCCTTTCGAACATAAGATCCTTCTTCACACCTTTAATATCACTTAACTGGGCTTGCCCAAGATTGTGAACTACACCACGTTTTTGAATATAATGTGTATTAGTAGAAATCCCGAAGTTTTTGATAACGTTTAAAGCACCTTCTAACGAAAAAACGTATCCAAAATAATCATTAATAGAATGACGAAAACCAATATTCATTTTAACAGTTATTTTTAACAGCTAAATTGAGCTAATTATCAACTCAAACCACGCACACTCTAATTGACAACAAAAAGAGAACTTCAGGAGTAAAGCGTGCAAGAAATCAAAGTGGAAGGAGATACCTTTTCCAACAAGGCTTCTCATTGGTCGAATGGGAGAAGTCACATAAGGGACCGTATATACGCTTACCAAATAGTGTCCCACAATTGCAAAATACTATACATGACCATAATAGGAAGCCCTTAGCCGGCACAGTAAAGTGGTGTTGGGTTCTTTGTGGTAAGAGTTAGTAGCATTTGGGAGTTGAAATCGTGCCATCCGATTTTAAATTTCAGTGGAACCTGTGTACTTTTCCGTTTTTTTCCGGATGTGTTCCTAGTTCTTCTACTCGCGTTTTTGTTTCAACATGCTTTATTTGTGCGTGTATGCGCGCGTGCGCATGTATGCTCTAGAGAGCAATGGTGAAAGTAGGCGAGAACGGTGAGAAACGGCCTTTCCCTATATAAAATAGTTATGAACAAAAAGTTCACAGAAATTATGAAAAAAAAAAAACTTGCTGCTAAACGATACTAAGGAAATTCGGGCTCGCTATTCATTTACATCTATGAATTCTATTCGTAATTTGTGTAAGAATTTTATATTTAAAAATTTTATGTTCTGATTTTGCATTTGCGCTGAGACAGTATAATTTGTACTTCAGATTCTTACCTACTGGCACGCAGCTAAAGGAGATGCTCGTTTTCAGGGCCATAGTCACTGAGGGGTTTTGAGGGCTTAAACCCTCCCCAAAACGCCGTACTTAAATAAAGAGGGGTAGAAAGATCTATATATTTGTGTAAGTAGTACAGCATTTAAGTCAGTATTTGAAAAATTTAGTGCGCTAAGATTAATAACATGTGACAAAAAAAATTTAATAAATGTATTTGAAAATAAATTTTCATATGTTTGTGAAAATTGATTTTTAAATTCAGAAACCCTCGCCGAAAATTCTTTCTGGCTACGGCCCTGCTCGTATTCGACTGTTTGCTTTGGTATTATCTCGTACGTTATCCCGTATTGCAGAATCGTGAACCACTGACAGTGTTGTAGACCAGCTTTAGAATACCGAACTCAAAGATGAGATTAATTCATTAATAGTGACAATTCGGTGCATAGGTGCTGAACAAGGCCTCACTGACTTCCGCGGAAGACGGCATTTTCTCTAATTGTTTGAAGTGATGTCTAACAGTAGCGGTTATTTGGATACTTAAACTTAGAAAGGAACATCCTCTGAGGGGGAAAAAACAATGACATCAGCTGTTTCTGAGTGAATATCCTATCCTATCCTATCTTCGCTTCTCCAGAGTTATGATACAAGATCATCTCCCCTCCTTCGTTTTCTTTCTTTTGGGTGTGTAAGTTTGCCCCAACAGTTTTAAACACTAAACATTGCGTTCCCTCGAAACAAATCCTGTACTTTCACCACTGATAGGGAGGGAACAATAAAACAAGAATGATATTTATTCCTGCAGTGGCGTTTTGTATCCTTTTAAGCACCGCGAAGTAAAAAAAAAAAAAAAAAAAAAAAAAAGAAGAAGAAGAAAAAAACATATTAGCATTTTCTGTTTTAAATTCCGTAGAATATGACGACATGCCGCTGGAGTCAGGCGATAAAACAAGAAAGATAACATCGAATTCTTGGATGTAAGAAACAGATTCTCAGCTTTAGAAGGCCTAACATCCGGAGAAGTGGATATTTCTGAAGTTAACAGAGAACTCACCAAGAATCTTATGGAAACAGCAACAAAAACAGGTGGTACTAAGAACAAGTGACATATGAAGAAAATTTCAGGAAAAACAAAAATGTGGATGCAATAGAGAAGGGTATGAGGACAAATAAAGAAGACGTAACTTCCAAAGTGGAATATATAGAGCTATGCAAGACAGTACGGAAAAGTGTCACAGAAAACATAAGGAAATTCAATTGTGAACTAGTGAGAAAAGCAATTGAAAACAACAAAAGCCTGAAGAGAGTAAAGGGACATCTCGGTAAGGGAAGAAAACAGATTATGACACCGAGAATAGAAGATTGGAAAGTAACAAGAAACAGAAGCGAAATTTTGACAAGGGTGAAAGATTTCTACTCAAAACTGTATGAGACGGATGATACATCTATTCCAGACATTACAACAGGTACCAGATGCCAAAGTCCCACCAGTCCTTCCTGCAGAAGTTACACATGCAATTAAGACCATGAAAAGGGGAAAAGCTCGAGGAGAAGATGTAATTACCATGGACATTGCACAAGAAGCAAGTGGAGGAATTGAAACTACACTCGCCAAGTTTTCACCAGATCTCTCAATGAAGGGAGACTCCTGAAGAATGGAACAATGCTACGATGATCCCACTATATAAAAAAGGGGACATTGAGGATCTCAGGAACTACAGGCCCATCAGCCTCCTATCAGTGATTTATAAAGTCTTCACTGAAGTTCTTTCACATCGCTTGAAAGTAACACTAGACATGGATCAACCAAGAGAACAAGCTGGATTCAGGAGTGGCTACAGCACTGTGGATCGTACCAATGTACTGAGAGAACTAATTGCAAGAACAAGAGAATATGAACTCCCATTATGCACGGCTTTTATCGATTATGAAAATGCCTTCGATTAGGTGAAATCATCAGCAGTTACAATTGCTTTGAAATTCTGCGGTATTGAAGATGGGTACATTAACATTATTAATAACATCTATGAAAATGCAAGTGCAAAGGTTCGGATATTTGAGGATACAGCACTAATAAAAATTGGAAAGGGGGTGAGACAAGGTGACACCATATCTCCCAAACTCTTTAATGCCACAATGCAAAACGTCTTTTAATCATTGAACTGGGAAAACAAAGGGATAAAGATTAATGGAGATTACTTAACTCATCATCGTTTTGCTGATCACGTTGTCATTTTTGCAACTGCCCCTTCAGAGGTGCAGAGTATGATCCAAGAGCTTGCTGATAAGAGTAAAAAAGTGGGATTAAAAATTAACTTTCAGAAGATAAAAGTGATGTGCAATGCTTTTTCAAGAAAAGAAGATTTATTGATTGATGGAGAAAAGATTGAAACAACCGATACCTACACTTATCTTGGGCAGCAGATATCAAGAGAGGCTCACATTGATGAAGAAATTAATCGGCGTATAAAACTTGCCTGGAGAGCTTTTGGAAGAAACAGTACGATTTTTAAAAGCAGTTGATTATAGCTTAAAAGGAAAGTGTTTAATCAATGCATCCTGCCAGTGCTTACATATGGAGCACAGACATGGACCTTAACTAAAAAAGATATACAAAGACTTCAGACAACTCAAAGAAGCATGGAGAAATGCATGCTTGGTGTAACCAGAAAAGATAAGACGAGGAAGTTGTGGATAAGGAAAATGACAGGAGTAGACGACATCATGTTCAGAGGGAAATCACAGAAATGGCAATGGGCTGGACAGGTTCCCAGAAAAACAGACCACCTATGGACAACTGAAATTTTAGGCTGGATTCCACGGGACAGAAAAAGACCCAGAAGAAGACCTCATGGTAGATGGATAGATGGATGAAATTCGAAAGCATGCTGGAGTGACATGGAGGAGACAGGCTCAAGACAGAACATTGTGGAAGAAACTTGGGAACACCTTCATCCAACAGTGGATTTATAATGGTTGACAATGATGATGATATACAGGGTGATTCATAAAGAAGTATACAGTTTCAACACACTATAAAACAAGAACAATGTAAGATATTTTTTGTTACCTGTAACAGAATTGTAGGGGAATGTTTCAAGTTTTTTTAGAGACAGTCACAGATGTTCTATGTGTGCACCCTTAGTCACACGACACACATCGAGCCGGTAATCCATTTCCGCCCAAACGCGAGGTAAGATATCTGAATCAAGTGCAGTGATAGTGGCTGTGATTTTGCAACATCTGCACTTTGTATGGAATCATTTTCAGCTTCTTTCTCAAAATTCTCCAGACAGTGGGCTATGGAAGCGGCACTTCACGACTCACCCTCTGCGTTAATTTTCCAGGGTTTCGTTGAATGGTGGTGCAAACACTCTCGACGACTTCTTCCACTACACGCGGTCGTCCAGTACTTTTAAGTTTGCACAAACAGCCCGTAGTTTCAAATGTTTTATGCCAATCATAGATAGATTTTTGGTTGGAGGTACTTTTCCGAATCGTGATCGAAAATGCCGTTGCACAACAGTTACAGATTCTGTTTTGCTCAGTTCAAGAACACAAAACGCTTTCTCCACTGCAGACACTGCCATTTTGACTGACTAGTCACGGGACATGCACGCTATCGCCTACGTCCCTTCCCTCAGTAGCAGGACACAAACTTTATGAGTACATCTACCTAACGGTTCGCAGTTGTGGTCCGTCTCTTCAATTGTTACTGTTTTACAGCATCTCGAAACTCAATACTTTTTTATGAATCACCCTGTACATTAGGTGTACAAATAAGTTTTAAAGCGTTTTAAGACAACGCAACATGTAATTTGAGAAAAAACAACAATATCTTCACGAATCAAAATATGCGCTGTCAGTTATCTATCCCCTTTCGCCATCGGTCGGGCAGCTGACGGATCCCAGCCATGAAGAAACTTCGTCGTGTGACGCGATGAAGTCGTCAACCCATTTTTGCACTTCCTCACATGCCCGGAACCGTACAGCAGACAAACCATGTTGCATCGATCGGAACAATATACTTGTATGTCGGGACTATACGCCGAGTGTTCCAAAACTTCCCAGTCAAACGTCAATAACGTTTCCTTGACCGATTTTGCGACATGCGGCCTAGCGTTGTTATGCAGTAATTTCAGGGGACGCAATCCTTTGCCAGTGAATGGACGTTTCCGACAGATTTCCTGGTTCAGTCGCAGCAATTGCTGCTTGTAGCGATCAGCAATAACAGTTTGACCCTGTTCCAGTAGTTTATAATAGAGCATACCTTTCATATCCCACCAGATGCACAGCAGAACTTTCTTGGAGTGAATATTGCGTTTCGGTGTCGAAGTCGTTGCTTCAACGGGGTCTACCCAGTGTTTTTTTGCGTCTGGGGTTGTCGTACCATATGCACTTTTCATCACCCGTAACGATTTTCCATAGGAAAGATTATCTGTGTTGCTTATTCAACAGATTCAAACACTTCATGACATGCACATCCTTGTTCCTCTGGCTCAGGTCATGTGGCGCCCATTTTCCTTCATTCTGAATTTTTCCCATTGCGCGTAAACGATTGGAAATGATTTGTTGAGTTACCCCCAGTTGTTCAGCTAGTTCTTTTTGCGTTTGAGACGAATCTTCATCCAGCAATGTTTGTAGTTCCTCATGTGCAACCTCCTGCGGGGCGCCGCTACGTTCTCGATCGCTAACATCAAAATCACCTGGTTTAAACCGTCAAAACCAAAACTCACACGTGCTTTGCGATACAATATTCTCCCCCAGAACAGATTGATGCACATGCTTTGCAGAGCTTTTTCCTTGATGAAATTCGTAACGAATGCAGTGTCGAATAAATGCAGTATCCCTTGTCATCTTTCCCTTACCGATGTGCAAGTGCGTTTGACTGTTGCGCAAACTTCTGTGTCACATTTTATACTCTGGACCAGTTACGGTCACATGACAACAACGTAGGGGAATGTCGGATATGTAAATTAGCGGTATACGTCACACAAAAAAAGCTTTAAAACTTATTTGTACACCTAATATACCCCTTGGAATCCAATCTAAAATTTCGGCTGTCCATCGATGGTCTGTTCTTCTGGCAGTATGCCCAGCCCATTGCCATTTCAGGGATTTAACTCTGATCATGCTGTCTTCCACTCTTGTCATTTTTCGGATCCACGAGTTCCTCTTCTTATCTCTCCTGGTTACACTAAGCATGCACCTCTCCATGCTGCTTTGAGTTGTCTGCAGCCTTTGTATGTCTCTTTTAGTTAAGGTCCACGTCTCTGCACCATACGTAAGCACTGGAAGGATGCATTGATCAAACACTTTTCTTTTAAGACATAATGGCATATTGCTCTTGAAAATTATGCTGTTTCTTCCAAAAGCTCTCCAGACAAGTTTTGTACGCCGATTAATTTCTTCATCAATGTGACCCTCACTTGATATCTGCTGTCCAAGATAAACATACGTATCTGTTATCTCCAGTTTTTCTCCATCAATCGATAAATCTTCATTTCTTGTAAAAGCATTGTACATCACTTTTGTCTTCTGAAAGTTCATTTTTAATCCCACTTCTTTACTCTTGTCAGCAAGTTCTTGGATCATACTCTGTAGCTCTGATGGGGTAGTTGCAAAAATGACTACGTCATCAGCAAAACGAAGGTGGGTTAGATAATCTCCATTAATCTTTATACCCTTGTTTTCCCAGCTCAGCGACTGAAAAACACCCTCCAATGTGGCATTAAAGAGCTTCGGAGATATGGTGTCACCTTGTCTCACTCCCTTTCCAATTTTTACGTGTGTTGTATTTTCAAACAGCCGAATCTTTGCACTTGCATTTTCATAGATGTTATTAATAATATTAATGTATGCATCTTCAATACCGCAGGTTTTCAGAGCCATTGTAACTGCTGATGGTTTCACCGAATCAAAGGCTTTTTCATAATCGATAAAAGCCATGCACAATGGAAGTTCATATTCCCTCGCTCTTTCAATTAGTTCTCTCAGTACGTGGATATGATCTATTGTGCTGTAGCCACTCCTGAATCCAGCTTGTTCTCTTCGTTGAGCCATGTCCAGTGTTACCTTTAAACGGTGTGAAAGAACTATAGTGAAGATTTTATAAACCACTGATAGGAGGCTGATAGGTCTGTAGTTCCTGAGATCCTCAATGTCACCTTTTTTTATGTAACAGGATCATTATAGCGTTGTTCCAATCCTCAGGAATCTTTCCTTCATTAAGGCATCGAGTGAAAATTTGGGCGAGTACTGTTTCGATTTCTCCACTTGCTTCTTGTATGATGTCTACATCTTCTCCTGGAGTTTTTCCCCGCTTCATGTTCTTGATTGCATGTGCAACTTCT
The DNA here is from genome assembly GCA_039090855.1 of Macrothele yani. NCBI lineage: Eukaryota > Metazoa > Arthropoda > Arachnida > Araneae > Macrothelidae > Macrothele > Macrothele yani. The sequence continues at coordinate 70,033,620 of CM077018.1, forward strand.
GCTGGGAGGACTGGAAGAACTCTGGTACTGGTACCTTCCATGATGTCTGGAGTACATGCATCATCCATTTCATATAACTTGGAGTAGAAATCTTTCACTCTTGTCAAAATTTCGCCTCTATTTCTTGTTACAGAACCATCTTCTTTTCTCAGTGCCATAATCTGTTTTCTTCCCTTACTGAGATGTCCCTTTGCTATCTTTAGGCTTTGGTTGTTTTCAATTGCTTTCCTCACTAGTTCACAGTTGAATTTCCTTACGTCTTCAGTGATACTTTTTCGTACTGTCTTGCATAGCTCTATATATTCCACTTTGGAAGTCACATCTTCTTTAGTTGTCCTCATCTCTCTTCTTTTTTGCATCAACATTTTGGTTTTTCCTGATAATTTGTTCACATGCAACTTGTTCTTAGACCCAGCTAATTTTGTTGCGGTTTCCATAAGAGCTTTGGTTACTTTTCTGTTAACTTCAGAAATATCCACTTCTTCCGATGTTAGGCCTTCTAAAGCAGAGAATCTTTTCTTCAGTTCCAACATGAAGGTATTACGGTGTTTTTTAAGGTTGGTTATGTCAATACATTTTGTTTGTCTTATGAGCTTGCCACGTTCAAGTTTAGTGTTGAGGTGCATCTTACATCTCACCAATCTATGGTCACTACCTGTGTTGAACTTGTTTAGCACACTACAGTGTTCTATGACGAATTTTTTGTTACACATAATAAAATCAATTTCCCTTGTCGTCCTATTTGGATGTCTCCATGTCCATTTCCTGTGTGGCTTTTTCTTGAAGAAGGAGTTCAAGATGAAAAACCCTTCTGCCTCTGCAAACTCAACGAGAGTATTTCCACGCTGGTTTCTGTTGCCGTGACCGAATTTACCTACTGAAGTTTCATTCTGTTGCCGTGACCGAATTTACCTACTGAAGTTTCATTCTGTTGCCGTTGCCCTATTTTTGCATTGAAATCTCCCATAATTATCTTCAAGTGCTGCTTACCTTTATTATTTAGATGACGAATTTCCTCATAAAATTCTTCAATTTCTTCTTCAGGATGACTTGTGGTGGGTGCATAAGTTTGAATAATCTGAGCCTTGTATCTTCTCGAGAGTTGGATAACGAGTCGTGCAGCTCTGTCAGAGGAACTTTCAACTTCTACAACTTTATCCTTCAGTTTCTTGTTTATTATAAATCCAACACCACTAGTTCTGCCAGTATCAGTCCCACGATAGTAGAAGAGATGTCCCCTTTTCAGTTCAATGAGATCTTCTCCTTTTCTCCTTACCTCACTTAGCCCGACGATGTCCCACTTGATTCTTTGTAGTTCCTCTTCCAATTCAAGAAGCCTTGAATCAGAAGATAGGGAGCGTCCATTATACGTAGCCAAGGTCAGCATCAGATGGCAGCCTAGTCCGGTCCTCCGGGGATTCTTAGCACCCTCTGCCTATATACAGATATATATGCATTCATTGCTGTCACAGAGAGAGAAAGAGAGAGAGAGTAAGACAGATGGGGTGTGTAAAATTTAGTGGTTTCCATAGGGCGCAGAAATGCCTAGTTACGCCCCTGGGTGAGGGTGAGGGGGGGGGTCAAGAATACAGGGAGAGTGTCTGGAAAAAATAAGGGGGTTCATGAATGGAATACATTATCTGACTTACCATGATATCATCTGACTTACCATTCTTGTCATATTTACACCATAAAACGGATTGTTATCTTCAAAATTTGTAAGGAGGTTATCTAGAGCCCTGTAGTTTTAACTTTTTAAGTAATTTTTGAAACAGAAATGCGTAATGAAAGGTTATTGATCAGCCAATCGGATTAATAAGATGCGCGGACCGATGCATGAACATGAATCTACAATTTATCGCAAGGAACGAATTCCGCAAAATATATTTAAATGGTTAAGATTAATTAATAAGACTTCATAATCATCCATTTTACTTCCATTTGTTTCTGAAGTGTATGGTTTTTGTAAAATGACTTGCTCTTAAACTTTAAACAGTTGACGTGCTAAACAAATCATCATTCCCTTAATCAGAAACGGCACTTGAGCTTAAATGACTCTGCGCAAAAAGAACTGGTCGAGTTTTGGAAGTTTCTTCGCTGGCTCAAGTTCTCTTTTCTTTTTGAAACGGTGCTGCACTTTGACACTTTTGTGACACTTTGCAAATGGATGTCGTACATGAATGTGTAATAGTGGTAACTGTAAATAACCTTTAATAATAACGCAATTGAACGGGAATGTTTATTTTATGAAATGTAATGTAATGTCTTTTAATTGTTGAATTTTAATGAATATTTGAATAATTAAGAATCCTTGCAGTTCTAGAATGTTTAAAAAGTAATCGTGGGAAACTTCTTAATGATATGGTTCTTGAGTTCGATTTAGGAGAGCCAGTAAGTCACCGGAAACGATTAGTTATCGGCGAACTTCCTGGAGTGGACAAAACACAGGATTTCGTGTATGGATAGCTATTATAGAAGAAGGCTTTTTTTTTAGAGTTTTAAAGCGACTCATTAGGAAGCACTTCCGTTCTCGAGTAAGGGGTTTCCTTCGGGGAGGTGATTAGGGATGGAGACGGAATGAGAAGGCGTTCGGACAGAGGCTTCAGGCTGGGTTTTTGGAAGTAGTGCGGAAGACAACAGGAGAACGAGACTTCGAGGGTAGGAATGATGACGTGTGTTAGGGGAGAATGCAACTGACTGAGTAGAGCGCAGTGATTAGGGTTTTCGGAGCAAGGAGAGATATTGAGAAGGGGTGCGTGGTCTCCGCGCCCGACCGGTAAGCATGAATGAATAGCGAGGAGTTATAGAACATGAGAGATGGTCTAATCACAGGTGACCAGGAGTAATAATTAAGTAAGCAAAATCGATAAAATAAAGGATTTTATCAAACGTCAAGTCGCTTCTGTTGAATGAACTATTACTTCTCTATTGATGTGTACAGTGCTCAAGGAACCTTGCAATCTTCTGATTCAAACCTACTTCGGTAATTAAAGAAATAGTTAAAACAGCACTGTGACAAAGTTTCCACGCAGTAAATGAGAAAGACATATACTTACTACAGGGTATCCCACTCGCTACCGAACACGGCATTTCTTTAATGATATTAACACCAATGAAGATTTTGCAACGACATTTGAAGTGGACTTAACTCATTTCGTACGAAATGTGATGACATCATAACGTGTGCTGGAAGTGGCCAACATTTGCGTCCAGACAGCACTGAACCCGGCGCTGTCCGCTAGCCAGCCGGAGTGCTTCTTAGAGGCAGATACATTCGTAAGTGTGGCGCTATTGAGGAGCAGTCAGCCAGCCAGCCGAACGCGCCTCTCTGCTGCTTTGTTATGCCATTTCGCTGAGCGTGTTCGGTTACGCCAATTTTCAAAATTCCCGTATCTGGGCCACAGTGAAAATCACAACGCGATACATGAACCCCTTCATTCACAAAAAATTGGTGTTTGGTGTGGGATGAACCGGCACCGCATAATTGGTCCCATCTTCTTCTATACAACCATCACAACAGCTGCATATATGGAAATCTTCAACACCATTGTAAATCAATTGGACGACGAAGAACTCTCCATTGGATTTTACCAGCATGATGGAGGGACATCACACACCAGTATGACTGAAATTCAGTCCTTTTTCGGCGACCGCGTCGTTTCGAAGAGTCTATGGCCACTGCGCTCGCCCGATCTGATGATGTCTCTTGATTACTTTTTATGGGGATATCTAAAAGGGAGAGTATACCAAAAGAAACCGCGAACCATAGATGCCTTGAAAGCAAACATCACCGAAGAAATTTAGGCAGTGACGGCGGACGTACCGGAAAGGACTTTCCCCAATTTGGTGCGCCGGGTTCAATGCTGATGGCTGGAAGCAAATGGTGGCCACTTCCAGCACAATTTGTGATCTCATCACATTTCACACGAAATGAGGGTCCACTTCAAATTTCGTTGCAATATCTTCATTGGTGTTAATATTATTAAAGAAATGCCGGGTTCGGTAGCGAGTGGGACACCCTATGTAAGGAAGAACTAAAAGCAATAGCATCGTCTAATTGTTTTGTCCAAAACTAAGATAAATAACTTGAAGAAATCATCCTCTTATACAGGGTAGATCTGTGGCTGCTGTGAATAAATGTGTTCGGGTCTGTCGTGTACGTGCTCCTAGGTGACTATTTTCCCATATCCTCCACGGGAAATCCCCATGTGGCCTCGCATTTATTCCTCAGCAGCGTAGAGAGAGAGGGGGATTGGAGAGCGATCGCATCATAAACCATTGCAGGGCGATCGTATTATAACTTGGACCCAAGGGCCGAATAACTTCAATCTGTGAGGCAACCAGTGTTTTAAAAGTGAAAATTAACATTTATTTAAACAATCTTAAAGGAAAAGATGAATCTTTGGGATTAATTGTTTGCTTTTGTGCGTGTACGGATTTTTTTATAAAACTTGTCAGCTGCAGTACGCCCCTTCGTTACCTGCGCCCCCTCCTCCCCAGTTGCGGGGGTGGTAGTTACACCACTGAGTATAAAGCATGTAATCAAAAACAATTTTTTTCCCCTTTTATACCGGGATATAACAACTTCATCAGCGTCGGATAAAATCCACGCGAACGGAATTTTCTGGCAAAATTTTCTGCCTCCAACTTCGTACGATACTTAGCATTCCTAATAGACGTCCCCCCCCCCCCATCCTAAGTTCTTAACTTCTGGAATTCCACTGAGAATAGGTCTCGGGGTACACCACGGCGATGAAGCATACTGAGGAATCAAATGCAAATGAATTCACACCAAGAGAAAAACTTCCAGTATAACATTTAATTTAATATTATATTCGTTAATATTTTCTCATTTTATCGTCGCAAGAAATTTTACAAGATACTTTGTAGGGTGTGTTTTGAAGTAATGGCAGTCAATCGGAATAAGTACCGATATTTAGACATTGCAATCACTACCTGCCTTCGAATTTGGGCAATCCCCGAAATTTTCAGGAGTAGGCTCCTATGCATCAATAGGCTGAAGAATTTGGGCGTGAGATTACGATCGATTCTAGTTTTCGGCTGAAAAATGTGTCGCACAGACCAGTGCTGTTAGAATACTAAGCTGGGTCATTCTTTTGAAGAAACTTGGTCGCCACGGATCCCCTCAGCGGTGACAGATGACCTGTTCCTCACGTCGGTTAGAACTTCGGTTGGAACCGCGCATCTGCCTCTCTACTTACGCTGCATTCTTTTTTTTTTTTTTTTTTTTAATATGTGGGTAAGTATTCAGCTCTTAAAACTTGCTCTTTGCGAAAACGTTTAGTTATGTCGAGTTGTGCTGTGGCTACTTGTAAGAACCATTACAAAACAAGAAAGATGACACTGAATTTTCGGGTGTAATGCGCACGTCTTTTGAATCCGTTCTGACGCAAATTAAATTTATCAAAGCTATTCAAAGTCAATGGAACCGGTATGGAAAACAATAGATCTGACGAAAGAAAAAAGATTTTCAATCGGGTTTTTAAACCCTCAGATATTGCTGTAAACGGAATCGTGAGCTGACGAACTCTTAGAAACAGAGATATCAACAAAAATAAGATGTGACTTTACGTCCCCTGGTGGGAAAACCATGCATTATTTTAGGGAGAAAGTATTCTCAAAAGGTTTATCCATATAAGCGGTATCGGTCCAAGAAAAAAAAATTAGTCGAGTTTTCAGGAGCCCAGATTTTGCAACAAATACTTCAGAAGCAGAAATTAACACTTATGACCCCTGGTGGCTAAACCATTCTTTACCAAACATTAGAAATTATGTGAAAAATATTTTCCATCAGGTCTTGTATGCGATACAGGAAGAATTTTTCAAATCAGAGCTTTAGGAGCGGAAGTAACGCAGAAAACGCAATTTACCTTTGTGCCCCCTAACGGAAAGTCTATGATTTACTTGAAAATTTTGAATTTATAGGAAAAACATTTCGCATCGGAAACACTATCCAACAAAGAAGGAATTTTTCAAATCGGACTCCTAGAAGTCGAGATATTGACAAAAATAAGATATACATCTACGCCCCTGGCGTAGAAACCATGGAATATTTTAAGACGAAAATTTTCCTAAAAGTTTTGTCGACATGAGTAGTATCGGCCAACAAACGACTTTTTTTTCCAATCGAGATTTTAAAAGCTCATATTTTGCTGCAAATACAACAGGAGCGGAAATTAAGATTTACGCCCCCTGGTAGCCAAACCGTTTCTTACAAAAATTCGAAATTATTTGCAAACGATTTCCCATCAGGAGCTGTATGCGGTGCAGAATTTTTTTTTCAAATCGGAGATTTAGAAGCAGAGATATAGGGGAGAAACGCAATTTACATTTACGCCCCCTAGCGGAAAGTCTATGAATTACTTGAAAATTTTGAAATTATATGAAAAACATGTCACACGGAAAACACTATCCAACAAAGAAGGAATTTTTCAAATCGGACTCCTAGAAGTTGAGATATTGACAAAAATAAAATGTACATCTACGCCCCCTGGCGGAAAAACTGTGGAATATTTTAAGAAGAAAATATTCCGAAAAGGTTTATCGATGTGAATGGCATCAGTCCACGAAATAATTTCTTCAATCGATATTGTAGAAGCTCCGATCTTATGGCAAATACATCAGAAGTAAAAATTAACACTTACGCCCCCAGTGGCCAAAGTATTCTTTACCAAAAATTTGAAATTATATGCAAAAGATTTTCCATCAGGAGATGTATCCGCTGAAGAATTTTTTTTCAAATCGGAGTTTTAGAAGAAGAGTTATCGGAAAAAATGTAATTTACTTTTACGCCCCTAGCGGAAAATCTATGCGTAATTTGAAAAAGTAACTATATCTAAAATACTCTTCGACATAAATGGAATCGAAAGATAAAAAAAAAATGTCAATCGAATTTTCAGAAGCAAATATGTGGAATAAAACGTATTTTTGAATTCGACATCATTTGCATTTAGGCCCTCTACCGGCGAAATTGTACATCGTAAAAAAAAAAAACGCAATGAAGGATCATCATTTGCATATTTCAAGCTCCCCGATGCAAAAAAAATTTTTCAAATCAGACTAATAGTAGCAGAGATATCGTGAGTACAGACGGACGGACGGGCAAACCGATAACAGAAGCACGATCTTTTTTTACAGAAGACGTGCTAAAAACTAAAGGTCAGTGAATTGTGTACCACGCATTTCCTTTGAAAAATCCAGATTTGGTGAAGGAATGGTTGAACCAGTGGCGCAACTAGCATAACGTGCCCCCCCCCCCCCTGCAAGATTTACTTTAGCACCCCTAACCACAGTTATTTTTCCAGGATTTCAAACACGAGGTAGGATGCGTGTGAGGAAAGGGGGGGGGGGGAGCTCGTAAAATAAATGAGATACCTACAGTCCTGTAGTTTCAACTTTTAAATAATTTTTGGAACAGAAGTACATAATGTATTAGGTTATCAATCAGCCAATCAGGGTTAACACCGTGCGCGGACTGATGCATGCGAATGAAGATATATTTTATCGCAAGAAACGAATTCGGTAAAATATACTTTAATGGTTAAGGTCAATAACTATAAGACTCCATAATGACCCATTTTACTTTCACTTGTTTCTGAAGTGCTTAGTTTATGTGAAATATCTGCCTCTAAAGTTTAAACAGCTGACGTGCTGAACAAATCGTTCGTTTAATCAGTAACGGAACTTGGGTTCAATTGATTCTGCGGATAAAAAGCTGTTCGAGCTTTGAAAGTTTTCTCGCGCGCTCTTCTTTCTTTCGCCGATACTATGATCCACTTGGACGCTTTCGTGACATTTTGCAAATGGATGCCGTTTGTTTGTATGTTAAAGCTTCCACACAGTAAATGAGATAGAGAAGAACTAAGAGCAAAGCAGTGTGTAATTGTTTTGTCGAAAACTAAAATACTGTAAATCACTTGAAGAAATCACCCCCTGTTACATTAAGATCCGCGGCTGCTGTTAATAATTGCTGGTGCCTGTCGTGTACGTAATCTTATAGGCGACTGACTGTTTTCTCACATCCTCCACAGCGAATCTCCCAGTGGCCTCGTACTTTTTCTAAAAGAGCGATTGGAGAGCGATCATGTTGCTTACAATCAACTGGAGAACGATGGTATTACAACCCACTGCATAATGATCGTATTACTACCGAATAGCTTCAATCCATAGGGCACCCAGTGTTTTATCAGTGTTTATTTAGGCAAAACTATATACACTATATTGATAAAAGTCACCGGACACCTAGAAGAGAAACACAACATAGCATTTATTGACATACATTAGTACGGTGTCAGTTCACCTTTGGCCTTAATGCATGCACCGACCCTTCGAGACATGCTTTCGACAAAGTTTTGGAACACAGCGATAGGTATGCGTTTCCATTCAGTACATAATGCTGCCGCTAGCTACTGCTTAGTAGTAGGCCTTGGTTAAAAAACTTCTTATGCGGCGCTCTAATTCATCCCATAGGTGCTCTATGGGAATAAGATCGGGGCTCTGTGCTGGCCAGTTCACACACTACACGGAATTATCGTCAAACCACGCCACAACAGTCCTTGCTTTATGGCTCGGTGCAGTATCATTCTGGTACCAAAAAGCCTCGGTTCCATAGTATTGGCACAGAGTTGGTAGGGCATAATTGTCCAGAATATTGAGGTAGACTTGCGGGTTAACAGGTTTGTCCACGATAACCAATGGGCCGGGACCATACCATGGAAAACACCCTTACACAAGTACACTGCCAGCTCAAAACTTGATTGTAGGAACAGTACACTGTGGTGAATAGCGTTCCCCCGGCTGCCGCCATACCCACACACGGCCATCAGACTGGTGGATCTTGTATTTGGATTCATCAGTTCATAGGACTCGTTTCCATTGATATACGGTCCACTATAAATGTTCTTTACACCATGCTAAATGACGAGTAGCATTCCGAGTGGAGACGAAAGGCTTATGAGGAGCCGCACTACCACGGTAACCCATGGAATGAAGTTCTCTGCGAATGGGAAGTGTACATACCGAGGTTCCAGCATTTTTACTCACCTGTATACACTAAGGTCTTGTGCAGTACTCCGTCGATGAGCTGTAACGACTCTCCTGAGGTTTCGACGTCCTCTATCACTGACTTTCTTTGGTCTGCCGGTACGTTTTGCTGCTTCAGGCACGCCATGTGTCTTTCACTCATTCAGTACGTCCAAAACAGTTGACTTGGGTATGTTTAAACGCCTCTCGGTTTCTCTTATGGACAACCAACTAATATAATACCCAACAATCTTTCCTTTCTCAAAGTCAGTTCTCCGCAGAGATATTTTCACTCAACCTCACAGAGCGATATGATCGCGGTTAGCTGCAGGCTTGTTTTTATACCGGTTGCTGCTGTACCGCGCATCTTAACAACGCAGCGGATCCGTTCATTTGGTTTTGAAAGGGTATCCGGTGACTTTTGTCAATATAGTGTATGTATTAAAGGAAAATATGAATTTTTGGATTAATTATTTGTTTGTTTTCGAATGCGTTCGTATTTTTTCATACAACCATTGGCAGCTGCAATACGCCCCTTTGTTACCTGCGCTCCCACGCATCTGCGGGGGTGGTAATTAAGCCAGTGGGCTGAACAAGTGCTATAGGTCAGATTCTGTTAATGTAGCGAATGCTGGAGTTTGCAGCGCACATTTTCATTCTTCCGATTACGAAGATTATTTAAAAAAATCGCCTATACTTGGACGACCGGAGATAAAAATACCGAAACAAAACGCGGTGCCTGTCCTGAATCTGCCGAACTGTCAGCAAAACTGACACTGTGTCACTCCACGAAGTAACAGAAAGCGAAAATGAGATATTTTAAATAAGTGCTTTCGATCGAATGGATATTTTAAGTCCGAAAAAGGGTTGTGTGCGAGAAACGCAGGATCTCTGTTATGAAGTTGATGAAACATCAAGGGATATCAGTTGTTCTTCCTGTATCAAAATAGCGGAAGAAAATAGATTGCTGCATGAAAATGTTGCATCCCTTAAAAAAGAAATTGAACTCTTAAAATTGGAGTGAACCAAGGCGTTAAAAATGAAAGCTAACGGAAGACGACAGAGAAAATTGCGAATGTAACGACTATGTGTGAAAAGTGGAGTTCTGAAAACAAAATTATCGATTTAAAGAATGAAAAACTGTTAAAAATGGAAGCGCGTATCAAAAGTGGACTAACCATTTAATATATAAGTGCATATATATATATATCATCATCATTGTCAACCATTATCAATTCACTGCTGGACGAAGGTCTTCCCAAGTTTCCTCCACAACGGTCTGTCTTGTGCCAGTCTCTTCCATGTCACTCCGGTATACTTTCGAATTTCATCCACCCATCTCCCATGTGGTCTTCTTCTGGGTCTTTTCCTGTCCCTTGGAATCCAATCTAAAATTTCGGCTGTCCATCGATGATCTGTCCTTCTGGCAGTATGTCCAGCCCATTGCCATTTCAGGGATTTAACTCTGATCATGATGTCTTCCACTCTTGTCATTTTTTGGATCCACGAGTCCCTCTTCTTATCTCTCCTGGTTACACCAAGCATGCACCTCTCCATACTGCTTTGAGTTGTTTGCAGTCTTTGTATGTCTCTCTTAGTTAAGGTCCGCACGTCCCTGCACCATACGTAAGCACTGGAAGGATGCATTGATCAAACACTTTTCTTTTAAGACATAATGGCATATTGCTCTTGAAAATTATCCTGTTTCTTCCAAAAGCTCTCCAGGCAAGTTTTGTACGCCGATTAATTTCTTCATCAATGTGACCCTCACTTGATATCTGCTGTCCAAGATAAACGTACGTGTCTGTTACCTCCAGCTTTTCTCCATCAATCGATAAATCTTCATATCGTGTAAAAGCATTGAACATCACTTTTGTCTTCTGAAAGTTCATTTTTAATCCCACTTCTTTACTCTCGTCAGCTCTTGGATCATACTCTGCAGCTCTGATGGGGTAGTTGCAAAAATGACTATGTCATCAGCAAAACGAAGGTTGGTTAGATAACCTCCATTAATCTTTATCCCTTTGTTTTCCCAGTTCAGTGATTGAAAGACAGTTTCCAATGTGGCGTTAAAGAGCTTCGGAGATATGGTGTCACCTTGTCTCACTTCCTTTCCAATTTTTATGTGTGTTGTATTTTCAAACAGCCGAATCTTTGCACTTGCATTTTCATAGATGTTATTAATGATATTAATGTATGCATTTTCAATACCGCAGGATTTCAGAGCCATTGTAACTGCTGATGGTTTCACCGAATCAAAGGCTTTTTCATAATCGATAAAAGCCATGCACAATGGAAGTTCATATTCCCTCGCTCTTTCAATTAGTTCTCTCAGTACGTGGATATGATCTATTGTGCTGTAGCCACTCCTGAATCCAGCTTGTTCTCTCGGTTGAGCCATGTCCAGTGTTACCTTCAAACGGTGTGAAAGAACTTTAGTGAAGATTTTATAAACCACTGATAGGAGGCTGATAGGTCTGTAGTTCCTGAAATCCTCAATGTCACCTTTTTTATGTAGCAGGATCATTATAGCGTTGTTCCAATCCTCAGGAATCTTCCCTTCATCAAGGCATCGAGTAAAAATTTGGGCGAGTACTGTTTCGATTTCTCCACTTGCTTCTTGTATGATGTCTACAGTAATTCCATCTTCTCCTGGAGCTTTTCCCTGCTTCATGTTCTTGATTGCATGTGCAACTTCTGCTGGGAGGACTGGAAGAACTCTGGTAATGGTACCTTCCATGATGTCTGGAGTACATGCATCATCCATTTCATATAACTTGGAGTAGAAATCTTTCACTCTTGTCAAAATTTCGCCTCTATTTCTTGTTACAGGACCATCTTCTTTCCTATATACGGTTACAATGGCTTTGAAATCCTGCGGACTGCCTGTAATTTAAAACCAGGCTTGGACGGGCCTGCACTTGCATGTGTACCGTGTAGTCAGGTTGTTGATAAATTTAGATCATTCTGTTTTTGAAGTTTCTGTCTTTCCCTTCCCGTGATCATATTTCTTTTTTCTCGCAATCATTCTTCTCTCCGGCCTTGTGCTGTTTTTTTTTTTTTTTTTTTTTTGCGCGCGGCGTACCATGATTTGCATTTATAGGAATTGAGGATCAATTAAAGATTCAATATGCGCTCTCATTGCTCATTCAAGGCAATTACTTGTAAGCGCACACATATAAAACAACAAATTATATACTTATAAACGTAGCAAATTACTCATAAAGCTGTCAAGAGGGAAGGGTTAAAAAATGCAAACTGCTCTTTCAAGTGAAGGAAACAGAGGAAAGCCACTTTCCGTAAAAGATATATAGAAGAAATACTTATTTGTTTTGTTTTATATATTCTGCTTCTGTTCTGTTCTGTAATTACATTCATTTTCACAGCAGAAGCACAGGTTTACGAAGAGTCGAAGACCCGATTTCCGGCGCCAGTGATGTAATGCAATGCCGTGCCTCCTGGCTGGTTGGCCCAGAGAAGGAGAAGAGAAGCGGACATGAACTTTGGACACCCAAACCAAAACTAAAACATTTTCTCAGCCTCGCTTTCGGAGCCACCAGTTTTCCATACTGCGTTGCAACTTGCTTTGTTTTAAATATGGATAATATTGGGTTGGGTAAATTAGAGGTTCGAGGAGCAAAACAATCGGAAAATTATGTTACATTTGGATTTTGGGAGTTATATCCTAAACCTGAAGGATTAAAATCAAAGACGTCGGGCCAACAGAACGGAATCGTTATTCTGCGTACTAGAGTTTGTTGTATTAACTATTAACCATGTTATTGTGTGTGTAACTGAGTATCAATTTATATTATGTTCTGGGCAAAAGTGTCAAAGAAGACAGTACTTGACTCGTATAAAGTGATCTGTCCCTACGAAGGGTTCGATTATGAAATGACGATAATTTACTTAAGTTCACTGAATACTATTTATTGCATTTGCCGTATTTCTGGTTACTGGTGGGTTAGTTAACTTACATATGCCCTCTTTTTAAACGAGTTTCGAGTTAGTCTCAAAAGTTACAGTACAAATACCGTCTGTGTTAAAGCAAGTGACAGTTATACACAAATGAAACCTATGCCGGACCGAGCCCTGAAAAAAAAAACCCCACCGAACCGGGCCTGACATTAATTGTGTGGGAACGGGTCGAGTCGGGCCTGGCATTAACTTGGTGGGCGCGGGCCGGGCTCGGGCCTAAAAATATTGCCTCTGCAGGGCTCTAGCATACATTAATGTTATTAATAACATTTATAAAAATGCAGGTTCAAAGATTCGACTGTTTGAGAATTTGAGAATACAGCACACATAAAAATTGGAAAGGGAGTGAGACAAGGTGGCACCATATCTCCCAAGCTTTTTAACGCCACATTGGAAAACGTCTTTCAATCACTGAACTGGGAAAACAAAGAGATAAAGATTAACGGAGATTACCTAACTCACCTTCGTTTTGCTGATGACGTAGCCATTTTTGCAGCTACCCCATCAGAGCTGCACAGTATGATCCAGGAACTTGCTGACAAGAGTAAAGAAGTGGGATTAAAAATGAACTTTCAGAAGACAAAAGTGATGTACAATGTTTTTACAAGAAATGAAGATTTATAGATTGATGGAGAAAAGCTGGAGATAACCGATACCTACGTTTATCTTGGACAGCAATTATCAAGTGAGGGTCACATTGATGAAGAAATTACTCGGCGTATTAAGCTTGCCTGGAGAGCTTTTGGAAGAAACATCATAATTTTCAAGGGCAATATGCCATTATGTCTTAAAAGAAAAGTATTTGATCAATGCATCCTTCCAGTGCTTACATATAGTGCAGAGACGTGGACCTTAACTAAAAGAGACGTACAAAGGTTGCAGACAACTCAAAGAAGCACGGAGAAGTGCATGCTTGGTGTAACTAGTAGAGATAAGAAGAGGAACTCGTGGATCAGAAAAATGACAAGAGTGATAGACATCATGATCAGAGCAAAATTCCTGAAATGGCAAATGGGCTGGAGATATTGCCAGAAGGACAGACCATCGATGGACAGCCAAAATTTTAGATTGAATTCGAAGGGACAGGGAAAGACCCAGAAGAAGACCACATGGGAGAAAGAAGAAGACACGTGGGAGATGGGTGGATGAAATTCAAAAGTATGTGGGAGTAACATGGAGGAGACTGGCACAAGATAGACAGTTGTGGAAGAAACTTGGGCATACCTTCGTCCAGCAGTGGTTTGATAATGGTTGACAATGATGAATGATAACAGTAATTCAGAATGAAAATGCATCTGATGTTCAACCAAAGTGGGGGCCACTATACAAAAATATATATTCATGAATTCATAGATTTTTAACAATGGTATACAAAGAATAAGGACATTGTGTTACCTTTCTGGTTCTTCTAAAATTTCGCGCATTAAAAGTTCGCAATTTAAAAGTAGTATATTACTGCTTTACGTGAAAAAAAAAAAAAAAAAAAAAAAAAAACACTACTGATTTAGAAAGACGTCGAAGACTCACTACGAAAATACCGCAAATAAAGTTTAAGGAAAAACGGAAAAAAAAGCATACGAAAAAATTTGCAATTTTATTATTGCTGTTCGAAATTTAAGAAATTAAACAGAGAAGGCAACGTGGACAAAAAAAAATACCTTTTCACTTCAGGTGATCTACTTGCGTAATCTCGCAGATCAAATATATTTTAATGTACACATCTACTGGAGCAATATGTTGACAGGAAAACTTGTGACCTGAAAATGTAAACGTATTGGGTGTGTATAATGAAAAATTTCCTTTGTCTTTACCAGATACCCCAGTCTTTTCTCTTACTTTTTATTTAAGTCTGTTAAATATTTACATGTAAAATGAATCATTTGTTATATTTCTTTGCAAATGGCACTGAAATGCTAGTTAGTTTTAATTCATTCACAGCAGCCGTCCAGCGATCAGCTCAGTTCCAACATACTGGCGTCATACGCTCACCTCAGTAGGGATCCGTGACAGCCCTGGCACAGAGGCAGATGTATCACGTAACTTCCATGCAATGTTAATTCCTAGAGAAATCCGAGCCAACCAATGATTGTGTAGATGTGGATACCGTGACGTCACGAAACTATCTCCCTGCCCGACTGTCGTAAATCTATTGGAAAGTTCTGCACCTCGTGAGTCGTGACCGCAAATTCTATCAGTTTGCTTTCTCCTTAGTAGTTATAGTAGTGGGTTTGAGTGCGTGCTCTCATCTAGTTACTTCCGAACAGGAATTAATGTGAGTATTCATTTAATTTAAATTGTAGGACTGATATGTGTGTTCTTCTATTATTCCTATGAATTTAAATTGCGATATTTAAATAACAGATAGTTAGGTAATTCGATCTTGATTCCTACGTTAATATGGCGCCAAAGCAGATATGGTGCTACATAGAACTTCAGAATTTTGATAGGTATTATAGTGTATAAAGTAAGTATAAAGTAAGCATGACAGTCGACGAAACGCTATTTCAAACACCCACTATGTTTACAGATTGTGAAGCACAGATTGTGAAGGCACAGTGCGATGGGATAGAACAGGCAAGAGATAACAAAGCTATCGTGTAGTTTGCATTTACCGCTCATTTAGATTTGTTCCGTTGCTTATTGTTAGTAAGCCATGGAAACACATTTTGTCGGATAAATAGACAGTTCCCTGCAAGGGAGGTGGAACTTCTTCGAGAGCTAAAACATTAATAATAATAAAAAAAAAAGAAACTGAAAGATGACGGAGAAAAAATAACTAGGATATGTATACAGGGTTCGCGCCATAGGTCCTCGGGTCTGCTCCATTCCCGCCTTGGTTGGTTTGTTAGTTTTTATGGCGCAAGGGCCATGTCTGGCCAAAGAGCGCCAAACACAAGACAAGACACAGGACAGCCAAACAGTATTAAAAATATGGTAACCTCCCGCCTTGGGGGGAGATTTAGTATGAATTTAAAGCGAGATATATATATATATAAAATGGGATTTTCACCAATGAACCAAACCCATGGACCCCTTTCCCTCCCCTTAAGAAATTTCTGGCCAAGCCACTGGTTCGCGCTGCCGATCGCAATTTGCGAAAAAAAAAAAAAAAAAAAACTTTTTTGGCGATGGATAAAATGTTTTGGCAAAAATATTGCCGTTACTACAGATTACATTTGGCAAAATAAAAAAAAAAAAATTTGCGAAAACTTCAAAAAACCACAGCAATCTCGTACATACCCAGGGTAAAGTGTTTCATTCTTTGGTTAAAATGCAACTTACATTAGATAAAAATACTTTAATTTAATAAAATGCATGAACTTATGTTAAGTATTACGATGATTTAATATAGGAGTTTTAGATAATGAACATTTGAAATAAGCTTTCGTGTTTTTTCTCAATCTCTATTCCTTCTTTCAGTTTTCTTTTTTGGAAATTGCTTTGGAAACTGATTACTTTAAGGGAATTCCAATCCATGCTGTGCCCAGTTTCTCTAACATGCCTATCTAATCCAGTCTTGTTGGAGCAATTTTTTATAGCTGCTTTATGCTCAGCTATACGAATTTCTAGTCTGCGACCTGTTTCACCTATGTAAGATAGTCCACAACTACAATTTACTTCATAAACTACTCCTTGCATTTTTAAAATATCTTCTTCTCTTTGAACTATTTTAGGGAAAAATTTTTTAACTTTGTTCTCTAAACTTGGAGCTAGCCTAATATTGTATTTCTTACTAATTCTATTTAAAGACTCAAATAAACCTTTGTGATAAGAAATTTTTCTAGTGAATTTTACTTGTTGCTTTTGTGGGTTCTTCTTACCATTAAAATTCAGAAGCTTCTCAATTTCTTCTTTAGGATAGTTATTCTCTGCAAGTATGACTTTAAGCTCTTCTTTATGGGCTTCTTTTTTATCTGCAGTAGAAACTATTTTATTAATTTTTTCTAAAAACTGACTTGCTACATTTTTCTTAATAGAAACTAGATGATAGGAATTGAAATCCAGTAGTCTTTTAGTATTCATTGGCTTTTTATACCAACTAGTGAGGAATTTTTCATCTTCATAATAGATAGTAATATCTAAGAAGTTTATTCTTCTTTCTTTTTGAAGTTCAATAGTGAACTTAAGGGAATCATCTAATTCATTGAATGAGTCTAGAATTCTTTCTGGAACAATTTCTGAGCTATCTATTATAAATAAGATGTCATCCATGTATCTGCTATATAAGCAGAAGTATGTGGGTTGTACTAGTATCTTTTCTTCTAGTTTTCCCACATAATAGTTAGCTAAGAGTGGGGAGCCCATAGCTAGCCTCGATTTTTGAATGAAAAAAGTTTTCCCAAATTGAAAGTAGTTGTTCTGCATAGAGAAAGTAAGTATTTCAAAAATTCCTACTAATATGTTTTTTTCCTTGTTGTGAAAAATTATTAGGTCTGCCAAGTCTTCCGCTATAAAGTCTATAAGTTGATCTATATTAATGTGAGTATACATAGACACTATATCTAAACTACCCATAATAGAAGAATCTAATTTAGGAAGAAGTTCTAGTTTTTCTTTTAGCTGCATTGAGTTTTTAATCAAGTTAGGTGGCTCTTTTAAAAGATTCTGAAGGTGTGACTTTAAAAAATAGTTTAGATTTGAAAGAATAGAGTTTTTGAGTCTATTATTGGTCTAATTGGTTGGTGTTCTTTATGCAGTTTGACTATTCCATATATTTGAGGTAATCTGAACTGTAATTTTGAGAATTGTTTATAGTTTTCTGGAAGCTGGTTTTTCTTTTTTTGAAGTGAAATAAGCTTAGAGACTTTTTAATCAAATCTGGTAGTGGGTTTTCTTTTACTTCTTCATACATAGGTCTTTTTTAGTTCTTCTTCCATCTTTTCTAGATAATCTTTCTTATCCATAATAGTAATCAACTTACTTTTGTCTGTTTTCACAGCAACTACACTTTCATTTTTTCTGAAATCTTTAAGAGCTTTTAATTGACTATTATCAAAATTTTTTTGAGGTTTCCTTACTTGCTTCTGGAATTTTGTAAGGCTATTGTAGTAATCTTTTCTGAGGAGGTCTGCTTTAATTTGGTCATCTTTTTCTAAAGTGCTGCACATGCTTTCCAATTCAATTACCAATTTTTCTGGATTTATTTTTTCTTTGGATAGATTGAAATTACTTCCTTTATTTATCACTTGTAATAATTCTTGGCTAACTCCAGTAGCAGTGTTGTCCTTTACATGACTAAGAACTGCAGTTTTTTTGTTTTTACTGGAATAGTTTTTCTTCAAAAATTTCTCTTCTTTAAGGTTCAGCTTTTTAACAAATTTCTTATTTTTGTTTCTTACTCCAATTTTTAGCCAGTCATCCAATTCTGCTTTTACTGCATCCCTTAAGATTCCAGAAATTTTCTTTTCATTTTCTACTTTTACTTTTTTATAATAAGCAACATTTTTATATTTTGCTTCAATACTTCTTTTAACGTTTTTGCTCTATTTTTCTTACGAAGTTGGCTGAAAGTAAATCTTTAAATGGTTTTCTAAGTCTAAATGAATTTGGAATAAATTCATTTAGACTTAGAAAACCATTTAAAGATTTACTTTTAAAAAGAAGTATTGAAGCACCTTGATATTCTGGACAAGTATGCCCTACCAACTCTGTGGCAATACTATGGAACTGAGCCTTATTGGTACCAGCAGGATAATGCACCAAACCATAAAGCAAGGACTGCTATGGTGTGGTTTGACGAGAATTCCGTATCGTGTGTGGACTGGCCAGCGCACAGCCCTGATCTTAATCCCATAGAGCACCTATGGGATGAATTAGAAGCACCACATAAGAATTTTGGAACCAAGGTTTACTACTGAACAACAGTTAGCAGCAGCATTTTTTACTGAATGGAAGCGCATACCTATTGCTGTGTTCCAAAACCTTGTCGAAAGCATGTCTCGAAGGATCAGTGCATGCAAAAAGGCCAAAGGTGGACCGACACCATACTAATGAACGTCAATAAATACTATGTTGTGTTTCTCTTCTAGGTGTCCGGAGACTTTTGTCAATATAGTGTATGTGAAGAAGGCAGAGATCTTTTGTTTCCACGGATGATTTGATTTTGCATGGGGGTGGGGTGGGGTGGGGTGGGGGTGTGTGTAAGGAAACAGCAAATGATTTTCGATAAACTGTTGTACTAAAGGATCTAAAGGCAAAACTATAGTCGATGTATACTAAACATTTTATTGTGAGAATGTGAGAAAATTTGCTATTTTATTCTATTAGAACATATGACTTGTGCAACCGTTAAAGATTTTAGAAAACTTGGATAAACATACCTGAATTTTTTGAATTCACAGAAATTTTGTGATATAAATGAATTTTTGTTAGTAATTTAGTGTCTGTACTTCTGGGAAATGGAGGTAGTCCTCCCAGAGAATTTGTAAGAGAGTAGTAAAAATACACTATAATTATAGTTTAAAAGATTAGATAGGGGGGATTCCTTGTCAGGTTACGAACTAATATCCATAAACTGCCTTATGATAGAAAAAAAGAAAGAAAAAGTGACGTAAATAAGCTAAAATTGTGAAGAAATAGTAACTAGCCATATAGATTCATAACCATGGTTCCCATACTACATACGCTGAATAAATATTACGTACAGGATGCACCTACAAACTTTTTTTGACGTGGGATAACATTATCATCGTCGTGTAAAATCCACATGAACAGATTATTATTTTTTTATTTCTGCCAAGCACTTCAAACTTTATGCCCCATCATGCTTAGCTCCCCTAATGGCCCACCCAGTTCGGAGGGGCTGCATTGCCAGTGCATGCGTACACGGCAAAGAGCTTCCACATCTTCCAGTTCATTGTTTTTCATACAGTAGGAGTGGTTTTGCAATGCTTGTGCTGGAAAAAGAGGGTTGTTTTTTTTTTTTTGGCGAGATTCTGGTGTTCTTGGTTTTCGAGAAGGAATGGAGGAGGGGGAGCATTGATCATGGCAAGAAGTGCCTACCACTAAGTACCAGCGAAGCAGAATATATAATTAAAGATGGATAAAAAAGAAACCAAAGAAGAGGAGTAAAAAAAGACATCAGTAAATATCCAATGCCATTGCGTGGATCCACAGGAAAGAGACCAGAACAGTAACAGTAAACTAAAAACAAAAATCATGCTAGTTGGGAGTTATTTTGACTCCAGCGATAAGGAATGAACAGCTCGACCACCAACAAGCAAATTCAAAGAATGTGATTTATTTTTAAAATATCAAGAGAGTGCTATTTCTTTCTCCCTCTTTTTATTTCATACTTTGTATTTTATCTAATTGTTTTTACTTTTTGGCATAATTATTTGCTAATGAAGTAGATTAATAAATGGAGATTAAAAACAAATCAAAACTTGCATCTCTATTCATGGAAAAATGCAGTTTGTAGTTGAACATAGACCCCCTCAGATGACACTTCAGACCCCCTCCCCTTCCCTGGTTTGGGACCTAGCTATGGCTCAGATGGCAAAAGATGAGTGTGCTATACCTTTGAGAAATTTTCTTTGGAAGCCCTACTTCTCTGTCTGATCTTTCAGCTAATGTTCAAACTATTGTGGAAAGAGATTGAAACTCATGAACTCTTTTGCCCAGATTTGACTTTATTGTGAGTACACATATAAAATTGTTTATTCATGTCACAACTTACACGCATTTCCAATATTGGTAGGGTAAAAAGCTAGTTATTTCCAGGTAAATGTTTTCCTAGTTGGACAGTGCACAAGGATATTGCTACTGAACAAGTCTTACAAACAGAGCTGAAGCATGTTATTTAACAAAATATGCAGGGCAATTCAAAATAATATTCCTGTTTTCTGGGGAAAAAAAAAGTGTTGAATAAGCCGTAAATATACAATGACCTCAAACTGTTGAATGCAGGATAAAAACCAGCTAAGTTTCACAGTAAAAGATGTCAATTTATTTACATATTAAAAAATACATAAAGTTAAAAACCTAGCAGGGTGAGATCTTTCAGAACTACCATAGTTCTATCCTCAGGCCGCAAGTGTTGAATGTCACAGACAGGGTGGTATATATATATAGTCAGAAACAGTTTAGTTTTTCAATCGCAGATAACATTAGTGTTGCCACATGCAGCAGATGCAAACTAATAAAAAGAAAACCAAAATAATAGTAAAAGTCTACTCTTCGGCTAAGTCAGTCGTTGTGGTATAGTTTCTTAAGAAGTGCAAGCCAGAAGTGGGGAACAAACACAGGTAAGTCATCGTTACAACAACTCAATGAGACTTTAATGATAGACTTTCAGCAAATAGCAAGGAATGTTGATCGGAAGCTGCAGTCAAGATAACCGTCTGGTTCCAATCCGGCTCATGATGACCATTAGCAACGGTACATGTCAAGGCAGTAGAAGTTAGTCCAACATGTAAAGCATATTTATGTTCTGACAGACGAATTTTAAGGGTGCACAAAGTGGAGCCTATGTACCTAGTATCACATACCCTCGGTGTGGTAGAAATAAACGGTACACAATAAAGCCCAAATTTAGACAGAGGATCAACAGGATCATTATCCTTGCGAACAAGAGAAAAGATATTCGTTGAGTGACCTCCGAAAGCTAAATGAAATTTAGAACAGAAGTTTTTCAAAACATTTACAATTGGTGAGAAGAACTGAATAGCACCAGCATAATGAACAAAAATCGCTTCATGTTGTAGGGTAGTAAAATGGAATCAACTAAATTTGTGGACTAATTTCATAACCAAGCCAGTAGAGTAACCAAACGTATGGGCAATCTCCAGCACTTTTTTTAATTCCAAGGACCAGAGACGCGACGAGGAAGAATCGACGAGGAAGAATGGGTATGGGCACGCTTGATAACAAACCTTAGTGCAGCAAGCTTGTGGCTCCAAGGATGCGCAGATTCGCAAGGAATAATTGCTGGGACAAAAGTGGGTTTCCTGAAAACCGAAAATTGCAGACCGTTTGAGCCAGGAATATGGGATAGCCTAAAGTCAAGAAATGGGAGGGAGCCCTGTTCCTCCAGCTCCATCGAAAAGTTGATTGTGGGATATTGAGAAGACATGAAGAACATTACGTACAGACAATACCTGTTTCTGCAGTGCTTCTTTCGAAGTAGTTACCCTGTGCAACTATGCATTTTTGCCAGCGCTCATACAAAGATTTAAATGCAGATTGCAAGCCTTCTTTTGCCACATCCTCCAGTGCCTTTATCACAGCTCGTTGCACTTCTTTGGAACTTGAGAAGCGTCGCCCCTTAAGCAAATTCTTCAACCGGGGAAAAAGCCACACGGGCGAAATCAGGGGGAATAAGCTGGTTGTGGAAGAACAGGAATGCAATGTTTGGACAGGTAATCGGACACCAGGAGAGATCCGTGAGCCTGCGCATTATTGCGATGGAGCACCCACGAGTTGGTCTTTCAAAGATCGGGTCGCATGCGGCTCACTGATTCTCGGAGACGTTTCAGGACATTGACGTACCCTGCTTTAGTGACTGTATGACCACGTTGAAGGAATTCCTTGGTACAACCCTCTTGCAATCCAAGAAAACTGTTAACAAGACCTTTTCTTTGGAGCGGTCAGCTTTGAACTTTTTTGGTCGTGGTGACGACGGTGATTTCAACACTTTTGACTGTCGGTTGGATTGGGGGTCATACAGAAAGCACAAAGTCTCATCGCCAGTGATCAATCGATTCAAGAGATCGGGATCTGAATCCACTGCATCGATGTTATTCTTGCAAACTTGCATGTTCTCATCCATTTTTTCTTGTGTCAGGTTTTTGGGAACAATTTGTTGGCACACGTGATGCATGCCCAGTTTCTATGTTAAAATGGCATGGCAACTTCCAACTGAGATACCGGCATCATCTGCAATCGATGCACCAGTTTTTCGACGGTCATTTTTCACAATTTCTTTGACAATGGCAATTTTTTCATGCGTTGTGGATTTTGAAGGTCGTCCTGACCTCTCATCATCCTCGATACTCTGTCGCCCGTTTTTGAATCGTCGATGTCACTCATAAACTCTAGTTCGACTCATTGCACTCTCACCGTACGCTGACGTAATCATTTGAAAAGTCTCAGTGAAGATTTTCCGAGCCGAACACAAAATTTTACACTTGAACGCTGTTCAAAATTCGACATCGTTGTACTCACAACGGAGAGCCTTGAATGCTGTATTCACGAACTACGCATATACGTGTTGGATCTGGATCAAACCAGTTTTGGCTGGTCGATCACATTATGCTCTTCGCTTGCTCAGCAGGGAATGACGTAAATCACTAACATTTGGCAAATATTCAAAAAGTTCTGGAACTTTTTGAGCGTAGTAGTACAACAAAGGCTTTAATGGTTAGAAAGCAAGAACTCGCTCCTCCAGCTCTTGTAGAATAAACTCGGTGAGGATGGGTGAAAGAGGGGATCCCATGGGTGTCCCGCCTTTTTGCTTGTAGATGACACCATTAAACCTAAAATAAGAACAAGAAGTCACAAGCCATAAGGCTGACATGGTGGCCGAACCCTTAGATGGGGAGAGGTTCGGGATAAGAAGTTTGTACTGAATAATATCAAGAACAAGTGGGATGGGCACGATTAAGTGAGGATAAACAGATAAAAAACAGTTAGTAAGGATGCTTGTACAAGTGGTTTTCAGACACAGAACTTACTGCTGCTAAGGGAGGAATGAATTTTGACTTCTCAATATGAATCAACAGGAATGTTTGTACCAGTATTTCTCTGTTATATAGCTGTTGGTGTTGAGAATTAAGAAAGAAGAAACAGGTGTTTTTGCATGTGTTTCTTTGTACAGAGGGAATGAGGGTAAAATTGAGGTTACATTGAAAAAATTATAAATTAGTGAAGGTAGAATTGCATTGAACATTAAAACAATCTATGAGACAAGGAATTCTAAGTTGCTCTTATAAAACTTCCCTGAAGTTAGCTTTGTACAAAAAAGTATTTCATAATAGAGAATAAGCATAATTTTAGGGGTAAATCATATATACTTATACAGGGCAATTCATAAAGAAATATAGTTTCCAGATGCTGTCAAACAGTAACAGTTGAAGACACGGACCACAACTGCGAACCGTTAGGTAGATGTACTCATAAAGTTCGTGTCCCACCACTGAGGGAAGTGATGTTGGCGATAGAGCGCGTGTCGCGACTAGTCAGTCAAAATCGCAGCGTCTGAAGTGGAGAAGGCGTTTTGTGTTCTTGAATTGAGTGAAACGGAATCTGTAGCTGTTGTGCAATGGCATTTTCGATCACGATTCAGAAAAGAACCACCAACCAGAAAATCTATCTACGATTGGCAAAGAAAATTTAAAACTACGGGCTGTTTGTGCAAACTTAAAAGTACTGGACGACCGCATGTATCGGAAGAAGTCGTCGATAGTGTTTGCACCACCAGTCAACGAAGCCCGGGAAAATCAACGCAGAGGGTGAGTCGTGAAAGTGCAGATTTCACAGCCCACTGTCTGGAGAATTTTGAGAAAGAAGCTGAAAATGATTCCATACAAAGTGCAGATGTTGCAAAATCTCACTGACCTTGACAAGACAAAGCGCTTTGAATTTTGTGCCGAAATGCAGCACCGCTTTGAAAATGACGATTTTGCCGATGGCCACCCAGAAGTCCTGACTTAACCACCTTGTGACATTTCCTTGTGGGGGTACGTAAAGGACAAGGTATTCGCCCCTCCTCCCCTTCCTGTTGATCTAGCGGAGCTGAAACAGCATATCACAGCCACTATCACTGCACTTGATTCAGATATCTCACCTTGCATTTGGGCAGAAATGGATTACCAGCTCGATGTGTGTCGTGTGACTAAGGGTGCACACATAGAACACCTGTGACTGTCTCTAAAAAAACTTGAAACATTCCCCTACAATTCTGTTACAGGTAACATAAAATATCTTACATTGTTCTTGTTTTATAGTATGTTGAAACTGTATACTTTATGAATCACCCTGTATATGTATGAAAACAAAAATAGTCTCTGTACATCAGCATTTGACACTGTGCAGCTTTATTATTTTACACAAGGGACATCCATTTGTGTACAAATAATTTAGAGATTATTTTGAAAAATATTTTTTATTTCAATAAATTTAACTTTTTTCACAATTTTAACACCAAGTACATTCACAAGGGATTTTTTAGGTAAATCAAAATTGAAATTGCCTCACACTAGGATGACGTTTTTTTTGTGTTCTTTTTGGTGGGAGAAATTGCATTCTAGTGACATAAATTGAAAAAAAAAAAAATGTATGTGATGGCACCTAAAAGAAAAACATTTTGTCCAGCACGTGTTCTTTCAAACACTGTAAAAAAAAAAAATAGTTCTTCCCCCCCCTCCTGTGTTTAATTTTAGAGTGTCAAATTCATGACTATGTTTAATTTTTTGAACTGTGCGTATTTCTCAAGAAAAAGAAAACTAGAGTAACAAATTTCGTAGCTGATAGGGAGTCATTTAGGATGATAGAGCTGCCACTGTGAAAAACTTTGTACAACTGTTCCAAGAGGGGTCAAAAACTGTTGCTAATGGTCAAGTCCGCTAAAAACTGATATTTCGAGTTTCTGGAAGCTGGTTGAATCTGCAAAGAATAGTGCCAGCTATCAAAAACAAATAACTGTTTCCTGCTTAACAGAAAGGTCTGTCAACTTAGACACCGATCTGTCAAACTCTTTGCCCACAACAGAAACAGGAAAATGTTGATTATGTTTGGCAATGTTGCTGTGAAACCTACATACGTTAATACATTAGTGTAGCCACAAGTTAAATTCTAAAAAAACCTGAGAATATCTTGAATGTTGCGAGTTGTTGCATGTGTTATCAATGAATGATAAAGATTTAAATTTTGTGGAAGTGTTGTGGGGTGTGTACAGCTACAGATTGAACTTTACAGTCAACCAACTGTTTTAATAAAGAAATGAGATAACACTTCATCTTTTGTGAAATAAAAATTCATATACACACACACAGACAGGGTAATGAAACTTAACATGTTGCTACAGTTTTTGACTGGTGACAAAGCTCACACAGGCCTTTCCTGAAGTGAAAATTTGATAACCAAAATTATCATCTGTGTTGTAATTTTGTTGTAGCTGATGAATAAGCTGTTTGAAGATAAACCCATTGTTGTTTTAGGAAAAATAAAAAAAACATCCAAAATATTTTGTGACATGACTGTAGAATGATGTTACCTGAAAGCTGGATTGTCCATGGGTCCCTGTTTGGCCTCTGTAGTCTTTCAAACTCTTTGCTTTTAACACTTTTTTATGGGACTTAGTGTGGGAATAATCCTTTTCCATCGCCTCCTAAATTAGTCCCGGGGGGGGGGGGGGGGGGATGAGAAAAACATTATATACATAATTTGAAATATGCAGCTGAATATAAAAGTTTTGAAAATTACAGTCACAAAATGGCTAAATTTCTTTCTGAAAAACTGACCTGACAATGCAAGAGTCCTACAGAGAGCATCTCTGCTTCACAATGGAGGTACTGCCATCCGTTGGGATTCAATGTTACGCAGGGCTGTAGCTATGGGGGCAGTTGCCCTCCCAGAATGGTCATACTAGGGGCATAAATTCCCCATGAGGGGCAAAACAACAGAAATGAATGAATAAATTTACTGAAAATTGTAGCTCAAAGAGAAATTTATACACTTTAGTAATTTTAAAGACTTAAGTTAGCCACATACAGTATTCTGCGCAACTATCCAGGGTACAAAGTAATGTACTCTGTGACGTGTTAACCCTCATATGCACCAAAAGAATTGTTCAAAACAGTGGAGACAGGCACCTACAACAATATGAGGATATTCATAACTTCTGTGACCTTTCCAAATAAGCCATAAGGATGAAGAGCTAATTACTCATCTGTGATATGTCTGAGAGTTTAGCTTTCAACACAATTTTTCTAAGCTCTCCCTACCTTGAAAGAATCTTCCTACTGTTACACATGCTATCTGATACTTGTTCTGTGTGTCCTGGTTAGTTTACCATTCTGTATTTTCTGGAGTGCTGTGCTGTCAGTGTCCACTTAACTCATATATTATTTGATATTTATGACCACTGGATATTTGCCTAGTTTCATACATTTAGAAAATATCCTATCTAAAACAGGAAGTGTCATTTTTTAATCATCATGATACTATCTATAACAGAGTAATAAGTAAGCAAAAATTGCGTACTCCTTGATTGGAAGTAGAGTAATTTTGAAATCAAAGGGGTGTAATTTCAAGTCCCTATCTCCTAGATGAGAAAAATTTGCTCCAGCACTGATGTTAGGCATTGAAAAACAGAGTCAGGGTTTGCCGGAGTCAGCTATAAAGTTTAGCTTTACTGCAGCAGTTATTTGTAGAGCAGCACTCAGAGCTGTGGACTTAGTGTGGCATTTTGTTGATCTGGAAGATCATAGGAATTCTTTTAGAAGATGGACATACTCCTTTCTATGAACTCTAAGCAACCCAGTATAGGCATTTCGGCATTTTACAGTGTGTTTCACTAGGTAGTCCCCCGCAAAAAACCAATGGAAACACGAAGTTTGGTTTACAAGTGATCTTGATCCTTGAGAAATGTGCGGGAATGATTTTCCTGACAAGGCAATGACTCACTGAGGCGTCACCTCACCAGATGGTTGGGCATGCTAATTCTGTCCAGAGACAATCTGTATTGTTTTACCATGTCGTTGAACATCATTTAGGATGGTTGTGTACACCATTTTAGAGAAGGTGTTTATTGTGAAAAGTTATTGGATAACAAAGTCAATAAAAGTAACACAGCGTTAATTCCTGGAGAAGTTTGAGGGGCAAAAAAGCACCAAATAAACGTTACATCGCCACATTAGCAAAGAAATTTGAAAACACGAGCAGTGTTTTGAACCAACTAAGTGATGGACGTCCTCCTTTTAGTGGAAGAAAAAATCGAAGAGGTGATGCACAGGCTGCTGGCATCACTAAAGAAGTCATTACGATGTTTGTCACAAGAAACTGGGTGTTCTGTTTCCGCCTGCCAAACAGATGCAAGGAAAGCATTGCTTCATCTGTACCATGTGACAGCTGTGAAAGAGTTGCAAGAACCAGATCTTGAACAGCATGTGTCTTACTGAATAAACAAAGACCTCACTCTTTCCACATTTTAGCAATACACAGCAACCAAAAAATTGTTATTCGGCCACTGCTGGGGAAACAAATCCCAGATCTCTCAATATCTAGCGGACCGCATTAGTCTTACACCACGGTGGCCAACAATCCACAGAGCTATGTGTGTTTTTCTGTCAGCTTCTGACATCATAAATCTGTAAGATGGGCTCAGCTACTGAAACGTCTCCATCTGGTGGGCATTGACGGCACTGGCCATATATTAATTATAGCAGTTAAATCCAAAGTGAAAATCCTCCAAATACATGACGTCAGTGAATAAACAAAGACATCGCTCTTTCTACGTTTTAGCAACACACAGCAACCGAGAAATTGTTATTCGGCCACTGCTGGGAAAATGCAATCAGCTAGATATCGAGAGATCTGGGGTTTGTTTCCAAACAGAAACATACCTTAGTAGTACCAAATAAGCTGTCTTAGCAGGATATCAAAACTATCAAGACTATTAACCTGTCAAAAGTGTGATAGTTAAAATATGAAATTTATTTACAACTCAAAACACTATACAGATAAAAGCACAAAAGAAGTGAGATTTTTCAGGCTTGCTACAAGCCCATTCTCAATCAAGCCAAAGAATGCCACCGATACAAGCTGTGGCGCAATTAAATACAAGTAGACAAGACCAAGATACAATAGTTTGTAATGACATAAGAAGTACGCCAGATAACCAATTGACACAAGATCAAAAAGGCAAAAAGAAATAATGTTGTCTAAGTATTAAATAATGTTTGAAGGATCCAGGTTCTCGACACAATATCTCCAGGGTTGAGGAATGTTGATAGGCAAATCACCCTTACTGCACAAACTTTGTACTGTATGACACAGCAATCATGTAATCGTTGTTACTGAATGAACTTTGTGTTGTAACAATGATTTGCCTATCAACGTTTCTCAACCTTGGAGATATTGTGGTGAGTACTTGGATTCTACAAACATTATTTACTACTTAGACAACATTATTTCTTTTTGCCTTTTTGATCTTGTGTCAATTGGTTATCTGGTGTCCTACTTTCGTAATTACAAGCTGTTGCATCTTGGTCTTGTCCACTTGTATTTAATTGTGTCGTCGCTTGTATCGGTGGCAATCTTTGGCTTGAGAATGGGCTTGTAGCAAGCCCGAAAGATCTCTCTTCTTTCGTGCTTTTATCTGTATTTTTAGTTGTAAATAAATTTAATATTTTAACTATTGCACTTTGACAGTTTAAAAGTTTTGATATTGTGCTGAAAAAAAGGTGTGTGCACAATAGGTTCCAAAGCACCCATTTTCGGAATACAAGGCAGGGCATACAGGTGTCATATTGGAACACTTGACATGCAACTAGGAAGTGGAAAATGAGTTTTTGTCATGAATAATCACCACCAACTAAAACTGGTGTCACCATTTTGAGCCAGCAATGAAATGTATTAGCATACAGTGGAAGCACATTGTATCACAGCCACTAAAGAAAGCCTGTTTCTTTATTAATACATGCAAATTCATGCTCAACTGTTTCTTTGACAAAAAACCTAGTTCTTTGTACTTGAAGCCCAATAAACCAACATGAAGGTGAAGCATAAACAATCACTGAAGCATAGTTTCAGTCCATATTTGATTTGAATGACCTTATGCAAGGGAAGAAGCTATCAACAAAATGAAAAATGACAAAGCCATAAGACCTTTATAAGTGGCAATTAGGTTGTGAAATAAAGGCGTAAAACAGACACTGGAATCATTCAATAGGGTTTGGAGAGAAAACAGAATTCTGGAGCACTGGAAGAAAGTATAGTGGTATCAGTTTTTAAACAGAAAGGAGGTATAATGGAATATGGTAAGTACAGAGATATACAACTGATTGAACACCTTCTGCAAATATTTGAGGAAGTAGCCAAAATTAAGGGAAGTAGTAAAAATAAGCAATATCCAGTTTGTTTTTGTGGACAGCAGAGGAGTTATAAATACCATCTTCATAATGAGGCAGTTACAAGAAAAATATTTGGAAAACAGAAACCTATATCATGTATTTATAAACCTGAAGAAAGCATATAATACTGTGCCATGTTAAGTCTTTATGGGGTACTAAGAAAGGAAGGGATATCTGAAAATCTCATGAAAGATGTACATGCAATGTATGAAAGCTTCAAAACAGCTGCTAAAACTACAGTGATAATACAGAATATTTTGACCTAAAGGCTGGCTAGACCTTATCAAGGGATCAGTTCTCATCCCTTTTATTTTTCTTAACTGTCTTGGCTTAACTGACTGAAAATGTGGTCAAAGGCACACCATAGAACATTTGTTTGCTGATGGCTTATTCGTTACACCAGAATCAGATTGAAGAAAACAACAACAAAAATATTGCCTGGTATAAATGGCCCTTAAAAAAACTGGTCTAAAGATAAATGTGGCAAATACAGAGATGTTGGTCAGTTCAGGACATCAATAGAAAAAATTTCAAGTATGTGAAAGGTCAGAAAAACAACTAATAAAACCAGAACAGTTTAAATAGTTGGCCTCAACCTTACAAATGGATGGCAGCTGCAAGAAGGATGAAATAACTGGAAAGAGATGTTGGGAATAATCTGCCACAAGAAAGCCCCAAGAGTGGAATCAAAGATATATAAGATAACTGTAAGAATTGCTGTTTTATACAATTTCAAAATTTGGACAACCAGTACAAAACAAACAAGACAGAACAGATATATGCAAGATGGATAGCTTAATGGGAGAGGCATTTTAACATGCACAGAGAAAAAGAAGCAAACCCACTTTCACAAGCAAAGAAAATACCACAAAACACTGGACTAGGAAGAAAAAGATGTTGAGAAAAACTAGTGCAGGACTTATGAGAATTCAAAGTGAAAACAGGATGATGAACAAAAATAGGAGGAGGTTTGCTTCAGCTACAACAACTAAGACTGCTTGGGCAAAACAATAACAACAACAACAAAAAAGCTACTGAAAAGGAAAAACTAATACACTTTACAATGAAGACCTTACCAAACAGAATAAAAAAAAATAATAGGTATTTCAATTGTTTTATTTTAATCTTACAACAAAATGTTTCCAACAATTCCTATATATCATCAGCATCATTGTCAACCATTAACAACATCACTCCTGCAAGCTTTTGAATTTATCCACCAAACTCCCATCCCTTCTGGGTCTTCCTGTCCCATGGAATCCAGTCTAAAATTTCGGTTATCCACCAGTGATCTGTTCTGCTGGCACCATGTCCAGCCCATT
The DNA here is from genome assembly GCA_039090855.1 of Macrothele yani. NCBI lineage: Eukaryota > Metazoa > Arthropoda > Arachnida > Araneae > Macrothelidae > Macrothele > Macrothele yani. Next base: position 70,065,034 of record CM077018.1, read on the forward strand.
GCCATTTCAGAAATTTTACTCTGACCATGATGTCTCCCACTTTTGTCTTTTTCCTGATCCATGAGTTCCTCTTCTTATCTCTCCTGTTTACACCAAGCATGTATCTCTCCATACTTCTTTCAGTTGTCTGCAATCTTTGTACATCTTTTCTAGTTAAGGTCCACGTATCTGCTCTGTATTAAAGAACCCAACAGATGCATTGATTATACACTTTTCTCTTAAAATACATTGTATAATGGCATATTGCTTAAACATTGTACTAATTCTTTATACGTCAATACATTTCTTCATCAATGTGTCCCTCGCTTGGTATCTGCTGTCCAAGGTAAATGTAAGTATCAGTTATCTCCAGTTTTTCTCTATCAATTGATAAATCTGCATTTCTTGTAAAAGCATTGTATACCAGTTTTGTCTTCTGAAAGTTCATTTTTAATCCCACTTCTTTACTCTTGTCAGTAAGTTCCTGGATCATACTCTACAGCTCTGAAGGGGTAGTTGCAAAGATGCCTATGTCATCAGCAAAACAAAAGTGACTTAAATAATCTCCATTAATCTTTATCTCTTTGTTTTTCCAGTTCAATGATTGAAAGACATTTTGCAACAGGGCATTAAGCCTCCCCAGTGGTGCAGTGGTCTAAGTGATGACTTCTGGTCATTCAACCGAGATGGGTCCAGGTTTGTATTCTGGTGAGGCATGGATGTTGTGTCTTATAGCACTGGTTCCCTCTCTTTGCTGTAGTCAGTGGTCCTAAATTAGGAACAGGCAACTGCTTATAGCCCATTGAGTTGCTCATGGTGGTTGTTAAACCTCGAATTAAAAAAAAAAAAAAAGTCAATGAGTTTGGGAGATATGTCACATTGTCTCTCTTATTTTCCAATATTTATTGGTGCTGTATCCTCAAATCATTGAACCTTTGCACTTGCATTTTCATATATGCTACATACACACTTTTGCCAAAGTCCATAAAGCTGTTTGAACCATTCCTGGAAAACATTCTTTGATACCTCTTTCAATGTTTTTGATGATGTCTTCTGCTCTTGTGTGTCGTTGTCTTTTTAGGGCAGATTTCAACCATAGAAACAGGTACAAATTGTTTGGTGCCAAGGCAGGAGAATATGGAGGATGCTCCAGTGATGCCACATTGTGTTTTGTGAGGTACTCTTGGACAGTTAGGGATCGATGTGCAGGTGCATTGCCATGAAGAAGAAACCAACTGTTTGTTGCCCATTTTCCAGGACATTTCCTTTGGATTACATCCCTGAAGTGGCGGACAATACTGACATACATTGTTTATTCATAATCCTCCCTTCTGGAATAAATTCATAGTGGACAAGGCCCAGATGGTCAAAGAAAACTTCCAGGATTACTTTTCTTTACTCATTTCCAAACACAGATTTTGTTTTCGCATTGATGACAATGTTGATTTCCATTCACAGGATTGACGTTTCATCTGTGGATTGTAGAAAAAACACCATGTCTCGTCGTTAGTAATTATGTTGGTTAGAAAATTGCTACCTTGATGAACCATAGTGATTAAGTCTCCAGCAAGAATCATTCATCTTTCTTGTTTTTCAGGAGTCAGAATTTTTAATCTTTAGAACCAAGTATTGACAAACGTAATGCATGTTTAAATCATCGTGAAGAATGCTGTGAACACTTCCATCTGATATTGTTATCTGTGACGCAATTGTCTTTCTAGTTTTTCTTCAATCACGTTGTACAGTGTTGCATGCGTACTCAATCTTTTCAGCAGTGGGAGAGGTAAATGGGGATATGCTATGCAGACCACCATTAACAATTATATGACCAGCACGGAAACACGTATGATGCATGTAAACATGCAATTTCTTCGTTGCCATTTCTACATATGTTTGCATGGCTGATGTTTCTGATTGTGATTTTCACAGGAAAACACAAAATTTGTTGTTTCCATTCTGCCCAGTTGCAGACATTTTCAACTGCAACTTTACTAAATGCACGGTAAACAAAGAATATAACACTGGCTGCTCCACACAGACAGGAAATGGGATGGTGCTACTCGCCATGAGGCAATGTCATAGGTTCTGCCAACCTCTGAACTAAAAAATCCCCTGAATGATTCTTCATTCCCACAGTTGGGAGAAGATTCCAGGAACTTTATGAATCTACCTTGTGTGTGTGTGTGTGTGTGTGTGTGTGTGTGCATGCATATTTGCGTCGTATAACTGTAATTACAATCCGAAATTTTCTGTGCTTCTCTTAGTGGCTTCTGATGTAGCTGCAAATTTTTATTTCCATGTTGACCATATCTATCTGCTACTGAGAAGACTACTTCAATGCTGTCTAGCTGTAACGTTCATTAATAATATGTAAAACAGTCAAAAAGTTAGTTGCACTCGCACGTAAAAAAATAATGAACATTTTGGGAAATTTTATACTTACTTAGAAAATACAACAGAAGAGCTATTTTTCTTCTGTTGTATTTCTAAAGTAAGATATTGGCATGAATTTGTCTATCCCTTCTTGAAAAAATTGTCATCACACTTGCAATAACCATTCTCGCACTGCATTTTTGACGTCTTCATCAGAGTGATATCGCTAGTTAACAACATCATTTTTCATGTGGCCAAACACATGGAAATCACAAGGCAAAAGATCTGGACTATAGGGAAGGTGTTTCTGCACCTCCCATTTGAATTTGTCACGGAGGGTCTTTGTGATGCATGGCGAATGTGGTGTCTCTCGACAGTTTTCTTGGCTGTCGATCTTTAATCGCTTTTTGCAGCCTCTTAAGGGTTTCACAATATGATGCTGCATTAATCGCGGTGCCCTTCAGCATGAATTCATAATGCACAATACCATGTCAGTCGAAGAAAAGGTGAGCATAGCCTTTCTGGTGGAAGGAACAATTCGGCACTTTTTCGGAGGCAGAGAATGTGAGTGTTTCCACTCACAAGAAGTCTGCTTTGTTTCTGGTGGAAGTGATGGACCCAAGTCTCATCTCCGGTCATGATATGGTCCAAAAATTCATTTCCTTCTCTGTGATAATGATCCACAAAAGCAAGAGCTTTTTGAAAATGCTGCACTGTGTGTTGTTTTGCGAGTTAGCAAGGCACCCATTGAGCACAGATACTTCGAAACTCGAGATGCTTGGTGATGATGTGGTGCACACTTCTATGCAAAATATTCAATTCATCCGTGAACTCATCCACTGAGATTCGTCTGTTTGCATGAAACAAATCGTTTATGAGGTCCACATTTTCATTTGTTGTCGAAGTTGATGACCTTCTCTTCCGGTAATTGTCTTTGATATCCATGCATCCTTTCTCGAACAATGAAAAGCATTTTGCAGTTGCCTGCTGCAAAAATTATTTGTCACCCTTCACTTCAATTAATTGGGGTCGAATTTCAGCGGGGTTCAACTTTTTGACCCACATAATATTAACCACTCTGCAGATTTCAAGTTCGGACTCTACTTCCAATGGACATGACATCTTTCATGAATGATAACAGATGAACTGTGCCCACCACGTCAACAAGGTTAACACAGTGGCTTTGAGGAGGAAACTTGTACAAGTGGTGCCCTACATCGCATCTAAATATTTTTTATACAAAAAAAAAAAAAAAAAATTGTGGGTGCATGCAACTAACTTTTTGACTGCCCCTCATATTTTCCCAGACGAGCATTTCAATTTGGCATCTTCACAGGTTTCCATAGATTAAGGAACATGAAATTTGGAAATTTTGTTAAAACTCTATAGTGAAAGTGTACAGATGAACCTAACATAATAAATGCATTTTAACCTGGCGATGTCAAATATGATAAGTAAATAACATGCAGTGCCTCGTGACAGTTGAGAGCATCTTATCATTTCGTTGAAATGAGACAGTTGAAAGCATCTTGTCATTTCACTTCTGGATTGCAAGCAGAACATGTTGCTTTGAAAGTTTGCATACTATTTTTGTGACATTGTCTAGACTTCATTTAGGAGCAGAATTAAGGTGGAAAATTATGGGAAGGCTTGAAAGCTGGCCAATCTCAAATTGAAATATCCAGGTGGCTCAGTGTGAGTCATTCTAAAATCCAGTGGCTTTTGGGCCATGTTCTGAAGGTAAATACAGCATTGAAAAAGTTTAGTAATGAAAGACCTCGGGCAACAACTTCAAGAGATGACTGTCATCTGCAGCCGAGTGCTCGAAGAAGAAATACTGCTAACTTCCCCAACTGCATTTGGATCTTGTGGCAGCAACAGAAAATATAATACCTTGTTCCACGGTGTACAGGAGGATTGATGAGCATGGTTTTTATGCTAGGAGACCCTGATGGATCATGTATATGGATTCGTCAGTTCATAGGACCCGTTTCCATTGATCTACGGTCCACGATAAATGTTCTTCACACCATGCTAAACGACTAGTAACATTCTGAGTGTAGATAAATTTAAAATTTTTATTAATGCACAAGTCTGCAACCAGGGGGTGTAAGTTCACTTTTCTATTTACAGTAATATCTGCGGTATTAAAACCCGATTGAAAAACTTCTTTCTTCGGCAGATACTACTGTTTTCTATACCGGTTCCATTAACATTGAATAGCTTTCATAAATTTAATGAGTGTCAGAACAGATTCAAAAGACGTGCTCATTACACCCAAAAATTTGATGTCATCTTAGAGCGTACGTTGCGATACGCAGTGGTATTCACCACCGTTTGGTTTTAATAGCTATTTTTACGACCCCAAGGTCCATTTGCAGTGACTTATTGCAAATTTCTTTCAGGGAGAGGTCAAAAAGAGCAACCACGTCTTATCATAAAAGAAAAAGTCTCAATTGGATCTTGTGACAGCAACACAAAATATAGTATCTTGTTTCACTGTGTGCAGGAGGAACCATGAGCATGGTTTTTATGCTAGGAGACCACTTCTTGTCATAAAAGTCTCAATTGGATCTTGTGGCAGCAACAGAAAATATAGTATCTTGTTCCATGGTGTGCAGGAGGATCCATGAGCATGGTTTTTATGCTGGGAGACCACTTCTTGTCATAAAAGAAAGTCTCAATTGGTGTCACAGTCATGTCAACTGGACTGATGATCAGTAGAGATCTGTTCTATTTGTGGATGAGTCCAGATTTGATCTTCAGGGTGATTCCAAACTAAGACCGAAATGGAGAGAATCAGGAATATATTATTATCCTTTAAATGCTTTAAAAAGGGACACTTATGGTGGTGGTAGTGCCATGGTGTGGGGAGGCATATCTTTGAGTGGCCACACAGCTCTCTACATGCTTTGAACTGGCTCTATGAATGTTCAGATTTATTGGGATGTGATCCTAGAATACTTTGTTCGGCCTTGTACAGGAGAAATCGGTGACAATTTTATCCTATAGGACAATAATGTAAATCCTCACTAATCCAAAATTGTTGGCTGATATCTTTAGGAGAACACCACCAATGATATCCAGTGTCCAGCTTATTTCCCTGACCAGAAGCACATTGAGCATGCCTGAGGTGCTTTAGACAGACGTGTTGCAGCCCTTCAATCCTGTCCTCGAAACCTGCAGGAAACTTCGAAGTGCCTTGATGGAACAATGGTCATTATTGCCATTACAACTTCTGGGCACTCTCATTATGAGTATGAAATGCCAGTGTGAAGCATGTACTGCTGTGAGAAGTGGCCACACTCCATATTGACGATGTTGTTTTAAGCCTGTCTTGTGACCAGATACGCTTACTTGCTATTTGTTCTTTAATTAATAATTAGGTTTCTTATTTTGTACATTTAATTCAAAGCAGCGTATCACAGTACATGTTTTCTTTAAATTTCATATGAATATGTCTTATGGTTCCAGAGATACTTCAAAATTTTATTTAGTTCCTTAATTTATGGAAACCAATGTATATCATTAATAATAATCTAACAATCTGCATGCATTTTCCAGTGCATAATTAACTCTACTGCTGTGCAGCACAGATTTGGATTTTTACTTTATTTATATCCCCGTGTCCCTACAAACTGGATTGCAAAAATCCCTTCAACATTAGCTGTGTAACTATTGTTATAAAGATTATTTGGTGTCTTAACAAAAGAGAAGTTTTATGCTAATATTGAAATTTATATGTAAATTATAGAAAATTAGAATTTGGGAGATGGGTGGATGCATTTCGAAACAAAACTGAAATTTTGAATAAGGCCATGAAACAAAATAGAAAAATAAAATGCACCACTGAATTCGGAAACTCCCAAAAGTTACTATTGTATGTTTGCGTTTGATGAGTAGATACACCTGAAAGTGGAAGAAAAGGTAACTACTGTTTGCATGTGTACCAAATTTGTAAACACTAAAATTTAATGGTATACAATGTACACGTGTAAATAACTTTTGGAGGCAGTGAAGTCAAATATAATGGTTAGGACAAAAAACATTGTTTTTATACCACAAATAAGTAACTCAGATTTCGTTTCCCACCTCAGTCATTGCTGAGGGGGGATGCATTTGAACCATGTGATGAAAATTCACCCTGAAATATCTAAAACTTCACTGCACTAAGGTTTAGGTTTTTGAAAGGCCACTTGGCCTATATTTTGTTTTAAAACTCAACAAGTTAAATTTTTAGGTCACAGATTTTCTACCCGGCCACTGGGCCCAACAAAAACAAACGGCCGACAGGTTAGTTTCTTTCAAAGAAAAATTAGCACCAGGCACACTACTGATAAAAATAATAAACACCAGAATTTCAAAGAATTTCACAACACAAACACCTGATTTAACATGGTGTGCAACTCAAGTATTTGAAGTGAAAATATCTCTCACTCTCTCTCGAAAAAGAAATTTTATATGCATATGTGTACACTATGTTGTTCTAATTAATTCCCTCGAACAAACCTTCTCAGACCAGTCTTCTGAATTCACTTGTAATTTTAAACTACCATAACAACTGCCAAAATTTTACGTATAATGGAAAGTTATTTTATTTTATACCAGGTTCTACACTTCCAGGAAAATTTGTCTTAAAGTCAACAACCTTGTCTTAAATCAACATTTGTCTTACACTCAACATTTGTCTTAAAATCAACATATCTAGCATTACCGGATACTCAACCCATTCGATACACCCTACAAAACCTAATACACTAGCTACCTTGTTCAATTTACACAAAGTTATCATTAAATTGCTACACTGACAAGAGAATCTTACTTCACACCATCATCATGAAAATCCAACTTTTCAAAATTCCATACCGTAAGTTTTCCAATCAACTGGCACCCATGTAATAATCAACTCAGGCATAAAAGCCAAACAATCATCTCAACCAATGAGTCCCACATCTCTAGAAAAACACTATTTTTCAGGGAGAACAACAAAGTTTGAGTCTGAAGGCGAGAATGGGTCGTGAATCCATTCCCAGCCTATACAGTGTAGTGGAGCAAAGTGCAACCTAATCCTTTACTGTTCCTTCACTCTGATTTTGGGACAACTCACATCACTCTTCTTGAAATGAACCACCTCCTATGGGCCAACGAGCTTACTCGGGCAGAAAACAAATCCCCCAATTTCTTTCGTGCACCCTTTCAGACCCGAGGCATGTCTACATAGGGTAAAGTATCCCACAAGAGTTCACTTGCACCCAAAATATCTCAACATCTATTTTCCAGAAAGCTAACTCACCATCCTTATTTCCAGAAAATTCAATACATCACCTTTTATCCCGGAAAATTACTTCATATCCTATTTTTCCCAGGAACACACTTCATATCTCTATTTTCCCAGGAACTCATTTCATGTCTTTATTTCCCAGAAAATCACTTATCTTTATTTCCCAGGAACACACTGTACTACTCATTTCCCAGAAAGCTCAATAACACCATACTTGGCACACTATACCAAACTTTACTTTATTTCCAGAAAACTCTATAAATCACCATATTTCCAAAATCACTCTTTTCCAGAAAAATCATCACTTCTTGAAGAAATACACCAGCTATTCGGGTTCTTTTCAGTTACACTACACATATACTCCATATCTGCCTGTATGCCCATTTTTATATTTTTTCCCCATAAAAATCTGTTTTTCTAATCTATGGGCTGAAACTAGAAATTAGCCCTCACTACTACAAAATTAAATTTTTAAAGAGTAATTTTGCACTTAAATTTACTAAAACACCAAACCATAATAATAACCAGCCTACTAGAAAAATTCTCAACTACATGGCACCTACACTAAGCTCATAAATACAAATTCTACTTCACAAATATTAAAATCACTGAGCACAAAGAGTTAAATTTCACTTAACGGAAATACTGGTCTGAGAAGTTGTTCATTCCAAAATATCTTAATATACTTATTATATCATCTATCACTACATGACTCAGAAAATTATTCACTTCCATTCCTTGTTTTGCTTTGTTTTTCAATTACCTATCCACAGAAGGTGACATGAAATTTATTTACACAGCCTAACATTAAATCAGGTGGTTTCATTCCTTAAGCACACCAGAACACTAAAATACAAAAAAATCTGAATGAAAACATTTACAACTCCTTTTTTTTTTCTCTTTCTTTGCAACATATTTTTTTCGACAGCCCCATTTTAAAACCCACTCATTTCATAATTTTAAAGACCCCACAACATAATACAAAAAAAAAAAAAAAAAAAAGTCAAGGAAAAATTTACCTTTAGGACTGGGGCAGCAACACTTCTTGACAAGCACACTAACTGTCGATAAAAAAAAGTTTCACAGCCTAATAATAGATAAAATAAATAAATAAAAAAAACCTCTCCCTGAGAGAACACCACTGTCCCGGTTGATTTTCACTTCCAAAGTTGTTTTTTTTTTCTTTCCCTTTTCCTGCCACAGCGAGCCTGGCCAACGAAACAGGAAACAGGCATTTTTTGAACCAGGCTAGTGGACCTCTTTGTGGTAATCAGTAGTGGGCCCAGCTAGACGATTCAGCAGTCAAAAGCGATGTCATTCACAAAGCCGCCCATGACCTTTTTCCGGAATTTCTAGTGCCAGGAGGAACTTGCCTGAGACCCTATCAAAGAGTCGTGGGTGTAGATGGTGGGTCCTCTCCTTCCGGGACATCAATAGAGGGAGAAATTTTTTCTTTCAGCTCTCCCCTGGTAGGAATTGGGTCTGCTTCTTCCTCCGCCATCTTGAAGCGCACATACTGGCCTTCCATCCTACAAGGTGGTCGCCCGCTACTTGAAATGCCAAAAAAACATTTTTTTTTTTTTTTTTTTTTTTTCTCTCCTGCAATGAGATCCTTGAAAATACTCATTTTAACCGAGCTCCGGGATTAAAAATCCGAATTTTCATTCTGACTGTCCCCTTCCCCGCCAAAAGGCGAGGAGAAAATTTGCCGGCCAGCAATAGCAAAGACCAATGAGCAAGTCTAGAGCCTGAGTCTGAGTGACGCTTCTTTTTCCTTGAAGCTGGAGTGCCCGAAATCCATTGACCCCTTCTCATTGGCCAACAGCTTCCCCTTGGCAACAGCAAAGAAGCTGTTCCCCCATCGGTTCATGCTTTCGCGCCGAAATTCTTTTGATACTTAGCACATGTCCCTCCAACTGACGCTCCCACACAAGCCAGGGTGACACTCTGACCTTCACGCGTAAGCAAAAGGGGAAACTTCGTTGCCTTTCACATGCTGTTCTAAAATAGCTTGCCTCAATGCCCAGAGAACCCTCTGCGACCACATTTTAGAAGCTTCTAAAATCCTTTGCCTAAAATGGCGGTCGCTGAAAGATTTTCTTTTCTCACAATTTTTTTTTCAGAAACGCTTTTACCCTTTTCTCATTCTGTGATTAACTGTGAATAATTTTGTCTTCGAAAAGGAGTTGATGCTGTCTCCTCTTTTGCTCGCCTTTTTTTTTATATATATAACTTACTAGAGAGAAAAAAAAATGAATCAAGCCAAAAGAAAAAGAAGTTCAATGCTTATTATTTCCCTTTCTTTTAAGAAATTTTGTTTGCTTGGTCAGGGCTGTGAAATAAATGAATATGGCCATTTATTCCCTTACCTCACTGCCTCTTCTAAATACAATTTTGAAACATAGACTGTCGAGTATTTTCATTCCATGTTTTTTTTTCCTATCATTTTTATTTTTCGTAAATCCCAGCGAAGTGATCACTTTCCCCAAGATTTACGAACATGAAAATTCTCGACAGGACACTATGATCAACCAGTATACCTATATTCCCTGATTTTACAGAAATGCCATTTGCCCACTAGGTGAAGAAACAGTGTAGTATTTATGGCGCACTGTATCCATTACTCCAGAAACCATTAAAATGAATTTCTTTTTTGTGCTGCAGGTGACACAATGGTCAAAAATTGTATATATCCAGTACACGCTTTCTTATAGAAAAGTTCTACTACTTGATATAAATGCAAAATTAAATATTAATGTTAGGCACCTATAACATCACTTGCACAAATCTTATTGTAAAAATCCTTTTTTACATAAGGTAGCTATGTAATTAAATAACCATGTACACTGGATCCTAAATTAGTTGACCACAATTTACAGAAAGAAATTGTGCACACATATTTTAATCCTTTTAAGCAGTTGATGTGCCTGAACCAAATGGTGCACAAAATTTTCTGAGCTTCCCAAACAGAAATGTTTCCTCAGAAAACAGATTTTGCAAAATCTATGGCAAAACAATTCCTTTCCATCTCAGCATTATTGAAAATAAACCTATCATCCATGATAAGCTCTCCCTTCTAGTCTTTTATTATCTGCTCCATGACACAAGGCATGATGGAGAAGAGCAAGTCCCCCTGACATTAATATCATGCCACTAAAAAGAAACATACTCAAACATCTCATATCTTCCTTAGTTCTTCACCTTTGTTATATTCCTTTCAGAAGGTAAGGATTAATGTCAATAATCCCCATAAATAACCAGTTCAAGAATGAGAAAGCTAAGGGGGACAAGCAAAGCATTCTGATGTGCAGGTTCACTTGTTTCAGCCTACTTTTCAGGCAGTGAATATATTTTCTCAAGTTGATTGCAGTCCGTTTTGCTAACTCACATAAATTTGTTCCAGTTGGTTAAAAGGGATAAAATAGGTATATTTACATAGTGCAAAAATTATAGTAATACAAATTTTTTAAAGATTTTCACTGTGAAACTTACCTACAAGTACGGCAATGCCAGAAAAAGGCTACAGTAAGCATCTCACGGTTTTGCAGCAGAAGTGTTTGCAGACAGCTACCCATTGAGTTGCCATGTTAGGTTTTTGATGCAGTGGTGTGAACTATCTTCTGCAAGCGTGTCTCACATGGTGTTACTAAGCATAGCGTAACAGCCCAATGAAGAGTGGCACCCCTGCTATGAAGCAGTGAGGCACTAGCAGTAGACTTTTTATGACATATTTGAACTTGTAGGCAAGTTTTATGGTGAAACCTTCTAAAAAATAATTGAAGACTTATTTTTACAGAATCTTACATAAATTTTCATATTTGAAAATATGTGTGGTATTTTATATTATGAATTCCCACCAAATATTTTGGTGTCATTCCATAGGGTTCAGAAGAAGTGCTCTTCAAAGTTAAGGTGGCTGGTGAAGTACCATAATTTTCTTTATGAACACCACTTTTGTGTTTTATTAGACTGTTGATGCTATGGTTAAGTTCTAGTACAACATGCTTCACCAGAAAGCAGTAAAATCTTAATGCAGGTCCATGAAGATTGAGGGAGGTTATTTTATCTCTTATCATCCAGTATTAATGTAATGGTGGAGGGGTTACAACTGGTGATTAAATAATAACAAACGTTTTGAAAATTTGTTAAGCTAGTAGGTATTATGAGACAGATCCAGAAAACTAGATTTTCAGCATGGTTTTGTTGGAGGCTTTTATGATTATAGTTCATAATAAGTGATTGATTTTTGATTATTGAAGGAAGATACTAGTGCAAAGTGGCAATTTCCAGGATTTTTCTATTTCCACTTTACGAGAGATTAGATTACTGCAGATGATGTTAGTCCTACGAATGAAAGATTTGATGGCAGGATATTTACAATTTCCAAAAATGAACAAGTGAAAAGGTATAACATTGGTTATTACAGTATGCTTGTGAAAAAGTGATATTGAGATGGTATGGTTACTCTTTCTTTTGAGATAGGAAGGTAGATGAGGTGGGGAGGGGGGATGGAAAAAATTATATGCCCTTGTTTCCTTTATTATTGTTATCAATTTTAGGGTACAAAACATTTTGGTAATAGAATCAGATAAATGCATGTTTGTAAAGTATGCACTTAAAATAAAACTTGTAAAGTAGTTTTCTTTGAGCCTTTCAATAATAGAATTATTGAGGATGGTGAATTGTTTCTTTTACAGAGCAACATTACAGTGGAGAGGAATGAATACACTGGTTGATCCAGAATGGCATTTTCAATATTATAAGATACATGACTTTTTCCACTTTGCAAAAATAGTAACTGTTGCTATGCACAAAAGATATAATTTCTTTCCAGGTATTGGCAGAATATATTATAGGAAAATTTGAATCTTGGTTTGTTTTCTGAGATTACTATTGAGGCTGCTTTTGCTCTAATGATTTAGTTGACCACATAGAAGCCAACATCTGAAAATTTTGAAGGGTATTCAAAAGGAAGGTGGTTTCCAGGGTTTAAATTTTAAATGCTTAAATCTTAGTACTTAGCCCATTTATGTCATCACTACAAAACACACCTTATGAAGTATCTAGTGATGTATTAATTGAATGATATAATGGGAAAGTGTTAAAATGTAATTTATTTAATAAAATTTTATTCTGAGAATTTTGCTTCCAGGGTGAATTTATTTGTATTTGAGTGCTCAACTTCTTTCCTCATCGCATATCAACATTATGGTATAAATGCTAATTGAATATAATACATTTTCCACAAAGTGGAACCCTGGAATTTATTCTTACCTCACGTCAAATCCACAATGTCGTCAAACAGGTTAAGATACAATTTCAGTTAAATTTCCTCTTTGTCATTATTATTTAGTGTACAAGTTTATGCACAAGGGCCAAGAATTGTATGTTGGAAACTTCTTTTCCTTTGAGATCAGTGAGCTAACTGTCTAACACAAAGAACTGTCCTATACATGTGCAGAGTTCACATATTGCCAGTTACTAGGCTCACACCATTAAAAAAATTTGCATTAATTTTTACATTTTTTGTGAGAGAAAAACAGGGTTTCCTTGATTGAATACTAAATCCCTTTAATTCTTGGTGAATAGGTTAAATCTGCTTCAAGTCCAGAATTTAAATAATCCAATTATGAAATTTGAAGTATTTACAGCAAATTTAAGATTTCAAAGTTTTAATAAATTAAATAAACTTAACAAAAACATTGGTATCTTAAAAGAAATGGTGCAGTCTGCAGATTTATTTAGTTTTATTCATTTATTGATTACTATTTTAAAAACTCATTTGGCACTGATATATTTCCTAAAAAAGATATTTAATCTTTTGTAGCAACTAAGTTCTCGAGCTCCATGTTTTGATTCTTCCGATTTCATTTTCTGTAATGAGAAAACAAATATTTAAGTATGTACTCAGAGCATATCACAACAAGAACTTTAAGAGGTACTCAACACTTCTCAAATAACTTAAGGGGTACTCAGGTCCCTGATCACCTGCATAACTAATGCCTGTGGTTGATCAAGTTTCCCAAATGGCTGATTCAAGGACAGATGTTGTAAAGGAAAGCCTTAAAAGAATACTAGGAGAAAACTTTGGACTAATGATAAAAAAAATTGTCAACTGCTAGAGGAATGTGACCTAGGATAAGTTTATATACTTTGACTGGGAAGGTTCATTAGGAGTAGAGGGTGCTGAAGGTTTGATTTGTTTAAATTTAAGAAGCTGAAATTTATTTTCAAAATGGTAGTTTCTTTAGAGACAACTATTTCTAAAGTCTGGTCGATTCTTCCCCTGAAGACCAATGAAAAATGTAGTTGCTAAAACTATTATTTTTTTATATTTAACTTAAGCATTCAATTTGCAGTTTTAATAATTATCGATTTACAGTTGTGCTTGTGTCCAAATTTTCCACATTATTTAATCTATTTTTTAATTGCTTTGTACCCAGGACAGTATCAACATTTTCTTATGCAGGAGGACGAAACGTGAAATACGCCTCAAGTTCAAAATTATGCCCCCTTTGAGTTCCACTCAAATAATATGTTGTTTTTACTTTCTCACACACTATCGTTATATGAAAAGGTTATGACCATTCAAAAATCACACTTCAGGTTTTTGACATAATTTTATTAAAAATATAAAAACTAGGTAAATACCAAAAAACCACAGATTGTAAATACCAAGTAAAATGAACGCTGACAGCACAGCACTTCACAGAAATGAAGAAAGAATGAGTATCGGATAGTGAATGTAACAGTAGGCAGAAGCTTTAGGTGTAGGGCTTGGAAAAATTCCTTTCAAGGTTAAATGCTCAGAGAACTTTCTGCGACAGAGCACAAATGATTAATTAGCTCTGCATTCCAATGACATGTTTGGAAAGGACATGGAGCTTAGGCATATCAGCATATTGTTTTCTACACATCCATATGAAGTTTGGGAAAATTCTCTTCATGGATATGACATGTTCACACCTCACCGTGTATGTTACTCTGTATCCTGGTTAAATGCGTGGAACACTGTATGAGAATACCGAAAGTATTTTAAAAGAAAACACTGAAGGATGTCACTTTCTTTGTTTAATAGTAATTTTTATTTCTTACATCCTCCAGAGCATGAATTTATGCCCCTGGGATGACCATTCTGGGAGGGCAGCTGCCCCTTAGCTACGACCTTTCTTGTACCACAGATCAGAAAACAACTGCCAAGAATTTCATAAGTAGTATCAGTTACAGGGAGAAGCATATTGTTTTTTGTTATTTTTTTACTATGGAATAAGCTTTTTTTGAAATCTGTTGTATTGTTGTTACATTTTTGAAAGTTTCAGATCTATTGAAAGAAAGAGTTAATCACTTGAAATCTCTAAAACATTCTAAATTCACACTCTGCAAAGTGTATTCAAAAATCATCATGAAAATTTATTCAAAATTCTTCCATTTAAAAATTTATTAAATGCAATGAAATCTTGATTTAGTTAACAAAAAATTTGAAGAATTAAAAACATAATTGATTTTGGCACACTAGTCAAGATTCACCAACCTCTATCTTCAATAATGTCTATGTTTTACCTCAAAAGTCAATTAAAAAATATGTATGAGTAAATCTATAACAGTAGAATACATTTGGTGAAATATAAAGTTTTGTCTCAAAATAATTTTGGAAGAACAAATAAAAAAAGGCATACAGGCATTTTTTCCCATAAGGTTTGGTTGTAGATGATAAATAATAAATGATCATTTCTTCAATTGGTTTTGTGGAGGAGGACATTCAAAAGATTAAAATATTAATTATGAAAGCACAATCTTGCTGTCTATTTAGTTTTCATGTACTCACAGCATCTTCAAGACTGTGCAATAGTTCTTTAAACCTTCATGTTCAAGAGCTAGTTTAATCTTGAGATAAGCATGAACACAAGAAATTAGTATTTTTTTTAGTGAGTGCAGGTTTAGTTGTGTGATAATTTTTGGTGTCATAAGGTTAGCTAATAGCTAACATTGTGTATGGCTATTATTTTCAGTCAGTCAGTCAGTCTGTCCTTTTTTCTTTTTTTTTTTGTCATGTGGTTATATCAGTTTGGCATTTTTCTCTAGCTGTAGAAAGTTTCTATGATGGTAGTTTTATTGTCATATGTAAACACTTCTTGTGTAACTAATTTTTCCTTTTTCTTTGCATTTTAGAAAGAAAATATGTCCTCATCTGCTGATTCAAATGAAAGAGACAAGGGACAGGTGAAATTGTTAGGCCCACAAAAGGCATCCAAGAGGAAGCCAAAAGACAAAGCGGAGCTACCAACAAAAAAACACAAAGACATGGGGACAAATGCATCAGAATCAAGCACTCTGTACAAGAACGATGAGTCTCAAGCATTGCATTCAACCTCACTAATCAAGTCCACTGTTGAAAAGTCTACTGGTGAAAAGACTGTTGAAAAGTCTACTATTGAAAAATTCTCTGGTGAAAAGACTGTTGAAAAGTCTACTGGTGAAATGTCTACTGGTGAAAAGCCTACTAGAAAAGAAGATATGTCAACCTCTGCAGACCCACATGAAGGAGACAAGGGACAGATGAAATTGTTAAACCCACAAAAGGCACGCAAGAGGAAGTCAAAAGCCAAAGAGGAGCTACCAGCAAAAAAATACAAAGGCATGGGGGCAAATGCATCAGAGTGGAGCACTCTGTACAAGAACGATGAGTCTCAAGCATTGGATTCAACCTCACTAATCAAGTCCACTGTTGAAAAGACTGGTGAAAAGTCTACTGGTGAAAAGACTGTTAAAAAGTCTACTAGTGAAAAGACTGATGAAAAGCCTACTGTTGGAAAGTTCTCTGGTGAAAAGACTGTTGAAAAGTCTACTGGTGAAAAGACTGGTGAAAAGTCTACTGGTGAAAAGACTGTTAAAAAGTCTACTGTTAAAAAGTTCTCTGGTGAAAAGACTGTTGAAAAGTCTACTGGTGAAAAGACAACTGTTGGAAAGTTCTCTGGTGAAAAGACTGGTGAAAAGTCTACTGGTGAAAAGACTGTTAAAAAATCTACTGTTAAAAAGTTCTCTGGTGAAAAGACTGTTAAAAAGTCTACTGTTAAAAAGTTCTCTGGTGAAAAGACTGTTGAAAAGTCTACTGGTGAAATGTCTACTGGTGAAAAGCCTACTAGAAAAGAAGATATATCAACCTCTGCAGACCCACATGAAGGAGACAAGGGACAGATGAAATTGTTAAACCCACAAAAGGCACGCAAGAGGAAGTCAAAAGCCAAAGAGGAGCTACCAGCAAAAAAATACAAAGGCATGGGGGCAAATGCATCAGAATGGAGCACTCTGTACAAGAACGATGAGTCTCAATTATTGGATTCAGCCTCACTAATCAAGTCCACTGTTAAAAAGACTGGTGAAAAGTCTACTGGTGAAAAGACTGTTGAAAAGTCTACTAGTGAAAAGACTGATGAAAAGCCTACTGTTGGAAACTTCTCTGGTGAAAAGACTATTGAAAAGACTGGTGAAAAGTCTACTGGTGAAAAGACTCTTGAAAAGTCTACTGGTGAAAAGACTGGTGAAAAGTCTACTGGTGAAAAGACTGTTAAAAAGTCTACTGGTGAAAAGACTGGTGAAAAGACTGTTAAAAAGTCTACTGGTGAAAAGACTGGTGAAAAGTCTACTGGTGAAAAGACTGTTAAAAAGTCTACTGTTAAAAAGTTCTCTGGTGAAAAGACTGGTGAAAAGTCTACTGGTGAAAAGACTGTTAAAAAATCTGTTAAAAAGTTCTCTGGTGAAAAGACTGTTAAAAAGTCTACTGTTAAAAAGTTCTTTGGTGAAAAGACTGTTGAAAAGCCTACTGTTGGAAAGTTCTCTGGTGAAAAAACTGGTGAAAAGTCTACTGGTGAAAAGACTGTTAAAAAGTCTACTGGTGAAAAGACTGCAGAAAAGTCTACTGGTGAAAAGACTGATGAAAAGCCAAATGTTGAAAAGACTGTTAAAAAGTATACTGTTAAAAAGTTCTCTGGTGAAAAGACTGTTGAAAAGTCTACTGGCAAAAAAACTGGTGAAAATAATGTTGAAAAGTCTACTGGTGAAAAGCCTACTGTTGAAAAGACTGTTAAAAAGTCTACTGTTGAAAAGACTGTTAAAAAGCCTACTGGTGAAAAGTCTACTGGTGAAAAGACTGTTGAAAAGTCTACTGGTGAGAAGACTGGTGAAAAGCCTACTGTTGAAAAGACTGTTAAAAAGTCTACTGTTAAAAAGTTCTCTGGTGAAAAGCCTACTGTTGAAAAGACTGTTAAAAAGTTCTCTGGTGAAAAGACTGTTGAAAAGCCTACTGGTGAGAAGACTGTTGAAAAGTCTACTGGTGAAAAGCCTACTGTTGAAAAGACTGTTAAAAAGTCTACTGTTGAAAAGTTCTCTGGTGAAAAGACTGTTGAAAAGTCTACTGGTGAAAAGACTGTTGAAAAGCCTACTGGTGAAAAGTCTACTGGTGAGAAAACTGTTGAAAAGTCTACTGGTGAAAAGCCTACTGTTGAAAAGACTGTTAAAAAATCTACTGTTAAAAAGTTATCTGGTGAAAAGCCTACTGTTGAAAAGACTGTTAAAAAGTCTACTGTTAAAAAGTACTCTGGTAAAAAGACTGTTGAAAAGTCTACTGGTGAGAAGACTGTTGAAAAGCCTACTGGTGAAAAGTCTACTGGTAAAAAGCGTAATGTTGAAAAGACTGTTAAAAAGTCTACTGTTGAAAAGTTCTCTGTTGAAAAGTCTACTGGTGAAAAGACTGTTGAAAAGCCTACTGGTAAGAAGACTGGTGAAAAGCCTACTGTTGAAAAGACTGTTAAAAAGTCTACTGTTAAAAAGTTCTCTGGTGAAAAGCCTACTGTTGAAAAGACTGTTAAAAAGTCTAATGTTAAAAAGTTCTCTGGTGAAAAGACTGTTGAAAAGCCTACTGGTGAGAAGACTGTTGAAAAGTCTACTGGTGAAAAGACTGTTAAAAAGTCTACTGTTAAAAAGTTCTCTGGTGAAAAGCCTACTGTTGAAAAGTCTACTGGTGAGAAGACTGTTGAAAAGCCTACTGGTGAAAAGTTTACTGGTAAAAAGCTTAATGTTGAAAAGACTGTTAAAAAGTCTACTGTTGAAAAGTTCTCTGGTGAAAAGACTGTTGAAAAGTCTACTGGTGAAAAGACTGTTGAAAAGCCTACTGGTGAGAAAACTGTTAAAAAGTATACTGGTGAAAAGCCTACTGTTGAAAAGACTGTTAAAAAGTTCTCTGGTGAAAAGCCTACTGTTGAAAAGACTGTTAAAAAGTTCTCTGGTGAAAAGCCTACTGTTGAAAAGACTGTTAAAAAGTTCTCTGGTGAAAAGCCTACTGTTGAAAAGACTGTTAAAAAGTTCTCTGGTGAAAAGACTGTTGAAAAGTCTACTGGTGAGAAGACTGTTGAAAAGCCTACTGGTGAGAAGACTGTTAAAAAGTCTACTGGTAAAAAGCCTACTGTTGAAAAGACTGTTAAAAAGTCTACAGTTAAAAAGTTCTCTGGTGAAAAGTCTACTGGTGAGAAGACTGTTGAAAAGCCTACTGGTGAGAAGACTGTTAAAAAGTCTACTGGTAAAAAGCCTACTGTTGAAAAGACTGTTAAAAAGTCTACTGTTAAAAAGTTCTCTGGTAAAAAGACTGTTGAAAAGTCTACTGGTGAGAAGACTGTTGAAAAGCCTACTGGTAAAAAGCCTAATGTTGAAAAGACTGTTAAAAAGTCTACTGTTAAAAAGTTCTCTGGTGAAAAGCCTACTGTTGAAAAGACTGTTAAAAAGTTCTCTGGTGAAAAGCCTACTGTTGAAAAGACTGTTAAAAAGTTCTCTGGTGAAAAGACTGTTGAAAAGTCTACTGGTGAGAAGACTGTTGAAAAGCCTACTGGTGAGAAGACTGTTAAAAAGTCTACTGGTAAAAAGCCTACTGTTGAAAAGACTGTTAAAAAGTCAACTGTTAAAAAGTTCTCTGGTGAAAAGTCTACTGGTGAGAAGACTGTTGAAAAGCCTACTGGTGAGAAGTCTACTGTTAAAAAGTCTACTGGTAAAAAGCCTACTGTTGAAAAGACTGTTAAAAAGTCTACTGTTAAAAAGTTCTCTGGTGAAAAGTCTACTGGTGAGAAGACTGTTGAAAAGCCTACTGGTGAAAAGTCTACTGGTGAGAAGACTGGTAAAAAGCCTACTGTTGAAAAGACTGTTAAAAAGTCTACTGTTAAAAAGTTCTCTGGTGAAAAGCCTACTGTTGAAAAGACTGTTAAAAAGTTCTCTGGTGAAAAGACTGTTGAAAAGTCTACTGGTGAGAAGACTGGTGAAAAGTCTACTGGTGAGAAGACTGTTGAAAAGCCTACTGGTGAAAAGTCTACTGGTGAAAAGCCTACTGTTGAAAAGACTGTTAAAAAGTTCTCTGGTGAAAAGTCTACTGGTGATAAGTCTTCTGGTGAAAAGCCTACTGGAAAAAAGACTGTTGAAAAGTCTACTGGTGAAAAGGAAGCTGAAAGTTGTAAGTAAATTTCGTTATAACACTCAATAATGTTAAATGCTAGTTCAGGGTGTCCACATTCTGGAAAGTCAGGGAAAATCAGGGAAATGTTGGTAAAAGTCAGGGAAAATCAGTGATATTTAAAAAAAAGTCACGGAAATTTCAATCACAGTTAGACTACAACTAGTTTTAACCCGGCATCAGGGAGTGATGCCCTCATCGCCCAACACACTTGCACTTGGTGTTGCAGACAGTTACTAACTTCCCCTTCCTACTAATGTAACCTTGTATTTCCTACCTATTCTTGTAAGTTGTGTTACCTTACTTGTTAACATTTCTCTTTTTGTTTTAGGTCAAAGTAGTACAAAAAAATTTGTGATATAAGTTATACCTTGTTAAAAGGCAATTAAGACTGCAGCAATGTCAAAGCGTTGTGTGTTTAATGAACAATGGTTGGACGAACAATTAAATCCTGAGTTTTCTGGTTGGATAGCTGCCGTGAACGGCAACAATGAATCAGCATTTTGTAAAGTGTGCTCTAAAACTTTCAAGCTTAGCAACATGGGGCGTCGGGCAGTCTCCAGCCATGGAAATGGCCCTAATCATTTGAAAAACATCAGTGCTAAAATGTCTCAGCCCAGTCTTGCTTCTTTCACTTCCTCTGTGAAAAAGAACTCTCTTTGTAATAACGAACTCTTGCCATCAACAAGCTCAGGAAATGTGGAATCAGTACTTCTAGAAAATATTAAGTCTAATGACTCAAATACTTATGTTGTGAAAGATGATGTGAAACCCAGTGACCTTAATTGCTTATGCAGTGAAAAATGATGTAACAAAGTCGGAAATAATATGGGCCATGGAAGTGTTGTCCAAGCGAATGTCTCTGAGCTCTTGTACACAGATTAACAAAACATTTCAGTTAATGTTTCCTGACAGTGTGATAGCTTCAAAATTTACTTTAGGCAAAAGCAAAGCATCTTATGTGATAAACCATGGATTGGCACCACATTTCAAAGAGTGTTTTAATGGACAATCTAAAGCAGTGCACTGACTTTGTAATTTGTTTTGATCAATCACTAAACAAAATTGCTCAGCTTGGGCAAATGGATCAGTTTGTTCGTTATTGGGACGTCAATCTGCAAAAAAGTTTCCACTAGATACTTAAGTAGTGTGTTTTTAGGACAGGCAACAGCTAATGACCTTTTAGAGAAATTCATTAAAGGTGCACCTCTTCCCTTGGATAACATGCTACAAGTGTTAACGGATGGACCTAACGTTAATCTCAGCTTTCTTCAAAAGCTGAAAGATAAACTTAGAACTGAAAATCCAGACGGCAAATTATTAGTTGACATTGGAGTATGTGGTCTTCACGTGGTCAATGGAGCTATGAAAACTGGACTTGAAGCAGTGAAATGGGGGATATACATCACTTTCTGCGTAAATTTTACTACCTTTTAAAAGATAGTGCTGCTCACCGTGCAAATTATACTATGATTACTGGATGTAAAGATTTCCCTTTGAAATTTTGCACTGTAAGGTGGTTGGAAAATGTTAATTGTTTGACTAGGGCATTGCTTGTCTATGATCATATCAAGAAATATGTTCAAGAATCATCGGTTTCCAGCAAACAGCACGTTTCTTGCAGAATTCACGGAAAGTCCACTGTTGAAATGCAAATTGGCTGCATTTAGGACTATAGCTTCAGAGTGTGAATCTTTTTTGAGAAGGCTTCTCTCAATTGAGAAAGTTGATATTGGATTTAGTGCTAAAAATCTATTAAAAGAAGTGAAGTGCTCAGAAAGGGAGAAATTAGAGTTTAAGCTTGAATTTAGGAAACTTGTGACCAGTATGATTGAAAAACTTTGTGAGAAAAGCCCACAAAAATTTAAGTTTGTCTGTGGGGTAACTAACTTGTTTGGACCCAAATATTATAGTGCAGCAGCCAAGTCTAGGCAAGAAGAGAGTCGAAATTGTGCTCGAAGTTTTACTTAGTGCAAACAGGATTTCAGATGACTGTGCTGAAAAAGCTAATAAACAGTACGCTTCATTGTGTGTAGAAGCTCAGTCTGCTTTAAAGTTTCAGTTTGATGAATTTTTAGACAGTCATGATGATTCCATTGGATTAGACAAATTTTACAGTGCTCTACTTGACAACCAAAAACAATTCGGTGAACTTTGGGATGTAATAAAAATTTGTCTCATTATGTCTCATGGAAATGCTTTGGTGGAAGGTGGATTTTCTGTCAATAAGTCCCTTCTTGTGGAAAATCTCCTGGAAGAATCCCTGATTTGTCAGAGAACAGTGTTTGATGCCATTAAAACTGTGGGAGGAGTAGAACACATTGCCATCAATAGAAGGCTTCTTCTTTCTGTAAGAGCCTTCAGACAAAGATATCAGGATTATCTTGAGAAAAAAAGTGTTCTTCAAAATGAAGAAGAAAGAAAACTGAAGGAAAAAAGAAAAATTGATCATAAAATAAAGGAATTGAAGGAAAAAAGACAAAGATTACGGAAGGAACTAGAGTTGGAAGAAGCAGCATTGCAGGCGAAGATTTCAGTTTGGTAAAAGAAGAAAAGTGGTGTGTAATATAAAAACAGTGATTGTGTTCCTACTGTAATATTTTTATAGTAATTGTTCTGAATATTGGGTATGGGTTTGTTTGAGTGTTTCTTCAATAAATGTAAAACCATGAAAAAAAGAGTAAACTTAAAATTAAAAAGGTTTGAGTTGGACGGCTATGGAGAAGGTGGAGGCCGATAAAAAAAAAAAATTAAAAAAAAAATGAATCAGTTGTTTGGAAAACTTTATACGTCAAACGGAAACACTTTTAAATAATATAAGTTTCTCAATTATCCAATTCAATTTTATTTATTATCATGGCACATATATTGAAAACTCAAATAAACCTATTTGTGTAAGGGCAGGGATTTCTTATATATTTGGTCAGGGAAATCAGGTTTGATAATTCTGTGGACACCCTGTAGTTGTAAAAATGTAGTAAATCAAATGTTAAAATATAGTTTATTAAATGTTAATAATGTGAAGTTTTAGATTTAGTTATGAAATCTAAAATCAAATCTGTTAAGTTATTTTGCCACATGACATCAAATGGTTATGTGATAATCATTTATAAATAAGGTATCTGATAAAGTGAAAATTTCTTTAGACATCATCATCATCATTGTCAACCATTATCAATCCACTGCTGGACGAAGGTCTCCCCAAGTTTCCTCCACAACGGTCTGTCTTGTGCCAGTCTCCTCCATGTCACCCCTGCATACTTTCGAATTTCATCCACCCATCTCCCATGTGGTCTTCTTCTGGGTCTTTTTCCTGTCCCTTGGAATCCAATCTAAAATTTCGGCTGTCCATCGATGATCTGTCCTTCTGGCAGTATGTCCAGCCCATTGCCATTTCAGGGATTTAACTCTGATCATGATGTCTTCCACTCTTGTCATTTTTCGGATCCACGAGTTCCTCTTCTTATCTCTCCTGGTTACACCAAGCATGCACCTCTCCATGCTTCTTTGAGTTGTCTGCAGCCTTTGTATGTCTCTTTTAGTTAAGGTCCACGTCTCCGCACCATACGTAAGCACTGGAAGGATGCATTGATCAAACACTTTTCTTTTAAGACATAATGGCATATTGCTCTTGAAAATTATGCTGTTTCTTCCAAAAGCTCTCCAGGCAAGTTTTGTACGCCGATTAATTTCTTCATCAATGTGACCCTCACTTGATATCTGCTGTCCAAGATAAACGTACGTGTCTGTTATCTCCAGCTTTTCTCCATCAATCGATAAATCTTCATTTCTTGTAAAAGCATTGAACATCACTTTTGTCTTCTGAAAGTTCATTTTTAATCCCACTTCTTTACTCTTGTCAGCAAGTTCCTGGATCATACTCTGCAGCTCTGATGGGGTAGTTGCAAAAATGACTACGTCATCAGCAAAACGAAGGTGGGTTAGATAATCTCCATTAATCTTTATCCCCTTGTTTTCCCAGCTCAGTGACTGAAAAACACCCTCCAATGTGGCATTAAAGAGCTTCGGAGATATGGTGTCACCTTGTCTCACTCCCTTTCCAATTTTTACGTGTGTTGTATTTTCAAACAGCCTAATCTTTGCACTTGCATTTTCATAGATGTTATTAATAATATTAATGTATGCATCTTCAATACCGCAGGTTTTCAGAGCCATTGTAACTGCTGATGGTTTCACCGAATCAAAGGCTTTTTCATAATCGATAAAAGCCATGCACAATGGAAGTTCATATTCCCTCGCTCTTTCAATTAGTTCTCTCAGCACGTGGATATGATCTATTGTGCTGTAGCCACTCCTGAATCCAGCTTGTTCTCTCGGTTGAGCCATGTCCAGTGTTACCTTCAAGCGGTGTGAAAGAACTTTAGTGAAGATTTTATAAACTACTGATAGGAGGCTGATAGGTCTGTAGTTTCCGAGATCCTCAATGTCACCTTTCTTATGTAGCAGGATCATTGTAGCGGTGTTCCAATCCTCAGGAATCTTTCCTTCATTAAGGCATCGAGTGAAAATTTGGGCGAGTACCGTTTCGATTTCTCCACTTGCTTCTTGTATGATGTCTACAGTAATTCCATCTTCTCCTGGAGCTTTTCCTCGCTTCATGTTCTTGATTGCATGTGCAACTTCTGCTGGAAGGACTGGAGGAACTCTGGTACTGGTATCTTTCATGATGTCTGGAGTGCATGTATCATCCCTTTCATATAATTTGGAGTAGAAATCTTTCACTCTTGTCAAAATTTCGCCTCTATTTCTTGTTACAGAACCATCTTCTTTTCTCAGTGCCATAATCTGTTTTCTTCCCTTACTGAGATGTCCCTTTGCTATCTTTAGGCTTTGGTTGTTTTCAATTGCTTTCCTCACTAGTTCACAGTTGAATTTCCTTACGTCTTCAGTGATACTTTTTCTTACTGTCTTGCATAGCTCTATATATTCCACTTTGGAAGTCACATCTTTTTTAGTTGTCCTCATCTCTCTTCTTTTTTGCATCAACATTTTGGTTTTTCCTGATAATTTGTTCACATGCAACTTGTTCTTGGACCCAGCTAATTTTGTTGCTGTTTCCATAAGAGCTTTGGTTACTTTTCTGTTAACTTCAGAGATGTTCACTTCTTCCGATGTTAGGCCTTCTAAAGCAGAGAACCTGTTCTTCAGTTCTAACTTGAAGGTATTATGGTGTTTTTTAAGGTTGGTTA
Organism: Macrothele yani; assembly: GCA_039090855.1. Taxonomy (NCBI): domain Eukaryota; kingdom Metazoa; phylum Arthropoda; class Arachnida; order Araneae; family Macrothelidae; genus Macrothele; species Macrothele yani. The sequence continues at coordinate 70,090,367 of CM077018.1, forward strand.
TGTCAATAGATTTTGTTTGTCCTATGAGCTTGCCACGTTCAAGTTTAGTGTTGAGGTGCATCTTACATCTCACCAATCTATGGTCACTACCTGTGTTGAACTTGTTTAGCACACTGCAGTCTTCTATGACGAATTTTTTTGTTACACATAATAAAATCAATTTCACTTGTCGTCCCATTTGGATGTCTCCATGTCCATTTCCTGTGTGGCTTTTTCTTGAAGAAGGAGTTCAAGATGAAAAACCCTTCTGCCTCTGCAAACTCAACGAGAGTATTTCCACGCTGGTTTCTGTTGCCATGACCGAATTTACCTACTGAAGTTTCATTCTGTTGCCGTTGCCCTATTTTTTGCATTGAAATCTCCCATAATTATTTTCAAGTGCTGCTTACCTTTATTATTTAGATGACAAATTTCCTCATAAAATTCTTCAATTTCTTCTTCAGGATGACTTGTGGTGGGTGCATAAATTTGAATAATCTGAGCCTGGTATCTTTTCGAGAGTTGGATAACAAGTCGTGCAGCTCTGTCAGAGGAACTTTCAACTTCTACAACTTTATCCTTCAGTTTCTTGTTTATTATAAATCCAACACCACTAGTTCTGCCAGTATCTGTCCCACGATAGTAGAAGAGATGTCCACTTTTCAGTTCGATGAGATCTTCTCCTTTTCTCCTTACCTCACTTAGCCCCACAATGCCCCACTTGATCCTTTGTAGTTCCTCTTCCAATTCAAGAAGCCTTGAATCAGAAGATAGGGAGCGTCCATTGTAAGTAGCCAAGGTCAGCATCAGATGGCAGCCTAGTCCGGTCCTCCGGGGATTCTTAGCACCCTCTGCCTTCATGTCGCACTGGCCGCTGCCTTGGCCAGGTACATTCCAGCTGCCGGAGACTGAGGGCCAAGATTTAAGTTGTGGAATCATTTTGGAGGGGTTTGGCCATAACTCACCACGCTGGCCAAGCGGGTTGGTGAGTGTGGGATAGCATTTCCTCTGATCCCGATGGTATAGTTATACCGCTATGGGCGGTCGTCAGAGCCCCTTTAGTGGGAACAGGATGCACCACGAGAAGGCGGGGTTGACATTTGTCAAGGAGAGGCTGTGATGTTACGCATCACCTGACCTTACATATGCGGTTTAAAAAATGATTTCCAAAAGTAATATGCAGTTTAAAAAAATATTTCCAAAAGTAATATGCAGTTTAAAAAATGATTTCCAAAAGAAATACCATATTTACTGGCGTATAAGTCAAAGTTATAAAATGGGAAAAGTATTAAAAAAAACGAGGTAGACTAATATGGCAAGGATAAAATACCATCTGAAAAATTTTGATACATCGATTTTTCATGTTATTAACACTCATTTTTATATAACATTAATGCAAAAAGTTCATATACAAATTACTAAAACAAATTTAAAATCCAGAAAATTCCTTGTCGCTATTGCTTTCGAAAAGTTTTTTCAACAGACAATATCGGACTCACCGATATCGTATGGGTCCCACTCATTATCACTGTTCACGTTAGTGTCACTATCAGATTGCAACAGATCGTCATTTTCCGTTCCATCCATACTGTTCGATATTCCACATTTTTAAAAGACTTAATTACGGACTTGGTCTTTACCGCATCCCAAGCTTCAATAATGAAGCTGCACAATGTTCCCAATGGCACAGCACGGATATTACCCTTTTCTGTGATGTTTTTTCGCCATTAATCATCCACTCAGTCCACTTGTTTCTAAGAGCATCTTTAAAAGGTTTATTCAAGGTAATGTCTAGCAGTTGCAGAACAGAAGTTAAGCCTCCCGGAATAACAGCAATATATGTGTCCATACTTCTTACACGCCTCTTGGTTGCATCTGTTATATGAGACCCAAACATAACCCAAACCAAAAGACTACATGAATTTTTTTTTTCACTCAGGCTTCACACGTTTGCACCAAATATTGTTAAGCCATAAAGTGATTCCATTTTTGTCCATCCAACCATTTCCATGAATGTGCACAAAAGTTCTTGAGATAAACTTTACTTTCGGCATGGTTTTCCTTTTGAAGATCACCATGGGCTTTAATTTTGTTCCCTGTGCCATACAGGCCAAAACAATAGTGAACCTTCTTTTTTTTTTTTTTTGTTGCCTATCATTTTTACCATGACTGTTTTCTCTCCTTGCACAGCTACAGTTCTGTTACATGGCATATCGAAAATGACGGGAGTTTCGTCCATATTGCCGATATTGCACAAAGCATAATTGTTTTTTTCCTTAATTCAATAACGAATTTATGAAAATTCATTATTTTTGTTTCCAGTTCATTGGGAAGTTTTTGTGCAATTTTAATTTTAGCACGCAAACTTAGGGATTTGCATTTCATAAACTGGCAACACCAGCTGTTTGTTGCCTTAAAATCCTTGGCTATTATGGCGTTTGATTGTGCCCATTTCAAAGCTTGAATCGGTATGGAATTCCTGGTCACAATATATCCATTTTGCCTCTGTTGCATCACCTACTCAAATATGGCATCTTCCAGCTCAGGCCAGCAAGTTTTTCCTGTTCTTAATGCACAGTTTCTTTGGCATGCTTTGCAAAATCTATTCAGCTGTTCTCCAATCGCGAACAAGTTTCTCAAACATCAAATTTCCTCTCTGCTGCAGAATTATTTGATTCTTTAGCAAACTGAATAACTCGTAGTTTAAAACTGGCATATTTTTTTCTCTTGTCAAACAGTGCCATTTCGATATCAGTGGTTTACAGCATGATTCACAATAGACTGAGCAGCGACGCGGAGGAATGCGAATGTGTTGAACTACCGGTTGACCTCATGATACTGTGAGAAACAGCAGTGGAGGGGCGGGAATGTGGTGTGACCAGTCCTGGCCAATAGCCCACCAGCTTCAAAACATGTTTGGTGTGCCTGTACACTTTTCCATTCGTTTTCCCCTCTCTTTTCCAAAGAGGATTTTGTTCGTGGTGGTGTGCACACGATTTTAACGAAGGGATATGTTTGGCGAAACGGGGAAGTAGGGTATACTACGAATATAGTTGAAACTACGAATATAGTTGAAATTCAACATTTTTGCTCTAAAAGTCTACATCGACTTATATGCCGGTAAATACGGTAATAAAATAATTGTGCTGTGTGGATTGCATGAAAAAGTGAAAATTTCTTTAGACATATGCAGTTTAAAAAATAATGATTTCCAAAATAAATAATAAATTGTGTTGTGTGGAATGCATGCCATATGTTGTTAACCCCTGCTTTTGAGATAATCAGCTAGAAGTACTAATTGAAAACACTTTTAGATAAAGATATGTTTTGTAGTCTTTTTCTGATTTCTTTTTTTGGGAACACTCACTACTTTATCTTTTGCATATTATCCTGTTATACAGCTTATCTTTTGCATAACAGGATAATATGAAATCTTAGAGGGGGCAAACTCCTAAGAATTAAATTTTTATTTGTTGCCAGAAGAACGGACTACCGATGGACAACCGAAATTTTTGACTGGATTCTCTCTCTCTCTCTCTCTCTCTCTCTCTCTCTCTCACACACACACACACACACACACACATATATATATATAATGGAAATCACTTTAATACTGAAAGTTGGAATGATAGATCCGGAGAAACTAAAAGAAGAGAACTATTATATAAAACTAAAATTATATATATATATATATATAATCGGCGTATAAAATTTGGCTGGAGAGCTTTTGGAAGAAACGGTACAATTTTCAAGAGCAATATGCCTTTATGTCTTAAAAGAAAAATGTTTAATCAGTGCATTATTCCAGTTCTTACGTATGGAGCAGAGACATTGACTTTAACTGAAAAAGACATACAAAGGCTGCATACAACTGAAAGAAGCCTGGAGAGATGCATACTTGGTGTAACCAGGAAAGATAAGAAGAGGAACTCGTGAATAAGGAAAATGACAAGAGTGGAAGACGACATGATGAGAGTAAAATCCCTGAAATGGCAATGGGTTAGACATGTTGCCAGAAGAACGGACCACAGATGGACAAGTGAAATTTTAGACTGGATTCCAAGGGAAAGAAAAAGACCACACAGGTGATGGATGGATGGAATTCGAAAGCATGCCGGAGTAACATGGAGGAGAGTTGGCTCAAGACAGTCAGTTGTGGAAGAAACTTATATATATATATAACCGAAATTTTAGACTGGATTCCGAGGGACAGGAAAATACCCAGAAGAAGACCGCATGGGAAATGGATGGATGAAATTTGAAAGTATGCTGGAGTGACATGGAGGAGAAGGCTCAAGACAGACAATTGTAGAAGAAACTTGGGAGACCTTCATCCACCAGTGGACTGGTAATGATTGACGATGATGATATATATAGAGAAATTTTGTATGTTTATTTGAGGTAATCTCGAAAACTACTGAACCGATTTGGATAATTCTTTCACCATTGGGAAGCTTATTTATTTCCGGTGGACATAAGCTATTTCGTTTATTTTTCATTATTTTTGGCTGTACTGCCGAATCAGAACGCTTTCAAGTATAGTTCCCGATTTCCCGTGTATTGCTCCACTTTGTTTACATACAACCTGATCACACCCAATGTGAAAGAAAGTACTTGACGATAATTTACGGATTTTTTTTTTTACTAATCTCGAAAACTACTGAACCGATTTGGATAATTCTTTCACTGTTGGGAAGCTTACTTCTTTCCTGTGGACATAGGCTATTTCATTTATTTTTTATTCTTTAACTTTGCCAATAATTGTGAAAGGGACACAAGCAGACATTGTTAAGGCGTGTTTAAAATCCTCGTCAATGTGGAATAATATTGAAACGCTTCATTTACGGACAAATATGAGAGCTCATGTTTTGGAGGTGGAGATATCCAATTTTCTACTCTGTTACTACATGTCAGTGATGGCAAAATACCTAAACAGAACAGTTTTATTCCAGTACATAGTAAACTGGGAAGCATTGTAAGATCTATTACTGAATTAGTTGACAAAACTTATGCTAATGTAAGAAATTTGTTCCAAAGAAGTCACAACTGGATGTGTGAATGAGCTATCATGTCTCCAAGGAATGCATCCGTTGATGAAATAAACGATGCTATTTTGCAAAAACTTCCCAGCGAATACAGAATTTACAAATCAATCGATACTGCCCTTAACTTGGAAGATACAGTGTGTTATCCACATGAATTTTTAAATTCTTTAAATCCCTCAGGACTTCCACCACATTGTCTCAAATTGAAAGTTGGCATTCCTATAATATTATTACGGAACCTGAATCATCCAAACCTGTGCAATGGTACAAGATTACAGGTCAAAGTGCTGTGTAATAATATTATTAAAGCCATTATACTAAATGGGCCAGCAGCTGGATAAATTGCACATACACCCAGGATCCCGACGATTCTGACGGACTTGCCTTTCACGTTCAAAAGACTAAAATTTCCTATTAAACTATCCTTCACTATAACGATCAATAAATCCAAAGGCCAAACTTACAAACATCTGGAATTGGATTTGCGTCAAGAAAGTTTCTTGCACGGACAGTTATACATCTGCTTATTGAGAATCGGCAGTTCAGACAATCAATTTATTTTGATAACAGCTGGAAACGAGACAAAGAATGTTGTATATACAGAGGCATTATGAATTATTTTCAAAAAATAAAATTAAAATTATGTATTTAAATTTATGTAAAAATTAATTACAATTTTACTTCACGTGGAAAACTAACTGCCGACCATTTAATCTTTCGGCCAATTTCCTCCATCGGTTGCTGGGTGCTATGAAATTCAACTACAGTTCTTATGGATGGATAAGATTACACGTGTTATCATAGCCCCATTTTTCAGTGATATCTTCCACACAATTGAAGCCATGGGCACAGCTAGTATATTATACATGAAGGAGTATGACTCTGAGAGTTGTATAGAAAAAGTGAAAAAAGGTATACGGAATGTCCACTTTTTGAATCACATCGGGTTTTACAAATCACAGGAAAAATAACAAGCACAATAAAGAAGAGAATTTCATCGACCCTTAATCAAATAATGTTAATTGGAGCATCCCGTAAACCAGTAATGGTAAGTAGTGAAAAAATAAATAAATTAATATTTGCTCTTAAGGCTGTTTGTTCTGTGACAATCAAAGGTGGAGCTGCAGCTGAAAATGTGTAATTTCTTTATACTACATCTTTAATTAGGTTTTAGGTTTATTTCATATTTCTGCAACAATATGTCGAGACTAACAATATTATTCACCATAATTCGAATTTTCACAGGTTTCGATGAATTAGACATTTCAAAAGAGTGAACTTCGATGATGGACAGAAAAGTCTCCCACATTGGAAAAGTTCCCCATAGAACCCCCCCCCCCTACAGGAAAGATTCCCCAGATTTTTCAGTCACGGACTGTGCACAAATTGTAGTTTACACAAAATATCGAATGTGGGGGAGATTTCCGGGGTCACCATTTCCATTTTCACACTGTTTAAAACAAGACGCAGCCGTACAAGTAGCACGAATATGTGGGGGAAATTTCTGTGGTCAGCAGTTTTTATTCCATTGTGCTCATGTTCACAACGTTTACGTAAAATCTCAAATTATTAATATTGCGATATTACTCAGAAAGAAAATATTATTAGGCCTAACGTCTAGGCCCTTCTAAAAGTTTTCATTCTGTTATTCCCATATTCCTAAAATGTACATAACAAATGTCAATAATATTGCGCTTCTACTTATGCACTATACATCGACTAATAGACCATAGGCCTAGGGTTTTTCAACATTTTTCTTCGCCTATGCGATATTTGTAAAGTTTACAAAAAGTCAAGTTAATAGCTTTGTGCTTTTACTTAGGCATTCAATATTAATTACTAGGCCTTAGGTCTACAGCCAATGAATTAATAATTAGTGCCTAAGTAAAAGTGCAATACGATTAACTTCAGTTCATGCATAAACGTTATGAATATGACATTGGTAGAATAAAAACTGTCAAAAGGGCCTAGTAATTAATATTGAATGCCTAAGTAAACACGCAAAGCTATTAACTTGACTTTTTTGTAAACTTTACGAATATCACATAGGCGAAGAAAAAAAGTGTCGGAAAGGCCTACGGCCTGTTAATGTATGGTGCATAAGTAGAAGCGCAATATTATTGACATTATTTGTTATGCAAATTTTAGGAATATGGGAATGATGGAATGAAAGCTTTTAGAAGCGTATAGACTAACGTTAGACGTAATAATATTTTCTGCCTGCGCAATATCGCAATATTGATGATTTAAAATGTTACGTAAACATTATGACAGGGTGCTCACGCGTCCTTGAAAACCTGGAAAGTCCTTGAACTTAAAAAAAAAATCAAGGCCTGGAATGTCCTTGAATTTTAAAATCCCACAGCCAAAAAATTTCGATCGGAATTTCCGATCTTTTTCCTTTTGTCATTTTTCCTTTTTTTCTGCAATCCCCCATTGACATCGGCAGTCAAAAAGAGTAAACTTCACAGCAGCTTTGTCACTGGGAGAAAGGGTGCACTGCGGTCTGACGGGGAGTTAAGTAGGTCAAGATTGGATCCGTGAAAAGCAGATAATGGAATTTCATATAAAATGCAGATCAATTTTGCAAAACCTTGTCAAAAAATTGCTCACTAAATGCCCGCTGCAGTATGCTCTTGTGCAGCACATGAAGTGTTTAGATCGTAAATTAATGAGTGCTGAGAAGGAATCTTGCTTAAAAAGTTTCAAGATTATTCTAGAAATTCTCGTGGATGCAAATCATCTGAAACCTGGTGTTGTTGACACTATTATGCTGCAGTTAAAGGATTTTATAAGTAGTGTTGCAGCAGTAACTTCAGATTTTAAACTTTTTGATAACAATTATGAGGAATTAAGAATAGATGTGTTATTTTATGAACATTTATCCTCAAGTAAAAACCATGATCTGTTGTGGGAAGTAACTGAAAAGCTGCTGTTGCTCTCGCATGGACAGGCATCAGTAGAGAGAGGATTCTCCTTAAATAAGGAACTAATAATTGACAATATGAAAGAAAACTCTATTGTTTCACAAAGAATAATATATGACCAGCTAAGTAACATTGGTGGCATGGAAAAGGTTGAGTTTTCAAAATTGCATCTGAGTAATGTCAGATGTGCTATGCAAAGATATGTAATAAATTTAGAAGAAAAAGCTCGGGACAAGGCTGATTCTGCTGTAACCCAAAAGAGAAACCAAATACTGGATGAAATAGAAAGTATGAAAAAAAGAAAAACATGTAGAAAATGAAGTATTAGATTTATTAAAAACAGCTGATGATTTGGCAACAAAAGCAGAAGATACTCATAATTTTAACTGCATTGTTAAATCAAATAGCTTTAGAAAGACAGCTCAAAACAAACAATCATTGATGAAAGAAATAGATTCTGAACTCAAGAAAAAAATGGATTTAGTGAATAATTGTAAATAAATTATTCACCCATTTGCTTAATATTTTTTAATGTACTTGTTAATTTTAACAATGATAAATTTAATGTTGTGTTAAAAGTACTGACATTTGAGTAGAAAAAAATTTAATTATTTAAAAATTGATTACAGTAATTTCATTTGTTAAATATTTTTTTTCACCTGAAGAAAGTTTGTCATTCAGTAAAGAACTTTTTGCAAAATTTGGAGATGCACTGTTGCTAAGATATTTTTTTTAATAATTGGCTACCAATTACAAATACTGATGTTAATTTCTTTGGTTAAGCTTTCTTATAATAACAGAAATACACCATGGTCTTGCTTTCATACTGTGTCATATGTAAGGTGTTTAAAACAATTTTAATGATAAACCCATAGGATCTTTTAATTTCTCTGTGGTGGAAACTTAATTCAATGGATTTCGAATCCATAATTTGTTTTCTAGTGCATGCCTAACTACTAATAACTAAAACAGTCTATCGTAAAAACTTGAAGATAAACTGAAAGTAAAAGAAAAATTTAAATGCTGGTATTGTGTGTCGTTTCTCATATTTAGTGATAAATACGACTGCTTCATATTGTCCAAAAATATTACCCACTAAAGAAAAGATCATTCAGTCTCCTCACCTCATGCCCATGTTTCCAAAATGTTTAAAGTATCTGTTATCATTCTTGGTATTTAATTCAATGTGTACAAAACTGGTTACCCCACAGAAGTATTTGAAAAATGACATGCATCCAAATACATCAATTATGTTGAGACTTGTGAATATGAAGGCTTCTTAATGTGAAAGTGAAGAAAGGATTTTATTTCTGAATAACATGAAAGTTTTCTAATTTTGCTTTGTTGAAATTTCAATATGAAAGTGAGCTAATATGTTATTAAAATCTTTTGTATTTTTTTCAATTCATTAAATTTAAATATTTCTTTTATTAATGGTAAAAAGGTAAATGTTATATTATAAAGTATGATATAAATAATTAGATGAAAATTTGATATTAGCATAAATCTAAAAATCGTACAAAAGTGACTTAATGTGATATACATACTTGTACATAATTCTAAAATAGATATTAAGTGTGATAATTTTGTGTTTGAGAAACTGGGAGTTTTGAACATACAGAAAGAATTAATGCGATGCATATAGATGTTTTATGAAGATAATGAGTATCATAATACAACACACATAATTCTTGATATGTATATTCATTGCGGTTTAGGACATTGAAAAATTAATCCTTGAATTTTTTCCTGAAGGTCCTTGAAAGTCCTTGAATTTTTTCCCTGAAAAAGAGTGGGCACCCTGGTTATGAACATGAGCACGATGCAGTGGCGGCTTTTCAGGTGAAGTAGGTGAAGTGCCTCTTCACCTATTTTATTTGAAATAAAGTTTCATTTAATAATTTCGTATAATATATTCTTTTTTTGCCTTTATTGCGTGCTAAAATACCCAAAATTTTGATTAGATATCAATTCACAATGCGCGTCCAATACGGAAAACAAGTCCTTATACGCAAAACAGTTCAAGTGAAGAGCTGAAATGAGAATGCTTGAAGGTCTGCAGATTTCGTCCAAGTTGCCATGGTAACTGTGACGTCACCCTACCCTATCTGCCTGGCAAGAGAAGTGTTTTAGCTTGAGACGCCAAGCCTCTGCACCTGAAGTCGTGACCTTCTGAAGAGATCGCAGTGGAACGGGAATCCTTGGCAATCCACTAGGGCTTTCCGGTGTTTCGGTACATACTTTCCGAAAGAGATTTGTTTTTTCGTGTTTTGTGATTGTTTGTTAAAAACTTCATTAGTTACTTTAGTTTTGTGTACAGTTTAACTGACAGTGATAGTATTAGTTTCCAGTATGTAAGGTCAGGTGATGCGTAACATCACAGCCTCTCCTTGACAAATGTCAACCCCGCCTTCTCGTGGTGCATCCTGTTCCCACTAAAGGGGCTCTGACGACCGCAAATAGCGGTATAACTATACCATCGGGATCAGAGGAAATGCTATCCCACACTCACCAACCCGCTTGGCCAGCGTGGTGAGTTATGGCCAAACACCTCCAAAATGACTCTACAACTTAAATCTTGGCCCTCAGTCTCCGGCAGCTGGAATGTACCTGGCCAAGGCAGCGGCCAGTGCGACATGAAGGCAGAGGGTGCTAAGAATCCCCGGAGGACCGGACTAGGCTGCCATTTGATGCTGACCTTGGCTACCTACAACGGACGCTCCCTATCTTCTGATTCAAGGCTTCTTGAATTGGAAGAGGAACTACAAAGGATCAAGTGGGACATCGTCGGGCTGAGTGAGGTAAGGAGAAAAGGAGAAGATCTCATTGAACTGAAAAGTGGACATCTCTTCTATTATCGTGGGACAGATACTGGCAGAACTAGTGGTGTTGGATTTATAATAAACAAGAAACTGAAGGATAAAGTGGTAGAAGTTGAAAGTTCCTCTGACAGAGCTGCACGACTCGTTATCCAACTATCGAGAAGATACCAGGCTCAGATTATTCAAACTTATGCACCCACCACAAGTCATCCTGAAGAAGAAATTGAAGAATTTTATGAGGAAATTCGTCATCTAAATAATAAAGGTAAGCAGCACTTGAAGATAATTATGGGAGATTTCAATGCAAAAATAGGGCACCGGCAACAGAATGAAACTTCAGTAGGTAAATTCGGTCACGGCAACAGAAACCAGCGTGGAAATACTCTCGTTGAGTTTGCAGAGGCAGAAGGGTTTTTCATCTTGAATTCCTTTTTCAAGAAAAAGCCACACAGGAAATGGACATGGAGACATCCAATTGGGACGACAAGTGAAATTGATTTTATTATGTGTAACAAAAAATTCGTCATCGAAGACTGCAGTGTGCTAAACAAGTTCAACACAGGTAGTGACCATAGATTGGTGAGATGTAAGATGCACCTCAACACTAAACTGGAACGTGGCAAGCTCATAAGACAAACAAAATGTATTGACATAACCAACCTTAAAAAACACCATAATACTTTCAAGTTGGAACTGAAGAACAGATTCTCTGCTTTAGAAGGCCTAACATCGGAAGAAGTGGATATTTCTGAAGTTAACAGAAAAGTAACCAAAGCTCTTATGGAAACAGCAACAAAATTAGCTGGGTCTAAGAACAAGTTGCATGTAAACAAATTATCAGGAAAAACCAAAATGTTGATGCAAAAAAGAAGAGAGATGAGGACAACTAAAGAAGATGTGACTTCCAAAGTGGAATATATAGAGCTATGCAAGACAGCACGAAAAAGTATCACTGAAGACGTAAGGAAATTCAACTGTGAGCTAGTGAGGAAAGCAATTGAAAACAACCAAAGCCTAAAGATAGCAAAGGGACATCTCAGTAAGGGAAGAAAACAGATTATGGCTCTGAGAAAAGAAGATGGTTCTATAACAAGAAATAGAGGCGAAATTTTGACAAGAGTGAAAGATTTCTACTCCAAACTATATGAAAGGGATGATACATGTACTCCAGACATCATGAAAGGTACCAGAGTTCTTCCAGTCCTCCCAGCAGAAGTTGCTCATGCAATCAAGAACATGAAGCGGGGGAAAGCTCCAGGAGAAGATGGAATTACTATAGACATCATACAAGAAGCAAGTGGAGAAATTGAAACAGTACTCGCCCAAATTTTCACTCGATGCCTTAATGAAGGGAAGATTCCTGAGGATTGGAACAATGCTACAATGATCCTGCTACATAAAAAAGGTGACATTGAGGATCTCAGGAACTACAGACCTATCAGCCTCCTATCAGTGGTTTATAAAATCTTCACTAAAGTTCTTTCACACCGCTTGAAGGTAACACTGGACATGGCTCAACCGAGAGAACAAGCTGGATTCAGGAGTGGCTACAGCACAATAGATCATATCCACGTACTGAGAGAACTAATTGAAAGAGCGAGGGAATATGAACTTCCATTGTGCATGGCTTTTATCGATTATGAAAAAGCCTTTGATTCGGTGAAACCATCAGCAGTTACCACGGCTCTGAAATCCTGCGGTATTGAAGATGCATACATTAATATTATTAATAACATCTATGAAAATGCAAGTGCAAAGATTCGGCTGTTTGAAAATACAACACACATAAAAATTGGAAAGGGAGTGAGACAAGGTGACACCATATCTCCGAAGCTCTTTAATGCCACATTGGAAAATGTCTTTCAATCACTGAACTGGGAAAACAAAGGGATAAAGATTAATGGAGATTATCTAACCCACCTTCGTTTTGCTGATGACGTAGTCATTTTTGCAACTACCCCATCAGAGCTGCAGAGTATGATCCAGGAACTTGCTGACAAGAGTAAAGAAGTGGGATTAAAAATGAACTTTCAGAAGACAAAAGTGATGTTCAATGCTTTTACAAGAAATGAAGATTTATCGATTGATGGAGAAAAACTGGAGATAACAGATACGTATGTTTATCTTGGACAGCAGATATCAAGTGAGGGTCACATTGATGAAGAAATTAATCGGCGTACAAAACTTGCCTGGAGAGCTTTTGGAAGAAACAGCATAATTTTCAAGAGCAATATGCCATTATGTCTTAAAAGAAAAGTGTTTGATCAATGCATCCTTCCAGTGCTTACGTATGGTGCAGAGACGTGGACCTTAACTAAAAGAGACATACAAAGGCTGCAGACAACTCAAAGAAGCATGGAGAGGTGCATACTTGGTATAACCAGGAGAGATAAGAAGAGGAACTCGTGGATCCGAAAAATGACGAGAGTGGAAGACATCATGATCAGAGTTAAATCCCTGAAATGGCAATGGGCTGGACATACTGCCAGAAGGACAGACCATAGATGGACAGCCGAAATTTTAGATTGGATTCCAAGGGACAGGAAAAGACCCAGAAAAAGACCACATGGGAGATGGGTGGATGAAATTCGTAAATATGCGGGAGTGACATGGAGGAGACTGGCACAAGACAGACCGTTGTGGAGGAAACTTGGGGAGACCTTCGTCCAGCAGTGGATTGATAATGGTTGACAATGATGATGATGATGATGTATCCTGTGAACGACATTGTCTGTAATTTATTGCAAACTCCGTTCAATCGGTGGAAAGATGAAAATAAAAGAGACATTTTACTTCAACGACGATCGAAGGATTCACTGACAATTGTCGCCAAGAAAGAAATCAAGAAGAGCGGCAAATCTTACAATATTAATTTTAAAAATTGTTGGTTTGCTGAATATAAATGGCTTTGTAGCCCTTCTGTGTTACAAAAACTATTTTGTTGGCCCTGCTTATTTTTTGGTAATAAAATTCGGCGTGGAATAAAGACAATTTTCAGATTTCTTAAATATAAAACGGTTACTTCAGAAATGTGGGGATTCTAGCGAACACCTGAAATGCGCAATAAATGCTAAATAATTTTGAAAAGAATCGGAATACCATTGCCGATGCCCCGAGGGAGAATGCTAGGCTTTTGAAAATGCATTTCAACGAAAGCGCTCGTTTAAATAGACTTTTCCTGCAGACAATGATTGATGCAGTACTGTATTTGAGTAAACAAGAACTAGCATTCCGTGACCATGACGAAAGCATTGACTCGATAAATCGTAGAAATTCAAGGAATTGCTTTCACTGTTCAGCTACTTGCAAGACCGTTTTTTACTATAAACTGCGTAAAAGTTGAAATGCTGACCTTGGCAATTTCTTACTACCTGTCCAGCTAATTGAAAGACTGATTTTTATTATAAACTGCGGTAAAAGGTGAAATGACGACCCTGGAAATTTGTCCCACATATTTGTGCTCGTTGTTCGGCTGCATCTTGTTTTAAACAGCGTGAAAATGGAAATGGTGACCCCGGAAATCTTCCCCACATTCGATATTTTGTGTAAACTAAAATTTGTGCACGGTCCCTGACTGAAAAAGGTGGGGGACTTTTCTTATGGGGAACTTTTCCGATTACCAACTTCGATTTCATCATTACCCTAACAATGGCAAAATAAACATTCCCATTTTTGACTAACCTAAAACATCAACATGAGCCAAAATTATATAGTGTCATGGTGTAAAACACTTTCATGCTTGAATTATTGCCGAAAAACAGCAAAAAAGCAGAGTAAAACATGCAAAAATAGTACAATTAATTGCATATTTCGATTGCAGCCCCGTTGTGCATTGCTAATAAAACGACATAAAAAGAAAGTAGGTTAAAACGTTAACTTGAAATAGCAGATTTGTTAGAAAAGCTATTTTGATTTTCATCAACAGAACCTCTACCTAGAATATAGCTGTAGCTTACTGCTTTGCCTATTATATGGTCTAAATTACATTTACACAAAATTTCTATTATATATTTCCATGTTTTTTTTTTTTTTTTTTTTCTTCAGACCATTGGGCCAACAGTATACGCAACATTTTTGACGCATGTAGATTACTATTGGCTAACTTACCATGCTTCCCACAATGCAATGATCTATATTATATATAGATTAAATGTGTATCTATTTGTTACATCTGAAGAAGAGGCAGCCGCTGCCTCGAAAGTGCTCATGTTTTTAAATTGTATATATTTCTCATTTTTTATCATATTAAATCGTGCTAAAGACGGAAATCTTTCATCGCTTCAGTGTATGTGTAATAGTTGAAGATTGGGATAAATTGAAGGAAGTATTCGAATTTCTCACAAATAGTGACCAATCAGAAAAAAATCAATTCAACTTGCCCAAGGGTTTTTAAATGATATGAACACTTTTGAATTTACATTTTTGGGAATAGTATTTAATGAAATATTTGACTTCACCGATCTATTCGAAATTTTGCAGAAAAAATCAATAGACATAAACTACTGTGTTACTCAAATTAAAAACAACTTATGAAATTTTGAGCCATAAAAGGAACGATGAGGTATTTGGAACACTGTTTGGAAAAGCTAGCAAAATCACAGAAATAAGCAGATCTAAACGAGAATATGCTGCTCTTACACCAGAAACAATTTTTCAAAATTATAATAAATTGTATTTTGAAATTTTGTACCACATTCTTATGGAAATGGATATAAGATTTCAAGACTGTGAGAAACTTAAACTTCAATTTGCCTGGCTTGCTGACACAACCAAATTCGACCAATTTAATTCATGCTTTCCCTCTCACGCTTTTGAAAATCAAAAACATTTTTACGGAAATTTCTTTTACTAAACACCAGCACCTTAAAGATGAACTGAGTCTTGTATATGCTGATGAAAAATTAAGGAATATATCAACTCATGAACTTCTTCGAGTGCTTCATGGAGATAAAAGCATTTTTACAAAAGCTTATAAATTGGTTTCCTCGATTTTAACAATTGCATCTGCAAGTGTTTCAGTGGAAAGAAGTTTTTCTTGCCTTAAAAGAATACAAACTTACTCTAGAAACACTATTTCTTCAGATAAACTTGCTTCTTTGGCAAATCTTTCTATTCAGAAAAACATTTTCTTGATGTCACGAAGAAACAGCCATTTTCTGACGACATAATCGACAAATTTCCAGCTTTAAAGGGAAGAAGAATTGATCTAATATATAAAAAAATAGGTAAGTTCTCATTAGCTGATTTTCATTGAAGACAGTAGATATCTTTTCATATTGCTCTTGTAGCTTTTCACCTATTTTTCCTACCACGAGCTGCCACTGACACGATGGAATAAAAAATGCCGACCCTGGAAATTTCCCCCACCCCTTCCAGCTACTTGCAAGACCATTTTTTACTATAAACTGCGTAAAAGTTGAAATGCTGACCTTGGCAATTTCTTACTACCTGTCCAGCTAATTGAAAGACTGATTTTTATTATAAACTGCGGTAAAAGGTGAAATGACGACCCTGGAAATTTGTCCCACATATTTGTGCTCGTTGTTCGGCTGCATCTTGTTTTAAACAGCGTGAAAATGGAAATGGTGACCCCGGAAATCTTCCCCACATTCGATATTTTGTGTAAACTAAAATTTGTGCACGGTCCCTGACTGAAAAAGGTGGGGGACTTTTCTTATGGGGAACTTTTCCGATTACCAACTTCGATTTCATCATTACCCTAACAATGGCAAAATAAACATTCCCATTTTTGACTAACCTAAAACATCAACATGAGCCAAAATTATATAGTGTCATGGTGTAAAACACTTTCATGCTTGAATTATTGCCGAAAAACAGCAAAAAAGCAGAGTAAAACATGCAAAAATAGTACAATTAATTGCATATTTCGATTGCAGCCCCGTTGTGCATTGCTAATAAAACGACATAAAAAGAAAGTAGGTTAAAACGTTAACTTGAAATAGCAGATTTGTTAGAAAAGCTATTTTGATTTTCATCAACAGAACCTCTACCTAGAATATAGCTGTAGCTTACTGCTTTGCCTATTATATGGTCTAAATTACATTTACACAAAATACGATACATTTCAGTTTTAAATCACACGAGTGTGCTAGAACAAAATTATAATTTTCAATGCAAACGCGAAATTAAAACTATAAAATGGAAGTAGCGCTATAGCTGGGACTTCGGAGTATGCTAGATTAGAATAATGGTTTATTACTTACATCACAGATACGGCATAGTTACTGTCAAGGTAATCAATGAAGTTCACTAACACTCCTATAACACTGAATGTTTGTATGTCCATTACACTTAATGAAATTTTACAAGTATTGCAGTTTGCAACATTGTTTGCAGCGCTCAGCGTAATTCTTTGCAATTTGCATGCTACATGAGACAAATTCTTCTCGGTTTCCTAGTCGCATACAAGTTAATGTAGTTAATGTAGCAAACTTTTGTCATTTAATCTGGCTCTCAGCTTTGTCAAAATTCTATTCATTGTACTAAATTTCATTTCTACACTTGCCGTAGAAACAGGTATGCATAGTAAGGCCTCACAAAGACTTGTTAAACTACTATAGCCTACGTTTGCTGAAAAAAGTATCGCAATAGGCGAATCTTTAGCACCGTATCCTGAACTTTTGTTTTTCATCATTGACTTAAAAGAAAAAGTAAATGACTTTATATCGGCCATAGCTGATTCTGCATCAATCCCTGGAAAATATTTACATAAACTTTGTACTTGTTTTTCAGAAATTTTCAGAAAGTTTTCAAAATTTTCAAAATGTGACGCACCTATTCATTATGTTAATGGCTTTGTCATTAAATATATTCGAGATTTCATCGTTGATGGATAATATGTATTGCTGCACGTATCTAAAGGTTTGCTTGGGGGTTTTCGTCTTCAGTTAAACAAAATTTTCCACACAGTTCTAAAGGTTTCTTCGTCAAGTCAGAGATATTCTTTTGAAGCTGGCTTGTTTCATCATCACATGCACTTGCTATGTCTTTTAAATGTTCTTTGGTTGATTCTATCAGCAGAATTAAAGATGAAAAGGGCACATCCACTTTTTGCAGCTTTCTACTCAAATTGGATACAGCATTCAGTACTTCATCAATAACGATTAAGATAATAAAAAAACTGTTATTTCTCATCTCCAGTAATATTCCTCCAGCTGCAGATGCAAGATCTGCTCCTTCTTTATGTATATTTTCACAAGCGAGCATAATTGCCGAGAAACTCCTTTTCACTGCATTTATGATCCTATAGGGGCTCTACCACCGCACTTCTACACATTCAGGGACTTCAGTATAGGATCGTTGATCACTGCTTGGATTTCATGGAGGATATTTTCTTTCTTTGGAGATTGGCTGAAAAGCTTGTATATGTCCTTTAATGAGTGAAAAAATCTTTTCACTTTAGGATTTTTGTTGCGGCAACAAGCAACACTTAATGAAAAATATGAGCTCGACAGTGAATATAAGGTATATCCCTGCCAGCTTTCTCAGATAACTTTTTTCGAACACCCGCTGTATTACCTGAAAAATTTTATGCTCCATCAAATCCAAAAGCAACAAGATCGTTGTATTTAATTTTGCTTTTCTGATTTCATAATCAATAGTTTCAGACAAACCGTTTGGTATTTTAACCAAAGAAAAAAATGTTTCCGTGGGATAGTTGTTCTCAACGTGTCTTACACAAATACTGATTTGTATTTCATTTTTTGAGAAGTATTTTCGTCTGCCATGAGAGAAAAAAATTTATTCGATAATTTTTTTCTATTTTGGAATGAAGGACTTCACCAATACAATACAATAACTCTGAAGCTGCATTTTTTTGTGCAACACGTAGATCGTTCACTTTGTGCTGCCTTCCAGTCTGTGAGATCCTGATTACATTTTACAAGCAGGTTATTAATTAAAGGCTCATATTTAGTTGCGTGGGCTATTTCTTGTTTTATCAAAAAATAAAGGCCTCTACTTAGCACGCTAAGAGCTTCTCTGTTCTCTTTCTTTTGCTCTTCACTTTGACACAGTATTTGGTTGTTCACAGGATTTTTAAAGCATTTAATCTTAGTTTTTCCATTTCTGCACTGGCAATGTGGGCTGACAAATGTTGACGTTTCTCCAGTTTTCCATCTTTCCCTAACGCTTTTTTATAAAAAATCTTATGATGCAACTGGTACCGTTATGAATACTCCACTATTTTTTTGCAAAACATTTACATCATTCTTCATGAATTTTTTGCAAAGTTTACAAAACACACCATCTCTGCTTTTGTCTTCATACAGCCATGTGTATTTATTCTCCCTTGCCTTATTGTAGAAACATCTTTCTTTTACTTTACCGGTACCAAGCAAAGCTATGTTAATGTCATCAGCTGAAATTTCAGTTAACATTGATGTAGATTCTTTGGTTGCTACTGGAATATTTTCCACTTCTTCACCCTTGGCATCATCTGTTCTCTGAATTTTAATAAAAGATGTGATAGATGATTGCAAAATTTTCCTTTTGGCAGACATCGTATGCTTTATATAAACAAACCACGAAGTTTCTGTCAAGTTGCGAAAACATGATTTTTTCTCCCCTCCTATTAACCTTTCTTTTCCTTTTGTTCCTCAAAGCTTACTACTGACTGGTGACTGTTAATTCCCCTAAAAAATATTCTCTGCTTTATTAGACTCCACCCAGTACGCTGAATATCGACCAATGTAATCGTGTGAAAAGCTATTCATTAAATTTATACTATGCGCACCCCCAATGTGTGTGTGTTAGCTAACATGTAAAAAGGTGGATGTAAAGTGTAGAATTTCGCTGTATCCCATCCTGACAGTGTCTTCCTTTCCTGTGCTATGTGACACTGGAAATTTATCGCTTCCTCATGTTCATCGTTCGATGCGAAGAAAGAGACACTGTATTTTACTGCTAATCTGCTATTGCCGGCTGTGCCACTGTGTGTGTGAATTGGGGGAAAGGAGTGTCTAAGTCCAAATGAAAAGATCCACGTTTGTCCACAGCTGCTCTCTTTGGGGAAAGGGGGACTGAACTGTGGTCAAGAGAAATGGTTGCTCCCCGTTAGACCTAAATGAAAACATGACGTGATTACCACTGATGCGCTAACTGAAAGTTAAAAATAATCCTTGTAAGTTGTATCATCCTTGAGCCTCATGAGGGGGGGGTAGGTAGGGGGGAGTGAAACTCTAAAATGGATGCCGGGACTGCTGAGATGCAAAAATGTCCCCAAAGGAAACTGATGTTGAATGTTGACAAGTGGCTCCGCTTAATGAGGTGTCTTGTGTGTCTACTTATTTTCACATCCTATATGTGTACAAAGGATCATTTAGCTGTAAAGAGTGGGTGGTCAGCAGAGTTAATGGTCAATACGTTAATGCTCAGCTGGCGATGTTTGCCTCCTGCTGGGGGATGAGGGGAAGGATTTCTTAACTTTCGTTTCGATGGGACATTACGGGGGAACAAAGATGCATAGTTAAAATCTCTTCCCTGACCTGGTCTCTGTCAGCCTCCTAACACCAGCTTTACATTTTGAAAAACAGAAAATTTGTCTTTTAATCTATTTTTGACCCCAAAAAAAAAAAAAAAAATAAAAAAAATCACATTTTAAAAAATATCAAACAATGTTCGCATCAAAATAAATGAAACTTTCCTTTTCATTGTAGCTTGTACAGTTTTTTAATGAACATTTTGCAAGATGACTTAAAAAGTCTGGAGGGGAGAGGGGGGATTAGATATTTCCGGGGGGGGGGCTTCGCCTTCCGGATGTATGCCTGGAAAAAAACACTGCTTAGACCCCCGGGCCACTGGGGCGGCAATGTGTAATTTACCTCGTACTGTTTTCTGTTAAGAATGTGCTCATTTCTTTCTTTTCCTTGCTTTACAAGATGACCCATAAAACCTGGGTCATTTTTCAAACAACTATTGTCAATGGCATAGAGTGACCTAAAAATTATATGGGGCTAAATATTTTTTTAAATTGCTCTTAACATTCTTCCATATTGTGAAACATAATTTTAGTGGATTGTGAGGTTTCCAAACACCACCTGCTGAAATCATACTTAACCACATAGAATAAGGTATAAATTTTATTTATACATATGCAGTTCAGGGTTCATCCTAGGACTAAAAAAAGGCAGGTTCTTGTTATGGAAAAAATGGCATTAGAGTATACATCAACCCTCACAAAAACAAGACCATACAAGCAGCATTAATTAACCGGAAAAATTCCAACAGTAATTCATTGTGGATATTAAAATATTGTTATTTTACACTATATTGACAAAAGTCGCCGGGCACCCCCTCAAAAGCAAATAAATGGATCCGCTGTGTTGTTAAGATGCGTGGTACAGCTACAAACGGTACAAAAACAAGCCTGCAGCTGACTGCGATCATATCGCATTGTGAGGTTGAGTAAATATGTCGCAGCGGGAGAGAACTGACTTTAAGAAAGGAAAGATTGTTGGGTGTTATATCAGTGGGTTGTCCACAAGGGAAACCGAGAGGCATTTAAACATACCCAAGTCAACTGTTCTGGACATGCTGAATAAGTGGAAGACACATGGCGTGCCTGAAACAGCAAAATGTACTGGCAGGCCAAAAAAATTCAATGATAGAGGACGTCGAAGCCTCAGGAGAGTCGTTACAGCTAATTGGCGAAGTACTGCATAAGACCTCGGTGTATTTGTGAGTAAAAATGTTAGAACCTCAGTATGTACACGTACCATTCACAGAAAATTTCATTCCATGGGTTACTGTGGTCGTGCGGCTGCTCATAAGCCTTTCATCTTCACTCGGAATGCTACTCCTCGTTTAGCATGATGTAAAGAACATTTATCGTGGACCGTAGATCAATGGAAATGGGTACTATGGACTGATTAATCCAGATTATAGATCCATCAGTCTGACGGCCGTGTGTGGGCATGGCGGCAGCCGGTGGAATGCTATTTACCACAGTGTACTGTTCCTACAGTCAAGTTTGGATCTGAGTGTACTCGTGTGGGGGCGTTTTTCATGGTATGGTCCCGGCCCATTGGTTATCGTGGACGAACTTGTTAACCAGCATGTCTACCTTGATATTCTGGACAATTATACTCTACAAACTCTGTGGCAATACTATGGAACCAAGCTTTGTTGGTACCAACAGGATAATGCACCGAGCCATAAAGCAAGGACTGTTACGGCGGCGTTTGACGATAATTCAATATCGTGTGTGGACTGGCCACACGATATTGAATTATCGTCAAACGCACCGCATAAGAAGTTTAGAACCAAGGCCCACTACTAAGTAACAGTTAGCGGCAGCATTATGTACTGAATGGAAGCTCAAACCTATCTCCATGTTCCAAAACCTTGTTGAAAGCATGTCTTGAAGGGTCAGTGCATGCATTAAGGCCAAAGGCGGACCAACACCGTACTAATGTATGCCAATAAATGCTTTGTTGTGCTTCTCTTCTAGGTGTCTGGTGACTTTTGTCAATATAGCGTATATATTGTTATCAGCAGGGTCAGATTTAGATCTTGGGGGCCCCGCGAACTTCAGATTCAATATGCCCCTCGAACTCAGAAATTAAAATACACAGCAGAAAGTACAATTCACCAAAAGTTACACATCTCAGCCATTTTACTGCATGTAACTGGAACTAATATAATAGTGTCCCACAACTGATATAATATAAACAATGTGTCCATAAAGAAATGCATGGTGCATTATATCTTTAGAAGCCTTTCTCTTCTAAGCCCCAGACAGCTGGATTTTCCGTGACTTAGTGCAATCTGAAAAGAAACAAAAAGAAGAAAATATAGGCGTAACTATATTTTCTCCGTGCAGTGTACAGTGACGTAACTGGTCACTGTACATTGCACGTCGTCAATGGCAACATAGCAAACACCCCCGAAATTTAAAATATAACAGCAACATTAGTAACAAGAATTAAAAAGTAGGTCATTGTTTAAAATTTTTGGTCACAATTTTTTTAAATAAAATCTTTTAATTATTATATTTTTGTGTAAAGAGGGGCCCCTTTGGCTGGGGGGGGGGGGGCAGGGCAATTGCTCCTTTTGCCCCCTTATAAATCCGGACCTTGTTATCAGTAAGCACTAGTTTAATTTGATAAAACATCCTTTCTACTTCAGCATTTGAAACTGCTAAGGTACATGCAATGTTTAAAGATTTCTGCATTAGTAGAAATCTACCCACAGTTCCTTCTGATTTTGACAGAACTTAACATACATGTATTTTTGGAACTGGCAAATTCCTACTCTCAATATCAGTTTGAGGTAGAAACATTGATATGTAGTCGTCCCACACTCACACTAATAGTAAATCATCTTCATCTAGGTTGAAGTACTCGGCCAGCTCCATTACTTCACAGAAAAGCCATAAAGGCTTAGAGAGGTTTCTGACCCTACTTTTCTAACATACCAAGATTTGTAATAATGAATGGAATTTCTAACTGTCTAGAAATGCTTTCATGAAAATGATCAATTGATGCATGTGGATCTCTTTGAAATCAACTGGTAGGGGTAGGGTAGTCATTTTAGGCTTGATGGCAGGCAAGGTGGGATTTTTAAATTAAAGAGCAGGCAGGGTACAGAACCCTTCTAAAAATAGCAAGGATGAACCCTGTACAGTGTTGTATAACATAATAAACAGTAGAAACAAAACACTAGTACACAGCAGAAACAAAACAAAGTATCTTTGCTTTTGCTTCTACTTAACTAGGATATTTTGCTATACCACTCCACATTGAAAGTTCTAGACTGATTCTTACGTTTTTGCATCAAACAAATATTTAGTAGATGTGGGTCCAAGTCTTCAACATTTTTATCTTCACCTCTTAATAAAGTAAAAGGGTGTTTCCAATAAAAAAATTCCACTTTGTTCATTTTACTTACAGTTTAACTCCCCAAACCACAAACTATCGGAGAACACAAAAAGCAAAATTGCTACTGTTAGACAGAAAAGCGACCAGCCCCAAAAGACAATTTTATGTATGTGTAGTTCAGTGCACATCTACTCATTCATTACTGTTCACCGAAGCCTTGAGCTGATGAGAGTCACCTCTCTCTCTCATCCACATGGCATTCGGTGCACTCTAGTTAACAGATATGGAAGGCTGTAATGTGTTACCCAGTTACACAACTATTGTAGTGGCACACACTTGCATTCAAACAAATCTGGGGACTGGTTACTAATACAGATATTCTTTTGCCACCCCGGTGGCGCAGTCTAAGCCATGGCTTATGACCATTTGTACGAGTTGGGTCTGGGTTCAAATCCCGGTGAGATATGGATGTTGTGTTTGTCTTACGGCACTGGCTCTCTCCCTTCCCTGGAACCAGTGACCCTAAATTAGAGATGGGCGACTGCTTATAGCCCATTGAGTTGCTTACGGTGGTCGTTAAACCTTCAATCAAAAAATAAATATTCTTTTGGACTTTTTCTAATTAAAAGGAAAAACAATATTTTTTTCTTGCATTTTCATGTGGAGCTTTGACCAGAATGCTTATAATGAACAGATACCCACTGTCGATTGTGGTATGTCATCTGTGTTCTCTTTTTAAAATTGTATTTGTGTTTTTTGGATTGTGTAGTCTGTTTTTGTGTTGGCCATTGACACAGTATTACATAGCTACCAAGCTTGGAAAGTGAAAAACTGGGAGATGTTACATGCTTCAAATTTTGGAACTTTTCTTAAAGTAACAATAGATATCTACCAAAATCTCATCAACTCCAATCTGCTGAATCAATTTGATGACACGGACAACCCACAATTATTGTCTTTGTGATATTCTAAGAACACTATTGCAACACCACTCTTTCATCTGATCATAAAATTAGCACTGTCACACCCGAAGGCTAGGCAGTTGGTCAGGGGTATTCCTCAAGATGTTAAACTTTCAATTACAAGTTTTCCTATGTTTCTGCCTGTTGAATCTTCACTTAGTATTGGTACACAGAGGAGGTTATTTTCAAACACATTGTACTTTGCAGTTTCACAAATCATTAAAAAAGTCACAATGATAAGGTACAACTTGCATATATTAAGAGAATACAACATTGTCACAAATATATATTTTTTCAAGTCGACCATGGTTTCGCTTGGTATTGACCTAGCTTCATCAGGATGAATGGCAGGTAAATATTCCAACTTGGTTTGCTGTCATAGAAGGTAACACTTGGTTTTGCTGTCATTGCTTGCATCAGTTGCTACTGCAAATGCTTGTTTCTGCAAAAAACTTATTACTGCTGCTTCTCCTGACATCACCACTGCAGTTATGATGGCCATGGTTTTAGTGTGGCCACAAGTCTACTTTGCAGTTTCACAGTTGGGGAGCACACATACACGCATTTTTTGAGGCCTTGCACAACCAACACAGATTAGAAAAAAAGTGTGTACCATGATCTTTTCCTGTTTGTTACCTTAAAATCGTGAAGTTACCCTCAACCACACTGTGCTAATATTTTGTGCATGAGTAATGGTTTGGTAAAAGACTGTTGGTTTCTCATGAGGAAGATGGGATAAGTACTGCATGAAACAAGCTTAAAATTTTCATAGATATTTCAGATATATCTTCCATATTAGGAAGTCACATTGTGTTGTATTTGGAAAGTTCCTGTGGGATACATCTCAGAATCATTTGTACTTGGGCTGAAAGTTGGGACCCTCAACCCACCCCTTTCTCCAGGAGCTCATTCTCAGTGTGTGGTGTTTTACTCCAAGAACTGGGGTGGTTTGTTTTTACCTCCTTGGGGGGGGGGTCAGGTCTTGCTCAAACAATTTAGCCCTCCAAATTTCTTCCTCAGAAGTGCAAAAACTATCAAAATAGCTGACAGCTGAGGGGAATACAACTTTACATTATCTCTAGAAATCCGACAATGAAATGTCGATTATCTCAGAAACGGTTTGTTCCAGGACCTATGTTGACTCAGACTTTTTTTTGTTTGCTTTGACGAATACTACCTATATTTTCATTTATGACCAACATTTCTGAATCACCCTGTATATGTAATCATTGTCAACCATTATCAATCCATTACTGGATGAAGTTTCTTTCATAACTGTGCTGAGCTTACTGCATAGATTTTGGCATAGTGTTTTTGAATACAGCTTGTGTACACATGTGTTCACTATTTTATATAAATATATAGTATTATAATACAATGAAAAAAATTATAAATAGAACACCTCTGAAATGTTCATCAGAATTTATATATTTTAATAATGTATTTTTATATTATCTTTACATGGGTAATATGAGGTTCATTAAAGTTAAAGAGGTTTTCATATTTACACCACACACAAAAATCAGTAGTTATCAGTCATAATTGCCTGTTTCTAACGTGTTTTTCTGTTCTTTGCAAATTTTTTCGAAAAGTGGCAACACGATATGGTTGCCTTGTGTTGATTGCAGTTCTCAGAATGCCGCATTTAAGGTGCAAAAATAGTTTCCTTTGATGATTGAGAGAGTGAGTAGCAAGCCCGCTAGCAGAATCATGGCAACGGGTGATGTATGCCACAGATTTATTTTGATCCTGCAGACAAAAACGATATCCCCGGAATCCCATTAAATCCTATTGCAGACTCCTAATCATAGATGCAAGTTTTCCGTTTTTCAAAATTTCCGAAAACAGAAGTTCGACTGAATGATCATTTCTCCCGTAAAAGTCATTTTTTTCCTCACGATGTTCCCTCGATGTTACAAGAAAAGATTGCCTGGTATTGTTAAATATCATTTTGTTGCATAAATGCTCATAGCATTTACAGCTGGTAAATTAAGGACGGTCTTAGTTGTTACTCAAATTCTTGATAAAGAGTGGTAAAGTGAAAAAACAGTACATTCAAGACCTAGCAGAAAAACTTATACAAGAAGCTATTGAACATGAGGAAGACAATTGCACTAATGAAGAAATATTACTGTGTAAGCTTTGTTTTCGCTTCAGTTTGAAAATAGAGGCAATAGTTTCCTAAAACAAAAGTTAGACGGAGTGAAGATTTCTCCAGTATTCACACTTTTTTTCCTCACGATGTTCCTTCAATGTTCCATGAGAAGATTGTCAAGTATAGTTGTTAAATATAATTTTATTGTATAAATGTTTGTATTTTAGTTTGGAAATGGAGGCAACAATTTCCGAAAACAAAACTTAGACGGAGCCCAGTAATCTTAAATTCTTTTTCTCACTATGTTCTCTCCGCTCTGTACAGTAATTAAACATCACTTTATTAGATAAATGTTTGTATTTAAGATTGAAAATGGAGGAAAATTTTCTGAAAAAAACCTTGGACGGAGCAAAATTTTCTCCCATAATCATAAAATGAAATGGAAGCAAAACTTAAGCTAAAGGCATCAGATATTTCTCCAGTAATTCCCCCAACCCCTGTGTTTTCCCTGCACTGTGCAATTTTTAATCATCATTTAATTACATAAATGTTTGTATCTGAGATTGCAAATGAACAGAAATTTTTGGAAACGGAAGTAGGATGAAGCAAAGATTTCTCTTGTCATCTTATTTTTTTCTATGGATGCCTCTGTCCTTTATTTTTGTTAAATATCATGTCATTCCATAAATCTTTGTGTTCAGCTTGAAAATTGTGGTAAAATTCGAGGTACAGAGTGTTCTTGATTCTAGTTACCAGTGCAGTTGCTAGTACCTAGGTTAAGACATTTTTTTTTAGGTAGAAGAAATATAAAGTGGTCAGTTCTTTTCTCTTTTTATTAATTTCTATCTGTGCAAATTTTTATTGTTTTTGGCATCTAGTAGTTATTTTGCCTAGTGATCATCCGCAGATTATTTTGTGGCACCATAATACACTATCTACCAACAAGTAATTGGACACCTGTGATAGCAAAGGAAAATGAAGTTTATTCACCTTCAATAGTTGGTGGAGCCTCCATGAGTGGCGATTACAGCTGCGACCCTCCGGGGCATACTCTCAACCAGGCGTTGTACGACGGCTAGCAGTATTTTCTTCCACTCGGCTTGGAGAAGACAGGTCAGTTCCTTCACCGATTTCGGACGGTGGGGGCACCCCTTAAGTCGACGCTCCAACTTGTTCCACAGGTGCTCGATAGGGTTAAGGTCCGAGCTCTGCGCAGGCCAGTCCATTCGATTAACCCCATTGTCACCATACCAAGCCATGGTGGACCTCGCAACATGACAGGTGGCATTGTCATCCTGAAAGTAACATGGGTCCACCCCGTAAAACTGCCACAACGTAGGAAGCGCATGGTCATCCAAAATGGTGCAGTAAGTCTCGGCATTGAGTCTACCAGGAATTGTGACCAAGGGTCCTGTGCCATACCAGGAGAAACGCCCCCATAGCATAATTCCACCGCCGCCAAACTTCACAGTTGGCACAATACATTCTGGCAGGAGGCGTTCTCCAGGCAGCCGCCAAACTTCACAGTAGGCACAATACATTCCGGCAGGAGGCGTTCTCCAGGCAGACGCCAAACCCAGACTCTGCCATCCGAATGGTAAAGGGTGAACCTTGATTCGTCGCTCCAGAGAACCTGTTTCCACTGTCCACGTTCTTTGCACCACGTTAGCCGAGCAGCGCTATTGGACTTGGTGATCAAAGGCTTGTGGGCGGCAGCACGTCCATGATAACCGAGCAGATGGGCTTCCTTACGGATGGTATTCATCGAAAGAACACTTTCGGATGCCTGTTGAAACTCCTCGTGGATGTGGCCCATTGATTTGGTGCGGTTCTTCCGAATTTCTCTGGCCTGCACCCGTAGGTCTCTAACTCCCAGTTTTTGGGTCTGCCGGGTTGGGGCACATTCAGTCACCTCTCATCTTCCACTTGCCAATCACGTAGGCTAGTGTCGATTTTGGGTACTTCAACTCGCTGGATATGTCACGTATGGATCGGCCATTTCTGTGATAGCCGACGATTACACCTTTCTTGAAATCAGAGAGCTCCGAAATGCGTGGCATCTTGCATGCTATTGGTTGTGTTGTTGTTTCCCACACAATATTTAACGGCAGGGGCTGTGACGTGTACCAGGACCGCAGATATTGATTGCAGGGGTGTCCAATTACTTGTTGGTAGATAGTGTATATGTCGCAGACTGACCAGGAACTTTCTGTTATGGGGGTAGCAAGTGTACTGATATTTACATCTTCCCAGGAACTGTATTGAAATTTATTAGGAAATGTAAGTCTATCCTGCAAGATCTTTTATGGATGTGAAAAGTGTGTGTGAGTTTTTTAAAGGACAAGAATTTTGCAAAAACAAAGCAAAGCACATAAATCAGTTTTTTAAAGAATAACATTTGCTGCTGTGTTGAGACAACTGTTTGTGGGCGATAAGAGAATGATGGTAGATTAAATTGATAATTCAGTAGGCATTCTTGTTGACCCTGTGCATACCAGGCTTCATGAAGATGTCAGAATGACTAAGGTTGCAGCAAAGTCTGTTCCAAGGCTTGTAAATTCTGTTCTTTTGCACTTTTCCAAGGCTTGTTTTCCCAAGTTCAAAAATCTCCATCATACAGCAAGTGTACTAACTTAAAAAAAAAATTAAAAATAAATAAATAAATAAATAAAAATATCCCACATTTTTCATATTTGCCGGATCTGGCATACAGTTATTTGTTTCTGACATCAAAGGATGCTCTTTATAGCAGAAAATTTCCAACCTGCCCCACCTGACAAGCAGATGTTTCTGCCATTTAGCAGTAGACTCAACATATGTACAAAAAATACCTTTACAGCTTGCCAGAAATAGTGTGAAAATTTTTGTACAGCTTCTGTGAGACTGTTGAAAATGGAGATGATACGATGTAAATTTCATATTTCAGACTTGCATTTTGAAAGAAAACATATGAAGACCTTCTAACTTAACACCACTTCACTGATTTCACAAACTGTGTTAAATTTTCATTTTACAGCTTTTTCTGCTCTGATCATCAATATCATTTAAAGTTTACTGGCAAACAAAGGATTTTTTTAAGCAGGTCATTTGTGTGACAGTTGCCTCTTGATGATTAAAACGAAAGCACAGTAAAACTTGTTCGGAATCTTAAAGATTCAAAACAAGTTTTACTGTGCTTTCATTTTAATCACCAAGAGTAAAACTTGTTCGGAAGCTTAAAGATTCAAAATAAAAAGAATAAATTAATTTGTCTCTTTTCTGAAAGAATGTTGCAAAGTCTGTCTTGCAACATATATAGTTGTGTGTGGATCTGTGCATGTTCTACAATTATGGACATACCACAGGGTAACAGGAAAAGGGGGCTACAAACAGTGATGATGAGACATTGTTTATCTAGAAAAGAAAATATGGAATGTTTTTCTGGTAAGGGTCAGTTTGGGGATAGAGCTTTGGAAACAAACAATACTAATTTTCTTATCAAGTGAAATGTATTATTGTTGCTTAATGTTTTAGATTTTCTGTTTTAAAATATTTGCCTGACATATTTTTATTTTTTGTCAATCCAGTGTCTGTTAGAAATAGAAAATCTGATGATGATGATGATGATGACGATGATGCTGCTGCTGATGACGATGCTGCTGCTGCTGATGACGATGATGCTGCTGCTGCTGATGATGATGCTGCTGCTGCTGATGATGATGATGTGGTATTTTTATGTGAAGTAACCATACCACCTTGTGGTAGGGAGACAGAAGTAGATTATGATTCAGGAAAGGTAAGTAGTGTGAATTATGCTGTTTAAATTTCTTATAGTACATTGATGTTATGTGACTAATATATGTTCTTATCAACAGGTATGAAAGAAATGTTGATTTGTTTAAAATAACTTTTTGTAATTTATGATTCAGAGATGTGAACCTTGAAGTTAGTTGCTTGTGCTTTTACTCCCATTAAACGATAAGTTATGTTTTTCACTAGAATATGTCGTAAAACACTTCCTAATGATAAGTTTACACCTTAATGTTACAAGTTTAATGCTAGATATGAGATAAATACTGGATCAACATTGGAAATATTTGTGCTTAAAACATCAATGCTCACCTGCAATAATCTCAATTCTTTTTACACAATTAGTTAGGTGTATTTTTCCATGGAGATGTATGTTCGACTTCGTGCGATTTAGCATTAAATGATAAATCTCGTCTTGTAGTGAATTTAATATATATTCTTTAAAGTTTCACACTTCTAATTTTAAAGAATTCATTTTTTATTGAAAATATTTTTATGTGTGGGACATTATGTCATTTATGCAAAGGTCAGAGGGCACACTATCATCAAACAAAAAAGCACACACAGAGTAATAAACACATACGTCAATAACTGGTTCTCTTTCAGTACAACATGCATAGCTATGAAGACAGTCCTCAATTTGAAACAGAATGAGTAACACAAGATGGAAGTCATAAATCCCACATTATGTATGTTATGCTTCACCAATTTAAAAAAATGAGCAAAATCTAACAAAACTACGAGAAACATCAACATCTTTTATGGAAAAGCTTGCTTGCTGGAAAAAAAGACTGCCGCAAGTCATTTGAAAAAATCCATTTTGATGAAGTAATAAGGGTACAATAGTTTATCAGAACTCAGTAAAGGTACAATGAAGGACACAGGAAAAGTTGATCAACTGAGAATTACTTGTAAAAGTTTGAGTAGAAAACACATTTTGGGAAGTCTTAATCAGTGGTTCTATGTCAAACTTCAAAAAGTATGTACTGTTGTATTATGGAAGTTGCTGGACTGGGAAACAGATTTAGCAGTTTCCTCCATACAACATTATTAGCTGGGTGTCGTTATTGATCATACTTAAAAACTTAATAAGGAATTAGACTTTCATAGAGTTTTCTAAGGACTTATGACTTTCATAGAAGAGTTTTCTAATAATCGAGAAGAGTTTTCTAATAATCAATTTCACGTATGAAATTGAGCACAATAATAAGCTGCCATATCTGGACATTTTGATTTCACATTCACCTAATAGTGGTTTCCCACTATCTTTCAGCGTATATAGAAAACCGTCCAGCACCCCACTAATGATACCATTTTCTTCAGCTAACCCCATTAATCATAAACTGGCATCCCTTCGTTTTCAAATGAGAAAGGCATACACACATTCCTCGGACCAAAATCAGCGTAAACGGGAAATCGAATATATTTATGACATCTCCAGTATTAACGGATACCCAGAGTACCTCATCAACAAAATACATTCGCAGATTAGACAATCCTTCTTAATAACATTAAATAGTGATCGACATCAAAAACAATACGTATCTTCTCCGGATTACCATCCCGCCATCACCGTCCCCCTGGGGAATATCTGTAATCAATTCCAATTGGGCTTCGGGATGTGCTCCATCACACTGTTTGCATTATTAAGGAAGGACAAAGAAAAGCCACCTAGGGAACAAAAATGGGGCGTATATCGTATCCCCCTCCTGGACGCCAATGGACAATGCACCTCCAGTTACATCGGATCCACGACCAGGAACTTAGGATGCAGACTGCGTGAACATAAATACAATGTGCAAAATGTGCAGCAAAACACTGCCCTAGCCCGAAACATCTATAACGGAACATATAGTCCTGATTGGGATAATGCGAAAATCATCATAACCCCAAGAAATAAGGCCACGCTGTTAATGACTGAAAGTTTGCTAATAATTCAACACCACGTAACATGCTGTAATGAGACTATGTCCTCTGCGATATACCCCCCGTCTGGAGGGATACAATACTATGGCAGCAGCTCTCTGTACGGGACCATGCCACGGTGACCCCGCCTCCTTCCCCATGTTCCTTTGCGCTGCCTTCCTATGTATGTATATATGTGCTGTACTAACCAAAAGATCTGACTTGCATCTGAGGATGGGCTATAGTAGCCCGAAAGTGCTAATGCTTTTAAAGTGTATATATTATATTTTAATTAAAGTCTTTTGAATTGGGACTAACGTTGTTTGAACGCACAGAGACTGTTTTTTAATCATTTTATCAAGGAATTAGTAAATGAAATCAGTAAGGCAAAGGAAGATTTTTATCAACTGCATTGAATGTTAGATATCAATGTGAAAAAATACTAAGGTGGTGCATTTTTAGTGTTAACCTTGTAGCCATCTCTTCAGAAAACTTGAAAATTCCATCACCCTGGAGAGGGAATCGAACCCATATCTCCTGATTTCTGTTCAAGCATGCTACCTTTACACAACCCAGAACAACAAAGTTTCAAGCAACAGAAGCTAAGCAGATGTAGCCAAGAAATCTGAATACTGTTCAGATTTGTGCTAGTTGAAACAATCTTGCTTCCTTAATAGCATCGATTAACATTTCTCACTCCAATACAGATACACGTCACAAGTTCCAGTGCTTCAGGAAACATCTTAGATATCAATGAAAAATTAATCCCTCTGAAAAAAATAATTCTTCACAAATACATTGGAAGGTGCATACAATTGGCATTATGAGAGAAAAGGGAATGTATTTTCACTGCTTCCCATGCAGCATTTTCTTTAGAAAACTTGAAAATCGCATCATCCTCAGGTGAGCATCGAACCCTTGTTGCACGATTTCCATTTAAGCATGCTACTATTACAGGTAGCATACCCAAATATAAATTCGGAGACAAAATTTCAAGTTACCTGAAGAAATGGCTACAAAGGAAAACAGTGAAAATATGGCACCTTTGTGTGAATAATAACGTCTGTATAAAAATGTTTTTACTAAGCAAGAGTTTGTTCAGAGAGCTGAAATGCTGTGTATAATTATGCAGCACTTTGACCTGCCCTCTTCTATGTTAGTGAGTTGAGTCTAAAGTAATGAGCTTTTTAAAGGCCATAAGCTGTGGTAATCAGAGTGATACCAGAGGATTATAAGACTATTTATTCCAGAATTAGTAATGAAAACATTAACACTCGGCTGGGTACTTCTATGCGAGAAAAACTTGAGAACATATTGAGGTGATATGGACATTTGTACCAAATGGGAGATAAAAAGATTGCTCAAACATGAGCAAAATTCTGTGGTACCAGATGATGAACAGAAAACCAGACCTAGCAAAATGTGGATTGAATGTATGAAATCAGCGGTTACTGATTGAGGAAGCAATATGTTTTAAGTAGAAAATCTTTCAGTGTACGGGAAGAGATGGAGAAAGTTTGCTGCAAAGTGTTGCGTGAGCAGTGTTTCTTTCAGGCACACATCCAGGGTCACGAAGCCCTCTCGGAAACGACCCCCCCCCGACATTTTAGGTTACCGAGCCAAATTTGAATAAATTCAGGTTATGATGAAAAAGGAAGTTTCGTTTCTTTTTACACTACAAATATTTCTCCAATTATATATTTTTAAATATTTGTTTGTTCAAATGGCACTAGTTATAGTTTATTTTATTAAAAAGTGTATGACGACGCATGGTATTCTTCAAAATATAATAAGTAGATTAATCATACCTAATATTCTGGGAATCGTGATTCAGGAACAAGAGTGCAAATGGCACTATGGATGAGCTGAGGTGTAGAAGAATATACTGAAATCTGGTGGCCAGCTGATTTTTTTTAGTGGCCAGACAATTGGACCAGCGCCCCGGGGAAGGGGGGGGAGTAGGAAATGGTTATATAATATCAAAGTTATGTATACGTCAGCTAAAAAACTAATGCTTTACCCTCAGTTTTTAGCTTATTTCTCCCTTGTGGGGGGGAGAACAGTAGTAATTTTTTTTTTCTGGGGGCTTGTAAATTCTTGAATAACCGTAATTTTTGTCATATTATCCGCAGACCCTGCAATTCTAATTTTTTTTTTTTTTAAACATTCGTATAATCCGCAGACCGTGACATTCAGAAAAAAAAAAAAAATTGCCGTATAATCTGCACATCACAAAATGTTGATCTGGAAGTGGAAACTCCGACAGAAAAATCAGTCACATAAAGACCCCGGAGTTTGAAGTAAGAAAAAAACTCTCATTAAATAAAGAAATTCATTTTTTAAAAGTAACTTTTTTTAATATATTTTTATCTCTGGACACAAACAAAGCTTAGTGGTGTCACATCCATAGAGCACAAAATTTAATTAAGCCGATGCAGCTCTGGAGTATTGCTATACACATTCCCAATGACCAAACTCCGATACAGAACAATTCATAGAAATACCGTATGTACTCGCGTGTAAGTCGAAAGTTTGGGAAGAAAACCTTTCAAAGTATGGGAGTCGATTTATCCACAGGTCAGTAAAAAAAGATGACTGGACTTCCGTGAATTCTCCCACGGAGTTTACAGACGGGTTTGTTTACGTTTTAAACCGTGGCTTTTCACGTGTCACTGCGCTTTAGTTTCTGACCTTTTGAAAACTATCACGTAGTGACATGATCATATCCTCAGCTGTGCCCCCCACTTTATGTTTAAATTCGGCAGTGTAACAGAAATGTTTCCTTTACGAAGACATCATAAATAGCGCAATAATCAACATATGCATTGCATTTTACGTGGTTTATATGCTATATGTCTTGGTGTCTGCTCAAAAAAGTGATTTTTTAACCATACACATTATATGTTTCTGTTCAACATGTTAATAATTATTGAGTTCTAATGCCTGTAACCCAGACATTGCTGACTTATATTCACCGATAACACGACCATTACAGTATCTTAGTTGTAGTATATGTGAAAAGTACTAGAAATAACTTTAAAAACGTACTATATTGTATTCAAGTCATCCTGTTTAAAATCCAACTCCTGTGCTGGAGGTTGTCGTATATTAAAATTGGTCCAGTAGGCTGTCACATTAGATGTAATGAAACAAAATGAAAGTGGCCTCATACAAAAGGTGAAGGTAGTCAACGGGTAAAACAAAGAACCACAAGATTTGAAGCAAGAATTTTCAATTAAAAGGAAATAAAACCAAGATGTACAATAAAAATCTCATACTGAATCGGTTGTGGAAGCCAACGAATCCTTGTCGCATTATCTGAGCCACTATCGGGCCACCACGCTACGCGTTTCACCAGCACTCACTGGCATCTTCAGGCGTGAAACGAACTGCAGGCCACTCAGGTTCGTACTGACATTGGCACAAAGATTTTCTTACCACCGAGTCTCGTTTCCCCATCATCATGTCTCATTTTTCCGTCATCATGTCTCGTTTCCCCGTCATCACATCTCGTGGGCGTCTGCCATGCCATATGTTGGCAGTCTTCGCATTATATCTTTGCGTGCGTCTCTCATTTTCTTCCAGATCTTTTTATTTACAGCATTCTCAGTATCAAAAATAGCAATGAAGGAAAATATCAGTAGCAAAGATGCTGATCAAAATGGTGAAGGACGAACTTAACACAAGGCACAGTGCACATGAGAACATGGAACTTTGAACGAAGGTATGCATATATAGGTTCTGTGCATACAATTTCATTGGCCGGTTGGTTTTATCTTTTTCAATACAAAGACAAAATAACTCCCACCATTCCTCACTACAGCTTCCCCGATTTTTCATTATGACACCTTTTCCCGCTCCGTAGAAACTCCTGAACTGAGAAATTATACCCCCTCTCATTTCTCTAGAGGGGGTGTAATTGAGAAATTGTACCTTTCTCAATTATACCTCCTTTCCTGCACAATTACCCTGCAATTTTTTTTAAAAATCAAAGGGCCGCAAAAAGTTTTTTTTTTTTTTTTTTTTTTTTTTTTTAAATCGGTGTTTATCTGCAGCATATAATCCGCAGGAACTACATTTTAAATTTTTTAGCAGATAATCCACGGATTATATGACAAAAATTACGGTACATGTTTTTCAGTGTTGTTTTCCGTTGTGGCCCGGACAATTTCTTTGATGGCCCTGGGTGACCAGGCGACAGCATTTTTCGACCCCTGGATGAGCTCCTATGCATTTGGATCAACCTAGAGATGTGTTCACATTTCATAGCTTTGCATGACTCTGCTATCCTAAAATACGAGAAAATTTATCCATAACTGATATTTGTAACTATAACCTTCAGTAACTACAGGGTAACAAACACATCTACAGCATATGCATGCTTTGCAATGCATATGCTAGAAACGTGCATATCCTATAGACCTTAACTAATACATCAAAAAGATAGAAAAATCCTATTGGTTCAATACCTGTCATATTAATTTTCAGTCCTAGTACACTAGTGAACAGAATTATTCTCGTGATGTCGGGAACATCATGCCAATGTGTAGCTAAATCTGTTGAGGCACAATATGAGAGAGAACGTCACATTCTTAATTTTCATTGCTGGTCGTACTACAGCTACTAAAAGAATATGTTTCTGTATATGATGACAAATTATCAGGGTAATCTATTTCCTTGGCAGGATGTGCCCACTGAGGAACTTCTGGTTGAGAGGGATTGGAGATAGCCTATCTGAATATATCCATTGTTTCCACAAAACTAAGCACTGAAGTCATATGGGTTTCCTTGAAATCCCTTTAGCATCCTCAATAGGCCGCCCTCTTACGTATGAACTCTAAGCAGGAAATGCTTTTTATTGCTGCTCAAGCATTCATTTATTGATAGTTCCCTTCACTGCAAAACCAGTGATGTTCAAAGGAAAATAAACATTGCAGTGAAAAGCGAATGCTGTGTTAAGCAGGGTTGCCACTCATATCGGTTTAAAAAATTCCCTGAGTTTTCCAGGTTTTTCAGAAGATAATTTCACGGGGAATTTTGGGTAAAATTTGCAGATAACGATTTTCAGAAGCTTCAGTACATTCCAGAACATCCTTTTTGACAATTTTTTTTATTAACTGGGAATCAGGTCATACAAGGCTTCATACAGGAAAGGTAGCATCGGTTTCGGAGTGTGGAACTTTAAGAAATGACTGACGCAACAAATTGAAAAAAATTCCAACTTTGCTAAAATAAGTTTATCCATGCAAGCTTTTACAACTTGATCACAAGTAAAGGTATTAGGTAGCAATCAAA
The DNA here is from genome assembly GCA_039090855.1 of Macrothele yani. NCBI lineage: Eukaryota > Metazoa > Arthropoda > Arachnida > Araneae > Macrothelidae > Macrothele > Macrothele yani. The sequence continues at coordinate 70,128,025 of CM077018.1, forward strand.
TACTATCTGTGTACTTTTTAATATCTGGAAAGACTTGAACAGCTCGCTGAGAAACAGCTACATTTTCCACCCATTTGACCTGGCAAAACTTTAGAGGAAATGTAGAACTTTCAGTAATGGCAAAATAATCAACACGCCTATGCATTAAAATGATATTTAATAACAATACTGGGCAGAAGAAACATTGCGAGAAAAAGAAATGAGGATTATGGAGAAAATCTTTCATTTTGTTTTCGAAGGTTTTGAAAGATGAAATATCTACCCCAGATAGAAAAGACTCCCCCTCCCCCCATTTTTCTTTTCCAGTTTTGCATCGATCTTGAGAATAACCCAAATGATGACGGAGAAAGCAGAATTCCGCGAATACACAAAATAATATCACGTATGAGTAAGAAATGGAAAAACACGAATTTTATGGAAAATTAAAGTGAAAAATTGATACTGTGTTGCTCCCTCTGCCGTGAAACAATTTTACAGGGCACGGAAACAGCGCAGATTCCACCGCGGACTTAGTACCAATCTAGAAATTTAATATCGTTTAATAAAAGGGAAAGGGGCGAAAACGATTGGTCTCTATTGATTAGTTTTGAAGAAGTATGTATTAAAAATAGGGAAACATGCATTTCGTTAGAAAAAAAAATCTTCAAAAATATGAGATCGCTCCTTTTCACTATTACTGAAGATACAAAAATGAGGAACATGATCAGAAAACATCAGAAATAACAAGAAAGATGACACCAGATTTTTGGGTGTAATAATAAGCACAGCACGACTTTTGAATCCATTCTGACGCAAATGAAATTTATCAAAGCTATTCAAAGTTAATGGAACCGGTATGGAAAACAATAGTATCTGACAGAAAAAAGAAGTTTTTCAATCAGGTTTTTAATCCTTCAGTATTGCTGTAAACGGAATCGTGAGCTTACGCCCTCTGGTTGTAGACTTGTTGGTTAAGAAAAACATGAATTTATATGAGAAACATTTTGCACCGGAAATGCTCTCCAACACAGAAAGAATTTTTCAAATCGGACTCTTAGAAACAGAGATATCGACAAAAATAAGATGTGACTTTACGTCCCCTGGTGGGAAAACCATGCATTATTTTAGGAAGAAAGTATTCTCAAAAGGTTTATCCATATGAGCGGTATCCGTCCAAAAGAAAAATAAATAAATTTAGTCGAGTTTTCAGTAGCCCAGATTTTCCTACAAATACATCAGAAGCAGAAATTAACACTTATGCCCCCTGGTGGCCAAACCATTCTTTACCAAACATTAGAAATTATGTGAAAAATATTTTCTATCAGGTCTTGTATGAGATACTGGAAGAATTTTTCAAATCGGAGTTTTAAAAGCAGAAATAACGCAGAAAACGCAATTTACCTTTGTGCCCATAGCGGATAGTCTGTGATTTACTTGAAAATTTTGAATTTATAGGAAAAAAATTCGCATCGGAAACACTATTTAACAAAGAAGGAATTTTTCAAATCGAACTCCTAGAAGTAGAGATATTGACAAAAATAAGATATACATCTACGCCCCCTGGCGTAGAAACCATGGAATATTTTAAGAAGAAAATGTTTCTAAAAGGTTTGTCGACACGAGTAGTATCGGTCTACAAACGACTTTTTTTGCAATCGAGATTTTAGAAGCTCATATTTTGCTGCAAATACATCAGAAGCAGAAATTAAGACTTATGCCACCTGGTGGCCAAACCATTTTTTACAAAAATTAGAAATTATGTGCAAAGGATTTCCCACCAGGAGCTGTATCCGGTGCAGAAAGAATTTTTCAAATCAGAGATTTAGAAGCAGGGATATAGGGGGAAAGCAATTTACCTTTACGTTCCCTAGCGGTAAGTCTATGAATTATATGAAAAACATGTCACACTGGAAACACGATCCAACAACGGAGAAATTTTTCAAATCTGATTCCTAGAAGTAGAGATATTGACAAAAATAAGATATACATCTATGCCCCCTGGCGGAGAAACTGGAATATTTTAAGAAAGTATTCTGAAAAGGTTTATTGACGTGAGTGGCATCAGTCCACGAAAGAATTTGTTCAATCGATAATTTAGAAGCTCAGATTTTATGGCAAATACATCAGAAGCAAAAATTAACACTTACGCACCCTGATGGCCAAAGTATTCTTTACCAAAAATTTGAAATTATATGCAAACTATTTTCCATCGCGAGATGTATCCACTGAAGAAATTTTTTCAAAATCGGAGTTTTAGAAGAAGAGTTATCAGGAAAAATGTAATTTACTTTTATGCCCCCTAAATTTCACCAAGATTTTCGATTTCCATAGCATACTCCATATTTTCCGTCGTCCGTAGCGGACCGATGATTTTTATAGTAATTGCGTAAAACCCTTAGTACTTGGAATCTCTGAATCTTTCTTTCCACCGCATGGTCTTTACTCAGCGTCGGAGAATGTAGTGTGCCGAAGTAACGGCGATTCTGAAGCACATTGACGAAAAATCTGCCTTTTGTAGTGCAAGATTTTGTTTTGGCAAAAATTGCAGCACAATTCCCATCTCTGGTAACTGCATATGCATTACGCAAAAAATTATCATTTTAATTTTCCATGACTTTTCCAGGTTTTTGCTAAAAAAATTTATTTCTCCGCGAGTTTTCCCTGATTTTTAGCCTTATTTTCGGATTCTCTGATTTTTCCCGGTTTTCCGGTCGGCTGGCAACCCTGGTTAAGGCTATGGGAAGGCAACTTACTTTCCCTTCCCTAAACTATGTAGAAAAAAATCTGCTATCCCAAAACCGTGGTCATTTTTAGACAATTGGAGACTCATTTTCAGTGCCAGTAACAAAATAGATAACTCTCTTCAAGTGCCGAAGGTTTTAGGAAGGGAAATATTCAGCCACAATCATGCCACCATTTGGCATTGTCTGCACCTGGGCTAAGTATTGTATGATGCTGTTTGGCGTCATGCTGCAGTTACAGTGTTAAGCATGATGCATGGAAGCTACGTGGCTTATTTCTTTCTTTATTCCAAATTCTACCCGAATGCAATTGCAACTAAGAAAAACATGAATGTGACTTCAGGGAAGTTTGTGTTACTTCTGCGTATTAAAAAAGAAAGTCAAATAACAAAAAGCTTCCCCAGTTTCCAAGTACATACCATAAAATAAAACAAAACTTTCTTCTTCATTTGTACCTGTTCTTTTTTAAAAAAATTTTTGTATGAAGTAAGCCATCGAACTCACCAGTCAATTTTCTGGATAGTCAGTTATTAGACTGGAGAAGTGACATATAACACAACTTTTACTGCATACATCCAGGGCCATATTTAGGAACAAGCTAAAGAAGCTACAGCTTCGGGCCTCACAGTCTGAAAGGGGCCTCTCAAAATTTCAGATTTTTTTTTTCATTTATTAGAGTTTTGTTTTATTAGTGTACCTTATGTTTCATCAGTGGTAATCATGTTACAGTTTGCAAATTACATTTCATTTTCTGGCAATCACAAGGTTACTAGACTATTTATTTTACTCCTAAGAGTAATTAAAAGTACATTCAGTTACTCAACTCAGCGGGAACACATTTGCAGTATTATTTTCCTATTAATACAGTAGATGTATTGAAACTGAATAATTAAAGGCATATTTTTAAAGTTCTGATGAGCAACCCCTCCCCATCCCACACAGATTCATTATGCATCTTGGTGTCGTTCTTGCCAAGTTCAGTCATTACAAACCTTATTTCCCTGTTAACAATTGCCAAATAGTGCTTCAATGGCTTCCCATAGCTAACTGCCTCAACATGTCTAAATCTTCTGGCTCTGCATATATCTGCATAGTTAATTATGCTGAGAACAAGTTTCTTTCAGTTTTTCATTATCTGTAAGAAAAAATGTGACATTTATGATGGTTTTTCAACGTGATTTCTGTCTCAGGAAAATTAGTTTCCTAAAGGTTTTGTTTTTATTTTTGTATTTTTTTAAAGATGGTGTCAACCAGGGCAAGATTTCATCTTTTTTGCTCACTAGCAAATTTTGCTAGTGACCAAATAGTTTGCTAGCAAAACATTTGCATCACTAGCAAGTAAAACTAAATCACATCGTAACTTATTTTCTAATAATGTTACACAGAAATTTAAATGTGTATAAATATTTTGACTTACCATTTTGAATAATGAATAGAATCTTAGATAAGTTTAGTGACTATCTTTATTATTAATTTCTAACAAATTCTCATACCACATGAATATATTTCACTGACATTCTAATTCAGATTTCTTCCCATATGGTTTACGCTCAGGGTGTCTGACTTTGTCATCATACCACTTTATAACTGCTGACCGTGGATTAAAAATCTCTTCTTGTGGCCCTTCTATTTCAATTGTCATCAGAGCATTTAAAGTTTCAACATACAAATTGTTCCTCCAATCCCCTTGTATTCTTTTTAAAAAACTAAATCCCACCTCACAATATGCAGTACTAAGTGGAAATATCGCACAAATTTCTGCTAAACTTCTACACACTTCATATCTGCCAACTACCACACAATGCTGTAGTTTCTACGGAATTAGTTGTCTGACTACGGAACTCACTATCAAAACTACGGATTCTACAAATTTTCATTTTGCTATTATTTTTATGATATACACGAGATTCTTACATGGATTCGCGGAATCCCGGGTTTTTTTTTTTTTGTTTTGTTTTTTTGTCATCAGTTAGATCATTCTGAAGATCGATATTTGGGAGAAGGGGGGGTCGTTTTCCATCTGGAGACGAAATTTCGTGCTTCAAAACTTTCGAACACAGTAGTGAAACGGAGTAAGAAAATTTTGCCGTAATGGCAAATTTTTCTCCCAATGTTGTCTTTGTGTCCGCTTTTCTTGTTAAATATCATTTTATTGCATAAATGTTTGCATTTTAGCTTGAAACTGTGGAGAACAATTTGCAAAAACGGAAGTTGGCTGCTGCAAAATTTTTCTGTAATCTTCAGGCATGAGATTTTTCCGCGAATTCAAGGAATTCCGGCTTTTTTCGCTATTATTGGAATTCTGTCTTTACGAAACTAGAAAACGAAAGGTCGACGGAATTCGGATTTTTTCCGTAATCATAATTTTTTTTTTCTCACGATGTTGCCTCTGTCATGCTCATTAACATTTTACTGGATAAATATTTGTATTTCAGCTTGAAAATACAAGGAAAATTTCCAAAACCAGAAGTCAGACGAAGCAAAAGTTTCTTCCGTAATCGTTTACCCCCTCCACGAACACGTTTCGTAAAGAAGCGTCTGTCTATCTATGCCATGCAATAAGGCTAGTTACTATGGATAAGACTTTTACCAGTGTTGGCAGGCTATTTTCCAGTAACATTTTGGTTTGCTTCTTTCGGTTTTGTCTACCATCCGAATAAGTGGAGTTATTCTTGCTTATTCATCACTGATCATTAGAGTGCAGTATTTGATGTATGCACGACTATCAAGACTTGTGGAAGTAGGCAATCGCTTGGCTTAGGGTACGACAGGAGTTGAGGACAAAGTTCGTGGGGCAAAAGAAGGGAGGGTGGCAGAGCAGGTGGTCAAACAACCGATCCATCCCAGAGCTCTGGGTTGCCACAGCAACCATTGCCGACGTCACGTTCAGTTTCTGTAATAGACCAATGAGGGCACGATGGAGAGGAGTTTCAATGCGCTTCTACGCAGGGCCGATCTACGACAGTTTCCACTGGAAGGGATGAAAGATATGGCGAGGATGGGTAATTAAGTGTCGAAAGGAAATTGGCGAAAGAGAACCGCTGATCGTTGCTGTTTTAACAAGTGATAATAGAAACTTATGTAAACTTCGTGGATTAATAATGATTTTTGGTTACTTTAAATAAAGAAATTACCTTACTAGCAATATTTGCTACTGCGATTTTTTCACTAGCAAATTTGATTTTTCACTAGCTATTTGCTAGTTGCTAATCGGTGAAATCGCGCCCTGGTGTCAACAGAATCCAAATTTTGTAATAAGAAATGGCTCCATTTAATAGGTCATAGTATTTAATTGCAAGAACAACTTACCATTATGTCTTAAAAGAAATAGGCTTAACCAATGCATCCTTCCACTTACTTGTGGATCAGAGACATAGACCTTAACTAAGAAAGACAGGCTGCAGGCTACTCAAGGAGGCATGGAGAGATGCATGCTAGGTGTAACCAGGAAAGATAGGAAACAGAAATCATTCATGAATCAAGATAATGAGAAGAGTTAAATAGTAATGAGTTTGACATATTGCTGGAACTGATGACTCTTGGACAGCTGAAACATTACATTGGATACCACAGAAAAGAAAAAAAAATCCAAAAGATGAACATGTGGGATATAGGTAGATGAAATTCCTGAAAGTATACCACAGTGACATGGAAGAGAAGGACTCAAGATAGGGAGTTATGGAGGAGACTTGGGAAGACCTTAATCTGGCAGTGAATTGATATGGTGAATATTTAAATGTGATTTCTGCCAGAATAAATTGGGCTGTTTTACGCAGCTTTAATATTTAACTCAAACAAGATCTGCAGTATTGTTTCGACTGTAGTGAAGTTTGTCTTTTTTTTTTTTTTTTTTCATTGGAGGTTTAACGACCACCGTGAGCAATTCATTGGGCTATAAGCAGTTACCCATCTCTAATTTAGGGCCACTGGTTCCAGGTAAGGGAGAGAGCCAGTGCCGTAAGACAAACACAACATCCATTCCTCACCGGGATTCGAACCTGGACCTCTTATGGACGAATGATCAGAAGCCAGCACTTAGACCACTGCGCTACCAGGGCGGCGAAGTTTGTCATTACACTATACTGGTGGCTGAATGATCCAAAGTGTTTGGCTTTGATCATTCATCAGAGATGGACCCATGTTCGAGTCCTGGATGAGGCATAGGTGGTGTTTTTGTCTGATGGTGCTGATGTCTCTTTCCTCGAACTAGTGGCCCCAAATTAGGGGTGGCCATGGTGGTCATGAAACCCTGAAACAAAAAAATAGTTATCACAAAAATGTTTGTTTTAAAAAGAGTGTAAAATCTCTCTAACTTGCTCCAGCTGCTGAATTTTTTAATTGTCATGGTCTTAGTTTTGTCATAGGGAATATATTGTTATGAAATACTTTGTTAAGAATAAAGCAAAAATTACAGGAAACTTATTTATGTGAGCAGGTATCTAAAATATCCTAATTTGAGGAGCTGAAGAATGTTCCAATAAAAAAGGAGAGAAATTGAGTTGTGTTTGTGTTTTACATAATTATCATACACACATTATGTGCATGGTACTACACATAGCAAAAGTTTTTGTACTCCTCAGATCTGGCATAGAGTTTACTATTTTCAGAATTGAATTAATGTAACAAAAGCCAAGTCATACACAACAGAGCAACTTAACTGGTATAAAAACCCAAGGTCCTGCCCACGAAGAAAAGCAAAATGACCTTCATTCCTGCATAAACAAAGTAGTCATCAGTGTTTGACTAATGATACAAGATGTGAATGTTGTTACAGTGGACACCCCCCATCCTAAAACCTGAAGAAAACTTTAAAATTTGTCCGCCATGTCGCGTATTGTATGAGGCAGCTAGGAATCACAGTTCGGCAGGCTCACATGTTCTTTTACAGTTCAGTTTTTTATTTATTTCTCATTTACGTTGTTTTTTCTTTCGGATGTTCTCTAAATTAATTAACAAAATTGCGGGATAATTGGGAAGTCGCTCCAATGCTCTTGAAGGCAAGAAACGCAATATTTTTGCCATTTTGAATTATTTCTACCTGTGGGAAAAGGTAGCACTCAATGGTTGCTCTGGAAATTGATAAGAGCAAAGCGATAGGCCCAGAAGAGGACTTCTAGATTTCTTGAGGAGGGGCCGATGTTACGACCCACCCCGCCATTAATTTAGTAATTAATGGGCGTGGTTGATGTGTGAAATTAATTAAGTATTAATTGTTCGAGGCTTGATTGGAGTTTAAAAGTGTAAACAGCAGATAAAGTTTTATCTGGGGGTTTGGAAAGAAAAGAGGCGACGAATTCTCTCTCTGGCTGGGTGGTCTCAGAATAGCTCTGTTAGGTCATAAATATCAGGGCGCAGCTGACGGGAAACTAAGCAACACGGAATGGTACCTTTCGAAGAGGGGTCCACTTGAGTAAATGAATGAAGATGGGGACAAAAGGTTTAGCGAATAATCGTAAATTAGTCGATTGTTTGGGGCATTTTCGAGAACAATTGCTCTCTGTGTGGTCCGTGCAGAAAAATAAGAGTTCGCACTTGGCATGAACATAAGGAAGAAAGTTTAGTTGTCTGTGCGCTCTCCGATGTGAAAGGCTGGATGCCTTGGATCTGCAAAAAAATGAATTGGGAAAAATGAAGCAGCAAACCTCCCCGCATTTGGTAAGAAATGGAGACAACTCGAGGCAGCTGGAGATGCCAGTTTGCCATAAAGACAGCAGAATGCCTAAATCCGCGGGATAAAGCAGAAATTTCTAGGCTGGAGCGTAATGGAACTCAGCGACTGTTTGGCCTAATGAAAGCCAAGTTACAGGGGAATTAAGAAGTCTGCGAGTGGACAGTGGTCATTCCAATGAGAAGCGAAGCCAAGCAAAAGTCGGGTTCGGATGCCAACCACTGCAGTGTGGAATCGTCACCCCATTCATCCCCTACTGTGGAGGAAGTGAAGAGATGCGCTTGTCTTACGGGGCGAAGCGAGGCCCCATGTGTGCGTGTGTGTGGTCGCGTAAGCAGCGAAGCCACTACGTGTAAGTGCGACGGGATAAAAACATGTCGAAAGAAAAATATGAGCGTAAGAGCGGTGGCTTCGATACCTAACAAATATACAGGTGAAATGTTGAGTTGCCGATATACGCTTAAGGTAAAAGCACGTCTGATTTCGCTCGGCCGAGAAAATTAATCTTGGAAACCGCAACATCAGATGTGAGAGGGCCTATTTTGCTTAACGGCCACCTTCAAATCGTCACGAGAATAGATCAGTGTGCACTCTAATCATTGCAACAAAGTGCGGCGTGATATTACCATTTTTAATTGTGTGCTTCATTTACATCAAGCGTCAAAGTGAAGTGTTGAATCATCGGTGCTGCCACATGGTGCAAGTGTCTGTGTGTGTGTGTTTTTTTGTCGTGTGATATTATGTGATGCACAACGGATTTGCACAGCAAAGTCACGTAACTGTAAGTAGATGAATATTTCCTTTTTCTTTCTTCGCACATCTGCGAACTTGTGCCATCCCGACACCCAAAGCTGCATGGACATAGATGCAGTAATGCTGAGTGACTGAACTTCAGAGGAAATACCTGCACATACAGATTTATTTCTTACAGGGCCCATTTCCTGATTATTTTTTTTACATGAATAAGGGAGAGGGTGTGGCCACAAATTCCGCTGGGCGGGACAGTTTCTTTTAACTTTGGTTCAGGGCCAAAGCGAGCGGGGAAGGGATCTGCATGTGCATGCTTATTAGATTTAGTTAATTAACTTTGGCAGTATTTCGCACCTATAATCTTATACCGCAAATTAACGTGCTTGTGCATTTTGTGTCGCGAGTATTTTTAATGTGATCGTTTGCATATAATTTTTTTCATTCTCTAAGCAATTGTATATGAATATCACCTGCAGCTCTATTTAGTGTGTAAACGAGTAGTATCTCTTGTTCAGATAGTCCGGTGGAGACTCAGTCGGCTGCGTTATCCGACAGTAAAGTGTGACACCGTATGCTGCCCACATATGAGGGGCAATTGTCTATGCGCCTAGAGAGCGCCGGATCTGTTTAAATCTCGCAGAACGTTATTAAATGTTGTGTTGTGTATTTGAGAATCATGTGTTATTTGCGAAAGTGAGTGTTGTACTGGCTGGTTGGGGATTGAATGTACCGGAGTAAGATCCGGACCACTACACTCAGTCACGAATTGGTGATTGCGGGTGAACCTCATCACAACTCTGATCCCAAAGTATCATTTTTTTAGATTATTTTATTTTTTATTTGTTGTTGTTATTTTGTTCACAAGGTGGATTCACCCAAGCCTGTTATGCTTCGGGTCATTCTTCAACTTTTCATTTTTTATGTTCTGGTGTGAATCTTTGAGTGCAGCAGTGCACCTGAGATTCTCACCTGGTGCCGCGGCCAACTAAATTGTACTTCAGGTCTCAAGCACCGTTACCGGCAGACTCGGCAGGAACACTGCTAGTGCCGTGTAACATTAATGATGCCGTTGTCCCAGGATCGATACCTATATTTTGCAGCTAGCGGAACAACACTCATGTTCGTAAAATAAGTGCGAATTGACTGCCATTACTATTTTTATTTAGTTTTGTTCGGTGCGAATTTTGTATAATTTAGCATTAAGTAAGCCTTAAGCTGTTTTCTAAGAACTGCCATAATTTTAGTGGGTAAGAAAAACAAAATGGCTAACACGAAAAAATCGTCATCTGCGAGTCACATGGATTCAGATGATTCTGGTGGTCACTCTGACGGAGAACATGTGAGCACTGGGGCTGCAATTGTTCCGGAAGAGAGTACACCTGTTACAAGTACAGCGGGTACATCACAGCTGAGACAAACAGCTTTAGCCGCACCTATGGTTTACGGTGAGCAAATAGCGGGATGCATAAACATGTTGAGGCTATTTACAGGCACTGATCCGCTGTATCGTGCTAAACACTTTTTTCAGGATGTCGAAAGTGTAGCGATGGTGGGTAGATGGTGTGAGCAAACTAAACTCGCGATTGCAAAATCTAAATTTCGGGAGAGAGCTGCTGAATTTCTATCTGATAGCGATGAGCTGAGGGCTGAAACCGAATATGTAAATTTTAAACGGCTTGTCATTGATCGCTTCCAAGCCGAAGAGCCATTGGTAACGCGAATGAAGCAGTTTATGAATTGTGTGCAATTGCCAGGACAAGACGTTCGGCAGTACGCAACACGTCTTAAGAGCGCAGCTACGAAATATCATGGTCATAAGTCGGATATGTCCGAAGAGACAAGGAAGCACAGGGATCAAGAAGCGATGTGCCAATTTATTTCAGGGTTATCTGAATCGATTAGGCGTTGGGTACTAACAAAATGCCCGGAAACTTTGGATGCTGCAGTTCTCATCGCAATTCAAGAGGAGGAGAATTTAGCACTCATGGGTAGAAAAACTTCGGTGAATACGGTGGAAGGAGGCAGAGGGGACGAGGAGTCGGTAATGCTGGCCCGCACTTTGCAACAGATGTTGTCGCGTTTGGAAGCCACGGAGAATACGGTAGGGCAGTTAGTCGGGAATTCTCAGGGAAGAGAAGACAGGAAATCGGAAGGGAATGAGAGAAATAGAGAGACATTTCAGCGATCTAACCCCCAGCTCTTCGGGGCGGAACGAGCTAGATGGAAGGAAACAAGGCCAGATGATCGCCGGGGTTTCGGTAATCGAAATGATTCACTCGAGGAGAATTGTGGATCGCAACAAACACGGCGCAGCAAAAGTAGAATTGTGTGCTTTGGGTGTGGATTAGAAGGCCACGTGATCCGGTTGTGCCCTAATTTGGATGGGTCAAATAGGACGGAGACAATACCCAAACAGGTATATAGCAGAGGAAGTGGAAGAGATTCTCATTACGAGGTATCAGGAAAATTTGGTACACAGAAACCAGATTCCAAGAATAAGTCTTTAAACTAAATAAGGGTCGATTTGTAAGAGGTATCTCGGCCCAGTCAGAGTTTAAATCCTCTCAGGTGCGTTATGTTTCTATTCAAAGTGGGGACAATTTGCCGATTATTAACGCAGATCTCGAAGGCGACAAAATTAAGTTATTAGTCGACACGGGATCATCGGTAACTCTTTTGGCGAAAGATGCTTATTTAAGATTGAAAGGTCGCAGGAAATTGACTCCCATCAATTCAGATTTAAGGATAAAAAGCATCACAGGGGAAACCATTCCAACCTTAGGATGTTACAACGTAAACCTGCGAATCAAAGGAAGAAATATCTTTGTCAAAGCCCATGTGTCAAAATACCCGCTGAGTGAAAATTACTCAGCATTGTTAGGAATTGATGCGATGCGAACACATCACTTAACCTTCTCTGCCCATTCGAATCAGCTGTTGTTTCCCGACCCCCACCCACGCGGTGCTCTCCGCAGAAAGAGAGGGACGCGGACGATATGCTTGAGGAGGGGGTGACTGTTGCCTCCCTGGCGCAGAAAACTTGTGTCCCTCCCAACGCAGAAATGTTCCTTCAAGTGAAGTTGGGAACACCGCTTCGTATGAGAGTACAGACTGTCTTGTTTGAACCGCATCCACGTGCACGCAAAGATGGATTACTTTTGGCACGGTCTGTTAATAATGTCGCATCAAGTGGTTTATATGATGTAAAAGTAGCAAACACTAGTAGTTCCCCTATTTGGTTAAACAAACATACTAAGCTATTTCAAGTAGAACCTGTGGAAATCACTCAGAATTCACGGGAAATAGGTGTAACGCAGCGCGGTACTTTGCCTGTGTCTGCCGGTGATTTTAAATTGGAGCATTTGAATTATTTTGAACGTGAGAAGGTTTTGGAATTACTGATGACATATTCCGATGTTTTTGCACGGGATCCCATAGATTTGCAGGGCACTGACCTCGCTGAACATGAAATTCATCTAACAGATGACAAACCCTTTAAGCTTCGCCCATACAATGTTCCGCATGCTCTTAGACCTGAATTAAAAGATCAAGTGAATGAATTACTGGATGCTGGAATTATTTCTAAGTCGGATAGTCCATATAGCTCCCCAATTGTCCTCATTCGAAAACGGGACAATTCATATCGTTTCTGTTGTGACTTTAGAAAATTGAATCAGATAACCAGAAAAGACAGTTACCCAGTCCCCAGAATACAACAGACCCTATCTCTTTTGCATGGATGCCGAATTTTCTCGAAAATAGACCTTTTGGCAGGGTATCATCAAATCAAAATCAGGGAACAAGACAAGCACAAAACTGCTTTTTCCTGCGAATTTGGTCATTTCGAGTGGAACCGTCTCCCGTTTGGATTGTGCAACAGTCCTGCAACTTTTGAAAGAGCTCTAGACTCATTGTTTTTGGACAAGCGTGATGATGGCATTCTAGTGTACGTGGACGATATTTTGTGTGCATCTAAGACCTTAAATGAACACTTGGAGAAATTGGAGTTAATTTTCCAACGTTTAAGAAGGCACAAGCTTAAAATTAAGCCAAGTAAATGTGAGTTTGCGACCAAGGAGGTTACATATCTTGGGCACCTTCTGGATGGTCAAGGAGTAAGGCCAAACCCTGAAAACGTGGAGGCCGTACGGGATTTTCCAGCCCCACGCACTGTTAAGCACGTCCGAGCCTTTTTGGGAATGGCGGGCTACTACAGGCGCCATATCAAAAATTTTGCATCCATTGCCCAACCTTTGACAAATCTCACCAGGAGAAATGTAAAATTTATGTGGGATGAGCAGTGTGAGGAGTCCTTCCAGCAATTGAGGAGGGCGCTCATAAGTGAGCCGCTGTTGGCTTACCCAGATTTCTCGAAAAGATTCTTCGTGACCACAGATGCATCCAAATTGGCTATTGCGGGTATACTCGAGCAGGAGGACGAAGAGAGCGTCAGACATCCTATTGCATTCTTCAGCAGAAAACTTAATCCCGCAGAACAAAATTACAGCGCAACTGAGCAAGAGGCTTTGGCAATAGTTGCATCCATCACGCATTGGCGGGAATATTTAGTGGGTAGGCAGTTTACAGTTATAACTGATCACAGACCCTTAAAGTGGCTGATGACGCTAAAGACTCCCAACTCTAGGCTTGTTAGGTGGAATCTCAGTCTATCCGAATATGATTTTGATGTAATGTATCGCCCAGGGAAGAAGAATACAAACGCGGATGTGTTGTCGAGGCATATTGCAGCAGTGGTAGCAAGTGATGCGGCTCCAGGCCCTACATTTGATGCTGAGGCCATAAAGGCTGCACAACGGGCAGACCCGAATTTGGTCGAAGTAATCGATTGCATCGAGGGGCGTGACTACTCTGCTGTTGATAAAATCACAGATACCTACTTCATGCGTGACGACCTGCTATATCATTTTTCCTTGCCAGCCAAAAACAGTCCACGCAGACTTGTTACTGAACAGTTGGTGGTGCCTGACTCTCTAAAGTCTGAGGTAATGAGAGCTGAGCATGATGGTATAAGCGCAGGGCACTTAGGGTTTGAGAAGACATTGGGGCGAATTAGACTCAAATATTTTTGGCTCAATATGTTTGCTGATGTAAAAAATTACACTGCTAGTTGTGAGGAGTGTTTAAAACGCCGGGGCTACAAGAGAAACCAAAAGGCGGGTTTAATTACCCCGGAAATAGTGCCAGTTCCGTGGTCCAAAATTTCCATGGACATCGCAGGACCTCTTCCCACGACAGAGAACGGGAACAAGTACCTATTGGTAGTCACCGACTCTTTTACCAAGTATATTGAGCTAATCCCCTTAAAATCTCAAACAGCCAAAGAAGTAGCTGAAAAATTCTCGACGCACGTTATAGCGAGACATGGTGTACCTCATACTTTGTTGACTGACAGAGGAACGAACTTTTTGTCAGAATTAATGTCCGAACTCTACAGAAGATTAGGCATTAAGAAACTGAATACGAGCCCGAGGCATCCGGAGACTGACGGACAAGCGGAACGAAGTATCCGTACAGTGATGCACTCCTTAGCGCTTTACTGTTCTCCGACTGGGAAAGATTGGGATAAGTTTACAGATTTTGTAGCTATGGCGTACAGAGCGGCCACTCACAGCGCTACTAGGGAAACTCCCAATTTCCTCATGTTTGGAAGGGACTTTAATATGCCTGGGCATTTGCTGAGCGAGGAAATCCCTTGGAGCTACTCTGAGCACCCGAATGATGCAGAGAGCTTGGTTATGCGAATGCAGGAAGCATTCAGAATTGTTCGCGATAACCTTGAAGAGGCAGCCCAGAACTCAAGGGACTATCGGGCACGGACGGCAGTAGATAAGCAAATCAAGGTGGGTGATCTTGTTTATCAACACGACCCTTCGGCGTCCAAGGCAAGATCGCGCAAGCTGATGAAACCGTCCATAGGACCCTTTAGAGTGGTGGAAAAGACTTCACCAGTTAACTTCAAAATTGTGCCGGTGAACGATATGAGGCGTCCTCGCCTAACCCATGTTGATAGGATCTTTAAAGCCCCACAGAGAAGGGTATTCGACACGTGGCATTTCCAGGAAACAGTTCGGGATGCGGGAGATGAACCTGAGTCACAGCACCTCGCACGAACCACATGGGAGTCCGAAGATGCAGAATTGTATGAAGATGATGAATGGGAGAGCCCAATGTGGATGCTACAGTCGGGCGACCCAACGCCCTCCGCAGCAATTCCGCCTCCCTCAGAAACAGAACCCTTTGCAGCGCGAACCCGCATGATTGTAGATCCCTTACGAGTGCAGGGAAGCCAGGTCAAAAGTCCTCCAATCATTTCGCGGGCGTCGCTGAGACCAAGGGATGATTACGGGCGGGTGTTAAGGGCTAGTAACACCATGCCACACACTGACAGACGGGGTGCAGTCGACATTATAGTGGATCCCCAGGAAGACTGTGACACCACGATTATCTACGATGTTGAGAAGGAACTCGAAGACAGTGGAACGCAAGAATTTGGCATCGAGCGCAGATAAAAGCGGGCGTAGGAGCATCGAACGTGAGAGATCTGTGGAACTCGTGGATTCTC
The DNA here is from genome assembly GCA_039090855.1 of Macrothele yani. Taxonomy (NCBI): domain Eukaryota; kingdom Metazoa; phylum Arthropoda; class Arachnida; order Araneae; family Macrothelidae; genus Macrothele; species Macrothele yani. The sequence continues at coordinate 70,143,746 of CM077018.1, forward strand.
GAAGCTATGCCTCATATTTAAATTTTCTTTCCGCCTATCTCGACGGGTAGCAATGAACGTGTGATGAAATCCTTAAACTTTCCTTCCGCTCTCAGGGCACTTAAGTCCGGAATTAGGTGCCTTGCGACGGTGGGAAAGGGTTGAGTGTTTACAGTTAAAAAAAAAAATGGAGTGATTGGATGAATAAACTTCATCCAGTCATCCCTTTTTTCTTTCATGGGGGGATGGAATGTTACAGTGGACACCCCATCCTAAAACCTGAAGAAAACTTTAAAATTTGTCCGCCATGTCGCGTATTGTATGAGGCAGCTAGGAATCACAGTTCGGCAGGCTCACATGTTCTTTTACAGTTCAGTTTTTTTTATTTATTTCTCATTTACGTTGTTTTTTCTTTCGGATGTTCTCTAAATTAATTAACAAAATTGCGGGATAATTGGGAAGTCGCTCCAATGCTCTTGAAGGCAAGAAACGCAATATTTTTGCCATTTTGAATTATTTCTACCTGTGGGAAAAGGTAGCACTCAATGGTTGCTCTGGAAATTGATAAGAGCAAAGCGATAGGCCCAGAAGAGGACTTCTAGATTTCTTGAGGAGGGGCCGATGTTACGACCCACCCCCGCCATTAATTTAGTAATTAATGGGCGTGGTTGATGTGTGAAATTAATTAAGTATTAATTGTTCGAGGCTTGATTGGAGTTTAAAAGTGTAAACAGCAGATAAAGTTTTATCTGGGGGTTTGGAAAGAAAAGAGGCGACGAATTCTCTCTCTGGCTGGGTGGTCTCAGAATAGCTCTGTTAGGTCATAAATATCAGGGCGCAGCTGACGGGAAACTAAGCAACACGGAATGGTACCTTTCGAAGAGGGGTCCACTTGAGTAAATGAATGAAGATGGGGACAAAAGGTTTAGCGAATAATCGTAAATTAGTCGATTGTTTGGGGCATTTTCGAGAACAATTGCTCTCTGTGTGGTCCGTGCAGAAAAATAAGAGTTCGCACTTGGCATGAACATAAGGAAGAAAGTTTAGTTGTCTGTGCGCTCTCCGATGTGAAAGGCTGGATGCCTTGGATCTGCAAAAAAATGAATTGGGAAAAATGAAGCAGCAAACCTCCCCGCATTTGGTAAGAAATGGAGACAACTCGAGGCAGCTGGAGATGCCAGTTTGCCATAAAGACAGCAGAATGCCTAAATCCGCGGGATAAAGCAGAAATTTCTAGGCTGGAGCGTAATGGAACTCAGCGACTGTTTGGCCTAATGAAAGCCAAGTTACAGGGGAATTAAGAAGTCTGCGAGTGGACAGTGGTCATTCCAATGAGAAGCGAAGCCAAGCAAAAGTCGGGTTCGGATGCCAACCACTGCAGTGTGGAATCGTCACCCCCCATTCATCCCCTACTGTGGAGGAAGTGAAGAGATGCGCTTGTCTTACGGGGCGAAGCGAGGCCCCATGTGTGCGTGTGTGTGGTCGCGTAAGCAGCGAAGCCACTACGTGTAAGTGCGACGGGATAAAAACATGTCGAAAGAAAAATATGAGCGTAAGAGCGGTGGCTTCGATACCTAACAAATATACAGGTGAAATGTTGAGTTGCCGATATACGCTTAAGGTAAAAGCACGTCTGATTTCGCTCGGCCGAGAAAATTAATCTTGGAAACCGCAACATCAGATGTGAGAGGGCCTATTTTGCTTAACGGCCACCTTCAAATCGTCACGAGAATAGATCAGTGTGCACTCTAATCATTGCAACAAAGTGCGGCGTGATATTACCATTTTTAATTGTGTGCTTCATTTACATCAAGCGTCAAAGTGAAGTGTTGAATCATCGGTGCTGCCACATGGTGCAAGTGTCTGTGTGTGTGTGTTTTTTTGTCGTGTGATATTATGTGATGCACAACGGATTTGCACAGCAAAGTCACGTAACTGTAAGTAGATGAATATTTCCTTTTTCTTTCTTCGCACATCTGCGAACTTGTGCCATCCCGACACCCAAAGCTGCATGGACATAGATGCAGTAATGCTGAGTGACTGAACTTCAGAGGAAATACCTGCACATACAGATTTATTTCTTACAGGGCCCATTTCCTGATTATTTTTTTTACATGAATAAGGGAGAGGGTGTGGCCACAAATTCCGCTGGGCGGGACAGTTTCTTTTAACTTTGGTTCAGGGCCAAAGCGAGCGGGGAAGGGATCTGCATGTGCATGCTTATTAGATTTAGTTAATTAACTTTGGCAGTATTTCGCACCTATAATCTTATACCGCAAATTAACGTGCTTGTGCATTTTGTGTCGCGAGTATTTTTAATGTGATCGTTTGCATATAATTTTTCATTCTCTAAGCAATTGTATATGAATATCACCTGCAGCTCTATTTAGTGTGTAAACGAGTAGTATCTCTTGTTCAGATAGTCCGGTGGAGACTCAGTCGGCTGCGTTATCCGACAGTAAAGTGTGACACCGTATGCTGCCCACATATGAGGGGCAATTGTCTATGCGCCTAGAGAGCGCCGGATCTGTTTAAATCTCGCAGAACGTTATTAAATGTTGTGTTGTGTATTTGAGAATCATGTGTTATTTGCGAAAGTGAGTGTTGTACTGGCTGGTTGGGGATTGAATGTACCGGAGTAAGATCCGGACCACTACACTCAGTCACGAATTGGTGATTGCGGGTGAACCTCATCACAACTCTGATCCCAAAGTATCATTTTTTTTAGATTATTTTATTTTTTATTTGTTGTTGTTATTTTGTTCACAAGGTGGATTCACCCAAGCCTGTTATGCTTCGGGTCATTCTTCAACTTTTCATTTTTTATGTTCTGGTGTGAATCTTTGAGTGCAGCAGTGCACCTGAGATTCTCACCTGGTGCCGCGGCCAACTAAATTGTACTTCAGGTCTCAAGCACCGTTACCGGCAGACTCGGCAGGAACACTGCTAGTGCCGTGTAACAATGTCATGAAACTTCTAAATGCAGTATGAAGTTCTGTTTTGGGTTTCTTTGCCTACTTTCCATGATATGCAGTTAATGATTAGTACTGACAAAACAAAGTGTATATAGAGAAAAATGTATTATTCATTCCAGGTGAAATTCCTTCTTTTCAACCATGAAAATAATGTAACTGTTTAAACCAATTCGGTGACATTCCAAATCAGAACAGCTCCAGTCTCTAAAATTGTGTGCTAAATAAGTTGAAACTTTGTAAATGAATGTTACGATCATGCTAAGTGAGCTGAAACTTCATTAATGAATGTTGTGATCAGCACAAAGGTGCACATTTTCCATGTACCCACCTCTTCAGAAAACTAGGAAATTATATCACTGTGGAATGGGAACAGGACCCACAACTCCCAATTTCCATGTTAGCATGCTACCATTATGATACTCAGGACAACAAAGTTCCGAGCAACTGAAGCTAAGCAGATGCAGCTTAGAAATCTGAATACTGTTCAGATTTGCTTATACAAATCTGAACAATATTCAGATTTATGTCTAAACATTACTAAGCTTCCTCATAGCATAAACACGACCTTTTCTGACATACAGTTACTGATACAGGTCACAAGTTTCAGTGCTGTTAGATCACTATATTTGATGGGAAATCAAGTTTTCTGGACTGTACAACTTCATACAGACCTATGATGCTCACTACATGAAACATCCATCTACAACTTTCATGGTAACTGTATATGTTGGTGAATAATTTACCTATCCACTTTTCTTCAACAACAGCTTTCCTTACAACAAATAGAATTTGCATCATCCATGTAGCGATATTTGATTTTCCATTTTTCTATGTATATATCACTGTCCTGCACATCCATACTAATCAGTATAAATATCTCTACACTTTGTAGGTGGAGCAGCATTAATTTTTATCAATGTATTTTCATAGAATTTAATTCTGATATTTAACCGAAAAATTTTTGTTTTCAAGAAAAGATATTGTTCCAGTGAAAGGACCTTAAATTTACAAATAACACCATTGGGCTTAAGCTTATCAAAGGTGCTTTTTGTGTCAAGAAAAATCATACATGTATCTGGTTTTATACTAAAATGGGCTGTTTGCTGATTTGGAGAATTAGTTGCTCAAATTTTGAAGGAATTTCTGGAATAACATACTCATTTTTTAATTCTAAACAACAAAACTCAAAGAATTGACCTATATCTGAAAGGAGGAAAATTAGTCTGTAATGTATTCAGTGTTAGTGAATGGTTTGTGGATTAGAATAACACTGGCAATTTAGTGTTTCAATGAGAAACATAAGAATTTGATCACCTGATTGATAATACAATATGGGATCTTTTATCTGGCATCCCAGTACCTGGAATCCTCCAAAAAACCAGCAATGTTTTACAACAAATAAGTTATAAATTAGTGTCAGGTAATGTAGGTGCTAGGTAATCCTTGGTTTTGACAACTTAAATATTAAACCATTATCTGTGGTGCTGAAATATTTAGGCAATTTAAAATGCAGATTTCTTGTACAACAAAATTCGAGTAATAATATGATTTTTAAAGATTTTTATCACCAAAATGTCCTAAAACGATCTTCCTTTTGCAAAAGTTGGAATGAAAAGAAGCAATGCCTTTCATCATTGTTTTCACTACTGGAGCATTTCTGGTGATCTATATGCTAGTTTCAGAAGTCTTACAAGGACATTTTTTTTAATATTTATTTTATTTAATTGTTATTTGGTGGAATGTAATGTAGCCTATATAACATATTAATTAAGATACCAAACACTTACCTTATCTCTGAGCTTGATGCAGTGGTGTACAGAAAAAACTCGGGGGGGTGCACCAAAATAGTCAAGGCCCTTTTGCAAAAATCTATTAGCTTTCAATTACTTGAAGTTTTAAGTTCCACATTATTAACTAGATTTTATGGGTGTTTCAATAATTCAAATTCTTTGTAATCTACAGGTATTTTCTGCAAGTTCAAAGTTATTGCTCTTTATTGCGGGAAACACAAACATTGACGTTGTAATTAAAAGCCATAGTTCTATACCGATAGGGAGTGGGCCTCTTTAATATTCGTCACAATCACACACACAAAACACGTAACTTCCGTGTGACAGTGCCTAACAAATTTTTCTGATTCGTGTGAAAATACAAAACATAATGGTTACTTATTTGTTTGCTTATTTAAGAATTCTGGCACACAAGAAAAGTAAAACTACATAAATTACTTACTCCTGAGTATAAAAAACATACATGCCACAATGCTTTGCACATAGTAAAACAATTTTTCTCTTCACTTTGCTATAAAAAAAATGGCGCAAGTTTCTGCGACCCTGCGAAGAACCTCTTTCAGTTCATTATATTCTGAAGATGTGTAGTTAACATGCAAAAAAAAAATAAAAAATAAAAATAAATAAATAAATTAATACGTAACATCTTATCCTCATTGGTATAAAATTTCATTCACTGAACTGATATTTTTTTCTTATTAATATAAATAGAAGCATAGGAACTATTGATATGACTTTGAAAGGAGCCTCAAGTTGTCTGGAATAACTGCTTTTCCGTCATGTTTTTATAAACTTAAACAGCGAAAGAGAAAAATTGCTTTTCTTTATAATATTTCTTCCAAAGCTGTTGTACATGTAAAAAAATTCCTGGCTTTTCTTTAACCAGTTTCATATGAAGTTTCTGCTAAAGATTTTGTAAAATCTTTTATGAAAACTTCAATGTGTAAAAACTTTTGCAGCTGGAGGCTCCCCCGCAATGCGCTGGGTTGCGGGGGCTATCAGTACACCCTTGGCTTGATGCCCGTGTGGTATCAGTGGCCAACCCCATAAGTAATGGATAGATCCTAAGCCAAATGCAAAAAAGCAAGAGCATTCAATACTTCCTTGCACATTAGGAGTGTTCAGTCCTGGGACAACAGAGAATCACAGCCAGGGGCGCACTGCGGACACTTGCCGCCCAGGTGCTAGCCCAGATTTGCTGTGCCCCCCCTAAGTGGGAAAAATTTCAAGTTTTTGTTCTTTATTTAAAACAGTGTAAGAACTATTCAAGAACATCATTTCCTGTTACCCTTAAATTTACAGTGTCTATAAAATACAAATGCCTCATATAAATATCTCAAAACAAAAAATTCTTGTTGTAAATGACATAGTCCTGATGACGAACTAGGCTTTAGTTCGAAAATTTGACAACCAACTTTCATGAAAAATAACCTCTACAAGACCCGTAAAAAAGTTATTCCACAAAAAATTCTTTGAAACCCTGGTTTCATAAACGCGACCATAAAATCTTCCATTCTGTCGATTTACAGATGTCTGCTTTGCGGGTAAAAACTTCAGATCCAGTCCGATGTGATATATATCACAGCTGCCTCTACCGCAAAGGAGGGAGAAGAATTGTGACATACCTTGGTGTATTCAGCGGGGAATTGACCCAGGAGCCCGGGCCCTCCTTCAAGATATAACATGGTCCTTTGTTATTGGCTGCTTATTTTTAAATATATTTTTATAGTGTATACGTTTGTACATGGACAGAATTTGTACATGGTTTTAAATATATATTTTACGAATCATTGAAACCTCACTTTAATATGGGTTGAGAGATTTTTATCGCTTCTCAATATTTTGAGATGTTTTCTCCAGCGTACAGAGAAGTGGCCACTGGAGAACTGGCCACACAGAGAAACAGCACAGAGCACTAGTCATACAGAGAACTGGACACATTGCAATTTCAGTGTCCTAAAATTGTTCTGCATACACAAATACCGTGTGGCCAGATTTCCCACTACTTGAACAACTATTGTTCACAGTTTTTTTATTATTATTATTATTTTATTTTCAATAGAAATTTAGACATTTCTGTGATTTTCGGGCCCAAGACAAAGCGGGAAAACTGGCCCTCGGAATCAAGGGAGTTTGACAAGGGCCATGGTTATTCCAACTGGCCACGGGCGACACGTTACAGAGAGTGCAGTTGCCTGAATCCCAAATATAGCAGTTTTTTATAAAGCTTCCTATATCTCCCATATGTGTTGGTTCACTCCCAGTGTGGTGAACTGTTGCACCATGGGAATGAAAGCATGATAACTGAATTACACATACAATGATTTTATTTTTTTTAAATAAACGCACCACGAAGTATTGTGATTTCTCACAGAAAAACTTTTTTCAAACTTCTTCCACGTTTTTGATATCAATGCATTTATCGTAAAATTTGACTGGGACTTTCTGCCGCCTGGGCGCAGTGCACCCGTTGAACTCCTGCTTGGCGCATCCCTGATCACAGCCACCACAAATTATTTACGACGGAAATTCTCAAAAAACGTATATAGTTTTCTAATTTTATTTTATTTTGCAGAAAATTGACCACTACCAACTCTCTGGGTAATTTATTACCATAATTCAGGATTGCAACAAGATAAAGACTGCTACAACATATATTTTTTGAAAATATAATTTTTAGCAGTCCTTGTTTTTAGTTTTTTCACTATAATTTCCTGTGTCTCTAATAAACATCATCACTTCCTGTTTTACAATGGTACACTAAGAATACTGTCAGTTGCTTTTTTTTTTTAATGAAGTTCCAAAAACGTTTCATGGAGAGCATTCTTAACCATTTGAATAAATACCCTCAGGAGATAACTTTTGAATGTTGCAATGATATCCTGATCCATAGGTTGGGAAAGGGGTACTGTGTTTGGTGGTTGGAATATAACAATGTTCTCAACATCAGCAATGCTTGGAGGGTGTTGTAGGTAAATTATTCAGGAGAGAGAAGAATTTTGAAAGACCCATTTATTTTCTCACAGTATGCCTTCTGTTCACATTTGAGTTCGTCATGGGGGAAAAAAAGTAGGATTCAAACGTTTCTGCAAAGACCACCATACAATGGCAGACACTCTTTAAAATAACCTTTGATAGCTTGTGAATTTTCAGTGTGATAACAATCAGGTGGTTTGATTTTATAATCTCCAGATGCTGTAGTACATTTGCTTAATCTCATATCAAGTGTACGAGGAGCAAGAATATATGTGGTTCCGTGCTTAATATTATAGTACTCATCATGGTACTTAAACTTTCTGTCAACATTTATTTTTACATACACTTCAGATATAAGCTACATGTCTCGCAGTTCAGGTTTGATATTGAATATGACAGTATACTATAAATAACTAGAATAAAAACACTCATTAAAGCTTACCCTGCCGTTTTGCAGTATTGTAGTTCATTAGTCATATGTGCAGCATTGTTATTCCAATTGCACTTGTTAGTGCAAAACTGCAAATGTACTCAAAGTTCAACTCCATATACTCAATCCACTGTAAATGTTTGTTAGCACATAAAATTCTAAGACGATGAATTGTGCAAGCTGAGAATGTTCTATTTACCAACTCCTAAAAGGCTGATTTCCTTATATACAATATTTAAATGGCAGGCTGCTTCAAAAAGTTTTTTCCTGTATCGTGGCACTCTCCCCCTGTATCATTTTGTCATTCTTAATGCAAGTGCACCGGCCGATGTGAATTACTTAAGTGCGTGTTATACAGTGAAAGAGGATGTCCAAGTAAAAAATTAAACAACACACATTAAAAAGTTTCAACACAAGTTACAATGGAGCAAGAACTATCTCATTATATATGAACCTCAAAGTGTGCCTTTGAAGGTTGAAATACCCTGGAAACACCAATATTTGATAATAAGACAGAAGAAAACCTACATATCACACTATACATTATTGCAAGAAATTCGTCTTCTGATATTCCGGAACTACACCATTGTTTCATCTATGTCGATTCACCAGTATCACTCTCTGGATGTGTTTCGCTCAGGTCACCTCCCTGGCATCTTCAGTGTTACTACGGCTGGTATGATCTTCTCGATTGGTACTGAAGCAGTTGGGTGATCGGACGCCGGCCTTCTGTCGTACGTCATCAAATACTTTGTGCCCTCTCACGGCTATATCTGTGGAGGTTCTTATTTTATTCTTCAGTCTTTTTCGTAATTCAATTTTTTTTTCTCGATTTCAATTAGATTTCTCCAAGCAAACAGCGGGTAGACTGGGGTATCACTGTTGCAGTTGTTTCCCCTGTTTTTTTCAATCATAATTGACTTCCAAGTATTGTGTTGCACCCTTATTTTACTCTCTTCCTAGAGTGGGACTGCTTGATTGCCCCTGCAGTATTCAATTAAAGATGTCTTATTTTCTTTTCTGTTCAGGAGCAGAAAGGAAAATAAGACATTTTTAATTGAATATTGCATGAACAATCAAGCAGTCCCACTCTGGGAAAAGAGTGAAATAAGGGTGCAACACAACACATGGAAGTCAATCATGATTGAAAAAAAAACCACATGGAAGTCAATCATGATTGAAAAAAACACACATGGAAGTCAATCATGATTGAAGAAAAACACATAGAAGTCAATCATGATTGAAAAAACACACATGGAAGTCAATCATGATTGAAAAAAAAACAGGGAAAACAACTCCAACAGTAAAACTCCAGTCTATCTGCCATTTGCCTGGAGAAATCTAATTGAATTGAGAAAAAAAAATTGAATTGCAAATGAAGAATAAAATAAGAACCTCTTCAGATGTAGTCACGAGAGGGCATAGAGTATTTGATGACGTACGACCGAAGCCCTGTGTCTGAGCACCCGAGTGCCCCAGTATCAATCAAGATCGTACCAGCAGTAGTAACGCTGAGGACGCAAAGAAGGTGACCTGAGCGAAACGCGTCCAGCGAGTGATAACGGTGAATCCACAGGGATGTAACGACGGTGTGGTTCCGGGATATCAGAAGATTAATTTCTTGCAATTGGGTATAGTGTGATAGGTCTTCTTCAGCCTTATTGTCAAATATTGGTGTTTCCAGGGTATTTTCATCCTTCAAAGGCACACTTGAGGTTCATATATAATGAGATAGTTTTTGTTCCATTGAAACTTTTTAATTTGTGTTGTTTAATTCTTCACTTGGACATCCTCCTTCACTGTATAACCAGCACTTAAATAATTCACATCAGCCGGTGCACTTGCACTAAGAATGACAACAATGATACAGGGGGATGGTGCCACGATACAGGAAAATTTTTTTGAAGCAGCCTGCCATTTAAATATTGTATATAAGGAAATCAGCCTTTTAGGAGCTGGTAAATAAAACATTCTCAGCTTACGCAATTCATCATCTTAGAATTTTATGTGCTAACAGACATTTACACTGGATTGAGTATATGGAGTAGCACATTTGCACTAACAAGCGCAATTGGACTGACAATGCTGCACATACGACGAAAGAACTTCAATACTGCAAAACGAAAGGGTAAGATTTAATGAATGTTTTTATTCTAGTCATTTATAGTATACTGTCATATTCAATATCAAACCTGAACCTGGGGCCATGTGGCGTATATCTGAAGCATATGTAAAAATAACGTAATGAACGGAAAGTTTAAGTACCATGACAAGTACTATAATATTAAGTCTCCTGATGCATTTCTTCCTAACTGCAATGTAAGACAATTGATTCTTGCAGACTTTAAAATTTAGTGCCATCTTCTCTTGCGCTGATAGAAATGTGTTGTATTTGTCATACTCTTCCAGAACCCTGTTTTGCCAAGACTGGATACTTGCTGAGGCAAATAACTCTGCTATAGACTAGCTTGTAAGGCTATGAAATTCCCATTATTGCTTAAAATGTTCAGATCATTCAGCACCTACAGCTAAGGATTGCACTTTCAGATTAGGCTTAGTCAAGTTCTCGGTTTTTTGGGTTTGGCTTGGATAATGCTGGTGAACATAGGTATAAGCACATTAATTCAGATCTTCAGTCCACTGGACCAACATCCTTTCCAATTTATTAACAATTGACAACCTTATTTGTGTGATTTTACTAGCTAGCATTATTGTTGCCTTCTACATATTTTGTTTATTTTCTCAGCTTGATTCCTTACTGTTCTTAAAGTTACAGTAATCTCTGAATCAATATTATATCTTTAGTACATTTATTATGTTCATACATCTTATGCACATCTCGTTTTCCTGGGGGGTCATAGCTTTCTTTTACACACTGGCAGTATATTGTCTGTGGTCAATATTTTATGTTTTTTCATGAGAATTGATTTGTGTGTGTGTGTGCACATGATGCTTCTAGTTCTACAGCTGTAGAAAGACAACACTTATTGTAGGTCACCACATAATGGCAGCCTTGCATAATGCTGCACTATACAACCTTGCGTAATTGGGGGGGGGGGGTGTAAACATCTTGTGTTCAACCACTATCAGCTGCAGAGCAGGGTTAGCTTCTGTTCTAGTTCATTATTTCCAGTTGTTTTATGTCCTACGTTGGTACCTCAGATTTATAATTCAGTATGTGTTGTACTACCTGAACCTCATGTGATGCATTGCAAAATATTTTTTGTTTCTAAGTACATACAGAAACCATTTGGAAGCTTCAAGCTACAGTGTTTGCTTCTTTTAACCTTTTTAATTTTCTATGTAACAGTGTTACACTGCTTATCTGCACAGAAAATAAGGCATAAATTCTGCAACAATTATGTGAGAAACTATAGTATGTACTACCCAATTGATGGTGTATGCACAGTGTAATTTCTGCTGTAAATGAGACATGCCTCAATCCCACACTCACAATCAAATGCATAGAAAAATTATTAATTTTCAAATTGTGCAATTATGCAGATTTTATTTTGAATTTTTGAAATTGTGTTATAGGAGAAATACATAAAATGAGTCTGTGCGTAACAAGGGGCATCTGCATGGTATAAAAAAGATGCTAGCACAAGTTCAAAAAATGAATGCATTTGCTTCACTACGATGATGTACACTCGTCATGTGGATTGATTGTTACGCCGCTTTTAATACTTTGCAGAATTAGTGTAATGATCAGAGTTTACACTTTATTGCATCAGTATGTTTGCCATGTCAATAAGCATGTGCTTTGAAATGAGAACACATTGTGTTACTGTGTGAAACATAAGACACCCATTGTTCAAGAAAATATTCTATTGATAACACTAGTCCACATTTTTAAATTTTGTTTTCATAACATGGATGAAGCAAGGTGTTTTTAACTAATTTTGGGGTTCTGAATTCAAATATGACTGTAAAAAAACTCTCCATGTACAGTTTTTTTGTGTATGGACATTTGCTATATTTCCAGATGCATACATACAATGCGAGATGATGTACACATTAGCTTCAGATTGCAATGTATTACAGCATTTATGTGTCTTGTTAACTATAGAATTAGTGTTACAAAGTATAAATACCATATTCATATATCACTGCATATAAGACAGCAAAGGAAAAAAGAAAAAGTAAACAGTATTAACACAAATGTAAATGTATACACACATACTTGCATACCTGTACATATAGTTCATTTTATTTCTACTATGTGTCGTGTTGTCCTCCTCCTGCAAAACCTAGCAGTAATCACTCATCATTGAGGGATCCCATCCCATCTGCCTTGATACGGATATCATGGCGGAACCTTTCTCGTTGTTCATGGCTGACTGCTCCTAGGCTGTCAGGGAAAAAGTCCAGATGCGAATGGAGGAAATGTATTTTTAAGGATATCCGGCACCCAAAGTTTTTATAATTCTTGAGAAGGTTGTGAATCAGCTATTTGTAGTTGCCCTATTTGTGGTTACCCAGAAATCCCTTGACCACAGATGTGAAAGACTGCTATGCAACAAGCTCCGTGCTGTTTAGCTTTTCAGTAAAAGCAGAATCATGCAGTAGTTTCCACACCTGAGGACAAACAAAAATGCCATCTTTGAGTTTTGCATCACTTAATTGCAGAAATGTTTGCTTTAAGTGCAAGAACCCTGGGCCAGATTTGTCCATAGCCTTTCCAAAGTGTTTCATCAGCCCTGGTTTGATATGAAGTGGTGGAAGCAGCACATCAGAGGGATTAATTAGGGGCTTGTGACAAACTACTCTCTTGAGGAATGAAAACATCTCTGTTAGGATAGTCTGTCTGTCTGTTGTAGTGTTCTGCTGTGACCCTACTGTTCCACATAGAAAGAAAACAACAAAATTTGGTGAAACCAATCAAAAGCCCGAGCAAGAGGGATATCACTTTCAGATCATCACATATTGACCACCTAAACTGGTCACAGTGCATTGCAGTGAGAATTTTGTCCATGCTTTCATACATCTCCTTCATTCCTACAGCATATGTTACTGGAATGGAAAGCTTCTGGTTTCCGTTGGACAAAAGGACAACTTTTAAACTAACCTTAGATGAGTCGATAAATAGATGCCATTCCATAGGATCATGAGATATTCCTAATGCTGTCATTATATTCTGCCCTGGAATATCTGAACAAAACCACATAGGCCTACCATACTGCATTTCATAGAAAGGACATAGACCCAAATTTCCATTTCTGAAAACAAACACAAGTGTACTCTTTGCTAATAGGTTCCACTCTTGCAGTTGGGAACCTAAAAGTTCAGCTTGTTGTTTGGAAAGATGTAGGTCTCGAACAAGATCATTCAGTTCATTTTGCTCAATGTAAGTGTTTAGGATCCAGATTTTCATGTGCATCCATATCTTCATTGGATGAATTCAAATCTCTCTCTTCACTTTGGTTAAACAAAAATAACAATGTTCCATGTGATCAGTTAAGATTCATGCCAAATCATCAGAACTGCGAAAGGCATGAATTTCAGCTTACCTTTCAACCATACACTCAGGCTAACAAAGCAGGAAATGCAGCAGACATGGGGAGCCCACAATTTATTTTGATCTCCAACATGACATCCAAAGTACAAACAGCAGGCTTTCACCAGTCTTTTTCAAATGGACGACTCTGTGATTTTATAATATACTGTCCGCACACATAGCAAAACTTATCCAGAACCTTAATACATCTGCGACGATCCCTTTTCTTCATTTTGTCAACTTTTGCTCATAAACATGCAGCACGTGTTTCTCCTTCAATGTAAAACACAGCAATGGCAGTTCGGTTGCGGTTACATATTCTCTACCTGTAAAGAAATCAGTGTTGCCACCCAAAGCATGTCTGGTGGCAAAATACGACAATAAAAAGATGTAGTGTCCTTTTACATGCCTACAAGCGCGAATGTGGAACGTTAGTACATATTTAATGCCCCGTAACAAAAAAACATTACATTGTGGCCATTTTTTAAGGCCAGATCTGAAATCAGCACCCAAAAATTAGTCAGAAACAGCTACTTTTGTTCATGTTATAAAAACCTTGTAAGACCAGTGTAATCAAAACTTGTGCTCATTTTCAATCTATCTTTCAAAAGTTTGCATCTACCTCTGTAACTACAGATATTTCTATCACCTATCAAGTCTGTGTGTAACAAGGAACAGCCCACTATGTTCAAAGGTTAATGTAAAGAAATTCAGCAGCTTAAGATCTCAAGTCTTGAATGTTATGTCATTACACTCTTGCCGATGAGGGTAAATAATTTTTATCAGGATGTTTATTGAAACACAATATGTGACTTGCCTGATACTGGGCAGTAAAACAGTTTGTCTTTCCTCCCCCCCCCCAAATGGATGTGCTTTAGTCAATTGATTTGCTGCCCAAGTAGTCAAGTGGTTGAAAGCATAGGCTTCTGGTGGATTGCCCGAGTAGGCTCGGTCTCAAGTCCTAAATCCTAAATGAAGATGTTGAGAAAGAAGCAGAATGCTAATGTTCAAAAAGTAGTTCAGCTTCTGTATGAAAATAATAAGCATAAGGATGTATTCCAAAAAAAAATATTTATTGTTTTCTCTAGTTCTTACTTTAATTTCAACAACTGTGCCAGTGCAAAGAAGTTTTCCTGTTTGAAATGAAAAAAAAAGTTACTTAAGGACCACTATTTCACAGCAAAGACTATCATCATTGTGTAATATTGTGATACAAAAAGAACTTCTCTGTGGAATTGTAGTTAAACAGGCATTTTGTGATGTCATCATTGGCCACTATGTTTCCTTGAAACAATGTTTCTCCAACATGTTCCAAAGTTTAAATTTTCACAGCAGTAAAAATCTGATCATTTGTCCGAAAGGCGTCCGGGTTCAAATCCCGGTGAGGCATGGATTTTGTGTTTGTCTTACGGCACTGGCTCTGTCCCTTCCCTGAAACCAGTGACCCTAAATTAGGGACAGGTGACTGCTTATAGCCCATTGAGTTGCTCACAGTGGTCATTAAACCTCCAATAAAAAAAAAAAAAAAAAAAAAAAAAAGGCCTTTATAAGAAATACATACGGTTTTTTTTTTTTTCATGGACTCTCATTTTCCAATGCTACACCTGTTTGTCTGGCCATGAGCTGCCAATATAAGAAACATGTATATATTGCTGGGAAGCAAATGAAGAGTCCAGAAAAATCATCATCCCTCCATCAAGCAAGTTTCTACAGGGGAAACTTGTAAAATCTAGTATGATTTAGAAACTATTTTTCCCTGGAATAAATTTAGGTCCATATAAAACATTTTTTGTTATTTTTTATATGGTACACTGCATCAGATAATGTCATGATATGAACAGACACTACAAGATTTTGCCCAAAACGAGCAGTTATAGCATCATTACCAATTCATTCTGTAAATCACAGCCCCACTTCATTTTCCCAAAAGTTTGAAGTTGTTCTGACAGCATTCAAAACATCATTGTTGTTTTTAAACCTTTCTAAAGAGAAACTCTGTCTATTCTGTTGTTGTATTAGCGTGATATGAAAAAACGGGATGTTTTTGTATCTACACTTGCCTTCGACATGCTTATGTTTCAATGGACAGACTTGATATAATACTTCAGAAATTATTGTATGCAGATAAATGACTTACATTGATTAAGGTTATCCAATAAAAGGATGAAGATATGTTTAATATAGGAGCATGCACAAGGAATAGAAAATAAATTGAGTTTCTAACGCTTAAGAGAAAAATTAACATGGATTTTCAGATAACACTGCACGCACACAGCTTGCAAGAAAACATTGCTGCTGAAAGAATGGTCATTATAACAGAAGGGGTTGCTACAAAGCATGTGAATACAAGCGAGTTGAATTTCTCATGCAGGTAGGTGTTCCTCCACGAAGTGTCATGTGACACTGTTGTTACTTAATGCAGGGAGAAATCATACACAACTCTTTTTCTGCACGCGGAAACAATGTTTGGGGACTGCAGTGAGACAGATGTACTCATGACTTATTTTTCGAACATGTTCCAAAGTTTAAATTTTCACAGCAGTAAAAATAACCTATATTTTGTGTATATATCAAATAAATATTAATTTTTAAAATGTTATCAGGTTTATTGTATAGTCAAAATGGTCATATTCTGTCCTTATTTCTGAATTTCATTTATTTTAGGAGAAAAAGGCTTCAATAGGAATCTTACCAAACCATCCCATTTTAAAAGAGGACTACCCTGTTGAAGATGTTAGTGATGATTCAGACCTGGAATTAGTGGTCCTGAAAAGTTCTGATATGCATCGTTACTAAAAAGTAAAATTTAAAAGATTTTTGAACTTACTGATGTAATTTAAAAGATGTTTAAACTCATTGATGTGTAAATTTAAAAGAATTTTGAACTCTTCTTTTGGCTAATCTACAAAGTTTGTATAAGAAATCTAATTATTGTAAAAAGTACCTATATAAAAAATAAAGTATAGAGAAATCTAACTATTGTACCTATGAAGGAAAAAAACTGTTCAGTGTGTGTGTGTGTGTGTGTGTGTGTTTAAAAAACTACATGGGTTCTTTCCCATAAAAAAGAAATTAACTAGAGAGCTCAGTATAATTGAGGAGAAAATTTTGGTCAATCAATAATAATACAAAAAGACCAAATAATAAAAAACAATAAGCCTAAGACATGATGAAAAAAAAATCTGGTGTATATCAGATCCCTACAAAACTGACCTATCTTAGAGTATTTTATATTATTGGCAGTACTAAAAACAGAATAAAACTGAACTAATCCAGCATTGCATTAAAAATTATTCAAAATTTGGAGGAAATAAAAATGTCACAACATTTCCTTTAATGGAGTAAAACTAACACACAGTTTAAGCCAAGCTTCCACTCTTCATCTGGGCTAGATTATCAAATGTTTCTTAGAAAAAGCGGCACACGACGATGTGATAATTCAAGAAATTTGATATTATGTAACAAACAGGTTGTTCTATTCACATGGAAGTTCATGTCTTAGACATGCTCACATAGTATGGAAAGATATCAGCTGTGTCTCTGGTGTTTGTTTAGGAGATTCCTCCAGGCATCTGATAGTTCAAATGACAAGTTCTCTTTCCACCGGTGCTAGTGGGTTATGTTCCAAGACTTACACGCATGGATGTAGCTTGTGTGTATACAGGGTGCTAGTATTTACACCCAGCTCCAAAGTGGGGTTGCTCTATTTTGAGTGACTTCCCGACATAGAGTGGCTGTCATTTTCCCATCTTTTACATGTCTTTTATGTTCCTTGCTCCTTACTAAAAGTGATCTTGTCAACCAGATGCCTGGAGAAATTTCTTAAGCAAACACCAAAGAAACAACAAATAATGTCTCTCCACACAGTGCGTGTGTAAGCATATCTAAAACACCGACTCCATACTACGTGAGCATAATGTGTGTGTGTGTGTGTGTGTGTGTGTGTGTGTGTGTGTGTGTGTGTGCACACATATCTAAAACGTGGACTCCATACTACTTTAGCATAACTAAGACACTGACTTTCACGTGAATGGAAGAACCTGTTTGTTCCATAATATCAAATTTTTTGAAACAGTATTGTGAGCTACTGTTTCTAAGAAGGCTTTGATAATCTAGCCCAGATGAAGCCTCCTGATGGAGTGCAAAAGCTTGGCTTAAACCATGTGTTAGTTTTATGCCATTAAAGAAAATATTGTAGTTTATAAATGGTGTAGTTTTTGTTAATAAAATTGCTCTTTTCACATAATTCAGAATTTCTGAGATTGAAAAACAGTTGAAACTATTCAGGGATGCACAACCTTTTCTAGGAAAGGGGCAAATGAAAAAAAAAGGTCAACTTACCAAGGGCCGGCCTTAGTGCGATGGCTGGGACTGAATGCTGGTAGCAAACTTTTTTTATGTTTGGAGCGATCTTAGACCTGGATACAATCAATATATTTTCTAAGTTCTCGTCTGTTATACGAGTCCTCATGTTGCACTTGTTTATTCATAATTGAGAAAGCCTGCTCGCAGACACATGTGCTTCTGAACATACTTGCACAAAATCAAGCGCTGTCCTCCAGCACAGGAAATGTTTCTAGCAACTGGTTGTAAAAGTTTAGAAAATCTGATCAAGATTCGTAAAATGATGACTTCAGTTCGCCATTACATTGCATGCCGATCAATTCTAATTGGAAATCTTCAGGTGCCTCTTCTGGCTGCAATGGAAACGGATTTGAAAACAGCTGCAGCTGAATTTTCTATTTTTGAACTCATGAAACCTTTCATTAAAAGATGCAAGAAGTTCGCTAATTTGTTCGGAATAATCCATCTTTATGTGTGGGTATTTTTCTTTCATAGCCTTGCAGTATGGGAAATGTGCAAAGTTACCTGATTGCATGTGAGACTTGAAAAGGGTTAGTTTAGTAATGAAAGCATTCACTATATCAGATAGCTGTGAAACAAGTTGCATCTGTCCTTGCAATCACAAATTAAGTTGATTCAAATGGAAAGTTATGTCAGCATGGAAAGCTAAGTCACACTGCCATCTTTGTCCCTCTAAGTGCCCCGTATGCTTATTAAGCTTCTTGAGGAACGTGATTATAGGCTCTAACAGTTCAACAAAATGCTTCAGAACTGCTGCTTTACTGAGCCACCAAACTTTAGTATACAGAGGAATATCAAACTATTCAGCTTCTATTTCTTCTAGAAATGATTTAAACAAACAATGATTCAGACCATGACGGCGGATGAAGTTCACTGTCTGGGTAACATCTTTCACTAGGACTTCAAATCCTAGTCCCTTCACACAAAATTGTTGTTGGTGAATTATACAATGATACTGAACTAACTCCTTCTGCCTATTCCTAAGGTGGCTTTTCAGCAAGGTCACCATGCCGTTTTCACGTCCAATCATGGACGGTGCCCCACCTGTGGCAACACTGGATAAGTCGTTGCGATTGAGTTAACATTTAATGCAAACAGTCAACAAAGCATTTAAAAATTTGGAACCTGTTGTGTGGTTACTAAGTGATTCCATTCCAAGAAATTCTTCAGTTACAGTGAAATCAGATGAAACTCCTCTAATGAACGCAATCCTCGACGCTGTTGATGATATATGTCAGTCAACTCGTCTATGGCCAGTGAGAAGTAGGCAAATCTTGTGGTTAAATTACAAAGCTGACCAGTAATATCTGATGCAAGTCATGAAATCTTTTGTTGTACTGTCATATGGTTAAGACTGATGTTTTGAAACACTTTTGTCCTTTCAGGACACATCCCATCACTGGTGATGATGAGACATTTTTTATTAGATCGGAACAGTTTCCCACTCTTTGCTATTAAAGCAGAAATTTCTAGGCTACTTTTAACAGCTGTATCCAGTTCTGCAGATTGTTTTTTAAAGATATTTTGCTGGCTGGTTGGCGACCGCTTGAGATTTAATTTTCTGCTCGCGTTCTTGACCTTGCATGACAAAGTGCTTATGCTGCGTTTCATGATGCCTCTTCACGTTGAATTTTTTGGCACTGCTATTGAAGCATTGCACAAGAGACAAATAAGTGAATTTTTTTGTTGTACAAAACACAATATTTATATGTCCAAGCCTCTTGAAACTGACGATTTTCGGAATCCATCTTGTGTTTTTTACCAGGAACCATGATTATTGTTTTCAAACTACCACGTGTTCCAAAACACATTGCTGACGCTATGTAAGCACAATAACGATATCATTATTTACGTAGAAAAAAAAAAAAAAAAGATTTAAAACATTTCCTCGCAAGAAATGTTTTAAATCTTGTTTATTTCGCTACGCAAATAACAATATCAGTATCGTTATCGGAGATTTCTCGCAAGAAAATATCTGACGCCATGTTGGAGATAGAGGTTTGCTCCAGCTGCCACAGCTATTTGATTGGCGCACCAATTCGCACAATGAAGTGCTGGGAAATTGTCAAAATCCTGAGAAATCCGACACTGATTATTCAAATAATCGCTAATCAAAAATTTTACACCGATTTTTACACAAACGCCACTATTGATAAGCATCAGTCAAGGTCGCGCCGCTGCACTATCGACAAAATCTAGCCGGCACGCTGCCACCATGTTTTTTGCTTTGGCGCAGACCTCTAGTTGGAGATCACGACGCCATTTCGAACCACTTCCAAACTTTCGGCGGGCCGGATATGCGACGACCAAGGGCTGCATTTGGCCCACGGGCCGGAGGTTGTGCATCCCTGAAACTATGTAATATTTAAGAACCTTCAGTATTGCCAAAGCCATAGAAAATGCTTATTTAAAAAGAAAAAACAAAACATCAATAATAGGAATAGTACCAAATTTTGTACATAAGAATGGAAAAAATATATGGATAATGGCTGAATAAATTCTCTTAGTCAGGGCCTCACCACTCATTCTTTCAACATGGCCAAACCACCTAAGAATATTAGTCTCCACATTACTAACAACATTTTGCCTCATATGTGTTACACATCTGCAACACATGATCAGAGCATGTGTCTTACCCCCTCTCCCTCATATGTAATACATCTCCCCAGCACACTAATGACTCCTATGTATTTTCTGAAGTACCCAGGTTTCACTGCTGTACATGAGAGTAGGAACAATTAGACTTTTATATACAGTCATTCAGGACTTTCTTGAGAACCCATCATTCCTGTGAAATCCTCTTAAAGCAGCTATGACTTTTAAAGAACAGTTCACTCACCTACTAATTTCACCATTTAGTTTGTTCTTTCTGTCAAACATACTTCCTAAATATACAAGCTCATTTACCTGGTCTCTGTGCT
Source organism: Macrothele yani (assembly GCA_039090855.1). Taxonomy (NCBI): domain Eukaryota; kingdom Metazoa; phylum Arthropoda; class Arachnida; order Araneae; family Macrothelidae; genus Macrothele; species Macrothele yani. Next base: position 70,164,679 of record CM077018.1, read on the forward strand.
ATTAAGACCTATCTTGCACTCAGTACGAACAGTTCTTCGCTCAAAAACCACAACTTTTGGTTTTTCCCTTATTTATATTCAGTTTGAAATTCATACAAACTTCATACATCTGGGCCAGCATACTCTGCAACTCACTTTCCCTCTCTCTCTGCCAACAGCACTGTGTCATCAGCATATGGCAATACACACATGGACATTACCAAGACATATACCAGTACTGTCCATTTTGGCATCATACATGCATGCATCCATACAAAATATATTAAACAGCCATGGTGACATTACACAACCCTGTCCGACTCCTGTTCCAATAGAAAACCATTTTTATACAACATTTACTTGCACAAACTAAATCCATTTTCCTGACTGCTAATACAAATTAAAAAACAAAAACTGTAAAAAAAGTGAGGTTTTTTTGTGAAAACACAACAATGTAAACGAAATCATTGCAGCCGGACTGGAGGCACTCCAGTCTCTAGCTAGGGGTCTGAAAGCGCCACCCACCACTTCGCCGAAGCAGACTCATCCCACCACCAACAAGGGAACTCAGGCCACTTCTTCTAGCAAGAAAACCAAAGCCCAGGATAAGAAAAGCATTTCTTCTCCTCCAAAATCTGAGCAAATGACTCAACGTCGTGCACCTCCCGTTAAGACACTTGGGACAAAGCATGCTCCCATCTTGGCCCCTGGTCACACGCCTCCAGATCTGGGGGAACCCCCATCAGAGGGTGATGGAGCCTGACTTTGTTTGATCATTTTCATTTTACTTTTAACCATGGCTTCAATCATTCAGTGGAACTGTCGAGGTTTTCGGACGAGTTTTGATGAAGTGAAACATCTGCTTTCGTTGTACTCTCCGGTGTGCTTTTGTTTACAGGAAAAAAAACTTAAACCATCAGACCTGCTTTCAGTTCGAGGCTACAGTGCGTATCGGACAGATAATGCATCGGGAGGCATCGCCTGTGGGGGAGTCGCTATTCTTGTCCCTCACAGTGTTCCGGTGTCTTCCCTTGCGATATCCACAACTTTGCAGGCCGTGGTGGTGCGAATATCTGTCCCTGGGCCTCTTACTGTCTGCAGTGTCTATCTGCTGCCGGACGAGAACGTAAGCGTCTCTGTACTGGAGAGATTGGTTGATCAGCTGCCTTCACCCTTTCTTTTACTGGGTGATTTCAATGCTCATCATCATTTGTGGGGTAGTGTCAGCATCAGCACGAGAGGTCGTCGCATAGTCTCTTCTGTCCTCGGCCTCTTTGTGCCTTTTTAACACCGGTGCTGACACGTACTTCCATGAGCCGACAAGATCTTTCAGTGCGATCGATTTGAGCTTGGGATCACCATCGATTATTGCTGACTGGTCGTGGACGGTGTGTAACTACCTCCACGGGAGCGACCACTTTCCAATTGTCCTCTCGCATCATGCGAACATGCCATCTTATGCTTCCCGCCCTCCTCGGTGGAGGATGGAACGTGCGAGATGAGAGGTCTTCACATCGTCCACAGTGATATCTTCTGCAATGGTGACCCAAGAGTCAATCGACGCAGCGGTTCTTGAAGTCACAAATCGTATTCTTCAGGCAGCTGATCTTTCTATACCAAAAACATTGACGACACTCTCCAGAAGTCCGAAGCCTTGGTGGACCCCTGAATGCGCAGCGGCTAGGAGAGCTCAACATAAGGCCTGGTTTACGTTTCAGCGTTATCCGACCGATGCTAATCTCGTGACATTCAAACGAGCAAAATCCTATGCTCGGTTGGTGCGTCGACGTAGCAAGAGGGAGTCTTGGATCCAGTATGTTTCATCTCTCACTTCACGTGCCACTTCGAAAAGTGTGTGGGACAAGATTCGTAAGATCCGGGGTAACTACAGCTCTCACCAGATCTCCATTCTCGAGAGTAACGGCTGCACATATGCTGAAGTTGGGGAGATTGCCGATTGTTTGGGGGAGGCGTTTGCCTCCGTGTCGAGTGACCTGGTGTATCCTACTTCTATTCAAAGAATAAAATCCACTGTGGAACGCCAGAGAATCTCCTTTGCGCTTTTTCTCGACACTGGATATAACTCCCCTTCAGCATGGTTGAACTCAGGGTGGCTCTGCATCAGTCCGGCGCTACATCTGTCGGTCCCGATGGAATCCACTATGACATGCTCCGTCATCTCTCGCAGTCGTCTCTCGAGAATCTCTTAATCTTGTATAATCGTATTTGGTTGGAGCACAGTTTCCCGGAATCTTGGCGAAAAGCTTTTGTTCTGCCTTTTCCCAAACCTGGCAAGGATCCCAAGTCTCCCTCTAGTTATCGTCTAATTGCTCTCACTAGCTGTCTGTGTAAAGTTCTTGAGCGCATGGTTAATTCCCGGTTAATTCATTTTTTAGAATATCATCAAGTACTTTCACCATCACAAAGTGGCTTTCGCTGTCATCGTTCACCTCACGATCATCTCCTGCACCTTGAGAAATCTGTGCGCGAGGCGTTCGTGCATAGGCAGCACCTGGTTCCTGTATTTTTTTATATTGAAAAAGCTTATGATCGAGCGTGGCGGCACGATATTATCCGTGACCTCCACGCATGCGGATTGCGAGGAAATCTTCCCAAATTTATTTTAAATTTTCTTCGCAATCGGGTGTTCCAGGTGCGCCTGGGTACGACGCTATCGGCAACATTCCACCAAGAAAAAGGTGTTCCTCAAGGTTGCATTTTATCTGTCACATTGTTCATCCTGCGCATTAATTGTCTCCTCACAAATCTTCCTCCTGCGGTTTCAGCTACTGTGTATGTCGATGACTTGCACATCTTCTGCTCGTCATCAAGCATGCGTTTTATTGAAAGGCAGTTGCAGTCTGCAATTAATCAGATTTTTAAAGCGGCGAATAGCAATGGTTTCGTTCTTTCTCCCGACAAGACAGCACGTGTTCATTTCTGCCGGAGGCGTGGCCTCCATCCTGACCCCGAGCTGTATTTAGACCGTGCAGCCATTCCAGTTTTGCCGGAGACCAAGTTCCTTGGACTGACCGTCGACCGTGCGCACGTTCGGCGGCTCAAGATTTCCTGTCTGCAGGCTCTATCTATTCTTAAGATCCTTTCGAGAGTCTCGTGGGGCGCAGACAGGATGTCTTTGTTTTCGAATTTACCATTCATTAATATGGTCAAAACTGGATTATGATTGTATAGTGTATGGCTCTGCTCGTCGTTCCGTTCTCCGGCCTTTGGACACTATTCACCATCAAGCACTGCGCCTTTGTTCGGGAGCATTTTGAACATCTCTAATACCCAGCCTTTACGCTGACGCGAACGAACCATCGCTTGAATTACGCCGTCTGCAGCTGTCTATTTAATTCTACCTGAAACTTAGATCTCTTCCAGACCATCCTTTATACGATGCAGTTTTTCATCCCCAGCATGCTCGTTTATTCAGGAACCGGCCCTCGTGCATTCCAACCTTCGGTCTTCGTATGGCGGCCGTAGCTCGTGATGCAGGGCTCGACTTGTCACTTGTTGCAGCGACCAGGGGCTTTGGGAATCCTCCATGGCACCCACTTGGTGTCATGGTTGATACCACCTTTACGTCTTTCAACAAATCCTCAACCACTGCGTCAGTGTACCAGCAGCTCTTCGCTGAGCACCGTGCTCTCAATAACTGAATACACTCCCATTTTCACTGATGGCTCCAAGATGCATGGAGTCGTTGGATCCGCAGCTGTCTGTGTTGATGACGTGTCAGTAGCGCGGATCCCAGCTGAGGCCACAGTGTTTTTGGCGGAGATGCATGCTGTGTATCTCGCCCTTCTCCATGTTCAGTCGAGTTCTCATCATCGTGCTATGGTCTATACAGATTCCTTAAGTGTCTTGCAGTCCTTATCATCTGCGGATTGCCGTGACCATCCTTTTCTCTTGGATGCGAGACGGTTGCTTCGTCATTTGCTCGAGGCCGGTTTTCAGGTTCAGTTTTGCTGGATTCCTGGAATTTCGGGTAACGAGTGTGCTGATGCGGCTGCTAGATCTGCTTCCTCTTTGGTCGTCAGACCCTTGCCACTGTTTCACCGGGATTTCCGCTTTCTTGTTCGCGACAATATCAAGCGAACGTAGCAAGGTCTGTGGGACCAAGAGGTGGAAAATAAACTGCATCGTATTAAACCTAATCTTGAAATTTGGAAATCCTCATATCGTCGGAACCGTAGGGAGGAAGTGGTGCTTGCACGTCTCTGCATTGGGCATTGTCGTTTCACTCACCGCTTTTTGCTGTGTGGCGACACTGCGCCGATGTGTGAGACGTGCAATTGCCGACTCACTGTCACTCATCTTTTGTGTAGTTGTGTTCGTTTTTGTGTTGTGCGATTTCATTTCTTTCATTCTCATTTGTTGACAGAGGACGCTCCCACGCTGCAGCGGCTCCTGAATGACCACTGCGATACTGTCGCTGTTTTCTCATTTTTAAAGCACATTGACTTTTTTAAACATATCTAGATTTTAGCCCTATCATCATTCTCATTCCTCAGTTTTACTTAATCAGCTAGTTTTTAACCATTGTACCATGTTTTTAATACTGTTTGTTTCATTGTTTTTTTAGCCCTTCCATCATTCTCATTGTTCAGTTTTACGTGATCATCCAGATTTTAACTTTTTTACCACGTTTTAATACTGTTTGTTTGTCTTGTGTCTGGCGCTCTTTGGCCAAACATGGCCCTTGCGCCACAAAAATCAACCAACCAACCAAAATTTATCACTTGCCTATATACGTACTTGCACTCAGACCGGCTCTGTTTCCCTGAAGCATGTTCCAGGCATGGTCTGACTGCATTGTCATCGAGAAGCCCAGGTGGTTTTTATTGAGGCTTTTTTTTTTTTTTTTTTTTAAGTTTAATATGGTTCTTCAATAATTTAACATTGTGAATTAATGAAGACATGGCAAATCCTAGTGAAGAATTATTGAAGTTAGTTGTGCATTATGGGGATTACTAGGATGTAAATTTTCACTTTGTCAAATTTTCGGGTTGTATCCCAACCCTTCTTCAGGACTGACTAAGATAGAAGGAGCTGCCACTCAAGTGGTAATGTCATACCGTTATGTTCGCTAATCGTGGAACCTCTTCTTCTCTAAATGTGTAGACTTTCTTCAAGTTTCCGTTTTAGATAGTGTTGTTGGTGTGCAAGAATTTTTAAAGATTCCCAGTTCATAGTATGTCGAGTACTTTGTACATGTTTATCTAGGCCTGTTTTGCTTGTAATGTTCCTAATTGCGGCTTTGTGTTCAGCTACACGAGTGCGGAGTTGTCTTCCAGTCTCTCCTACATATATGTTACCACAATTGCAGTTTACACTGTAGATAACTCCTTCTTGTAGTAGCATGTTATTTTCTTTTGTTTAAACTGAGGAAAATATTTTTTTATTTTATTGTGTAAGTGAGGAGCAAGACGAATATGGAAGTTCACTTACACAATAAAATAAAAAAATATTTTCCTCAGTTTAAACAAAAAGAAAATAACATGCTACTACAAGAAGGAGTTATCTACAGTGTAAACTGCAATTGTGGTAACATATATGTAGGAGAAACTGGAAGACAACTCTGCACTCGTGTAGCTGAACACAAAGCCGCAATTAGGAACATTACAAGCAAAACAGGCCTAGATAAACATGTACAAAGTACTCGACATACTATGAACTGGGAATCTTTAAAAATTCTTTCACACCAACAACACTATCTAAAACGGAAACTTGAAGAAAGTCTACACATTGAGAGAAGAAGAGGTTCCACGATTAGCGAACATAACGGTATGACATTACCACTTGAGTGGCAGCTCCTTCTATCTTAGTCAGTCCTGAAGAAGGGTTGGGATACAACCCGAAAATTTGACAAAGTGAAAATTTACATCCTAGTAATCCCCGTAATGCATAATAAACTTCAATAATTTAACATTGATAGAAAAGTTACATGTGTTTCTTATATGAAATCCTGAAATAACCATGAATGTATACACTCTAGATGAAAGCCCGTCAATAATGACGGGGAAAAAAAAAATTTATGATACAGAAATTATTGACATTTATTTATTGGGTTTTTGAGTTCCACGTCAATAGATGGTGACGTTGGCTCACAGCTTTCTGAAAATTTCCCTAGCAGTCGGTTATGGAATTTGATATGACGAGGTGTCTGTTATGTGTTTTGTAAAACCTTTAGTCCCTATTTCGTCAACACTTCCTTGTACACAACATTTTTCGTATACACTGACTGTGAACCCTGCATAAATTTACCCTGTTCTTTTCCGTGAACTATTTTTATCTTGACGTCAGATCATCGTACTCTTGATGTTGCCACATACAAATGGCTAAACACCGGTTCAGGTAGTGAACCAAAATTCCTGATGTAAAGTTTTTCGTAGCCACTCTGGTGGCGCAGTGGTCTAAGCGATGGCCTCTGATCATTCGTTCAAAAGGGATCCGGGTTCGAATCTCGGTGAGACATGGATGCTGTGTTTGTCTTACAGCACTGGTTCTCTCCCTTCCCTGGAACCAGTGACCCTAAATTAGGGACGGGCGACTGCTTATAGCCCACTGAGTTGCTCACGGTGGTAGTTAAACCTCCAACCAGAAAAAAAAAAAAAGTTCTTATCTCTAGAGTTGACCATGTGACGTAACGCATCTCTGACGTCATGTGAGAATGATTTGGATTAGATGTCACACCAGCAGCTGCATTCTTTATTGCTATGACAACAAAACAAAGTGATATATGCGTTGACTGTGCGTGTGTAGATGATGTCACCTACATGAAAACACGAAAAGATAAGCTTGACGTCACAAACATTTGTTCCTTGATTGTTGCTACGACTTAAAAAGTGGCACGGAGGGGAGGAGGAAGGCTCTAGCAGATTATCATTAGAGATTTGAGTTGTGTTTTAGACAACATAAAATAGGCACCAGTATAAGTTGCTCTATGTCAAGAAGAAATTCCCCTCCCTACTCAACGCCACTGTTACGTGTGTTAGCACACATGTATGTATGTGCGCACTTATCTGTCTTTCTGAAGGTGAAAAAAAAAAGATAACACAAAAAGTTGAATGCCATGAAGACATAGCACCTTCACAATAGGTTTCATCAGTGGTTTAGCTCCTTTTTTTTTTTTTTTTTTTTTTTTTTTTAATTTTCTTTCCAGTTAATTGTTTGTAACTGCAGCTTGTACACATTTCGGCTTTTCACTTTACTAGTAACTTGGTTTTCAGCGTTTACTTCCCTTTTTGTTTCTTCTTGCTCGATTCTTAATATATATAAAGATAAATGAAAATTGGTAGTATATCTTAATATAATTTTATGAGCATAATTTAGAAAGTCTCCAGCACTAATTAGGGCAAACTTTTGCATTGGGCATTCAAAACAGTTGAATTATCTCAAAAATTTGCATATATATATATATATATATATACATATTTTTAATTTTACTTAGGTTTGGTTATTCGTGGCTCTAGTTAAGAAAGTTAGAGATGTTATGCAGAACACAGGCGAGTAGGAATTAAGTACAACCTCCTGTAGCTTTAAAACTTGAGCTAATATCCCCTCCCAGTAGATCTCCTTGTAGGGTACAACTGGATCATCCTGTGAAAGTCAACCAACTTGGTGACTTCACCAAGTTGGTAAATATAACATTAATGGAATTAAAGGATTAAACCATGTGTAAAATTATAGAATAAATAAGCAACATTTATTCACAATTAAATATTTTATTTTAAGATCTACTATAGTTTTGCTGAGCATTGAGCACGGCTTCATCAGGACAAAAGGAGCGTAAACATTCAAATCATTGTGACATGGTCAGCTATCTGATCATCATGGATTTTGGCAAGTTGTTTCCATGCCATTGAAAGAAATGGAGTAGATGTCATGTCGTTGACAAGTCATAAAGAAAAGTCACGGAAACAAGAAATTGAGGCTTTCTACACATGTATATCGTGCAGTATATATATGCTGAACAGAGGATTCCTTGCCAAAAAAGTTTGATTTTCACCATCCTGGTGGCGCAGTGGTCTAAGCGTTGGCTTATGACCATTCATCCAAGTGGGTCTGTGTTTGAATCCCAGTGAGGCATGTATGCTGTGTTTGTCTTATAGCATTAGCTCTTTCCTTTCCCTGGAACCAGTGGCCCTAAATTAGGGATGAGCAACAGCTTACAGACCACTGAGTTGCTCACCATGGTCGGTATACCCCTCAACAAATTAAAAAAAAAAAAAAAAAGCTAGATTTTTTTTAAAGAAATTGCAGCACACAAAGGATATAGTCCTTTCATTGTAGACAAAGCTGTCTCAAAACTTAGGAACTCTCGAAAGTTTAAATTTCAAAGTTATTTTCAAATCTATGAACAAGGCAAATTTTTATGGATCAAAAGACTGTGTTGAAGACAAATTTCTGGGGAATTTATAAGATCACTTGTGAATGTGGACTTTCATATATAGGTCAAACCCATAGAGTGTTTAAGTTTTCATGTGAAGGAACACAAGACTTAAGTATGGAACTGAAGAAGTCGTCTATAGCCCAACATTGTCATGAAAATAACCAGAATTGTTTTTTAAATGCTATGCTTATTGATAAACCTGATTTAACTATCGAGCTTAATATATTAGAAGCTTTCCACATATAGGGCAACTGCTCATGGCTGGTCAACGACATGACATCTACTCCATTTCTTTCAAGCACATGGAAACAACTCGCCAAAAGCAGTGATTGTCAGAATGCTGATGATGTCACGATGATTTGAACATTTGCACTCCATTTGTCCTAATGAAGCCAAGCCAAATGCTCAGCAAAACTACAGTAGATCTTAAAATAAAACATCTAATACAGACATTTGACGTGGACCAGGAACATCAAACAGAGGTCATCGCTTTTCCCACGTTTATAAGTGAGTCACAGAAAAATTCTCATTGGCCACCACCGGGAATCGAACCCATGAATTCTGATTATTTTAATGAAATGAATACATGAATTCCGGCGCGTGACTGGAAGACCCTGGGTTCGATTCCCAGTGGCGGCCAATGAAAATTTTTCTGTGACTCACTTATAAATGTGGAAAGCGTGATGACCTTTGTTTGATGTATATAAAATATACAATTGTGAATAAATATTGCTTATTTATTCTATCTCAACATCACAAGTATTGTAGTCATAAAACATATTTGGGAATTGCTTGGAGCAGAAACATACCATACAACAAAAGCATTAACCAGAAAAGAAATAAAGAAATCGTGTGTTGCTTTGAAAATAAAAAAAACAAAACAATAAAAGCCACCGTTTGGAGTGGGTGCTTTGTGTGTGTGTGTGGGGGGGGGGGGTAAAGTAAAATCCTTAACTTGTTTATGGGGGGAGGGGTTTGTAAACCCTGCTTGATCTGTACAGCATTATGATTCGGCAGAAAATTTTGTGTGTAGCTGTTTTGCTAAACTCTGCAAAACTCCTAAAGCAGCAACTGCATCAATCTGCCGTACACCTGCCTGTAACACGTCAACAGCCCTATTTCTGTTGTCAATGCTTAAACGTCATTTGGACATCTTTTCAAGTTAATCCTGTTCCGAAGAAAATGCATTCAGCAACTTGTAGTTCAAGCAGTGAGACGACCTGTTTTCCATGTTCAAGCAGTGAGAAGACCTGTTTTCCACGTTCAAGCAGTGAGACAACCTGTTTTCCACTTCTTGGAGGCAACTTTTATCGGAGCTCGCACACACATCACATGCTGTGTCATCGTGATGCTAAGTTACGCTGATAATCTATCTCCAGTAGTCACTAAATATGCATATCACTATGTTACCACTTTGAAACCTTAATATCCCTAACTTTTTTGTGAGCACTGTATATGTATATATATTCTCTTATGATTCAGAATACATGAATTGTGTTTGAAGCCTATGAAAATAATGAAATGAATACATGAACTGTGCATTTGTTTCATTATAACTATTTTGTGACCACCTACGAATTGAAACAGGAAAATAACTTGATACCTTTTAAGAATTTGAAGTTAATGTTATGTACAGAAATAGAGAGAAGAGCAAAGCACAGTGTCGGAATGCAACAACAAACAGCATTAATGAACAACCAATAGAAGAAAAGTTTTTTTCCTGGTTGACCAAACAATGCAAAAGGTTACTCTTAAAATGAATATATACATATATATGTATGAGTAGCAACAGAATTTAACACAACCCACAATGAACTAGATTCGGAAGCTGCTTTCGTTTCCGATTTGCATACAAATTCTCCAAAAAAGTGTTTCAACATACACTGAAGAGCAATTGAATTAGAGATACCTGTCTAGTAACGTGTAGCATCACCTTTCACCCTGATGACGGCGGCGATTCATCTCGGCATGGACTCGACAAGACACCGGAAGCGTTGGGAAGCCATACGGATCCACAACCCTTGAACAAGCTCCCACAGTTCACGAAGATTTGATGAAGGGGGGGTCAGAACCTCGAACATCTCTCTCGATTGTATCCCAGATGTGCTCGATGGGATTAAGATCAGGTGACCTAGCTGGCCCAGGAAGTGAGGTCACGTCGGTGGAGTGTTCATCCAACCATTCGGATACAATCCAGAAGCGATGGCACGGTGCATTGTCTTGTTGCAGGATGAAGCCCCCAGTGGGATGTTGAAGATGCACAAACAGGAGCAAATGGTTGTCCAGGATACCCCGGTAACGTTGACCTGTGAGGGATGATGTCATACGTACCAGGGGTCCCATTTCAGTCCACGTAAACAGTCCCTAGACGAGAATGCCACCCCCACCAGCTTGAAGAGTATCCTGCTGGCAAGAAGGATCCATCGCTTCATGTGGTTTGTGCCGTACTCGTATCCTGCCATTCGAATGTACCAACGTAAATCTCGACTCATCAGTCCAGACAACATTTTTCCACATGTCTAGGGTCCAGTGGCGATGTTCCTGCGCCCATGCTAATCTTTGCACCCTGTTATGTGCGGTCAGCAGTGGTACCCTCGTGGGACGATGGCTTCTGTACCCCATAGCGAGGAGATAGTTCTGGATGGTGTGGCTGCTTACACGTTTTTGTGCACCAGCGTTAAATTGCCGAGTGATTTCTTGCATTGTGGCTCGTCTATCTGCTGTTACAATGCGAGCTAGCCGACGATGACCTCGCTCATCCACACGCTGTTGTCCACGACAGTTGGCCCTTGCAGGGATGATTTTACCGGATTCGATGTACTCACGATGCACCCGTGACACAGTGGCTCGTGAAAATCCCAGTGCCTGCACGACTTCTGAGATGGAGTGACCCATTCATCGGCCCCGACAAATTGGCCCACGATCAAATGCACTTAGATCCTTCCTCTTAACCATACTGCGTTCGACCCTTACTGATTCCCGTCGCATCACTCCTGATATTGTCGGATCGCTGCATACGTCATGTCATTTCCGTTTACAGGGCCGCCCACAGCGCGACGTTTGCATAACGCCAACTGTCTCTAATTTAATTGTTCTTCAGTGTACATAATCAATTCATACCTACAATAAAATAAAGTTCTTACAATTATTTATATGCTATGTACTGCAATGCAAAAGGACCCTCAAGTGGAAACTAAAAATTGTAATTCCTAAGCACAAGATTTAAACTAGTAGGGACATTATACTAAACAAACTTCCTCAAATACTAAGACAATTACAAGCAAAAATTTAGTCTAAATTCACAAACTAGTGACAAATATGATATACTGTGCCCTTAATGTTTAAGAACTAAATACACAAGGGTTGGAAAAATATAAAGCAACTAACATACCAAAATAAAATAAGGCTCCTCTCGATAAAAATACAGAAAAAAATATAGAACATAAACTGAGATATAAATGCACAAACTGCAGCAGGAACACAGATAGCCTTTAGCTACACCTAAAAAAAATTAAAAACAAGGCTGTGAAAGTACTACTTGATTTATCTCCCAGGATTTCATCTCACTTTTCGAATAATCTATCAGCAAAATTTCAGATGTGTCTGAAAAACTGTCATTAATGACAACACAACTGACCCTGGTTTATGTTACGATACTTTAGATGTTAGTGGTATTAAAATGTTACAGGCGTTTTTCGTCGTAAGACTTAAATACACTGACGAAAAAAAATCCCAACACCACGAAAAAATAGTTGTAGAGGAATGAAACGGCGGCAATACATTTGTATAGGTAACATATTTAATCGATTAAGGTTTCAAGATCACAACTTAATGAAAGCGCAAAAAGAGCCATTTTAAATTTGATATGCTGGTACATTAATAACCGGTGTAACCGCCAGAATGTTGAATGCAAGCACGCAAACGTTCATGCATTGTGTCGTACAGGTGCTGAATGTCAGTTTGTGGGATGGAGTTCCATGCCTGTTGCACTTGGTCGGTCAATACAGGGACGGTTAATGCTGGTTGGGGGTGATGCTGGAGTTGTCGTCCAATGATGTCCCATATGTGCTCGATTGGTGAAAGATCTGGTGATCTAGCAGGCCACGGCAACATGTCGACACTTTGTAGAGCATGTTGGGTTACAACAGCGGTATGCGGGCGAGCGTTATCCTGTTGGAAAACACCCCCTGAAATGCTGTTCATGAATGGCAGCACAACAGGTTGAATCACCAGACCGACGTACAACTGTGCCGTCAGGGTGCGTGGGATAACCACGAGAGTGCTCCTGCTGCCATAGGAAATTGCTCCCCAGACCATAACTCCAGGTGTAGGTCCAGTGTGTCTCGGCCGCAGACAGGTTGGTTGCAGGCGCTCACCTGGCCTCCTTCTAACCAACACACGGCCATCACTGGTACCCAGGCAGAACCGGCTTTCATCAGAAAACACAACAGATCTCCACTCCGTCCTCCAATGAGCTCTAGCTTGACACCACTGATGTCGCAAACGGCAGTGGTTTGGAGTAAGTGGAATGCACGCTACAGGGCGTCTGGCTCGGAGCTGTTCTTCAAGTAACCGATTTGTAACAGTTTGTTGTGTCACTGTGGTGGCAACTGCAGCTCGAATTGCTGCCACAGACGCGGTACGATGCGCCACGGCCATATGCTGTACATGGCGGTCTTCTTTCTCAGAAGTGCCACGTGGCCGGCCGGAACCCAGTCTTCTTGAGGCAGTACCTTCCTTTGACCACCGCTACCAACAATCATGCACAGTGGCTACATTCCTGCCAAGTCGTTCTGCAATATTGCGTAGTCCTATTACACCACCTCGTTCAAACCCCGTGAGCTGTTGATAATGGCTTCTTCGTCTTCTTAAAGGCATTCTTGACTAACATCAACACACTACGTCGAATCTCAACGATAACTAACGCTTACGAACGTTACAGCGCGTATTTACAGCAAACTGCTTTGCATGTTCCGAGGCGCTACTAGCGCCACACGTATGCGCCGAGCGCAAAATTTGCATAGACGTCATCTTACAGATGTACTCTCACCACCTACCAACTGTTGCTTATCTAACACAACCCCTTCTTGGTGTTGGGATTTTTTTTTCCCCGTCAGTGTATGAGCAACTGTATTCCCAAGAAAATAGTAACAGCCATGATGAAGCCACTGAAATGGACTTGTGGAGTCAAAACATATTTTATGAAGTCTTATACCTTGTGAACAATAAATATATAATGGTGAGAGGTTGTGTTGCAGTAGTAACTGTGATAGAAATGCTTTCTTTTTTATAACATTAATCCCCTAACAAAGTCATCCCTTATAATGCTTCATCAAAAATAAATGTTAGTAAAAATAACTTTTAGAAACAGGAAAATTTTTTGAGAAGGAGCCCTCATATGATGAAACTGATTTTTTATGGCATTCTAAATAAGATAACCCTTTAACACTTCGTTAAAAATGAGTAGAAGTGAAATAAAATGTTGCTTAATCAAAATTTCTATTATGGGAATTTCTACTAAGAAAATCTTTATTTTAATTGCAAATTTTTTGAGAAAATTCTTCTTCAGACTGTCTTTTGTTGTCACATTTTGCCGTCACTAGGTTTCTCCGAAAATTTGCAATTAAACAAAATTTTCTAGTAGAAATTCTTAAAATGGAAGTTTTGATTAAGTAATTGAATTAAGAAACTAGGAAGCCAATTTTCAACAAGAGCGTTATTCAAAAAAAAGAAAAAAAAATGTGCCAAAGAGAATTCTGTTGTGAAACTCAATGAGATCTACCTATTTTTCACCAAATATTAACATTAGTATTTTGGCAAACTGCAACAAAATGTTCTCTTCAGAAACAATTTTTTTCTGGAAAGGCTCGTAAATTCATCTACCCCAGCCTCATGTTGGCATAATCTAACCCTGAGTACAGTAACTTACAATATTCTTAGGAACTATAGCAGTGAATTTCATCATGCTGCTAACAAGCCTTAATAATAAAATTGCATATAGTATTCTCAAAAAAAAAAAAAAAAAAGAGAGTAGTGCTCCATTTGTTAACTTGCACTGCGAAGAAAGAAATCTCATCGATGAGATTTCTGGCCAACAAATTTTTCATATAAGGGCCATATTTGTTGAATAACTACTGACGAGTGTGAAGAAATGTTGACATTATGAAACAGAATTGTTTACATAAAATTGTTTTTTTATGCCCTGTGCTGACACAGTTAGGCTTAGTTTTTTATTATTAAGAAGGAATATTGAAAATTAAATGACTTTTAAAATAACATTTGATGGAAAAAAAGAAAAGATGTGCCAAACAGAAGTTGTGAAACTTAATGAGGTCTACTTATTTTTCACCAAATATTAGCATTGGTATTTTGGCAAACTACAACAAAATGTTCTCTTAAAAGCAAACTACAACGAGTGAACAGAAATTGTGAGATACTGTATCTATTCAATACACAGTAACATGTAAGCCCACCTTTTGCCCGGATAAGGGTAGTCACATGACACAGTATTACTTCCACTATTTCATAAAAGCATTCCACAGGTATTTCTCATGCTTGCTTTTAAGCTGAGTGTTGAAAAGTTGACGGAGATGCATAAATGTTTCTGGGTTAACAAGTACTTATTTTTGGAATTGTTTCATTTCTTAGATAAGAAAAATACACAGGATTTTTTTCTCAAAAGAGGGAAAAAATTCATGTTTTTGTTTTTTGAAAAAAAAAAAATTTCAAGGAGGAAGAAGTTGGGCGTATTATCCAGAACTGCACCTGACAAACATAAAAAAAATGTGTACTGGTATGTATTTTTTGAAAGAGAATGTCAGTATATGGACTTTTTTTACATTCATTAAAAATTTTTATAAATCACTGATCTACCTTCACACTACATTCCAAAACTTGCTGAAACAAGAGAAACTTCCATTGCAATCCCAGTGGCACATTAGTACCGGGTTCTGATCATTCATCAGAGTCCGAAACCTAGTGAGGCATGGACGTTGTGTTTATCCAACTGCACAAACCCTTTCCTTCCCTGTAGTCCAGTGGCCCTAAAGTGCTTATAAATCCATCGAGTTGCTCACTGTGGCCATTAAAAAAAAAAAACTTGCCTTAATATATCCGTTATTAACTATGCAATGTATGTAGAAAATGTTGAAAACTGTGGTAGATGTGTATCAAACACTGGGATCACACCAAGACTCAAGAAAAACACGGGAAGAAGTGGCATTTGTCCAACCTGTAAAAATGTGCAGAAATTTGCATATAAGCATCTGAATTTTTTTTGTTTTGTTTCCCATCTGTAGAACAGGGAGTTCGGATACTCTTATGTGTGCCTCCTTGTGCAAATATTTATAGCATTTTAAAAGTGGATTTCAAGTTGGTGCAGCTGACATGAAAAACTAAATAACATTTTCAGATTAACGATGGGAACTGGTGTGGAAATTTATACATTGTTTAAAAAAAGCTAGAAATAGAGAGAGTTCAGAACTATTTTCAATAGCTCACACAGAATTTTAATTGCAGTTTCACTGCCACCTGAATGTCCTTTAGTAATTCCAGAAATTTTGAGCAATGATATATTGTAATTCCTCTCATCTATTACTGTAGCTTTGACAGAATTTTCCACACACTAGCAGCATGAGGTGAATGGCTGAAAAAAAATTATGTTCAATACTGCATAATTTTTTGGTTCAATCAAGCCCAGTTAAGATTGTCAAACCACTCCAGTTTCCCAAGAGAGCTGTGGAAAAATTTTAATCTTTCAAACCTTTAAAAAGTTTTGCCATTGGGCCTCTGGGAATGGGTGATTTGACGACTTAAATGAACCAAACATTGATGTAGAAATGTATCTTGGTTTGGTTCAAGGTTGTACCAAAGCTGGAAATGAAAGCACGAAAATGTGGTTCAACCTTGTATCAAATCATGCAAATGGAAGCATTAAACTGTGGTGTAACCTTTCACCATTAGTTGGTTCAGGTGGAAGCACCAAATTATGATTCAACCTTTCACCATTAGTTGGTTCAATGAAGGCACAAATTATGGTCCAACATTTTACCATGTTTTGTTGCACGCGGTAGCTCTAAATTATGGTGTACTGTTTAACCATTTTTGGGTTGCAGCTAATTTTAACCCTCTTTTGGTTCAACCAAGCATCAAAATTATTAACAGTGCAAGCCTTTTCTGCCGATGCACCTTCCTCAGCATAGGTACAGTGACCATCCGTCTGCATTGGAGCCCCATACGCTGCAGGGTTCGCTGAACTGTCGATTTAGACACACTTCCGGTAGCCCGCTGGTTCATTCGGCCAGGGAGTTGCTCCACTGTAGCGTGTCGATCGGCCCTCACGCACCTTCGAAGCCGACGTTCACCTCTCACATCAATGGCACGTGGTGCTCCGTAGTTTCCCCGTCGCTTATTCGCAATCGTGCCATTTCTCCAATTATGATACACTTTAACCACAGCAGTACGCGAACAGTTCACAAACTGCACTGTTTCAGAAATACTGCAACCCTTGGCCCGAAAGCTGATAATCATCCCTTTTTGCAAATCTGATAAATCGCTCCTTTTATCCATGACAGCAACAAGTGATATGTTTTCAAAATCAAATGATCATATGTAGAGGATTTTAGGAAGGGAGAGTCTGACCCCAGGTCTTAAACAACCCTCAGAAATAGGAAGCTAGGAGATTTGGGCTAGACTGCCCGATAGGAAAGTGACATGGAAGCAAAGTAGAAAGAGGGAGGAAGACGCCCTTATTTATTTCCGGGGCCAATACCCGGAGTCTGACGGCTTTACGTGCCCATCCGACGCATGGCGGGTATTTAGTGGTTCGAATGTTCGTACCTGCTTGGGATCAAACCCCAGGTCCTTTCTGTGGCAGTCATGAAAGTTGCCCACTAGGCCACCGGCGGCCCGATATGTTTTCATATCAGATGTAGAGGATTTTAGGAAGGGAGTGTCTGACCCTAGGTCTTGAACAACCCTTAGAAATAGAAAGCCAGGAGATTTGCGCTAGAGTGCCCGATAAGAAAGTGACATGGAAGCGAGGTAGAAAGGGGAAGGAAGACGCTCTTATGTATTACCGGGGGCCAGTACCCGGGGTCCGACGGCTTAACGTGCCCATCCGACGTACGACGGGTATTTAGTGGTTCGAACGTTTGTACCTGCCCAGGATCGAACCTGAGGTTATCTCCATGGCAGTCACGAACGTTGATCACTAGGCCATCCGCTGCTATGTTTTCAGATCTGATCCGATCCTATGTAGAGGATTTTAGGAAGGGAGTGTCTTACCCCAAGTCTTAAACAACCCTTAGTGGTAGGAAGCTAGGAGATTTGGACTAGAGTGCCTGATAGGAAAGTCACACGGAAGTGAGGTAGAAAGGGGGAGGAAGACGCCCTTATTTATTACCGGGGGGGGGGGGCAGTACCTGGGGTCCGACGGCTTAACGTGCCCATCCGACGCACGGCGGATATTTAGTGGATCGAACCTGAGGCCCTTTCCGTGGCAGTCATGAACGTTAACCACTAGGCCACCTGCGGCCCCTATGTTTTCAGATTGCCTACAGCACACCTTATATACCCTCCAGCCATCTCACGACGCGTGCCTTCTTTCATTGGCTACGCGCTGTTGACGTCAAAAGTAGGAGGTGGTCACAATATCTGATCTGATCTTCAGTAAAGGATTTTAGGAAGGGAGTGTCTGACCCCAGGTCTTAAACAACCCTTAGAAATAGTAAGCTAGGAGATTTGGGCTAGAGTGCCCGATAGGAAAGTGTCACGGAAGCGAGGTAGAAAGGGGGAGGAAGACGCCCTTATTTATTACCGGGGGGCAGTACCCGGGGCCCGATGGCTTAACATGCCCATCCGACGCACGGCGGATATTTAGGGGTTCGAGCGTTCGTACTGCCTAGGATCGAACCCGAGGTCTTCTCCGTGGCAGTCACGAACGTTGACCACTAGGCTACCCGCGGCCCAAGTGGTCACAATAATGTGACTCGACTGTATATATATATCCTATCTTTTTGAAATTTTTAGCCAAATAATTTAGGACACTGAACTACACCTTTACCAAAGTTTTCATTTATTTTGGTGTTCATCAATTTTTGTTTTGGTACTAATTCATAACCCGAGGTTTTTCGTGAAAACCATGTTTTTCAGTTATTTGTGGTCTTATGATGTCATACGAGTCAAAGGAGCACGCACTTTTGCCGTTTAAATCTGTCAAAATGAAATTTGAAAATCCGTACCTACCCACACCATTACTTCGATTTTTTTACAATTAGCACAGTACCCATTAGCTGGAACAGCATGGGGAAACATTTTTCTCAATACAAATATTTCAACTCACGCATCTCAAAAATGACATACTAAATCAAAAACTTATTAAAGGGGGACGAAAGATATTGGGTGGGCAACCCCCCAGTAAAATTACTGAGTGGCTAAGATTCACTTTATTTCCCCATAGTCAGCGCCTATGAGCTCAACAATTTTGGACCCAAACAAACAAATAAAAAACAGGACATCCCTATTATGCCAACAACGCATCAACCAAACTAAATATTTAGCCCGTCCCCATCCCCCGGGAAAAAGAAAAAAAAAAAAACAACACTGCGGAAACTCCAAGGAAAAGGGAGTCTTCGGTTGCTGCGCGTGAAAAGCTAACATCAACGGCAAACGAGCTTTCATCACCTAATGCGCAAGCCTTTGTCCGCTGATGGAGTCTCATTGAGAAGCGAGGGAGAAGTTTAAAGGACTACATTGCAAACGGAGAGCCGTGGCGCAGTGGGCTAAGCGATGGCCTCTGATCATTCGTCCGAAAAGGGTCCGGGTTCGAATCCCGGTGAGACATGAATGTTGTGTTTGTCTTACGGCACTGGCTCTCTCCCTTCCCTGGAACCAGTGACTCTAAATTAGGGACGGGCGACTGCTTATAGCCCATTGAGTTGCTCACAGTGGTCGTTAAACCTCCAATAAAAAAAAAACAAAAAAAAAACAGAGATTGCCAGAAACAATTCCTCCACCGTTCTGGTCCAGATACTGGAGCTTCCGCGCCTGCACAGCCACGCAATCTTCATTAGCCAGCTTGATCAGACTTTTTCTTTCCATGCAAAATGCATCGTCGGTCTCCGAGATCTGTTATAGTCACTGAACTCCCAGCGACGGGCCCGACGAATTTTAAAGTGATTCTGAAAAATAATAATTTTTTTCCATGTAACAATTTTAATTTCACTTAAAGCAGATATTTCATGCAATACCTCGATATTTTACATTCTGCTCCTCCAGCAAAAAGAAGTGAAAGATTAAATTAAAACCTAGACGCGATTACATGACGTATCAATTCACCAAATACTTCTCAGCACACAAGCAGTGGCGTAGCCAGAAATTTCTCTCGAGGGGGGCACGGGTTTGGTTCATTGGTGAAAGCCCCATGTATACATATATATCGCTTTAATTTAAATTCATACTAAATCTCCCCTCTGGGGGGGGGAGGGTTACGAACCCTAGGACCACCTCCTTGGGTACGCCTATGCACACAAAACATTGCTTGGGCGGCAATAATTCCAGGACAAGCCGTAAACTGAGTGTTAGATAGTAATCAAGAACAGATTCAATACCGCAAGTGCATTTAATACTTCCTTCATATCAGTCAACAAACTGCTCACTAAAAAGATCAGATGCCCCCATGGCGCAGATCTCTAAGCGCTGGCTCCTGACCAATCATCCGAGAAAGGTCCGGGTTCGAATCCCGTGAGGCATAGATGTTGTGTTTGTCTTATGGCACTGCCTCTCTCCCTTCCCTGGAGTCAGTGGCTCTAAATTAGGGACGGGCGACTGCTTCTATACTCCGAGTCAACCCAAGAGTGAACCACTATGAAGGGTACGAAACAGCTACCTCCGCTACGAAAAATAGTCCCTAGCGTTTAGAGCGAAAAGCATCAGAATTATTGCTTAGAATCCATTTTTGTTTCCTCAACAGTTTATCAGACAAAATTGCTATCTAAAAAACAATTCTAGAAGTTAGAGCGCTTTTAGAAATCAATTTGTTCTGAGAAGTTGCTGAATCAAGTGCTTTGCACTTTCGGCTATTTCTGCCTGCTTGGGATACAACTAGGTCAGGGGAAGAGGTGGAAGACCTCTCCCGACATTAACACAGACAATAAATTGGCAATCGGAGAAACTCGAAGGGTGTGTTACTTAAACAGGCAGTAGGGAAAGCAGTTCGGCCTCCACCAGACCCCCATTCACAATCCACAAACTGCTTGTGAGATGTGTGTGTGGAAGGGGGGGGGGATCAAAAAGGAAACAGTAGAAGAGCATTATAACGCGGATGGATACCGTTCTTACGTTCCACAACGAGATGTGATAAGGCTCTCCCGCCTTTCCCAGTAGTACACTTTTAGGGTGAATTGGAGTACAGTCCATCGAATTGCTCACGGTGGTCGTTAAACCTCCAAGAAAAAACAAGAAAAAAAAATAACAACTGGCACCCAAGTAGTTGTTAACGTTGAAAATATACAGTATTACGAAGAAGGTACTAAACACTTGAGGTACTAAATCTGTTCTTTATTACCACCAAATGCTCAATCGGCTTGTCTTTGAATTACTCCAGTGCGTTATTTACAATTGATTTCTATTCTTTTTCCATCTCAAAGTTCTTTCAATCTCCTCGCCGTTTCATTTTCTCACCATCCCGTTTCTTTAGTTTTCGCCCTCTTACAAGAGAAGCGACTCCCTGTCTCGCTCCCTCCGTAAACTTCTAACCTCCTTGTCCAATGGCTCCAATTGTTCTCCTCGTGTGAACCCTTGTTCTCGAACCTTAGCTATTCCTTCCCGCGTTCCTCTGTCGCCGTGAGGAGCAATAAACTCATCACACAGCCAGACTTGGCCTTCTCCATCATAAAGTACTGATCGATGCAGAAGGCAATACGACAATATTAAAATAAAATACTTAGACAACGTATTAAACCTTGAATGTCTGTGGAACAGTTGCGCACCGAGGAAAATTCCTGGGAGGGGGAGGGGTAAATGTATATTTAGGTATGCGTGTATATGCACATAGTATGTATCATCATCATCATTGTCAATCATTATCAATCCACTGATGGACGATGGTCTCCCCAAGTTTCTTCAACAACAAACTGTCTTGTGCCAGTCTCCTCCATGTTACTCCCGCATACTTTCGAATTTCATCCACCCATCTATCATGTGGTCTTCTTCTGGTCTTTTCCTGTCCCTTGGATTTCAGTCTAAAATTTCGGTTGTCCATCGATGGTCTGTCCTTCTCGCAATATGTCCAGCCCACTGCTATTTCAGGGATTTTACTCTGATCATGATGTCTTCCACTCTTGTCATTTTTCGGATCTAGGAATTCCTCTTCTTATCTGTCCTATAGTTACACCAAGCATGCACCTCTCCATGCTGCTTTGAGTTGTCTGCAGTCTTTGTCTCTTTTAGTTAAGGTTGACGTCTCTGCACCATACGTAAGCACTGGAAGGATGCACTGATCAAACACTTTTTTTTTAAGACATAATGGCATATTGCTCTTGAAAATTATGCTCTTTCTTCCAAAAGCTCTCCAGGCAAGTTTTATACGCCAATTAATTTCTTCATCAATGTGACCCTCACTTGGTATCTGCTGTCCAAGATAAACATAGGTATCGGTTATCTCCAGCTTTTCTCCATCCATCGATAAATCTTCATTTCTTGTAAAAGCACTGTACATCACTTTTGTCTTCTGAAAGTTCATCCCCCCCCCACTTCTTTACTCTTGTAAGCAAATTCCTGGACCCATACTCTGCAGCTCTGATGGGGTAGTTGCAAAAATGACTACGTCATCAGCAAAACAAAGGTGAGTTAGATAATCTATATCATCATCATCATTGTCAACCATTATCAATCCACTGCTGGACGAAGGTCTCCCCAAGTTTCCTCCACAACGGTCTGTCTTGTGCCATTCTCCTCCATGTCACCCCTGCATACTTTCGAATTTCATCCACCCATCTCCCATGTGGTCTTCTTCTGGGTCTTTTCCTGTCCCTTGGAATCCAATCTAAAATTTCGGCTGTCCATCGATGATCTGTCCTTCTGGCAGTATGTCCAGCCCATTGCCATTTCAGGAATTTAACTCTGATCATGATGTCTTCCACTCTTGTCATTTTTCGGATCCACGAGTTCCTCTTCTTATCTCTCCTGGTTACACCAAGCATGCACCTCTCCATGCTTCTTTGAGTTGTCTGCAGCCTTTGTATGTCTCTTTTAGTTAAGGTCCACGTCTCTGCACCATACGTAAGCACTGGAAGGATGCATTGATCAAACACTTTTCTTTTAAGACATAATGGCATATTGCTCTTGAAAATTATGCTGTTTCTTCCAAAAGCTCTCCAGGCAAGTTTTGTACGCCGATTAATTTCTTCATCAATGTGACCCTCACTTGATATCTGCTGTCCAAGATAAACGTACGTGTCTGTTATCTCCAGCTTTTCTCCATCAATCGATAAATCTTCATTTCTTGTAAAAGCATTGAACATCACTTTTGTCTTCTGAAAGTTCATTTTTAATCCCACTTCTTTACTCTTGTCAGCAAGTTCCTGGATCATACTCTGCAGCTCTGATGGGGTAGTTGCAAAAATGACTACGTCATCAGCAAAACGAAGGTGGGTTAGATAATCTCCATTAATCTTTATCCCCTTGTTTTCCCAGCTCAGCGACTGAAAAACACCCTCCAATGTGGCATTAAAGAGCTTCGGAGATATGGTGTCACCTTGTCTCACTCCCTTTCCAATTTTTACGTGTGTTGTATTTTCAAACAGCCTAATCTTTGCACTTGCATTTTCATAGATGTTATTAACAATATTAATGTATGCATCTTCAATACCGCAGGTTTTCAGAGCCATTGTAACTGCTGATGGTTTCACCGAATCAAAGGCTTTTTCATAATCGATAAAAGCCATGAACAATGGAAGTTCATATTCCCTTGCTCTTTCAATTAGTTCTCTCAGCACGTGGATATGATCTATTGTGCTGTAGCCACTCCTGAATCCAGCTTGTTCTCTCGGTTGAGCCGTGTCCAGTGTTATCTTCAAGCGGTGTGAAAGAACTTTAGTGAAGATTTTATAAACTACTGATAGGAGGCCGATAGGTCTGTAGTTTCCGAGATCCTCAATGTCACCTTTCTTATGTAGCAGGATCATTGTAGCGGTGTTCCAATCCTCAGGAATCTTTCCTTCATTAAGGCATCGAGTGAAAATTTGGGCGAGTACTGTTTCGATTTCTCCACTTGCTTCTTGTATGATGTCTACAGTAATTCCATCTTCTCCTGGAGCTTTTCCTAGCTTCATGTTCTTGATTGCATGTGCAACTTCTGCTGGAAGGACTGGAGGAACTCTGGTACTGGTATCTTTCATGATGTCTGGAGTGCATATATCATCCCTTTCATATAATTTGGAGTAGAAATCTTTCACTCTTGTCAAAATTTCGCCTCTATTTCTTGTTACAGAACCATCTTCTTTTCTCAGTGCCATAATCTGTTTTCTTCCCTTACTGAGATGTCCCTTTGCTATCTTTAGGCTTTGGTTGTTTTCAATTGCTTTCCTCACTAGTTCACAGTTGAATTTCCTTACGTCTTCAGTGATACTTTTTCTTACTGTCTTGCATAGCTCTATATATTCCACTTTGGAAGTCACATCTTCTTTAGTTGTCCTCATCTCTCTTCTTTTTTGCATCAACATTTTGGTTTTACCTGATAATTTGTTCACATGCAACTTGTTCTTAGACCCAGCTAATTTTGTTGCTGTTTCCATAAGAGCTTTGGTTACTTTTCTGTTAACTTCAGAGATGTCCACTTCTTCCGATGTTAGGCCTTCTAAAGCAGAGAACCTGTTCTTCAGTTCCAACTTGAAGGTATTATGGTGTTTTTTAAGGTTGGTTATGTCAATAGATTTTGTTTGTCTTATGAGCTTGCCACGTTCAAGTTTAGTGTTGAGGTGCATCTTACATCTCACCAATCTATGGTCACTACCTGTGTTGAACTTGTTTAGCCCACTGCAGTCTTCTATGACGAATTTTTTGTTACACTTAATAAAATCAATTTCACTTGTCGTCCCATTTGGATGTCTCCATGTCCATTTCCTGTGTGGCTTTTTCTTGAAGAAGGAGTTCAAGATGAAAAACCCTTCTGCCTCTGCAAACTCAACGAGAGTATTTCCACGCTGGTTTCTGTTGCCATGACCGAATTTACCTACTGAAGTTTCATTCTGTTGCCGTTGCCCTATTTTTGCATTGAAATCTCCCATAATTATTTTCAAGTGCTGCTTACCTTTATTATTTAGATGACAAATTTAATCATAAAATTCTTCAATTTCTTCTTCAGGATGACTTGTGGTGGGTGCATAAGTTTGAATAATCTGAGCCTGGTATCTTTTCGAGAGTTGGATAACAAGTCGTGCAGCTCTGTCAGAGGAACTTTCAACTTCTACAACTTTATCCTTCAGTTTCTTGTTTATTATAAATCCAACACCACTAGTTCTGCCAGTATCTGTCCCACGATAGTAGAAGAGATGTCCACTTTTCAGTTCGATGAGATCTTCTCCTTTTCTCCTTACCTCACTTAGCCCCACGATGTCCCACTTGATCCTTTGTAGTTCCTCTTCCAATTCAAGAAGCCTTGAATCAGAAGATAGGGAGCGTCCATTGTAAGTAGCCAAGGTCAGCATCAGATGGCAGCCTAGTCCGGTCCTCCGGGGATTCTTAGCACCCTCTGCCTTCATGTCGCACTGGCCGCTGCCTTGGCCACGTACATTCCAGCTGCCGGAGACTGAGGGCCAAGATTTAAGTTGTGGAATCATTTTGGAGGGGTTTGGCCATAACTCACCACGCTGGCCAAGCGGGTTGGTGAGTGTGGGATAGAATTTCCTCTAATCCCGATGGTATAGTTATACCGCTATGGGCGGTCGTCAGAGCCCCTTTAGTGGGAACAGGATGCACCACGAGAAGGCGGGGTTGACATTTGTCAAGGAGAGGCTGTGATGTTACGCATCACCTGACCTTACATCCCAATAATAATCTATATATACATACATATGTATGTATGCACACAATACACTGAGTGGCCACGTTATTATGACCACTTGACAGTTTTAAGCAAATGAGCTATAGCTGCATGCTGTTGCCGCCAGAGGGCAAGGCTAGTATAAAAAGGGAAAGCTTAGTGCTTGCGACAGTAGTAGAAGTGATTTTTGGGTGACGAGATGGGTAAAAAAATGTGGTTTGACGGACTTTCAATGTGGGATGATTGTAGGAGCTCTGAGCCATGGAGCGAGTATCACCAAAACCGCCGCATTCGTGAAATGTTCCAGAGTAGCTGTTGTTAAAGAGTTTAAAGACTGGACTGTCAGCCAAAAAACTTGGTATCTACGTGCAACATGTGGTAGTCATCGACTAGTGACTGCTCGGGCAGAACGGAGAGTGTCCAGACTGGTAACAGACAACAGAAGGGCAACAGTGCAGCAAATTACAACCCATCTTAACCAAGGATCCCCTCAAATGATCTCTGCATGCAGTGTTCGCCGTACACTGCATCAGATGAGATATGGCAGCTGAAGGCCTGTTCAAACACCTTTGCTGTCTGCAGTTAACAAGAGAAAACGTCTATAGTTCACACAGGAGCACAAGGATTGGACAGTCAGTAATTGGAAACAAATTATGTGGTCCGATGAATCATGTTTTCAGTTGCACCATGCCAATGGCTGAGTGAGAATTTGGCGGAAACAGCACGAAACCATGGACCCCCAAATGCATTGCTACAACACTTCAAACTGGTGGAGGCAACGTTATGGTTTGGCGAATGTTATTCTGGCATGCTTTGGGCCCTTTAATTCGTGTTGATAAACGTGTGACTGGCACATCATATGTAAACATAGTTGCGGACCAAGTGCATCCTGTCATGTGGATGGTTTATCCCAATGGCGATGGCTACTTTCAACAAGATAATGCGTCCTGCCATAGTGCTCGTATTGTACAGGATTGGTTTCAGGAACATGCCGGTGAGTTTACTTTGCTTATGTGGCACCCACAATCTCCAGATCTCAACCCCATTGAGAATTTGTGGGATGAAGTTGAACGAGCCATCAGACAGCTGGATCCACAACCCTGCAATTTCACACTCCTGGAAAGTGCTATTCATCAAGCATGGTCTCAGATTCCACAAACCACCTATCATCATCTCGTGGAGTCCATGCCACGAAGAATTGATGCAGTATTAAAAGCAAAAGGTGGCCCAACGAAGTACTTAGGGGGTGGTCATAATAAAGTGGCCACTCGGTGTATATATACAAGATGCATAGGAAAGTCCCTTTAGCCTGGAATAACTTGCGAACAGAGAGAGGTACAGTTATGCCAGTGAGATAACGGTATAGTAAAGCGACTACGCCCGATCGAATGCAACCAATAGCAGCGCCCCTAGTGGCGAAATGCAGAAGTTAGCCAATGCAAATCGAAAACGAAAAGAGATAGAGCAAAATTTCCAATTACAAAGTTGTAAAGCATCAATTAATTAGTACAAAACGACATTTGTTTCACACGGATAAGATAAATTGTCGCCTGAATACCCTAAAATGTCCGAAATCGATGCGCGACCTTTTGTGTGAATGTTTGAAGGGAACAGGCATAGATATGAGCAAATACACACAATTTATTGCATAAATGCGTACTTATGTCAACACAGTTTGATGACGTCAGACAAAAAAAAAAGGCAAACTGGCGCACAGTGATAAAAAGTTAATGTCGACTATGTTCGAAGAGTTCGCCATTGCCCACGATACACATTTGTATTCGTGAAAGTAACTCTACATGCACATTCCTCAGCATGGAAGGTGTCACACTATTGCAAACATCTGTAACACGACGACGTAGATCCAGCAGACTTGTAAGCGCTGTTGCATACACCTGATTTTTACGTAACCCCAGAGGAAGAAATCCAACTGATTGAGGTCCGGTGATCGTGGAAGCTATTCAACAGCACCACCATACCCGAAGATTCGTTGCCCAAAAACAATGTGAGAAAGCGTCGCAGTGCTGCTGGCTGGTGTGCAGGGGCACCGTCATATTGGAACCACAAGGAACATAATGAGGACAGGGGAATGTCATCTAAAAAGTCAGGTATGATATCCTGTAATAGTTGGAGGTATCTCTGTCCATTGACATTCGCTGTAAATAAGCACCATCTCGCAAAATTGGGAGTGAGTGAAGCTCGCCATTCTCACACAGCATACGTAGACCTAAACTTCTGATCAGGGTACATCCCGCTACTGGTTTTCATATCGTTGGTATGGTACAACATCACACTCTGAATTTTTATACGGCTACATTTGCGAAACGTGAATATGCAGATTCGAATCGTCGCGCATCGATTTTGGACATTTTAGGGTATTCAGGCGACAATTTATCTTATCCGTGTAAAACAAATGTCCTTTTGTACTAATTAATTGATGCTCTATAACTTTGCAATTGGAAATTTTGCTCTATCTCTCTTCATTTTCGATTTACAATGGCTACCTTTTGCATTTCGCCACTAGGGGCGCTGCTGTCGGTTGCATTCGATCGGGCGTAGTCGCTTTACTGTACCGTTATCTCACTTGCATAACTGTACCTCTCTCCGTTCGCAAGTTATTCCAGGCTAAAGGGACTTTCCTATGCACCCTGTATATATATATAGTGCATAAGATAGACAGATATACATTAGATAGATAGATAAAATAGTTGACGTACGGGGCTTGGGGGGGGGCTTAAGTCCCAAAGCCTCCCCCACCCCCTGGGTGCGCCAGTGCTGTGGAACGCTGTTTTACAGCTCCAGTAATAATCGTTGCCGATAAGTGTCGACGAAGACCTGTTGCTGAATATTCCATACCATTGTTGGAAACGCAGTGTCAACGAAGACATATTGCTGAATATTCCATACTATTACAAATTTTGAAGATGTCAATCCGATTTTTTGTGTAAATGTGACAAGGATGGTAAATCAAATAATATACGAAAACTTGAAAATTTCATCGTTCTGAAGCGGGACTCGAACCCGCGTACTCCGGGCAATCACAGGATGGGATTCTTAACCTCAAGATTCGCTAAACATGAATGCCGGTTGCTTCGACTAGCGAATCCTGTGATGGTTATATTGAAATTAATCGGAAACTTGAGACTTGGTCGTTCTGGGTGGTGTAGTGGTTAGCATACCCGGGCGCTATCTGGGAGACGCGGGTTCGAGTCCCGCTCCAGGATGATGAAATTTTCAAGTCTTCGAATATTATCTTACTTACCATCCTTGTCACATTTACACCAAAAATCGGATTGACATCTTCAAAATTTGTATTATATGATGTAATCCGGTATTTCTTTCATAATTCCATACTATTCTTGGAAATGAAAGAATATTAAAATCTCCATAACACAACACTGAAAAACTCTTCCAGCAATTGGCGATTCAGTGGACAAAAACAGCTGATGGACCAAAGGGTACAAACTACATCGTAAAAGCAAGCTTTTGCCACTCACTGGTGGCTTCTTCGGGCAAGGCTAAATATAAACACTAAATTGGAAATATATAAACAGTTCCAGAAGTTTTCAAAATTTAAACGAGAGTAAAATAAAACTGCTTAAAAAATGACATTGTCGCGCGCTTGTGATACGTGATGCATGATTTAGCGCTTCGTGATGACCAGGATCGAGTGCCAGACATAAGGTAACTCTATGGAAGTGTCTACATTGCAGACGTCGCACAGTGGTCCGAATCGCTATAAACCCGGACAAAAATAATTTTTCTTACTTCATATTTTAAACACACAATTCGCTTAATAATAATCCTCAGTAGCCATTCTGATAGGACTAAGTGTTTTTGAAAGTATACTCCAATGGTTCTGGTCAATACTTAAGTTCAAAAGTGCTGTAACTCTTTCTTGATTAATTTTGCAATTCTGTAGGTGATTTTGTTTACATTGTTTCTGACTGAACAATGCAAAATAAAATACTAAGTGTATTTTTTGTGAATGTGTTATGGTCTTATATATAGGGCACAATTACAGTTTTTAGTGTTTTTTGTTTCTAAGTACTGATAAAAAATACAAATTTGAATGCCCGTATTTTGCGAAAAAAAAAAATGTTCTTAGAGTTTTAAAAAAATGGCCAAACATGTCCACCGCAAAACTTACAAATGTAGATTGGTAGATAATTATAAGTCTATCACTGAAGGTTTCATCTGCAACACCTTGCAATGCTGTGAACTATGATCTTTTGTTTGTGAAGCTTCCCTGTTATTTATGAGCAGCCAGCTTCTGACATCGGGAAGGTGTTCTCCCGCTATACAACTCGCAGGCGCTGAGCACTTCCTGAAATTTATGTTTGTTTACTCAAGGGGTGGCTTGTCGGTGGTAAACCACAGACCCTTGATTTCTTCAGTTTCCAGAGGGCTGTTGTTTGTATCAGGTCAGTGAATAGTGTGTGACAATATAGTGTGTGAAAAATGAATTTACATGTTAGTCGCCGAGAACTTTACGAGAAAATGAAAGAAAAGAATAATGAGACCAGTGTGCTACAAGAAGAACATGTTGTGCAATATGTGAAGAACAAATCTGAATTAAATTTGGACAGTCAGAGCACAAAATCTCTACACAGCGTAATAAGAATGAGCTTTTTTCTTAAATACTATCAGCGTTGGAAGAAATGTCACCGAACCGAAAGCATGTTTCTTCGTAAATATTCAGACTGGTTACAGCAAGAAATTGAATTACCATTTACAGACTTTCCTTCCACTTCTTCGGAAAAGCGTGGACGTCCTTTGAAAGTATTTCAGCAATTAAGTGAAAGAAGTAAGATGCGGAAAATTCAAAATCTGAGGGAGAATGTGGGTGTTGTGGAGCTTTCATATGCCACAGTGATGAATTTGAGGGTTGAAGGTGACGAAAATGCAGCAAAATTATTAAAAGAAGTGACCACAACAACACCTACCAGAGATAAACAAATTCGTGACTCATGGTTGAAGAAAAGAAAACAAGCCACGGAGCTCAGAAGAAGAAGCGTTATCTAAGATAGTAAGTACACATTTATCAAAACGTCGATATATGTCTATTAGAAAAATGGCAATTAATCACAATCATGACTTATATCCAAGCTATAATGCAATTCTGAAAGCAAAAGACTCAACTTATCCGCACAATATAAGTGTTAGTGAGAGTGCATGTGAAGTGAAAGTTCAGAATTTATTGAACCATACTGCTACCCGAATTTTGTCATTTCTACCTGAAAGTGAGCCGTCTAACAACGAAAAACGCATATTTTCCCTTGTAAATGGGGTTTCGACGGTAGCGCTGGTCATTCCCAATACAAGCAGAAATGGGTTCAAAGCGGCAGTAGTGATGAATATTTATTTATGACATCTATCGTTCCCTTACGAATGGTTGACAGTGAAACGGAAGATTCCGTATGAAAAGATGAACGACCATCATCAACCCGTTTTTGTAGGCCTATTCGTCTCCAGTGGCTTCATGAAACCCCTGCAGTTGCCCAAGCAGAAAGAGAATATATGAACGAACAAATAAAAAATTTACAGCTATTAAGAAGTGACAACGTTACAGTACAGTATTCTCTCACATTGTCAATGATTGATGGGAAAATATGTAATGCTCTGACCCAGTCATCAAGCATGAAATGTTACATATGTGGCGCGAAAGTGTCGGACCTGAACAAGTTAGATTACGTTACACAAGTGCCAGAGGATACCTCTTCCTTTGAGTTTGGACTGTCTATTCTTCATGCCCATATACGCTTTTTTGAGTGTATTCTGCATATCTCTTACCGCTTAGATTTTAAGAAATGGAAAGCGAGTAAAAAAGATGAAACCCGTGACCTTCTGGAAAAAAAGGAAAAGAATTGTCCAAGATTCCTTCAGGAATAGACTAGGACTTATTGTAGATGTCCCAAAACCAGGCTATGGAAACACGAATGACGGCAATACCGCCAGAAGATTCTTTAGAAATCCCGAAATAAGTTCCAAAGTGACTGGAGTAGACCAAAATTTGATTTCTCATTTTGGAAATATTTTGACAGCAATTTCATGCGGCCACGAAATAAATGCAATGAAATTCAATATGTACTGCATGGAAACAGCACAGTTATTCGTGAGATTGTATCCCTGGTACTATATGCCACCCACGGTACATAAAATTCTTGTTCATGGATCCATAATTGTGCAGGCAGCGATTTTACCGATTGGAGAGCTTTCAGAAGAAGCCATTGAGTGTAGAAACAAAGATGTGAGAAAATTTCGAGAAAACTTTACCCGAAAAATTTCACGACAAGACAGCAATTTGTACCTCTTTCGCATGTTAATGTTGACTTCTGACCCATTAATTTCCAGCTTGGGAGGACTACCAAAGAAAAAAACAAATAAAACTACCTTCAGAAGTGCTAGGTCTATTGGTAATATCCAATGAAGAGGAGGAAGGGGAAAAAGACGACGAATGTGAAACATCTGCTTCAGAAGACGAATGACCGACTGGATATCTGGACCCTTCTTACAGTACTGTGAGTAATTATAATTCATTAGAACACTTAAATAAGCGAATATTTAGTTATCCCACTACAGTTTCTTTCGTTCAAGACGTACAAATATTTTTGTCCGCCTTTTTTCCTATCTGGACCACTGTGCGTCGGTCGGGGTTAGACAGGATTTCTACTGTCCCTCTATAGGCTGTGGCTTTAACTGTTGTGTATGGGGCCACTTTTCGGATATCCTGCCACCTAGGTGTGGCTGCATGGTTTTTGATCTCTCTCGCTA
The DNA here is from genome assembly GCA_039090855.1 of Macrothele yani. Classification (NCBI taxonomy): domain Eukaryota; kingdom Metazoa; phylum Arthropoda; class Arachnida; order Araneae; family Macrothelidae; genus Macrothele; species Macrothele yani. The sequence continues at coordinate 70,196,871 of CM077018.1, forward strand.
GTGCCGTTGAGTTTCCGCACATTTGTGCTCCTGGAGTCGTACTTTGAACGAGCGTTTTCTCATGCCAATGTACTCCTTAGTTGAGCCGTCAGGATACTCAAGGGGGATTGTGTATACTCCAGCGTCCTGAAGATTAGTGCTACCTGGTTTTTCGAGAGTGAGATATGAGGCAATCGTTTTTGGAGCCTTGATGCCTATATGTCAAGCCCGAGTTTTCGGAGGCAGTTTTTTAAAAAATATGAGAAACCTGGGATGTATGGGCACGTTCCAATATACCAGAGAAGTGGCTTACTTCTCTGCGTATTAGAGTTGGTGACGGTTGATTCTGCCTTGTTGATGATGCTGTCCACTTGGTGGATGTCAAACCCAGCTGTAGACGCTAACGTTGGCAAATCGTTGATCTCCTTCAATCGGGCTGGGGTGTTCGAGAAGAAGGCGATCGCACGGCTGGCTCTGTGTCTTATTAGGGCCAGCTTTCGGGTATTTGGACAAAATGAAACTGGAGTGATTACGTTCGGCACGTACGTGGGTTTGTAATAGACCTGCGTAGCGAGGTGTCCAGAGTCTATTTTCTTGACAAGCACACTCAGGAAAGGCAACGATGATTCATTCTCCATTTCCATACTGAACTTTATTGTTCGGATGTTCGGAATTGATGACTGAGAAAAAATGGTTGAGCATTGCTTCACCTTTGTCCCACACGTAGAAAATATCTGCGTAGCGCAGCCAGATACTTGGGGAAGGTGAATGCGTTGTGAGGATTCTATTCTCAAGCGGGCGCAAGATAGCTTCTGCTAGTACTGCAGAGAGCGCCGAGCCCATGGGGGCCCCTCTGGATTGCTTATAGATCCTATTCTGATGGCTGAAGAAATTGGATCCCGTGACAAAGTCAAGTACAGTGGCAAATGGTTGTTGGTTGAATGGTACTCTTAGACGAATCAGTATTGCACATATCGTCGTACCATACGACGAATCGGTATTAGATTAATTGTACCATTGCATTGAACCAAATATGTCCCCTTTGGTAGAATCGGCATTGGACCAACGTCCTCTTTGGATTTATCGTTGGGGGACGGGCTCACAAAATGCTAATTTTAAATACGCTTGGTGTACTTGAGATACCATTTTTCTCTCTTGATACTTTTTGCATTTAAAAACACTAAGAGTATCTCAAGTGGAAAAAATTTTGCTGTTTTTACATGTTTTGCATTTGGCAGACATTTCTTGCAAATATGTATTACATCATGGTAAAAGATACTTTAAGGTAAAGCTGAAATACATACAAATGCTAACTGTGCTACATCATAATACAAATGACTAATACAAAAATAAAAGCATTATTTAAAGACACTGGACAAAAAATTAGTCACCTTGGGTAATATATGTAAATTGTTCAATATGATATATTTCTGAGGTTATAATTATAATTTTATTTAAATATTTCTGGATTATATAATATGTAAATTTTCTTTCTAGAGGCAGAATTTTAAGCTGAAATTTCTGAAAAATTAAAATCAATAGGTCGAAAGACGGATGTAAGTGACTGGCAAAAAGGTGTCATAGCTTTCGGCAGGTGAAAAGGACACAGCATCAAGGAAGTTACTGAATTCACAGTTGTTAGAGAAAGATTAGTTCTATGTGTTTATAATGACTGGTGTACGTCAAACTCGACTGAAGACAAAAGGAAAAACTGTGGACGAAACATCATTTTGACAAGTCGTGACCGGCGCAGAATTCTCACCTGGTCAACGAAAACAGATTTCAAATAAGGCAGGAACTCCTCCAGTCTGTTATTAATGGACCTCACATGTCTATACCTGAGCGAAAACTGCATGGGGGAACTTCATCGAATGGATATCTGTAGTAGTTGCAAGACAGAAATACTAGTGTAACTTCAGCTCACAAAAAAGCTAGATTAGATTGAGTCAAAGCTTACAGCACATGGATTGTTGATCAGTGGAAGGCTGTTATACGGTCCGATGAATCCAAATTTTGCCTATATTCAAATGACACAAAGCGTAGGGTCAACAGAAAGTCCAAAGAAACATACAATCCTAAGTGTCTTCAATAAGTTCTTACCAAAGGAGGTGGGTCTGTAATGCTGTGGGGTTGTTTCAATAGTTGTGAATTAGGAGAGATGAAGAATACGAGGAATCAGCAAGCTTATAGAGAAATTTCAGGCAATCATGTGTTTCCTTTTGCACAACATTTGCAGGATTCTAATCAAGTAACTTATCCGATTTACCAGGATGACAATCAAATGATTCATAAAGCTAAAACCAATATATGGATTGGTGTGAAGAAAATGATACAACCTTGGGACACATGGACTGGCCAGCTAAATCGGCAGATTTAAATCCCATCGAGAATGTATGGCATCACCTTGAACGAAGTGTAAACCAAACTTAAGCATCCCAGGAATCTCGATGAATTGCGAGATAAACTGTTCTTAGAATGGTTAAAAATTTACTTAAGTTATTTAAATCATCTTGCTGAATCTCTTCCAGCAATAATTAATGCTTTGATTTCTGCACTTGGTGATGTAACTATAAGTATGAAAAGTAATTTTTCTGGAGGTGACTATTTTTTGGTCCAGTCTCTGTATTTTGTACATATGTATACAAAATACTATATACAATATATACATTTGTGAGTGTTCAACACCCTCCCTTCCAACTGGAGGGGTGTGTGTTGGAGTGGTGTTGGGAGGGGGTGGATGTATTATTAATGCCTTGCATCTAGTGTACGATTCAACACGATGAAGGCTTGAAATCGATCTCTCTGATGTACAGGTCGACACTGGTGCACAATTAAAATTACGCGAATAAATTTGACAAAATCAAGTACCATATACTAGGTGTAAAAATAAGTTTTAAAACACAATATTGACGAGGATTAGGAACATCAAGCAGAAGTCATCGCTCTTTCCACGTTTATAAGTGAGTCACGGGAAAGTTCTCATTGGCCGCCACCGATGAGAATTATGAGAAAAATACTTACTAAAAGCAAAAACCACGGTTTGAAAAATACGGTCGTCTGCTAGTATGTGACGACTGAAAAGTTTTTGACGAGTAAAAAATTCAGTACAGCAGTTTAAATTCAATCGGCAATTATTTATACATTATGCCTATTGTTGGATAGGTAAAACTATTAGTTTCTTAATAAATCTTATTTTAATTCACAGAAGTGATGGGTGATTGTGCGCCAGCATGAAACCAGTTTCTTCGCAAAAGAAACTGGACAGCGAATGCCATGAGTCAAAACTTCCGGGTCCGGTGCCTTTAACAAGGAACACGGAGAAAGAAGCCGCAAACCCGGTCGATTGATTTCCCCAAACGATGTGGGGAAAAATAAGCAGAGCAAGAGCCACATGCGCCTCGCGAGCTGCCGCTTAGCGAAATGCTGTCATAGGTCAAAAGGCAAACACGAGAATCCGTGCTTCTACGAAGCTGTTCGGAAAATTCGAAAACATTGAAGGAGTCTTGCGTCATCAAGGGAGAAAACTCAGTTTAGTTATTACACAATGGTTAATCGTTTAAATTAGGTTAACGATAAAATACCATTCAAGAGATGTCTATATATTTTTAACAAACCAAATTTTCAAACACGAAACAAAATCGACAGCCCTGCGGAGCTGTCGATTTTCAGCTGGCAGTGAGATATTTGCCTGATTGGTGAACCAGCTTGAAAGTTTTCAAGCCCTGGTTATACGTTTTACTAGGGGATAGCCTTAAAAAAATGTAAGAAATTTCACAATATGTTAAATGCTATTGCTAAATTTTGAGTGCTTCCAAAAAGAAATCAAAGGGGGGGGGGAGCTTGCAACTTTAGATTACGCTAATTTATAATGTAAAACGTCATGGGCGTATTTAGAGGGGGTCAAGGGGCCTTGCCTTCCAAAAGTGTTTTTATGTTTTTGATTAAAATGCGACTTAACTTTAATTTAAAAACGAATCATCTAGCATTAAAAAAATGTTTTTTTCTTCTATTGTCATTAACTTTTATTTCGTTCTACTGTATTTCTAAAATTTTAATTTTTCGTCTCCCCCTTGAAAAAAAAAAAATTCTATATACGCCCCTGAAAGACGTACATACAGTATACTCTGCTGCCTTAAGCCTACGTCTATTTTGACTTTTGTATCATTTTGTTATACCAAAACAATAGTAATAAATTTTGTACGATTTTACGGTTTCAATAAATAACGAGAAAGAAAGAAAACCCTTAATTTTGAAATACTACATAGTAAATCCGAGCACGATTTTGTTTTATATTCAATATTCTGTTGCACATTCTTTACTAAACAAACATCGCATACTAAACAAACACATTTGTCCTCTAGCTAATTTGCATTACTGCCGAGTAAAATATTCACTAATCACTGCTGGTTTCAAATTTCTTGAATTCAGAGAAAAAGGAGATCTTGAACGTCATTTACGGAATTTTTGGTTACTTCATCTTTTTCATGGCTGGGGGAAAAAAAAAAAAAAAAGAACAGTGGCGATGCCAGCAGCTCAAGGAACATTTTAAAACTAAACATTAAAATATCACCATGGCATCTTAGAGAAGGTTCATGTTCTGGTCAAAAAACCTTACCTTATTCCGAAGTGTACAAATGCATTAAATTACGCGAAAGTTTCGAAACCTATAAAACCGAGGGGAAATTTCCCCGTAAGAATTAAAAACAAGTTTAAACTTAAAAATCGTCCGCTAATTCTGAATTGGATCCTTGCGTTCCGTTGACAGTTACCGGTTCAGTAGATATTTTTAAGTTAATATTTGCTTTTAATTCTTACGGGAAAATTTCCCTCGGTTTTCATATAACTCTGTTTCGAAACGTTCGCGTAATTTATTGCATTTGTACACTTCAGACCAGAACATCAACCGCATCCAGACACCACGGTGAAATTCTGATGTCCAGTAAGCAGTAAAACTGACTTTCAAGGAATCGGCTCTTTTGCTAAATCTATTCTTTTCAAGTAAGATTCGTTCGCCAATGACTCAGTTTTTGCTGATTCGAACGAATTGTCCGCGAAAAACATATCTGTAGTGACAAATTGTTCAACTACATCAGTTCCAGATTAAGGCTGTATTAGATCCTCCTAACTCTCGCAAACCAAGTATAAGTCTCTGTAGCACAGTGGAAAGCGCGTTGGACTTCTAATCCAAAGGTCCCGGGTTCGAATCCCGGCAGGGGTTTTTTGGTTTTTTTTTTTAATTTTATCATCATTAGAAGTGCAGTGACTCGGAATACATATCCTCGTTGTACCATGGGCACAGAATGAAAAATATTGGGAATTCGAAACATTTTCAAGTTTTGCTTAGTGTGGAACGCCGAGTGTTTTAAAATTGGTCTAAATGTGTTATGAATGAAATTTACAGGAAACGAAATACCGCAACATATTCAAAGAGTTAAACTTATGTTTAATGTTATTTAGTCAGGTTATCCAGCTCTATTAAAAATACAATATGTGAAATACTTAAAAAACAAGTTTATTTCTGAAAAATACAGTACTTTATTTCCTAGACATTAATTTATTTTGCTTTGATCGTAGCAACATTCTCAAAATTAAGATGAATTGGCATTCAATTTGCGACACCTGAATATTAGCTTAGTAGAGGCTTTTAAGTGCTTACCCCCACCCTTTTTTTTATCAAGGCAAATGGCTTTCATATCCTACAGCCATCAAAAAATGATTGCTCTAAAAATGAGCCCCTAAAATCTGCGCTTCCTAAAAATTTTTGTTTTGAAGAAGTTGGTGAGACATTCATGAATCGAAAAATCGTTACGAAACACGTGTATTATCATATTCAATAAAAAGTCACTGGGAAGCTCAGTTATCAAACATAACCTTTTCCCATTTACTATTTTAGCCAGTAGCGTACCGGAAAAACTCGACACCCACCCCCTCAAAAAATGTTTTCGAGACACTTTTACGAAAATCCATTCGCTTTCAATTACTCAAAATTTTAACTTCCATATTATTAACAATGCTTTACGAGTGTTTTAATAAATCAAATTCTTTGGAACCTACAAGTATTTTTCGTAAAAATCAAAATTATTTCACTTTATTGCGATAAACAAAGTGAAGTTATAATTTAAATAATTGCCCTGGTCACCGACACAAATTACTACACAAAATACGCTTACTTACGTCAAAGTTAATCATATCAAGCAAAATCTATTATTTCAAAGAACTTAAGGTTGCTTTTTGAAATGTCTCACGATTGCACACACAAAATATGCAACTGCCGTGTGATAGTGTCTAATGATTTTTTCGATTTACACGAAATGTCATAACATAAGTACGCAAATAACTACATGTAAGTAACGATTTTATTTATTTATTTATTATTATTTTTTTATTTATTTATTTTTTTGGAAAGGGACTGAGACAAGGTGACACTATATCTCCCAAACTTTTTAGTGCCACGTTGGAAAATGTCTTACAATCATTGAACTCGGAAAACAAAGGGATAAAGATTAATGGAGATTATCTAACCCACCTTCGTTTTGCTGATGACATAGTCATTTTTGCAACTACCCCATCAGAGCTGCAGAGTATGATCCAGGAACTTGCTGACAAGAGTAAAGAAGTGGGATTAAAAATGAACTTTCAGAAGACAAAAGTGATGTTCAATGCTTTTACAAGAAATGAAGATTTATCGATTGATGGAGAAAATCTGGAGATAACGGATATGTACGTTTATCTTGGACAGCAGATATCAAGTGAGGGTCACTTTGATGAACAAATTAATAGGTGTACAAAACTTGCCTGGAGAGCTTTTGGAAGAAACAGCATAATTTTCAAGAGCAATATACCATTATGTCTTAAAAGAAAAGTGTTTGATCAATGCATCCTTCCAGTGCTTACATATAGTGCAGAGACGTGGACCTTAACTAAAAGAGACATACAAAGGCTGCAGACAACTCAAAGCAGCCTGGAGAGGTGCATGCTTGGTGTAACCAGGAGAGATAAGAAGAGGAACACGTGGATCAGAAAAATGACAAGAGTGGAAGACATCATGATCAGAGTAAAATACCTGAAATGGCAATGGGCTGGACATATTGCCAGAAGGACAGACCGTCGATGGACAACCGAAATTTTAGACTAGATTCCAAGGGACAGGAAAAGACCCAGAAGAAGATCACATGGGAGATGGGTGGATGAAATTCGAAAGTATGTGGGAGTAACATGGAGGAGACTGGCACAAGACAGACCGGTGTTGAAGAAACTTGGGGAGACCTTCGTCCAGCAGTGGATTGATAATGGTAGACAATGATGAAGTAACGATTAAGAACTGTAGCACCAAAAATGTAAAACCACTTAAATTATTTACTCTGGAATATATGAAACACACTTAACGTAATGTCACAATGTTTTGCACATAGAAAAAAAAAAGTCTTTTGACTGTTATAAAAAAAAAAAAAATTACACAGGTCTCCGATTTTTCGCTTCCGCAAAGAGTACCTTATAGTTCATTATATTCGGAAGGATACATACACTGGCGTGCAAAAATTAAGGACGAGACGGTTTTTCGAATGTAACGTCGTGCAGAAGTGCTCTACATCGACTCAAATCATACCATAAGATCCCCAAGATGTAACAATATGGGACAAGTGAGCAAAACTGTCCAAACAAGGAATCAAAATGATACAAAGGCACTTTATTGAAAAGGTAGCTTCGAGCATAACTGGACAGAAGACAGAAACGTCCATGTGACAGGCGGCTGCCAAGAAAAATCCAGTCTTTAGTAGGGGATATGATCACCCCTGACTGTGTTGCAGGATTTTCAACGTCTGTCCATGCTGAGGACAAGGTTTTCAAAGTAGCTGTTGAGGCATCGCGGCCCATTCCTCTTGTAGCGCCAATCGTAGCTGCGGAATCGTTGCTGGCGGCTGGTGGCGTGCTGCCAAGCGTCTCCTGAGAAGGTCCCACACGTGTTCGATTGGATTTAGTTCCGGGGACCTTGCGGGTCAATCCATGCATTGACTATCTTCAGTCTCCAACAGCTATGTGACATCCACTGTACGATGAGGTGTAGCGTTGTCATCCATGAAGAGGAACTCAGGACCCACAGCACCTCAAAACAGACGCACGTGAGGCAGGAGAACCTCGGTACAATAGCAGATACCAGTGACTGAACCTCCTTGGAAGATGTGGAGGTCAGTACGGCTACCAAACATGATACCGCCCTAAACAAGAACTCCGCCACCTCCAAACCGGTCCCTTTCGATGATGTTGGAGGTGTTATTGCGTGTTCCCTGCTCTCTCCAGATGTGTATACGTCCAGAATCGCTCGTCAGACTAAATCGGCTCTCATCTGTAAAATGAACTCGACCCCATTGCTGACGTGTCCAGTTCGTTAATGGCACACACCGTACTGGTCGTCGTGCAAATAGACCACCTTTGTGCAGCCTCCTGGCCACTGTAAAACGCGATAACGGACGTAAAGTTGTCTGTTGCATGTGCCTTGCGATTTCTCCCGCTGTCTGCAGTCTGTCTCTTCTCGCCTGTAAGACAATATACCGGTCGTCCGCCGCCGTGGTTGCTCATGGACGACCACTGCTAAACTCTCGGACAGCTGTTCCTGTCGTTTGAAATGCTCTCCAAGCTCGTGAAATGATGCTGTGAGTGATCCCGAACTCCTCGGCCACACTGTCACACTTCGACCTTCTTCCAACTTCCCAATGACGCGACCTTGGGTAAAGTCATCCAGATGTCGTCTACTGGATTACATGCCTGTTGGCCATATCACACGGTGGCAGCAACTCGACGTCGTTCAAACCGATGTACACCGTGCAATAGCTTTCACCGAATTGCTGAGCGTACACCGCCCGTGTGCTTTATACCCTTTCGACCCCCCTCCCCCACGTCGTGCTGCATATATGCGCATGCTTTACCGTACCGGACACTCGTCTATCTCCTGCGTGGTATTTCAGTCCGTTCTGCTAATTTCTCCTCTTCGTCCTTAATTTTTGCACACTAGTGTAGTTATGTGCAAACAAATGTAATGCGTAACACCTTATTCTCATTGGTATAAAAATTCCGCTCATTGAACTGATATTTTTTTCACATTCTCTTGTTAACTAACATACCTGCATAGAAACTACAAGGGCTGTGAACTTGATGCCCCTTTTAACAACAAGGGCTGTTACAAGGGGCCTGAAATTCTTTTGAATAGCAGCTTTCCCGTCATCTAGTTTTTACGAACTAAAGCAACGAAAATGGTTTCTAAAGATATTACGTATTTTATACTGAGAAAAAAAAAATGCTTTTCTTCTTAATACTTCATTCAAAGCTACCTTAATTCTTGGCTATTTCTTTAACCAGTTTCACACAAAGTTTCAGCAAAACTTTTTGTAAAATCTTTTTGCTCAGGCTGGAGGCCTTTTTAACCATAACCCCCCCCCCTGCGAGAGTTGCGGGGGAGGGGGTTATCAGTACGCCCCTGATTTTAGCTAATGGTTCCTCCAAAATCTTTTAAATTCCAGAGACTTCACATACTGTAGGCAGCAAAATAGAAAATTGGAGCATTCTTGTGGACAGTCGAGAAACCGTCCATTACAGCATCCTTTGTGTTTCAGTAGCTCTGATAATCATACATTTTTATGTCATGCCAAACAGGAGTCTCTCTCGGCCTTATGTTTCCAATGGTAAAACTTCTTTACATATTTTCTTCGCAATTATGTGTTCCCAAGGATGAAAATTTGCACATCGATAAAACTAACTTTAAGTTACAGCGTGGGATACTTAATACTTGCTAAAACATAACCATAATTACATTAAAAGGCAATCGTTTTTCTTTGTGTAATGTTCAAACCTGTTAATAGATGGCGCGATCTGTACATGGATGACGTCAGTAGACAAACAAATGTTGGACTGCTTAACTATGGTTATGTTTTAGCAAGTATTAAGTATCCCATGCTATAACTTAAAGATAGTTTTATCGATGTGCAAATTTTCATCCTTGGGAATACATTAATTGCGAAGAAAATATATAAAGAAGTTATACCACTGGAAACATAAGGCAGATATTTTAGGTGAAACCACCTTAATGGCTCAGATTTTATTGACTTTTGTTTTATAATTTGTACCTATGAAATATATCGAAATTACAAATTTAACTTCTTGGGCGAGCGGTTTTGTTATTTCTAATTTTCAAAAACGGCAAAACATGCCAAATTTTGCACGAAGGCTATTCACAATACATAAACAAATAAATAAATAAATAAAAAGTCTGCAAGCAGTGATGCTAGAGGGCTCATCTATAGCTCATTTTAAAGCTCTTTTTTACCAGCTATAATTTGATATGCAACACAACCCAATTTTGAAAGAAAAAAACTTGTGACCCCATGTAATTTTTTTTTTTAAATATCAATTGAAATACTAGACTGACTGGATTGCAAGAGGCAGAAGAAGACCACCTGGGCAAGGGCGCCCATAAGGGGGGCAGGGGGCTCGAGCCCCCCCTCCCTCGTAGCCGTTGCTATAGCCAAATTTTTGATAAATTTAAAACACTAAAATAGTCGAAACCTTTTTTTAAAAGCATTTTTTAAAAATAAGATATTAATCATTGCTTGCAATTATCAAACTTCATTTTAAAAATTTGATTTGCCCTCTGCTATGCGTTTATATTTTCAAAAGTACGACAGTTACGAAGAACAAACCGATGAATCAGTAATACTTTTAGGAGAAGAGTGGCTGAGGGGGTGGGGGTGTGCATGCGCGGATTTCTGCCGCGCCACGGCTGTGCCTGTGACGTGTGATAGAACTGACTGCCCATTGGTCCGTTCTAACAAATAGTTTCCGCAGACCGCTGGGCTTCTGAAACGATTAGAATGTTCTCCGCTGTAGTTGATCTCCGTAGAATTTTATTTTCGCTTTTAAAGCAAAGCATTGCTACTTGCTAGTCAGAGTGAGATGAGTTGATTTTGAGATTTCTCAGTTTTGCAAATCGAATGCGATTGTTTCTGTAGCGATTGTTTCCGTGCTGCATTTATTAAATTTTGCTATTGACTTTGTTACTGTTCAATAGTTCTGTTAAGTGCTGAAATAATTCGTAGCTGTGGATACAGAACTGTGAATTATTATTTTAATTCTGTAATTATGTCTGACAATGGATATATGGAAGTTTTTTAAATCAGACCAGTGGGACAGTCGTGAAAAAGGCGAAGTTAGAGCAACAGCAATCTACTACAAGAGAAATACCTCCTTGTGATTTAAAATTGTTTAAAAAAATTTGAAACAATTTTTGGTGCCTTCAAAAGGAACAGAAAATTCATTTACTCACCCCACAATTTCAGCAGAAAGAATAGACAACAAACACATTCCAGTGATGATAAAGACACTCCTAGTGGTAAAATTTTTGCAGTACGTTATGATTTAGGCCAATATTTGGATTATTCATGTTCATATGTTTCAGATGATATAAAGTACCAACTGCAAACAAATCGTTTTTTACACACGAATTTAAGAAAGATGATTTTAGTTTTGCTAAAGATAAACGCCAATTTCAGAATAGCTGGTTGGACGCATATCCCTGGTTGGTATGTTCTCCTTCTTTAAAAGGTGGACTTTGTAAGTATTGTGTGTTGTTTAAACCAACTTTAAAAAGATGTGTTTTTGGTGCCTTCGTGGCTAACACTCGAAAGGACTTTAAACATTTCCATGAAGATGCAAGGGCACATGTTAAATCCCAGTGGCACCAAGAAGCTGCGACTGATGCCAAACACTTCTGAGATTCCGGGATAATGGGGGGGGGGGGGGAAAGAAAAAAAGAAAAAAAAAAGATGCAATTGAACATTTGGACTCAGCTAGAGCTGAACTAATTCAGATGAACAGAATCAAACTTAAATCTATTCTGCAAACAATAATATTTTGTGGTGTTCATGATATTTCACTTCGCAGAAAACTATCACAAAGTGAGAATTTTGAAGACCTATTTCGTTTCCGCATCAACGCAGGAGATAAAATTCTTGAAGACCACCTAAGGACACACTCAGGAAAATCTAAATATACTTTCTCACGGAGTCCAAAATGATGTGATCAACATTTGTGGATATATAATCCAAGAAACGATTGCACAAGAGGTCAGTGAATGTGAAGCATTTTCTTTGCTGATGAAACGGCTGACATTAGCGGCAAAGAGCAAATGTCTCTTGGAATAAGATACATCAAAGAAAATGCTGATGTTGGTTGTATGATAAAAGAAGAATTCATGGGTTTTGCCGAGGTTGAGAAATTAAATGCAGAAAGTGTAGCAGATGCTATTTTGCAATTCACAGAAAAGCTAGGACTAGAAATGACTACGCTTATTGGTTTAGGGTCTGACGGATGCTCCACGATGGCTGGTAAGGATACTGGTGTAACGTCTATATACAAGACAAACTCATCATTCGAACATTCCTGTGGCCACTCCACTTGCTTACAACAGAGCAGCTGTTTTTATTCCTTATTTAGACTCTCTAATTATGTCGCTTGAATCAAGATTTACAGATCTCAATGAGACGCCATTCAAAGCAATTTTAATTCATCCCAACAAGATGAAAAAAATGTAAAAAGATGTTCTCGTCAAAGCTATAAAGGAACTGTCTCAGTTTTATGACATAGAAAATCTGGAAGCAGAAGCTAGAACCTGGTATGATTTATGGAAAAATAAGGACTGTGGTGAAAAAGTTAAGCTAAGTTTTCTCTCAGAAACTGCATTTTTTCCTTCAGTTAAGAGGGCTCTACTAAATTATATGACAATTCTGCCAACAACATGCACTGTGGAAAGGCCATTTAGCACCCTCAGGCGACGGAAGACATGGCTGAGGAGCACAATCAGTGAAGAGCGTCTTTCAAGTTTGTGCTTATAAGTGTTCACAGAGACAGATTAAAAGAGAAAGAGCTGAATTTGGAAGAATTGTCTATAGATAAGTTTTCTAAAAACAAGCGAAATCTGCAGTTTGCTTTCTCTGAAAAGTACTAGATATCATGGTGGAATTAACTTTTCCCATCACAATGTTCTAAACTTTAATTGTATAGTTCAGTTATAACCTCTGGGTTGACAAAAAAAAATTGCTACAAACTTTTAATTCATTTCAAATGTAGTTTTTACATACCATCATCACACATGTAATATGAAGTTGCAATGACAATTTTTAAAATCAGCTAAAACATTTAGTTCAGTTTTTTTTTGTAACTTTATAAATAAATATAATGAACAGAACAGAAAAAAATTGTGAGTTTTTGGTAGACCTTTCACATTTTAAAATAAGGTACTTGTTAGTTATTTTCTAATTGTCAAACAGTATCAATTATTTTTTCTGTATTTTAGTATCTTGTACATTTACTAAAATGTTTCACAGCCTTGAAGGAGGTAAATATTTTTCTTAGCACCCCCCCCCCCCTAAAAGTACTCATATGGGCGCCAATGCACGTGGGGATTGGTGGATGGAATTCGGAAGCATTTTCGAAGTAACATGACGGAGACTGGCTCAAGGGAGTCTCCTTCACACACACACACACACACACACTGAAACAAGGCTAAAACTAAAGCAAAAAAATAAAGAGAAATAAAACAATATTAAAATAGAGAAAAATAGAGGGGAAAAAATAATGAAAAATGCCAAAACTTCCGAACCAAGTGTGTACCGGAGCACTGTTTGGTTTGTATCTGTTGGTTTTACTGCTATATGTACACACACACACACACACACACACACACACACACACACACACACACATATATATATACGAACCAAGCGAGCACCGGAGCACTGTTTAATTTTTATCTGTTGATTTTACTTGGTTTTTGCTATATATATATATAATACTCAAATGTTTGCACAGAACATAGATAAATCATAGAAACAACTATTTTTTTCTGTTTTTTTACTGAATGTCGATAATTTAAAAATGATATGCAATAATTTAGAAAAAGGAAAAACAAAAACAAAAAAAGGCAGCGCAATCCAAGTTGCGAAAATCATAAAAGCCCAAAACGATTTTGGAAATACTTTGAGCTATGTGTAAAAACATTCAGTTTGTACAAAAAATACGAAAATATAAATATCCCTCTATAATTTGAACAACCACTGCTGAATTGAAAACACCCATTACACCATAAAAATGCTTCCCATGATGAGAAACTTACTCCAGCCGCCTGGACGAAAGCCAGGAATACTAATCACTACACCATGTGAGAACGCCGAAGAATCCTTCTCGGCTGAAGCTATAAAAACTAGAAGCTTGTGAGCCAGTCCCCGAACGATTCGTCCAAAGACGATTAGTTCAATGCCGTTTAGACCAATGGTACGATTAGCCATTGCCGACTCGCCCAATGGTACGTCTTGCTCATTACCAATTCGTCTAAGAATATCAACACATCAACAGCTGTTTTATCCATTTTTAAAATATAAATAATAAGCTAAGTTACTTTTTATAGTCTTCTCATAAATAATTTCCATTTGCTGAATTTTGTTGAATTTATATTTCAATCAGACTTTACGGTGTGAATTTAAACAGATTTAATAATTATACAATTCAAATTATTACTACTCGAAAAACATTAAAAAGTTCGCAAAATATTAAAAAGTTAGTAATTTCCTTATTTTAGAAATCACTGTATATAGCAGTTAAGTATGTCCTTTTTAGTTTTTATTATTTAAATCCTACGTTTAAAGTCAGTCATTGCAACCATAAAACATATGTAGGCCTACGTGTTTCTTCATTTTAGTCTTAACAGAGTTTGCATATATACTTGTGAATCATTTCAGCTTGTGCAAAACTTGTGAAAATATCAATATCTATTGTTTCAGCCACACCCATATTAAAACTTCTTTGCTAGCCTTGTTTAGGGAAGCATTTAGACACGACAGAGATATAATAATAAAAAAAGCAGCGTCTGGTTTTTTCGAAAAAAGATCGGTTATAGCCATTGATAACTATAAAAAAATCGTCAGTTCTCCACTTTTTTTGGAGTTTTTTCCAATTTTAGTCCTAGATTTAAAGCCTAAATATTTCACTGTATAAATTTTCAGCTATCAAAAAATTTCCTTACATCCAACACCCCACCCCCTTCTAAAAATTTTCACCCCCAACACTTCCTAAATAAAATTCCTGGATAAACTTTTGCAGCAGATGAACCACGGCACAAACAAGCCTTATTGATATGGTCATTGTGCACATACATCTGGAACTCGCGTCAAGTATCGTATGACGACGAAGTTGTACACCAGTTCATCCAACAAAATGTTCAACAAAGGGAAACATTTGCGCCCACCCCCCGCCAAAGCAATTCAGGCATTCTTTGAGTGTTATAGTGCTGGGTAACCTGACTAAATAAAATGATGGAAAGTAAACTTAAATCCTTAAAAAATGTATAGGTAATTTTGACGTAGGACTATACTTCGATTCACCCTAAGATGACACTGAAGAGAAAGGTACGTGAGTACCGGATGAGCTTTCCTGCACAGCATTCCCTCTGACGTCACCTGACTTACAAGCAGCGAACACGAGAGTTGTCTGCTATCTATTGTGTCTATTGACATATAGGCAGTTTGTTGGTAAAAGCAATGCGTTCGGGTAATCACTTCGTATATTTAGTTCTGTAATAAATGAATTATTTGTCTTCGAATTTGATTATCACTAAGTATCAACATACTCTCAGAGAAAAATCTAAAGATTTCTTATGCAAAATTCTGTAAATAAACAA
Source organism: Macrothele yani (assembly GCA_039090855.1). Classification (NCBI taxonomy): domain Eukaryota; kingdom Metazoa; phylum Arthropoda; class Arachnida; order Araneae; family Macrothelidae; genus Macrothele; species Macrothele yani. The sequence continues at coordinate 70,212,571 of CM077018.1, forward strand.
ATGCTCTAGCGTTTCTCAGTTGGGTTGGCCCAGGGACCCAGTATCGCTTGGTCCTTCGTTTTTCGTTATTGGCTGCGTACTTTTTAAAAATATTTGTATATGATTTCAAATATATATTTTGTGAATCATTGGAAATACTTTAATATGGCGGAGATAGTTTTAACACTTACCAGTATTTTCGGAGATGTTTTCTCCGGTGTATTTTAATTTGCATCTTCAATATTTTTGGCCACCCATATAAAGAAATAAATCCTCGGGGCGCCAGTGAACAAATCAAATAAATTTGAAAAAAAAATCCTTTCTTCAAAGAAATAAATTTGAAAAAAAAAAAAAATCCTTTCTTCATGTAGTTTATCTTCAGAAGCTTGAGTTTTCAAATTTTTTTTTTCTTTCAGCTGCGAATTGATGTGCCTCATTCGAATCATAATACGTGTTTTCATGAAAAGTTTAATGCCTCGGCTGAATTTTAGAGGAATTTTTTTCTGTTGCCTGTAATACGTTTCTCGTAATATTTTTCACTTTTCTTTAATTTAATGTTCGCCATGGGTTGGGAGGAACATCCGCTCAATGCTTTTTCTGCGACAACTCCACTAGTTCACTTTTACATATCACTTTTTATAGTGGCCTTCAAGCAAAATGTTTGGAGCAAATAGTAGCATTTTGGACAGTGGCGTACCGGTAAATCTCAGAGCCCCCGCAAAAAATTCTTATAAACCCTTTTGCGAAAATATATTAGAACTCAATTAGTTATTTTTTTAATTCCATGTTATTAATTAGGTTACAGGCATTTTAATAATTAAAATTTTTTGGAACCTACAGGTATTTTGCGTAAGACCAAAATTATTGCGCTTTATTGCGTGTAACACAAATCTGCACGTTTTAATTGAAACAATTGCCCTAGTTTCATACCAGTAGAAAATACTACAAAACAGTTACGCAAAAGTTAAACATGTCATGCAAATTTTATTCTTTTAGACAACTAAGCCCATCATCCTCTTTGAAACGCCTTGTGATCAGGCCTACACAGAACACGTAACTTCTGTGAGAGTGCCTAATAAAATTTTCCGATTTATATGAAAATACAGAACATAAGTAAGCAAATAAATAACAATTAAGAACCATGGCACCAAAAAAAAAAAAAACTACATTAATTATTTAGATTTGAATATAAAAAAACACAACATAATGTCACAATGTTTTGCACTTAGTAAAAAAAAACTCTTGACTCCGTTATAAAAAAAAACGACACAGGTCTCTGCATATACCGAAAAGAACAACTTTAAATTCATTTAATTCTGAAGCAGGTGTGCAAAAAACTGTAATTCATAACATCTTACCCTCATTGATAAAACGTTTTCACTCATTGAACTGATATTTCTTTCACATTCCCTTGTTAATATACATTCATTTGAACCCTTGCTATGGATATGAAAAGGGGCCCCAGGGATTCTGAAGTAACTGCTTTTCCGTCATCCAATTTTTATAAATTTAAATCTCTGAAAAAACAACAACCAAAAACTAGTTTTCTTTTTAATACTCCTTTTAAAGCTGCCGCAAAAAATTCCTGACTATTTCTTTATTGATGCGAAGTTACCGCAAAAAAGTATATTCTTTAAAATGTTTTTGCTGAAGCCGTGACTCCCCCCCTCTATACGCCCCTGATTCTGGATTAAAAAAAAAAAAAGTATCACCTCGTTTAAAGCGTAATTTCCATAACCTGCAGAGCTCAGTCACTTTCGGAAATATGTGATGTGTAATTGGGGTTCCTTTGGTATTTCTGTAGTTATTCTTGCAGTCTGCAACAGTGCAGGAACTCAAAAGAATAAACTATTTGCAAACAAACTTAGCTATTCCACTTACTGTATATACACTAAAATCATTCTAGAAGCAGAAAAAAACAGCTCTTTGAACAAGAGTCAAATGACATTTGCGACTGCTCTGACCTTCGGTGCACTAAACTATACTTCGATTCACCCTAAGATGACACTGAAGGGAAAGGTACGTGAAACCTACCTCCGCAACTAAAAGTAGTTCCCAACATTTTCCGTAAAAATCAACGCATTTATTGCCCGAATTATACTTTATATTGCCCTAGCTGTTTACTCATAAGTCATCATCATCATTGTCAACCATTATCAATCCACTGCTGGACGAAGGTTTCCCCAAGTTTCCTCCACAACGGTCTGTCTTGTGCCAGTCTCCTCCATGTCACTCCTGCACACTCTCGAATTTCATCCACCCATCTTCCATGTGGTCTTTTTCTGGGTCTTTTCCTGTCTCTTGGAATCCAACCTAAAATTTCGGCTGTCCATCGATGGTCTGTTCTTCTGGCAGTATGTCCAGCCCATTGCCATTTCAGGGATTTAACTCTGATCATGATGTCTTCCACTCTTGTCATTTTTCGGATCCACGAGTTCCTCTTCTTATCTCTCCTGGTTACACCAAGCATGCACCTCTCCATGCTTTTTTGAGTTGTCTGCAGCCTTTGTATGTCTCTTTTAGTTAAGGTCCACGTCTCAGCACCATACGTAAGCACTGGAAGGATGCATTGATCAAACACTTTTCTTTTAAGACATAATGGCATATTGCTCTTGAAAATTATGCTGTTTCTTCCAAAAGCTCTCCAGACAAGTTTTGTACGCCGATTAATTTCTTCATCAATGTGACCCTCACTTGATATCTGCTGTCCAAGATAAACATACGTGTCTGTTATCTCCAGCTTTTCTCCATCAATCGATAAATCTTCATTTCTTGTAAAAGCATTGAACATCACTTTTGTCTTCTGAAAGTTCATTTTTAATCCCACTTCTTTACTCTTGTCAGCAAGTTCCTGGATCATACTCTGCAGCTCTGATGGGGTAGTTGCAAAAATGACTATGTCATCAGCAAAACGAAGGTGGGTTAGATAATCTCCATTAATCTTTATCCCTTTGTTTTCCCAGTTCAGTGATTGAAAGACATTTTCGAATGTGGCATTAAAGAGCTTCGGAGATATGGTGTCACCTTGTCTCACTCCCTTTCCAATTTTTATATGTGTTGTATTCTCAAACAGCCGAATCTTTGCACTTGCATTTTCATAAATGTTATTAATAATATTAATGTACGCATCTTCAATACCGCAGGATTTCAGAGCCATTGTAACTGCTGATGGTTTCACCGAATCAAAAGCATTTTCATAATCGATAAAAGCCATGCACAATGGAAGTTCATATTCTCTCGCTCTTTCAATTAGTTCTCTCAGTACGTGGATATGATCTATTGTGCTGTAGCCACTCCTGAATCCAGCTTGTTCTCTCAGTTGAGCCATGTCCAGTGTCACCTTCAAGCGGTGTGAAAGAACTTTAGCGAATCATACTTTATATTGCCCTAGCTGTTTACTCATAAGTACATATAGTTATTTTAGACATAAATCTAATAAAAATGATCTATTTTCTGAAATGAAGTTCTAAAATTAGACCAACCCACACATGCTTATATATGCACTGTTTGGGAGACAAGGCTCCTCCCGCACCCCTCCTCCACCACCACTAATCTTTCCTGGGCTGCTGGGCAGGTGAAAGAATGCCTTGAAGCAGGGAAGGGGCTGCTGCAATGGGGTGGTGACAATAACTCCTTATCCATCAAGCTGGTGTTATATGGAGGTGGCTGTGTTTCGAAGAAATGTTTGAGGGCGGTGGGTGGGGGGACGTTTGTAGATAGGGGCAATTTTTGTGCCGAAACAATTCATCCAAGCAGGGGTTCTGCACGTCATTTGAGTAACTCACTCATTCAATTTCCGACTTTCACATAGCTGCTCTCATTTACTCGCATTTTTGTCTTATGTTCTTTGATTTTTCGATTGGAAGGAAACAGTAGCTCGTATTTTATAATATTCTAAAATCTACAAGTGAAACGCAGTTCATTGTTTCACTGCGCCTTTCGGTCATTTCTGTAATTATTATCTTATTCTTTTTATTTTGTGATGTAAACAATAGCGATGGCGTCAACGAACGCAGCATTTTCATATGCCCGCAAATTACTGAGTGTCATATGAATAGAATGAAGGTATCCATCCGCCTTTCCCATAATTTCCCCACTTTGATTCCTTCTAATAAAAAAAAAAATGGTAACCATAAGAGCGGCATCGAAAGAATTGTCGATAAAACTTTAAAAGATGGGGGGCAAAAATAACTCGGGAAGTTTTCAACATATTCGGGCGAAATTTAAAAGGTAGGCTCAAACTGAACATCATACGATAAAATATCGAATTTGAAGCATTTTTGAGAAAAAAATCTGCCCCTTAAAACGCCCTCATCAGCAACAATTAAACCGGAGGGAATGTGAGTGACGGTGCCAATGAGTTGATGGGAGAAGTGATTGACAGCTGCAAACAGCAGGACACACTGGGGAGTGACGCCCATGAACATAACTTTCGGCCGTCCCCGGAGGCTCAGTGAGTGCGTAGCCTCTTGTACCTTTCCCTTCAGTGTCTTCTTACGGAGAATCGAAGTATAGTTAGTTCGTAAGACAGCTGACGTCATCAGACCACCTCCTCCGTACTCTCGCGAAGGGAAAGCTTTACAGGGTTCTTAGGGGCACAACCTCATGTGTTAAAGAACCTTGCGTGAAACCTACATCCGCAACTAAAAGTAGTTCCCAACATTTTCCATAAAAACCAACGCATTTATTGCCCAAATCATAATTTATATTGCCCTAGCTGTTTACTCATAAGTACTTATAGTTATTTTAGACATAAATCTAATAAAAATGATCTATTTTCTGAAATTAAGTTTCAGAACTAGACCAACGCAAGCATGCATAGATATGCAGTGTTTGGGAGACAAGGCTTTATCCCCTCCACTAATCCGTCCTGGGCAGGAGAAGGAATCCACCGCCTTGAAGGGGCTACTGCAACAGGGTGGTGACAATCGCTCCTTACCCATTATTTACAGCCGAAAACAAGCTGGTGTTATGTGAATTCCCTCATCAGCAACAATTAAACCGGAGAGACTGTGAGTGACGGTGCCAATGAGTTGTGGGGGAAGTGATTGACAGCTGCAAACAGCAGGACACAGTGGGTAATGACGTGAATGAACATAACTTTCTGCCGTCCCCGGAGGCTCAGTGAGTGCGTAGGCTCTTGTACCTTAAACTGCAGTGTCATCTTAGGGTGAATCGAAGTATAGGTCTAACTCCGCGGATAGTATGGGGCAACTTACGGCCGACCGCATGTGACAAAAATAGGTCCCAATTGAAATCATTATAGCATTAAAAATACGTGTCGCACACTAATCGTGTTAGCATATTCGTAAACAGCATGGAGTCCAATTCGCGTACTGCGTAATACATTGTGCGCGTGACGCTTCCCTCGCTCCCTCTCTGCAGGGAGGTCATGCAATATTTCTGGGTGTGCCGCCGCGTTTGACTCGGTGTATCTCAGCACGACTGTGCGTGGTATCGTTTTAAAGCTCTCGACGAGATTTATTCAAATATACGAAGAACATTTCGCAGTTGTATGAACTGAACATCTTAAAAATTGTTTTCTTGTGAACTGGTGAACACTTTTGACAATATCGTGGTTTATCTGGATGCGTAAAACGACTGTGCGTGGTATCGTTTCAAAGCTTTCGACGAGATCTATTCAAGTATATAAAGAACATATCGCAGTAGTTTAAACCGAAATTTTTAAAAATTGTTTTCGTGTGAACGGGTTAACATTTTCGAAAATGCCGCGGCATTCACAGAATGAGTGCCAGCAAAAGTGGTGAAAATCAAAACGAGAGGCAAAAAGAGCAAGTGATGAGAAATGTAAGAAGCCAAAGAAGATTGCAGCCCAACGAATTATACCCAATTCGCCCTAAAAGTGTACTACTACTGGGAAAGGCGGAAGAGCCTTATCACATCTCGTCGTGGAACGCAAGAACGGTATCCATCCGCGTTAATGTGTTCTTCTACTGTTTCCTTTCTGATCCCCCAACCCCATCCACCCACCCACACATCTCACATGCAGTGGGGATTGTCAGTGGGAGGCCGAACTGCTTCCCCTGCTGCTTTCGAGTTTCCCCGATTATCAATTTATTGCCTCTGTGTTGTTAATGTTGAGAGAGATCTTCCACCCCTTCCCCCTGTACGAGTTGTATCCCAAGTGGGCAGAAATAGCCGAAAGTGTGAAACTCTTGATTCAGCAACTTTTCGGAACAAATTGATTTCTAAAAGCGCTTTAACTTCTAGAATTTTTTTTTTTTTTTTAGATAGCAATTTTGTCTGATAAACTGTTGAGCAAACAAAAATGGATTCTAAGCAATAATTCTGATGCTTTTCGCTCTAAATGCTACGGACTATTTTTCGTAGCGGAGGTAGCTGTTTCGTACCCTTCATAGTGGTTCACTCTTGGGTTAACTCAGAGTATAGAGAGTACCGAGAACACCTGAAAGCAGCCGCCGCCAAATAAAAATCCAACACACCGATCGAACCCGTACCATCTCGAAATCTGCTTTGTGTTCGCAATGTATCCAGTATTATTTGTAAAAACTATGTAAGCTACTTTTCATATTGCTATCCCCGGGGCGCCAGACTATCGAATAAAAATAGCTTTGAGAATTTAGGTGTCAGGCAATGGCTGACGACCCGAAGGTAGACATTAGAATTTCGAATAAATATTTGTGAGCCCTTTTATCGCCGAAATCTAATGTACTGGTGAAAAGAATTTAGCCAATTAAAACCAAGAAATTCTGACACTCATAAATTATTCATGCAACTTCAGGACTGGCACGAGACAACAGACATTTAATCAATTACAATAAAAAAAAAACAGATAATGAGGAAGGCGTCTATATACAGAGGATGGTGAAAGACGGGCGTCAAATAGATTCACCCCTTTTGGGATAGCTCTAAGGCTGAATTTATCATTAAAGTTCAATGATTATTCGTTGGCATGATTATTCAATGTTCGGCTTTAAACAGTTCTCAGCCGACGAAAGTCTATTGACTGACCGGAGCCAATTTATTCATAACTGACATGCATAAATAAATAGTACTTACGGATATGCAGCTTTTCTTCGGGTATCAGTGTTTGATGCACTCACGTTTGATGCACTCACTAATATTTGATGTACTCGGTTATTGTGGCTTTGGAAGCGCACCTGTGTGACGTCACGTCCATTTCAGAGTGCGCACTATGACCAATGGAGAGGGGAGTCGAACCCCGTCTCCCACTTACTCTCGTGCACGGCATTCACCTGTATGAAGCCAGGTATGCATCTATGCGCACTAACGTCGAGGTCGAACGAGGCCGCTCACTTGATAGCAGGATCCGTCCGTCCGTCTTTCCCAATGTGATTCGCCTTACATCACCGGTCGTGCACCTCAGTCACTTGGGGCTGCAATTCCATCCTTTCTTGTGACCTTCGGAATGCTGCTGGCTTTTTCTGTAGAAACTTACGTGCAATCAAGCACCAGGAAAAGAGGCATTTTCCCCGCTGCTCTTTCCTCGCAGTAACGTCAACCGCCTGGCCGCTCTTTGTTGCTTAGCTGGCCGACTTCTTCGGACAGAAACTTTTCTTCCGCCGCTAACACTGAGCTGGATCAATCCAGATCCGGCTCCCTGAGTCTAGCTTCCTTCATGGCTTTTAACCAGACTAATCTTTTTCGCTCGTTCACATTTCGTCAACAGATTCCTTGCTCTGTTGTTAGGGGTCTGTTTTAACTCTTCTGTCAGTCTTACTGTTTCCTAAAAGCATTCGGCACGATGAATAGGTAAGAAATGCATGTCTCTGCATTCGGAATATGAGGTGGGTCCGCTCACCGATAAGCACGGAAACACATAACTTAACTAGACTTCTTTGTCCTGCCAACATTCGGATTAGAAAACGCCATAACTTTCCTGATCTGGTGACACTCTAACTGTTTCTCCAAACATCCAACCATCTCACACTTACACGGCCACCCAATTTGACCGACACGCGCTTAGGGGCGACGCATCGCGTTCCCCACACCAGGCGACCCAGGCTTCCGATTTCTCCCTTCCAAGAAAAGGAGCTCTTATCTTTCATCTTTCACAATAGGGGAAACCACTAAGTGTTAATTTTTCAACCAACAGTTAGCGTTGTACCCGCCTCTTGAAAAAACCTGCTAATCGAATTAATTACCGTACCCCAAAGTCGTAACAATATCATAGAGTTCAGAAGTTCTTTATTCTGGGAAACGTATTTACAGGACGCCGTACAGCGCCAAAAGAAAAGCAACAAAATAGTTATGTAAAAGAGCTGGTGTGTTGGCAATAACAAATTAAATAAACGCTTTGAAACCATACTTGACTAGCTCATTTCAACTCTCCGAACTGCAAGTCGTAGTCCTACGTTCCAAACTGACGGCTCAATCAGAACTGAGCGTACCTGTATATATTTTTTAATAAATTTCATTCATAACACACTTCGACAATTTTTTAAACATTTTGGCGTTTGTTGCCTATTATTAAACATAAATAGAAAATCTCTGTACCCCCCCCCCCAATAATTTTGGACATCGGTGCCTAGGCTTGCGGTCAAGTTCTGCACAAATAACATCATTTCGTGTCGCAGTTAAAACGCAATATTCAAATACCTATATACTGCTGTTTTAAATCCTAAAATTACTATTTATTTAACTATCTGAAACCCAGTTTGGCATCTTGTTTAATTGTTGCCAATGGTATGGGCAACACTGGTTATACCCAAGTTACGGCCTTGATTATAAGCCGAAAGAAACAAAAAACAATGCAAAAGGTATCCCCCACTACCAACGAGAGCGAGTAGATGTTACATGGATTCAGTTTGATTGATTCGTATTATTCACACTAAATAATTGAAACGAGAATGAAAAGCAGTATTTAGAGAGAAATTTAGTATTCTTAGCGTTTCACTGTCACGTAAAATATTTCTTTTATTTAAAAATGCTCCAACTAATCAGTAAAGTTGCTAATTCTTTTCTTCTTCTTTCACTCAATTTTTCTGTTTGTCTTTCCTATAGAGTTCACTTCCTCAGATCTCCTAGCTTCCTATTTCTAAGGGTAGTTTTAGAACTGGGGTCAGACACTTCCTTCTTAAAACTTCTTCAAATATCACATCGTTTACGTTCCACGGGCCGCGGTTGGCCTAGTGGTCAACGTTTGTGACTGTCACGGATAAGACCTAGGGTTCTACCCCAGGCAGGTACGAATGCTCGGTCCACTAAATATCCGCCGTGCATCGGATGGGCACGTTAAACCAGCGAACCCCAGGTACTGGCCCCCGGTAATAAATAAGGGCGTCTTCCTCCCCCTTTCTACTTCGCTTCCGTGTCACTTTTCTATCGGGCGCTCTATAGCCCAAATCTTTTAGTTTCCTGTTTCTAAGGGCTGTTCAAGACCTGGGGTCAGACACTACCTTCCTAAAATCCTCTACATATGATTTGATCTGAAATTTAGTGTTAGGGGCCGCGGGTGGCCTAGTGGTCAGCGTTCGTGACTGCCATGGCGATAACCTCTGGTTTGATCTTCGACAGGTACGAACGTTCGAACCACTAAATACCCGCCGTTCGTCGGATGGGCACGTTAAGCCGTCGGATCCCCGGGTACTGGCCCCCGGTCATTAAATAAGGGCGTCTTTCTACCTCGCTTCCATGTCACTTTCCAATCGGGCAGTCTAGCCCAAATCTCCTAGCTTCCTATTTCTAAGGGTTGTTTAAGACCTGGGGTCACACGCTCCCTTCCTAAAATCCTCTACATATGATCTGATGTGAAATTTAGTATTCTTAGCATTTGACTGTCACATAATATATTTCTTTTATTTAAAAATGCTCCAACTAATCAGTAAAAGTTGATAAAATCAGTAATAAAACTTTAATAAAAATACTAAATGATAAAACAACAAGACAAATTTTACATTGCATTTGAAAATTTCGAGGGCCTTCTTTCTTTCTGAGTCTGTTTCAGTAACCCATTCACCGCTAAGGCACTTTTTTCTTAGAATTGCAAGACTGGCTCTGGTCCAATGATCCAATCATTTGCAGCATCTAATTAATTTGTATGTAACGACTAAAGGTGGCGCCACATTCCATTTAAGGCAACATAGCAAAAAAATGTGACAAAATGTGTATTATTCGTATTAGCTTCTTCGTATTTCTTTGGATTTTACAGTTATTATTCGCCCAAACTTTCTGACTGAAGAAGATAAAAACTATAGCATCAGTTTTCAGTCAACATAACTTTTTAAAAGTGGGGTCACTTTAAAGCTGCTATCTAGAAAATAAAATCATAGTTCTTGGAAGGTTAATAATATTTACGTAACGACGGAGACATGACATAATTTTTGTAAAAATGACAAATAAAAAAGAAACATAATTATGCTTAAAATCGTCAGCTTCACTTCTGTATATATAAATTTATTTCGAAAGTCCATGTTACACTTGTGGTTCCACCTAAAATCTCTGCCTTATGTTTCCAAAGGTAAAACTTCTTTACATAATTTCTTCGCAATTGATGTATTCCCAAGGATGAAAAATTGCATATCGATGAAACCAACTTTAAGTTTTAGCATGGGATACTTAATACTTGCTAAAACATAACCATAATTAAGCAATCCAACATTTGTTTGTCTACTGACGTTCATTGTACAGGTTGCGCCATCTATTAACAAGTCTGAACATCATTCAAAGAGAAATTATTGATTTTTAATATAATTATGGTTATGTCTTAGCAAGTATTAAGTATCCCATGCTATAACTTAAAGTTAGTTTTATCGATGTGCAAATTTTCATCCTTGGGAATGCATTAATTGCGAAGAAAATATGTAAAGAAGTTTCACCATTGGAAACATAAGGCAGATATTTTAGGTGGAACCACCTTAAGGCAACAAGAGCAAAAAATTGTGACAAAATGTGTATTGTTCAAAAACACATTAACTTCTCCGTATTTATCTAAAATACTGCTATCTAGAAAATAAAATCATAGTTCTTGGAAAGTCAATAATATTTACGTAACGACGGAGACATGGCGTAATTTTTGTAAAAATGACAAATAAAAAAAAACCATAATTATGCTTAAAATCGCCGGCTTCACTTCTGCATATACACATTTATTTCGAAAGTCCATGTTACACTCACGTGATAAAGTATTAATATCACTTCTGAAATCTTCAGAATTTCAAATTAAAACTTCCGTTACAGTAACCAAAAAATTCATTAAACTAACTATTTATATACTGCATCTCAACTTGTATGGGATAACCAAAGATCATCTGCGGATATCTAGAGACCCTGTGGACCGTGGGGGTGGGGGGGGGCAACTTCACCAAATTATTGGGGGTCAGGCGTGAAGAGATCAGATGTGGGAGGCTCACATCCCTTCCATTGTCAGCCGGTAAATAAAATAAGGGGGCAAAAAGATAAACTACGAGATTCGAAATATATTTTAAAACGCAATTGTTCATCAGCAAATGAACAAGGAAGCAAGGCAAATGCGTAGTTTAGCGTTCTAAATTATTTCGCCGGAAGTGTTGAAGGATTTCGAAAAAGTGAGATGTACAGATTTTAAAGTATGCAATTTCTTGGCAAACGGTGAAAAACTTTCATCTTTATCGTGCATTTTAAAGATTTTTACTGTAATATTTAAGCGCAAGTACGACGCTGTGAACAGAAGCGGCGGCAGGCCTATAACACAACGCCGCGGCGACACTCACGTCAAGCTTTGCTCCGCTACAAGAGAAACTGGGAACGTTCTTGCCAGGAAAGCGATCCAATTTGTAGTGCTACGTGACAGAAAGTAGTCGTTCATTTCTGTCACAGTTTTTCAAAACACGAGGTGTGACAATTGCTTCGTTCTTACGCATATGATTCTCTGATACGAAATAGAAAGTATGCAGATGCCTTTCTTTCTAGGAAAGCGTTAAAGTAGAGGTTGCGTTCCCTCGAACGGAAGTTACATGCATCGAAAAATCTAAGTTTTGCTCCTATTGCCAGCGTTGTTTCACAGTTCATTCAAATTGGATTCAAAAAAAAAAACAAAAAAACTTATTTGATTAAAGAGGGAAATATTGGGTAGGCACTGCCCCCCAGAAAAATTATTGGAGGGCCAAGATTCAGCTTGCCCGCTCATAGTCGGCGCCTGCGCTGTGGACTCGGAGAAGGATCGTGTTTGTATGACCCAGCTTCCCGCAACCAATATTATCGGGAACTCCAGAAAACCCTGTTTCTTCACAAAAGCGTAGGGACATATATTTAGCTCCATCTACCCTGAAATGACGTTTTTACTCTGTTGCATAGTACCCCGTTTAATAGCAGCAGCGCACAACAGTTACTACACTTTTGCAAATAATTTTACCAACAGATTTTATGAGTATTAAGCACACATTACTGTGAAGTACAAAACGGCCAACACATAAAAATTAAAAAAAATAAAATTAAAAAATTTAGGAAGAAAGATAAAGGAAAAGAAAAGGAAAGAAGATTAAAACAGACAATTTGTTAATCTGACTTGCCGCAGCTTCGACAAGCTTTCTTCTTTGCTTCAGTTTCTTCCTGGCCCACGCTATAGAACACAGTTGGTGTCTATAAATTTCAATTTGAAAAAGTTCCTACCCACTGTAGATTTGCAGGGAAAATTAAAATAATTTTGAAAACAAAAAGGAAGCACTGAAAGCCATTCTAATATTAATATGACGAAAATTGAGTCGAACTGAGACGTAAAATTTTAAGGAAATTGCTACGCTTAAACCAAATAAATGAAATAAATATTAAAACAATGAAGTAATATACTCTCAGGAATTAAATGTATTTTTTCTTTATTAGTATTCCAGGCACACTTTATAGACCTGGGTAACTTGACTAAACAAAATTGAAGGTAAACTTAAATCGTTGAAAAATGTATGGGAATTCCGTTTTTAAGATTCTTAACACCTTTGGGCCAAGTTTCAAACATTCGGCGTTGGACACTAAACGAAAGTCGAAAATTTCTCGAATACCCAAAAATTTTCAGTCGGCGCCCATGCTACTAAGATTGAATATGTATTCCGCGTCATTGAACTTCTAAATGATCCGGAAAAAAAAAAAGCTAATGAAAAATGACAGCTAATGAAAATGAAAAACATTGTTACGTAATGAGACATCTTTAAAGTTGGGCGGAAAAAAAAAAAAGTCTCTGCTGGGGCTTGAACCCAGGACTGTCGGATCGTGAATCCAATGCTCTAACCACTGAGCTACAGGGACATTTAATTTGAACATGAAGGTCTAGAAGATCTCGTGTAGGCCTGATTTTGAACGGACGCAGCTACTCAAATTACGTCATCTCAGATTTGCAAGAAGCATAGCTGATTCATTTGTGGCACAATGCTTTCATGAATATGAAACGGAAAAACAAACTATATATAAAGGATAAAATCGAAATTAGAGTAAGATTCTACGCGATTCCTAACTGACCGAAAGAAGACATGAGAAATACAGTCCCACAGAACGTACCAAATGATTGCATAAACAAAAGGTAAATAAATCGTTAAATAAAACGAGAAAGACAACAGGCGTTATTTGGGAATATACATATATATATTCAGTGCCATAGACGCCCATATAGGGGGGGGGCAAGAGGGGGCATTTGTCCTAGCTTGGAAATCGGATCATACGCTTTCTGTCTTTTGAAGGCAGTGATGTATTCAGGCATCTTCTCAGGGGGTGCTTAGCCCCACCCCCACCCAATCCGTGAATGCCCCCTCCCGTAGGTTTTTGGGTGATCTCTTATATTTAGTCTATTTGTTTTCGTTTTATAGCTGAATAATGGGAGAAATTAATTTAAAAAACTTAAGAAAATGAGGGAAAATAATATAATAATAAAAAAACCCAGCCACATGGATGTCAATCTGAAATTTCTCTGAAATTTCTATCATTCTTCAATAAAACATTAAATAGTCCTAGCTGAAGGGGTGAATTTTCAAGCACTGACAACTCGGACTACTTCCGCAATAAAAACCGAATTCCACAGAGTACCGATGTTTACAAAGCAATACATCATCATATTTTGGACGCTGGCACTCACCTTGATTTCAGTTTTCTGGATGCCGCCTTTGCACGTATAAGGTGTAACGTGACGTTAGTGCTTCCAATACAACAAAATATTTGCTACCTAATTTTTAACAGCAGCAAAATATAATTGTTCTCAGAAAAAGTTGTTTTTTTCTGTCGGTGGGTGGACTCACAGGGAAAAAAAATTGAGGCATCTGAAACTGGCAACCAAATGGTTATTTAATTTCTATTTTTCTTTTACTAAATACTATGTGCTTATTATAAATAATCTAAAGGGGCTGAAACCAAACGGCAGGGGAATGGTTTACACCATACGTTTTCAGGTAACACTGTAATGATACCTTAATAATCAGAAACAGGCTTGTAGAAAGGCGAAGACATTTTTACCACTCCTAATGTTTCAGGGCGGGAGGGTGAAGAGAATATTTTCGCCGGCTCAGCGTTATTTTACTAGCATCCTCAATATTTTACACTACCCCATGGTGAAATCCGTGGTGCATTACTGAATTAAAGCAAAGGTATAACATTTTTAATCACTTGTATGTGTAGATTACTTGAAATTTGCATGTGCGACATACCAGCATTAGCTTTATACTCGATTTAAATTTTTTGATAATTCTGTACATATTAATGTACAGGGTGATTCATAAAGAAGTACACAATTTCAACGCACTATAAAACAAGAACAATGTAAGAAATTTTATGTTACCTGTAACAGAATTGTAGGGGAATGATTCAAGTTTTCTTAGAGACAGTCATAGATGTTCTATGTGCGCACCCTTAGACACACGACACACATCAAGCCGGTAATCCATTTCCGCCCAAACGCGAGGTAAGATATCTAAATCAAGTGCAGTGATAGTAGCTGTGATACGCTGTTTCAGCTCCGCTAGATCAACGGGAAGGGGAGGGGTGAATACCTTGTCCTTTACGTACCCCCACAAGAAAAAGTCACAAGGTGTTAAAGTCAGGACTTCTGGGTGGCCATTGGGTCAGAGTCCAAAAAGAAAGTGTACTGCCCCTTCTTTTTTCACGAGAAAACTGTCACGGGAGGCTCTTTTCTGGATATGTTAAATCTTTGGTTAATGCCACAGTTGCAGGACAACAGTGTCAACTTTATTCTCCAATTGGATGGTGCACCACCGCACTGGTTAGGTGACGTGCAAGATTATCTCGATGAACATCTTCCTCAGCGATGGATTGGACGAGCCGCGGACTACAACAGGCCACTGACCCAATGGCCACCTAGAAGTCCTGGCTTAATACCTTGTGACTTTTTCCTGTGGGGGTACGTAAAGGGCAAGGTATTCGTCCCTCCCCTTCCTGTTGATCTAGCGGAGCTGAAACAGCGTATCACATCCACTATCACTGCACTTGATTCAGATATCTTACCTCGCATTTGGGAGGAAATGGATTACCGGCTCGATGTGTGTCGTGTGACCAAGGGTGCACACATAGAACATCTGTGACTGTCTCTAAAAAAACTTGAAACATTCCCCTACAATTCTGTTACAGGTAACATAAAACATTGTTACGCGGGGTCAAAAATCAGCTGGGAGAAGAAGCAATTTTTGGGAAGACCAGTAAAACATTGTGGATGCCTTATTTCCCCACTCGGGCCTCTCAGTCACGACTTCGCGAGAGTGGCGAAACACAATCTCTCGGCGTTAACCGAATTCCCGAGTAGTATTTTTCTCAGGTAGAAACTTCGGAGAATGCTCTTTGGGGTGTGAAGCTGCTGAGTACAGATAAGGCAGCGCGCTTGTTAAGGGGCCGGTCAAAAATCTACAGTTGCATGGGGGGACAAACATCATGAGAAAGACCAGATGAGACCAGACATTCAGCAACGTTGTGCAGAGACAGACAGCCTTACGAGTCTGAGCCCTGGACAGAAAAAAGGAGCACACTTAACAACAGGTAGAGACCGGGTAAACACGCTGATATCGCCGTGCTGCCGAAAAGAGCAGGAGCGAAGGCATATCATTGACGTCAGGTCCGAAATGACGAGCCAAAAAGGACAAAGAGGAGCAGAAGGAACGAGCTGCGATATTCCGCAACCTTGTTGAGAAACAGAAACTGAGAAGTGAAACCACTGCCGTCTGATCTCAGCGAAAAGACACGTAGTCAAGCCGAAACGTGTGGACAGCGCAGAGAAGAGCCGTCTGGAGACCAGCAGCCTTCACGGGTCCAGAAAGGACTGCTCGTATGCTCCACCACCCTCCCCTCCTCGCAATCGGTGAGAAGAAGAAAATAGGAGTGAAAGTGACGCTATCTCCTGGGGAGAAAGATTCCTAGGCCATCAGACAGATTGGCTCACACAGGAGATACAAAGAGAGTGCGCCATCCCACCGTGATCATTGGTGTGTGTGTGTTTCTCCAAAGCGCTAAATTGGCGCAAAAATGCCAACGGATTATCTTGAGGGCACGTAAGTACATTTTTTTTTTTTTTTTATAACTGTAAGAGTCTCCGAGAGTCACCCGAGGCGATTAAAAGTAACGCCGGACAGATGATGTGTGAACTCTTACGCAGAATGGTTCATCTGGTCAGAAGTGATGAAGGTTCAGATTAATACATCTAGTTAATAATAGTTCAGGTTATTTCTTCTGTTTAATACGTATGCCAGCTGTTAAGCGTATAATTAAATGTTGTGTTCGTGCTAAGTCCTTCTGCTCATTATTGTGAGTGTGTATTGCCTGGTTTCCGGCCAATCAACTGAAACCAAATGGCCTCTTTTCATTCTCGCTGTATTGCAAATAATTCATGCTCAGGGACGCAACCCTAGTATAAAGGGTAAAGCGTAACAATATCTTACATTGTTCTTGTTTTATAGTGCGTTGAAACTGTATACTTCTTTATGAATCGCCCTGTATATATGTACAGCGTGTATATTAATGTACGTATATATAAATAACAAAATTGTGATTATATGTATATTATCAGTCAACAAGTTTCAGACCCCTCAAAATGTGTAATTGCCCCCCCCCCCCCCCCCGGAAAAAACCTCTAAATGCAACACTGTTTGAAGGTATTACAGAAATTTTTTTCCACGATAGCACTAATTCTAATTGCTCTGTAGAACTTCTGGGTTTATGCAAAAAAAAAAAAAAAAAAAAAAAAAAAAAAAAAAGGTGATTTTTGCGACAGTCATGAACGTTGCCCACTAGGCCACCCGCGACCCCATCACTAATCGTCTTAGCATATTCGTAAACACCATGGTACAGTGCCTAGAAAAATTAGTGTAACGTGCTCCCTAAGATGTCCCTCACGGTTTTGTGCCCCATCGTCATGAAATGACAGAGGGCGCTGGGCATCGAAAGTTACGTTAGAATGCATCATCGGCTTCATGCTATTCAATGGTGGGAAGTTTGTTTGCCGAGGATTTGCTGCCTTACGAAACTTCAAATTTTCACAAAACAAAAGTTAGTGGAGGGAAATCTTTTTGGCAGTATCTTTGCTAATTCGTTGTAGCTCGATCATAACAGTAATACACTAGGTAATTCAACAGTTGATCACTAAAACGCAATAGGCTTATTCGGGTGTTAGTGTGCTAGTTTTATTCAACTGTGGATTGTTTATAACGGAATTTATTTCCGAAATTAGTCACTTTTTTTCGTGAAGATGTAGAAGTTGATCAAGTATTGGCTGTCACGTGCAGTGTTTCTTTCAGGCATACATCCAGGGGGACGAAGCCCTCCCGGAAACGACCATTCACCCCCACCCCCGGATACATTTTAGGTTACCGAACCAAATTTTAATAAATTCAGGCTATGATGAAAAAGGAAGTTTCGTTTCTTTTTATGCTACAAATATTTCTCCAATTATACTTTTTTTAAATATTTATTAAAATGGTACTAGTTAGTTTATTTTATTTAAAAGTGTATTACGGTGCATGATATTCTTCAAAATATAAGTAGACTAATCATATCTAATTGTCTGGAAATCGAGATTCAGGATCAAGAGTGCGTTGAATGCATTTTAATTTTTTAATTGATAAAAATTTCAAGCCTGCGGACCCCCCCCCCCCACCCCTCCTTTAGCTGAAAAAAGTTTGTTATTCCTGAAATGTTTGAAGAAGTAATTACTATATCAGGGATGTATATAAAATTTTTCTTCGTGGGAAGGGGGGGGAGGAGGAAGTTTTTGAAATCCACCATCTGGAAAAAATTAAAGTTAATAAAAAATTGAAAAGAAATTAAAGCATTTTTTTCTAATGTAAGTCGCATTTTAACCAAAAAACAAAAAAATGAAACATTTTCTGGGTGAGGGGGGGGCAATGCCCCCTCTAAATGCGCCCCTGTGCTGGATATATAGTAATTACTTCTATATATGTAAATATAGTAGTTAAAATTATATATATATAGCAAAAAGTCCTGAAAGAAACACTGGTCACGCGTTAAACCTACTGTGTGGTTAAACTTAAGTGCAGTACTGAAATCGACTGAAACAGTTATAAGATCATAGGGAAATAATGTCAGCTATGAAAGGACTGGGAAATTCTGCATTAGCAAATAATAAAAAACATAGAAAACGGAAAAGGCAAAGCAGCTGTTTTGTGCCAGGATGTAATACTGGCTATAAATCCTGCAAAAATAAAATATGACTCTTTGCTGTCCCCAAAATTCCTGATATGTTGAGCAAAGGGGATAAGGCAATTCCCAGAGCTGATAAGAAACTTGATGAAAGTTGTGTTGTATGTGCCTTGTACTTTGAATCTAAATTCATGGAGATGCATTATCGTTCCACTGTTCAAGGTAAGGAAGTTCTAACATGCCGAGACAAACCATTACTCAAGCCTGACGCCACACCTACTATTTTCCCAAATTTAAAAGTCATTTAAAAGCCGAACGACTAATTAGTTTTTCCAATTTTTAGGGAGGGGGCACATGCCCTACTGTGCCTTCTCCACGTTATGCCTGTGTGTATGCTACATTAATAATTTCCTTTTTCTTAAGGGTAAATATAGTTTACAGGAACTGCATAGAATTATCCTATTTAGACAGACTCCATGAACACCCACTTCTTAATTTTTACCTTATTAAAATTTTTACTTAAGGTGCAAAAGAATTTTTCTCTCTTCACTGCAAACCCATTTGAATAGCAAATTTAATCACATAATTATTATAAGGTGAAGAAAAGTAAAGAACAATTTTATAATTATTTTTCTTTAAAAGAATGTCATCATATACATTCAGTTTTTGTTTATCGTATCACAGGCAAAGTTTTTTTAGGAATGATTTTTATAAATGGATTACGGTTGGTATATTATTAGAAAATAGACCAATTTTAAAAATAGTAATCGCATTTGTTGTATTCTATTTTCAACTCATTAAAAGACTTATCTTCAAAGCCAACTAAATGGAAAGCATTAAGCTTCAATATTTATTTTGATCCCATGTTCTTACCAAGAAATTTAGTCACTCATTGCTGAAAAATGTAGTACATTATTAAATCATTTATAAAGTTTTTGGGTTACTGAATTTCAAGACCTAATTGGTTTATTGGAATGCAAATTATAAAGCCGATGTCTCATTGAGAAAATATTTCCCCCTTTTTTTCCGGTAAGGTTTTGAAGGGCAAAACATTTTCTTTTTTTTTAATTTTTACTTTATACTGTAAGTTGATGTTTCAGTGATTGTAAACTGCATACTGGTCTCCAGTGTTTTTGCATAATGTAACCCATGTATGACTCTAAAACTTCCGAAATATCTAACATTAATGTTGACGTTAGCACAATGCAAAGCTTAACTTAAACTACGATACCCTTATTAATGAATCTTGTGCACCCCGTTCGCTCTCTTGGGGGTGGGGGGTGAAAGATATGTGTCGATTATTTCGTATATACTTAAGTTATCTGCTTATAAAATATCGTTCAAAGAGTACACATAATACTGACGAGCTGTGTGTGTGTCATAGAAAGATGTGCGTTTTCGTCGTCCTTCCTCCCTGAAAAGCGACGTGACATCCGATGGCAGCGCCATCTACCGCTTTCATGATTGCGGGCAGTAAGTTTTTCTGCGAGCACGACATACTAATTCTTCTAGGCACTGTAACCATGGCGTCCAATACGCCTACTGCGCAATACATCATGCGCGCGACGCTCCCTGTACGCGGGGTAGACGATGCAATATTTCTGGGTGTGCCAACGGCGCCTCTTGCCTCGATAACAGCATGAATCCGGTGTGGTAGAGTCTCTACGAGGTTGTGAATGTATTGAACATAGATTTGCAGTAGAGATGAGCTCGGGCCCGGCCTCGGACGGGCTCAGAATTCATTAACTACCGAAAAACCCGAGCCCGGGCTCGGAATTAAGTCTTGAATTCCATTACTGTAATTAATTCAACACGTGTAATTCCGAGCCTGGTTGAATTACACGTGTTGAATTTCAGTGTGGATTTGTTACCATGGTGGAAGGATTTTGTATTTCCTAAGCTAGCTGCCATTGCAAGACAAATTTTGCTTAGCAAGACTTGCATTATGCAGTGTTGTCCCAAGCAAGGATTAGTTTAAGGAGGTTTGGTATCGAAAAACTGGAAAAAAATCACATTCCCATTTTTTGTGTTTTTTTTTTAAAATCAAGAATCTTATCTTTAAAATGATGTATTAATTTCCAAAATTGTGCAGTTAGAAGTATTGTTATTTATTTTTTTTTTAATTTTCTCACCCGCGATTTTTGGGGTGGCGTTGGTTTTTAGTGCAGCAGGTCAAGTTTTAGGAAAAAGAAGATCAAGTTGAAACGCTGAGGCATTAAGATGCAATTCTCTCTCTCTCTTTTTTCATGATGAACTTTATCTGGAAACTGCACACACATATGATAATATTGTGATTATTATACTATTAAGCGCAAAGCTTTGTTATAATGTTACAAAATGCAGAATAATCTGGTCTGGAATGCTTTTATGTTGTTGTTTTTTTTTGGAAATTTCCCTACAAGCTTTTTTTTTATATTCTACTACATCACTCTAAACTACCTTTACCGATTAGCATATATGTAAATTATATTGCAAAAATTAGTTTTCTAGAGTCAAAATTTCAAACACTTGCAACTGTCTGTACAGCATTGTACGTTTTATAATGCAATTTATTCAAAATAAAAGTAAATTTAGAAATCAAAAAGAAATAACGAATGGAATTTTTTGTTTCTAAAAGATTTTCTTTTCTTCAGCTTTTACCAAAATTACTGATTCCCCCGATATGGTCGAAGGGCATGTTGATTATTTATTTATTTTCAAATCCACATTTTAGAAAATTTGGCTTTATGCGTAGTATTTCTAAAAACATATTAATATTGTGAAGTGGATTAACTGAACTAAACTTTTTAAACTAATGATTTTTAAACTAATCCTTGCATGGGCTATATCTTTGGCTAGTGTATAATGCATAAATGCAAACCTTGATAAGCAAAATTTTTCAAGAATCCGGGCCCAGGCTCAGCAAACACATGTAATCAAAGAAAGCGGGCCGGGCGTAAATTGTTCTCGAAGTTCCGCTAGAGTATGTGGGTGTCTATTCCGGCGTTTTGCCTTCTGTTTTAAATGATCTCACAGGTTTTCAATAAGATTTAAATCAGGGGATTTGGCGGGCCAGTCGAGGTGAGACAGTGTTGCTGATTGTTCGTCGTGCCACTCAGACACAGTTTTAGCCCTGTGCACATGGCAATTGTCGTCTTGGAAAACAGGAGTGGCAATGTGATGCTGCTCCTGGATATGTAGGGCAAGGGCAACACTTCGTCACTCAGAATGCGGAGGTACGCATGCTGGTTCAAATTCATCGTCACTGCAACGAGAGGGCCCATTTCGTGGTATGAAAAACATCCCCAAAACATCACAGAACCCCCTGCAGCTTGAACACCACTTTAACACAATCAGGATTAAAGGCCTCACTGGGCCTGCGATGCACTCGTTGCCTCCCATCATTGGAGTACAAACAAAAACGAGACTCATCAGACCAAATTACTCGTTTCCAATCCGCCACAGTAAAGTTTTGGTGCCTCTGAGCCCATTTATAACGAGCGACTTTTTGACTTGCTGTTTAAAGAGGCCTCTTCCGAGGTTCTCTGCTCCAGATGTCGATCGCATGCATTTCGTATCGCAATGTCCTTTCGGAAATTGGTTGGAATGGACTTTCATTGACTATTAGAAGCAATTGTTGCCTGGTTTGAAACCGAGTTGTAGTTACTATGCGTGAAACATGGAGGCGGTCCCTGTTGGTGAGAATCATTTTCTGGCCACAGTTACGTCGCCGATTTTCAGTTGACTGCGAACACCACCACTGTTTGTAGACCCACTGAACAGTAAGCTTCGACACACCAACAAATTGGGCGACTTCATTCACTTTGTGCCCGTGCGCACGGCCAAACACGATGGCTGTTTTGTGCCACTCAGTAACGTCTGTCTTACGACCCATATTGCAGACTAAATTCAACACACACACACGTTGCTCTTCACCACTGCATGAGGCAGAAATGATCTTGTAGACCACACGCCAGTGCTATTTACCTCCCAACAATGCTATCACAGCGCCCTCTGTGCAACCGGCAACTTCCTACTGTCATTTCTGTTAGGGGTGACTAATTTTTTTGTCCAGTGTGCTTATGTTTATTCGGCTACAACCAGTATTTTTTTTTTAATTTTAATGATTTTAGTAAGCCGCATACTGTACCTACGCCTCCTCCATCTGGATTGGTATTAGTAGGAATCCGTGAGAGGGTGCAGAGCCGAGCACTTCGAATGATCACTGGGGCTCCCCTTGGACCCCATTTTGGAACAGACTTGGAATCTAGAAGGTACATGAGTTTTCCACCAGAACTGCCAAGAAGTTCTTCAAGAAAGCAGAAACCCACCCTAATTGACTTGTTAGGGGCGCAGTTGATTACAATCCAAGCGAATTCCTTAGGTATCCCAGAACTAAGGAGGCTATCGTTGACCCCCCTTTGACAAAGAGAGTAAGTATGTGAACACTGGTGGGTGTTAGACAGACCACCCACCCCCTTCTTTTTCAGATTCGCATCGAGATGATGAAAATGGATTCTGCTCAGGCATTTGGATTTGGTCTCGTTGAGTTGCAGTGACTCCCTGGTGCGTTGGCGGCCGGGTGGTATGGTTTTCTGTGATGATGTGCGGTGCTTGGATCCCCTTCCCCTCGGACTGGAGTCACGGTTCACAGTTTGAAAGATATATTACCCTCTCCTTTCACTCAATTTTTCTATTTGTCTTTCCTATTGAGTTCACTTACTCAGATCCCTCGCTTCCCATTTCTAAGGGTAGTTTTAGACCTGGGGTCAGACACTCCCTTCCTAAAATTTCTTCAAATATCGCATCGTTTACGTTCCATGGGCAGCGGGTGGCCTAGTGGTCAACGTTCGTGACTGTCACGGAGAAGACTTCGGGTTCTATCCCAGGCAGGTACGAACGCTCGAACCACTAAATATACGCCATGCGTCCGACGTTAAGCCGTCTAGTACTGGCCCTCCGGTAGTAAATAAGGGTGTCCTCTACCTCGCTTCCGTGCGACTTTCCTATCGGGCAGTGTAGCCCAAATCTCCTAGCTTCCTATTTTTAAGGGTTGTTCAAGACCTGGGGTTAGACACTCCCTTCCTAAAATCGTCTACATATGATCTGATCTGATCTTTAAGTTCCATTCATTCCTCGTGGCTAACCACGGTACAGAGTAATCTACATTGTGAGGTGTGAGCCCATCATATGCATGAAACGAACTGTCGGAAAGAGCGGATTGAGGCACATAAAACAATATGTGGATATGCCTAACTATAACAACATCCTCACTCCTTTCTATCTCTTTCTTAATATAGCTCCGATCCAGCGAGAGCCGTTACATAATTTTGTTGGTTCGTTCCATAGAATCATTCACTTGAAAAATATACAAGGGTCATTTCAAAAGTTTTGCACACTGTGGGTTCTCTCTTAAGAAACGAATTCATTTCACAACATACCTTTACAGGCCTTCGAAGTAATCTCTATGTTTCTTTATGACAGCGGCCCAATGTTTGGGCAAGTCTTGTATTCCAGTCAGGACACCTCCATTGTTGAGGCTTCGGATTACTGGGGTCACCTCATTAGAAACATCCTGAATCGTTTCCCGCGGGGTGGTTTCTTCAGTTTTGGGAACAAGTCATAGTCTGGGTGGGCTCATGTCAGGACTGCATGGCATGTGGGAAAGCAATTCCCATCCATACTTTTTCCACAATGTCTCTTACTGTATGGGCAACATGTGGCCTCGCATTGTCGTGCAAAGTGATGACACTAGCTTCGAGCATGTGGGGCTTTCTTTGGCGAATAAATGGGCGCAAAACATTTTGCAGAAACCTGTGGTATTCCACTGTTACAGTGGATCCCTAGCAGTGGCGTAACTAGCACAAAGTGCCCCCACCCCCGCAAGATTTTCTCCAGCACGCTCCTTCGTTACCTGCGCCCCCGCAGCTGAGGGGTGGTAGTTACGCCACTGATACTTTTTTTTTTTTTTTTTTTTTGGTTGGAGGTTTAACGACCACCGTGAGCCACTCAATGGGCTATAAGCAGTCGCCCGTCCCTAATTTAGGGTCACTGGTTCCAGGGAAATGAGAGAGCCAGTGCCGTAAGACAAACACAACATCCATGCCTAACCGGGATTCGAACCCGGACCCCTTACGGACGAATGATCAGAGGCCAGCGCCTTAGACCACTGCGCCACCGGGCGGCACACCACTGATACCTAGTGTACTCTGTCTGTCTGCTATCATTCCATCATCATCAACTTAACCTTCGATTGTTGGCAGCGGAATTTTTTCTGGTGAGGTGATTCTGGATGTTTCCACTGAGCTGACTGAGATTTCAGTTTTGGTTCAAAATCTCGTACCCTGATTTCGTCTGTAGCAACAATTTTGTCGGAAAACTGCTCGCCTACTGTCTCGTATCGCTGAAGCAATTCTTTTGCGATCCCTTTGGGAACTGCTTTTCACTCAGATTACGCGGAAACCATTTGGCAGCTACTTCTCTCTTCTGTAATTTTTCAGTTAGGATTCTGAGAACCGAAGCGGTAGACATGTTTGCTTCGTATGCAATCTCTTCACATGTCTTCCCTCTCGATTTTCTTCCAAAATGCTGTTGACGATAATCACAGAAGTGTCGTCCTTTACATCTGAGGGCTGGCCGCTTCTTGGGTCGTATTCGATGCTTTCCCGACCTTGGCGGAAACAAGAAGCCCATCGAGACACTGTGCTACGCTATCCACTACACTAACCCTACAAATTTCACACACAAATTTTGGTAGGGGATTTTTCTCGCAAAGTTTCAATTTTAATGTAGAATCGCTGGTCGCTATGCGAGATTTGACCTGACTCACTTTCTTCTTCCATTTCTAGGCAGAATTTTTTGGAACAAGAACAAATTAGCCAGCAAACGCAGACACAACTTTGTATACTGAAGTCTGACTCACAACTGGCGCAACGATTGGAGCGATTGTATCATCCTACGAGCAGCGCCTGCGCTGTGTGCAAAACTTTTGAAGTGACCTAAGTAGAATTCGGGCCCTTTGTAACTGTAACAACCCGCACTCCTTTTTAGCTTTTACTCAACATAGCCCCGATCCAAGGCGAGCCATCACATAGTTTTATTTAGAATCGTTCCGTAGTAGAATCACGCACTCGAAGAAAAATAGAATTCAGGCACTTTTTAAACAACAACAAAAAAAAAAACAGACAGTTTATTCCACTAAAGCAATACGGCTTCGGACTTCTCTAGGGCTGGTTAATTGAATGTTTCATTTGACTTTGTTGCCGTCCGTGCTATCGACACTAGACCCGACCCGACATATCTCTCCAAAACTCCGATCCTATCTGCCTCGCTTCCACTATCAAAATCAAAAGTGCCCGTTCTCTCTTCAAACTTCAGGAAAGCTCATTATCAGCTTTCCGAGTTAATCTTCCATAACGTGTGGCTACCAGCCACACCTTTAACCTTGCGTTTCACTCCTTACCGCGCCTTGGGAGCCGCGGATAGCCTAGTGGTCAACGTTCATGACTGTCACGGAGAAGACCTTGGCTCGATCCCAGGAAGGTACGAACGCTCGAACCACTAATTATCCACCGTGCGTCGGATGGGCACGCCATGCCGTCGGGCCCCGGGTACTGGGCCCTCGGTAATAAATAAGGGCGTCTTTCTACCTCGCTTCCGTGTCACTTTCCTATAGGGCACTCTAGCCCAAATCTCCTAGCCTCCTATTTCTAAGGGTTGTTGAAGACCTGGGATCAGACACTCCCTTCCTTAAATCCTCTACATATGATCTGATCTTAACGTGCCTTTGAGATAATACCATTTCCTCACAAGACAGGCATACAATACACTTCAAGTACTTATGTAGGCCTATTAAGCCAACAGTAATGCGGCTAATCGTATGTATCTGACAGCACCGGAGTTAAACATGCTGTTTTCGTCCGTTCTGCCCCAAAAATAGCGCGAACAAAGAAATTCCACGTGGGAATGTACATAGGCATATTATATATTTATAATTATTTTTTATGACCTGGGTGCTAGCAAATCTTACAGTAACAATAACAAAAAATAAGAAGAAAAGAACAGTTTATTTCAGTAAAACTATGTGACTCAGGACTTATCGAATGGCAGGTTAATGGAATGCATGACTGACTTGGTCTTCGTCCGTGCTATGTGGACCCTAGACCGGAACTTCGTGCTTCATGTAAACCGACGCTGTAGCTACGCCGACGCAATATCAACGATGCTCTCCGAAAACAAATCGTCTCCTGAAACGCCAATTCCACGATCCGACCTCTTTCTGAAAAACCAAGGTCCCGCCTGAATCCCTTTTACTTCCAAAGTGTCTTCTCTTAAAATGATCAGAAAATCTCCACTCCCACTTAATCGGGTTTCGGAGTTAATCCTCATCTATGTGGGGATACCTGCAAATAACTTGAAGCTTGTATTTATCTAATTTACGCACCCTTCAAAACAATATCCCATTGTGTAACCTGGGCATCCATATTTATCAGAAGTGAAACTCAGTAGCCATTTTAAGGATAGTGAATTGTAATCATTTTCCTCCAATTCCCGCCATTTTGATGAGCTGGGCAACGCTTACAGTACGCTCTTACTCACGCATTTCTTAGAGGGGTGTTAGATTTATGGTTTCGTGGATGTGTGAGAGCGAAGCCAAATTAAGGAACTCTGCTTCTTCAGAGAGAAGGCATTTTTAAGGAATGTCCGTGCTTTCTTGGAGAGCATGGATTTCACTGTTCTGCAGAGGACACTTTGGGGGGGGGTTCTCAGCAAGAGGACGTGGCGCTCGGTGGCAGGAAGTTCGGTGGTAAGGAGGAGAGAGAGCGAGGTGCGAGGAGCTTGCTGGTCGGCCCGACGGAGATACGTAGTAAGCAGTGGGGCTGATGATTACAGAGAGAGAATACTGACCAGGTAAGAGAAGGAGATTCGGCGTGTTAATAAGATTATGAAAAAATGAACATGATGGACGATGCTTGAAGACATTCCCTATGACATTTGAATAAACATCTTCCTTACTGCAAGAGCAAAGCTTTAGTCGATTTTATTTATATTTTATTTATCTGCTCAAGTCGAGTAAAATACGGTTTAAGGTCGAGAAATAAAACTCTCTGGAAGCAAAGCATCAAACAAACCCTTCGCATAGGGCGCTGTAATATAACTCAGCCCCAAGCCCTGTAACAATTGCTATACTCAAGACAGGTACAATACACTACAAATACTCAGACATACTTATACTCTAAACCAACGGTAATGCGACTAATCACGTGTATCAGACACCAACAGCCTCAAAACATGTTTAATTCGTCCGCTCTGCCCAAAAATAGCACGAACAAAGAAATTCCATGTGAGAATGAACATATGCATACCAGTGGTGTATCTTGGGTCCGAGACCTTGGCTACCCCCCCCCCCCCCAACTGGTTTTTAAAAATTGCGAAGTTTATTTTTTAATTGTTAAGTAATAGAAGTAACTTTGTTTTCTAAATGTTAGATACATGCTGTTGCTAACTTGATACCAAATAATTATGAGGATTAGGATTTGAAGGCTTATTTGTACATGAACTCCATTCTTCTTTCCTTTTGTGTGAACTTGAGTGTTACGTTTTCACAAAAATGTTTCTTCTGAGTACTTTTTCGTATTTAAAAATAATGTTTTTCTCTGTTGACAAAACAGCCAAGTTTTTTGAATGTGCATGTCCTTGTGTGGCTCTAAGATATATCTTGATTCTTTTTAATACGGAACAACTTCTTTCGGTAGTTGCAGTTGTTGATGAAAAGTTTAATATTAGATCTGCTAATTTGTATACCTCAATAAACACTACGTCCAATTATTCAACTTTATGTAACAAGTAATGTCTCTTACAGATTTGTTTTGTATTCATCAAGGGAATAAAACACCTTCAGTTCATTTTTTAATCGAGCTGTATCAAAATTTGAAGCACAGAGTTCTTTAAGCTCTGATAGATGTTCAGGAAGCTTTCACAAAATTTATCAAAACAGTTCAAATTCAACAACGCCACGAATTTAAGATATAATATCACTGATTTTAATTCACCGACACTTCACACAAACTGAAACAACTCTCGCGAAACACACGCTGTTAAAGACGGAAGCATGGAGGGACTCAGACAGTCCGAAGTCTGCTCTTTTCTAAGCGAACCGTTGCGCAAAGCAATGTTTCCATTCCCCTCCATACGCTCATTCATGTTGTCATGGAAACGCTAGCAGATGATCGTATCATAGTTCTTCGCATCAGAACAGCGGAGACCTGCTTGCGTTATGCCGTTGGTCATCGCTCGCCAGACTGATTCTCATAAACAAAAGACACGAATGCGCTCGTTTTTGTTTTTTTTCGCACCGAAAGCATCGACATATCTTAATGCCGTTGATAACTGACTTTTATTTGTGTATATTTAATTGACTTTTATTTGTGCATTCTCTGGGCTTTGCAGCTAGCCTCGAATATACACCACTGATGCATACATATTTATAACTACTTTTTATGAACTGGGGGTTACGAATCTTGCACGTAATCTTGATGACCTTTCCAAACATGCTGTAGGGATGAATAGCTAAGTAGTCATTCATACTATGCCACAGAAAGGCTCGTGCATGTGTGTGTGAGTTTGACCTTAAATGAAAGTTTTCCAAGCCCTACTCCGAAAGCATCTTTCTGTTACATTCACTGTGTAATACCAACTAATTCTGCGCAGGTTTGTTTTTCATTCTGCATCTCTGCAGAGTGCTGTGTTGTCCGCGTTTACTTAGCTTCGACTAGCGAATCCTGTGATGGTTAAATTCAAATTGATCGGAAACTTGAAACTTGGTCGTTCTGGGTGGTGTAGTGGTTAGCATACCTAGGCGTTTTCTGGGAGACGCGGGTTCGAATCCCGCTCCAGGACGATGAAAATTTTCAAGTTTTCGGATATTATCTGACATACCATCCTTGTCACATTTACGCCAAAAAACGGATTGACATCTTCAAAATTTGTATTATATGGCGTAATCCCGTATTTCTTTCATGATTTATCTGCTTCTCCGGGCAATCACGGGATAGGATTATTAACCTCCAGATTCGCTAAACATGAATGCCGGTTGCTTCGACTAGCGAATCCTGTGATGGTTAAATTCAAATTGATCGGAAACTTGAAACTTGGTCGTTCTGGGTGGTGTAGTGGTTAGCATACCTAGGCGTTTTCTGGGAGACGCGGGTTCGAATCCCGCTCCAGGACGATGAAAAAATTTTCAAGTTTTCGGATATTATCTGACATACCATCCTTGTCACATTTACGCCAAAAAACGGATTGACATCTTCAAAATTTTTATTAATTTTTATGTTTTACAATACTTGATATTAATATTTAAACCGTTGGCACTTTGGTATTTACCCAGTCTTTACACTTTTAGTGAAATTAAGGAAGTGGGAATTTTGAGCGGTTTCGTCCTACCAAATGAAAAAAGCTTGCTCTGGCTCTGCTGTAATGGTAAAACTCTCCCACACCATGCTTGCAAAAGAGGAAGGGGTGGGAATGAAAGATCGTATTTCGCAGTAGGGCATTTGTTATCAATTCTCCCGCACTGGGGTAGAGATGATTACGTTTTATTGAGTGTATGGTTGACACTAGGAGGTGCCTAATTTTTTTTATTTTTTTTATTGGAATTTTAACGACCACCGTGAGCAACTCAAATTAGGGACGGGCAGTCACCCGTCCCTAATTTAGGGTCACTGGTTCCAGGGAAGGAGAGAGCCAGCGCCGTAAGACAAACACAACATCCATGCCTCACCGGGATTCGAACCCGGACCCCTTTCGGACGAATGATCAGAGGCCATCGCTTAGGCCACTGCGCCACCGGGGCGGCGGTGCCTAATTTAGTTAGCCCGGGCCCCGTCAATTGCAGCTCTTGTTTAGGCCCAGCCCAGCCTGGCCTGGCCCGGCCCGAGATGTGCCATTTGGTATTATTATGTCTTTCTATTGTATTTTATTAAATTGTGAAAATTAAATAATGAAATGAGTTATTGAAAATACTGAATGTAAGCCTGAAAATATTAATCTTTGACAATTATCGAAAATATACCTTTAAAAAGAGAGAAAAGGGAAGATTAAGTGCGTTCAGAATCTCCCTTTCTCTGAACTAGTAAGCTGTAACACTGCAAAAGTCAATCCCTATAGAGATTAGAGATAGGAGAAAAAATCCATGTCTTCGTACTGTCTCATACAAACACACACAGACCCCCACCCCACTAGAACGCGCGCGGCCCGGCCTGTTGCTTTGTTCTTTAAATTAAAAAAAAAAAAATGGCCCGACCCGGCCCGTAGAGACCTCTAGTTGACACTTAAAGAAAAGAATGGTTTATCTGTTTGGAACGGAGAGACATATTTCTAATTCCGCGTGTGAAATTTAATTCTGCTTTTAAGAAAGAATTAAAAACCCTTGATTGGACTTGGATTAAAAATTTAAAAGATACAGATAAAGCTTTTTTAAGGTTCCATCAGATTTTCAAAGATATCTATGATAATATATTTAACCAATCCACACAAAAAACCAAACCGAAAAAAAAATTAGAAAGCCATGGATGACAAATTCACTTATTAATGAAATTAACGAAAAACAAAACCTATTCTAAATTCATTAAAACTAGAAATCAAACTGATTTTCTTATATTTAAAAACTTTAGGAACAGTTTAAATACTACTATTAAAATAACAAAAAAATTACTTTAACATTTTCCCACAAAACTGCCCTAAAAATACAGTAGGCCTGCCTACATGGAAACATTTAAATTACTTAGTAGGTAAAAGTACTAAATTTACAGTACCAGAATATTTAATTAATGGGAATAACGAAAAAGTTCTACATAAAAATGAAATAATTGCACTAATGAACCATCACTTCATTACAATACCACAAAATTCGAACAGAAATGGGAAAATTTAACAAGGATTATACCTCATATTTAAAAGAATCTCACAGAATGAACACCTGCCATTTTTGTAATATAAATTCTAACAAATTGTTAACTGAGTTAAAAAATATTAAAACAAATTCTACTCCAGGTTATGATGACATTCATCAGAGGGTCATTCATGCCATTTCAGAATTAATGTACTTCAATTCACCCTAAGATGACACTGCAGTTTAAGGTACAAGAACCTACGCACTCACTGAACCTCCGGGGACGGCCGACAATTTTGTTCATTCGCGTCACTACCCACTGTGTCCTGCTGTTTGCAGCTGTCAATCACTTCCCCCATCAACTCATTGGCACCGTCACTCACACTCTTTCCGGTTTAATTGTTGCTGATGAGGGCGTTTTTATCAGGGCTGTTAGAATACAAGGGCTGGGTCATAGGCTTCGGACACACGGATCCCTACGAACACCAGCGTGTGACGTCAGTATTTTGGAACGGAGCTGACAGCTGGATTGCTCAGTAAGGGAATGAAAGCTAACGAGCATTTCAGTGGCTCTTGTAAAGAAATATAACGAATGATTCATTCTAGGTATTAACAGACTTAAATAAAAAGTAAGAGGAAAGACTGGAGATTTTTTTAAAGACAAATGAAAATTTTTGTTATACACACACAATACGTTTAAATTTTCAGGTCATAAGTTTTCTTGTCAACATCTTGCACCATACACCAGATGTGTGCATTAAAATATATTTGATCTGCGAGATTGCGCAAATAGATCACCTGAAGTGAAAAAAGTAATTTTTTTCCCCCGTTTCCTTCTCTGTTTAATTTCTTAAATTTCGAACAGCAATAATAAAATCGCAAATTTTTCCGTATGCTTTTCTTTTCGTCTTTCCTTAAACTTTATTTGCGGTGTTTTTGTAGTGAGTCTTCGACATCTTTCAAAATCAGTATTTTTTTTTTCAGGTAAAGCTACTAATGTACTACATTCAAATTACAAACTTTTAATGCGCGAAATTTTAAAAGAACCAGAAAGATAACACAATGTCCTTATTCCTTTGTATACCATTGTTAAAAAACTATGAATTAATTAATATATATTTTTGTATAGTGGCCCCCACTTTGGTTGAACATCAGATGCCTTTGCATTCTGAATTACTGCTATATATGCGCTTATCATCATTCATCATCATCAACCATTATCAATCCACTGCTGGACGAAGGTCTCCCCAAGTTTCCTCCACAACGGTCTGTCTTGTGCCATTCTCCTCCATGTCACTCCTGCATACTTTCGAATTTCATCCACCCATCTCCCATGTGGTCTTCTTCTGGGTCTTTTCCTGTCCCTTGGAATCCAATCTAAAATTTCGGCTGTCCATCGATGATCTGTCCTTCTGGCAGTATGTCCAGCCCATTGCCATTTCAGGGATTTAACTCTGATCATGATGTCTTCCACTCTTGTCATTTTTCGGATCCACGAGTTCCTCTTCTTATCTCTCCTGGTTACACGAAGCATGCACCTCTCCATGCTTCTTTGAGTTGTCTGCAGTCTTTGTATGTCTCTTTTAGTTAAGGTCCATGTCTCTGCACCATACGTAAGCACTGGAAGGATGCATTGATCAAACACTTTTCTTTTAAGACATAATGGCATATTGCTCTTGAAAATTATGCTGTTTCTTCCAAAAGCTCTCCAGGCAAGTTTTGTACGCCGATTAATTTGTTCACCAATGTGACCCTCACTTGATATCTGCTGTCCAAGATAAACGTACGTGTCTGTTATCTCCAGCTTTTCTCCATCAATCGATAAATCTTCATTTCTTGTAAAAGCATTGAACATCACTTTTGTCTTCTGAAAGTTCATTTTTAATCCCACTTCTTTACTCTTGTCAGCAAGTTCCTGGATCATACTCTGCAGCTCTGATGGGGTAGTTGCAAAAATGACTATGTCATCAGCAAAACGAAGGTGGGTTAGATAATCTCCATTAATCTTTATCCCCTTGTTTTCCCAGCTCAGCGACTGAAAAACACCCTCCAATGTGGCATTAAAGAGCTTCGGAGATATGGTGTCACCTTGTCTCACTCCCTTTCCAATTTTTATGTGTGTTGTATTTTCAAACAGCCGAATCTTTGCACTTGCATTTTCATAGATGTTATTAATAATATTAATGTATGCATCTTCAATACCGCAGGTTTTCAGAGCCATTGTAACTGCTGATGGTTTCACCGAATCAAAGGCTTTTTCATAATCGATAAAAGCCATGCACAATGGAAGTTCATATTCCCTCGCTCTTTCAATTAGTTCTCTCAGTACGTGGATATGATCTATTGTGCTGTAGCCACTCCTGAATCCAGCTTGTTCTCTCGGTTGAGCCATGTCCAGTGTTACCTTCAAGCGGTGTGAAAGAACTTTAGTGAAGATTTTATAAACTACTGATAGGAGGCTGATAGGTCTGTAGTTTCCGAGATCCTCAATGTCACCTTTCTTATGTAGCAGGATCATTGTAGCGGTGTTCCAATCCTCAGGAATCTTTCCTTCAGTAAGGCATCGAGCGAAAATTTGGGAGAGTACTGTTTCAATTTCTCCACTTGCTTCTTGTATGATGTCTACAGTAATTCCATCTTCTCCTGGAGCTTTTCCCCGCTTCATGTTCTTGATTGCATGTGCAACTTCTGCTGGAAGGACTGGAGGAACTCTGGTACTGGTATCTTTCATGATGTCTGGAGTGCATGTATCATCCCTTTCATATAATTTGGAGTAGAAATCTTTCACTCTTGTCAAAATTTCGCCTCTATTTCTTGTTACAGAACCATCTTCTTTTCTCAGTGCCATAATCTGTTTTCTTCCCTTACTGAGATGTCCCTTTGCTATCTTTAGGCTTTGGTTGTTTTCAATTGCTTTCCTCACTAGTTCACAGTTGAATTTTCTTACGTCTTCAGTGATACTTTTTCTTACTGTCTTGCATAGCTCTATATATTCCACTTTGGAAGTCACATCTTCTTTAGTTGTCCTCATCTCTCTTCTTTTTTGCATCAACATTTTCGTTTTTCCTGATAATTTGTTTACATGCAACTTGTTCTTAGACCCAGCTAATTTTGTTGCTGTTTCCATAAGAGCTTTGGTTACTTTTCTGTTAACTTCAGAGATGTCCACTTCTTCCGATGTTAGGCCTTCTAAAGCAGAGAACCTGTTCTTCAGTTCCAACTTGAAGGTATTATGGTGTTTTAAGGTTGGTTATGTCAATAGATTTTGTTTGTCTTATGAGCTCGCCACGTTCAAGTTTGGTGTTGAGGTGCATCTTACATCTCACCAATCTATGGTCACTACCTGTGTTGAACTTGTTTAGCACACTGCAGTCTTCTATGACGAATTTTTTGTTACACATAATAAAATCAATTTCACTTGTCGTCCCATTTGGATGTCTCCATGTCCATTTCCTGTGTGGCTTTTTCTTGAAGAAGGAGTTCAAGATGAAAAACCCTTCTGCCTCTGCAAACTCAACGAGAGTATTTCCACGCTGGTTTCTGTTGCCGTGACCGAATTTACCTACTGAAGTTTCATTCTGTTGTCTTTGCCCTATTTTTGCATTGAAATCTCCCATAATTATTTTCAAGTGCTGCTTACCTTTATTATTTAGATGACAAATTTCCTCATAAAATTCTTCAATTTCTTCTTCAGGATGACTTGTGGTGGGTGCATAAGTTTGAATAATCTGAGCCTGGTATCTTTTTGAGAGTTGGATAACAAGTCGTGCAGCTCTGTCAGAGGAGCTTTCAACTTCTACAACTTTATCCTTCAGTTTCTTGTTTATTATAAATCCAACACCACTAGTTCTGCCAGTATCTGTCCCACGATAGTAGAAGAGATGTCCACTTTTCAGTTCGATGAGATCTTCTCCTTTTCTCCTTACCTCACTTAGCCCCACGATGTCCCACTTGATCCTTTGTAGTTCCTCTTCTAATTCAAGAAGCCTTGAATCAGAAGATAGGGAGCGTCCGTTGTACGTAGCCAAGGTCAGCATCAGATGGCAGCCTAGTCCGGTCCTCCGGGGATTCTTAGCACCCTCTGCCTTCATGTCGCACTGGCCGCTGCCTTGGCCAGGTACATTCCAGCTGCCGGAGACTGAGGGCCAAGATTTAAGTTGTGGAATCATTTGGGAGGGGTTTGGCCATAACTCACCACGCTGGCCAAGCGGGTTGGTGAGTGTGGGATAGAATTTCCTCTAATCCCGATGGTATAGTTATACCGCTATTGGCGGTCGTCAGAGCCCCTTTAGTGGGAACAGGATGTACCACGAGAAGGCGGGGTTGACATTTGTCAAGGAGAGGCTGTGATGTTACGCATCACCTGACCTTACATCCCTTATACTGTATATTAAATGGTTAGTGCACTTTTAATACGTGCTTCCATTTTTAAGTTTTTATTCTATAAATCAGTAATTTTCAGCTTTGTTTTCAGAACTCTGTTTTCCTACAATAGTCGTTGCATAGTCATTTTTTCCCCCTACGATAGTCACTGTCGTCTTCCGTTAGCTTTCATTTTTAACACTTTGGTTCTCTCATTTTTTAAAATTTTAATTTAATTTTTAAGGGATGCAACATTTTCAAGTAGCAATCTATTTTCCTCAGTTATTTTGATACAGGAAGAACAACTGATATTCCCTGATGTTTAATCAACTTCATAACAGATATCCTGCGTTTCTTGCACACAAATCTTTTTCAGTCTTAAAATATCCATCCGATCGAAAGCACTTTTTAAAATATCTCGTTTGTGCTTTCTGTTACTTCGTGGAGTGACACAGTGTCCGTTTTGTTGACAGTTCGGTAGATTCAGAACAAGCACCGCGTTTTGTTTCAGTATTTGTTTTCTCCGTGAGTCGAAGTAGGCGATTTTTTAAATCATCTTTGTAATTGGAAGAATGAAAATGATCACTGCAAATTCTAGCATTCGCTACATTCATAGAGTCTGACTCTAACCTATAGCACCTGTTCAGCCATTCCTTCACCAAATCTGGATTTTTTCAAAGGAAATGCATGGTACACAATATACTGACCTTTAGTTTTTTCGTAATGGTTCTTACAAGTAGCCACAGCACAACTCATTATTATTATTATCATCAGTATTTCAACGTAAACTAACTGAACGATTTCTCAAAAAGCAAGTTCTAAGAGCTGAATACTTATCCACAAAAAAGCAAAGGAAACAATGTAGCGAAAGTAGAGAGACTTTTCACAGCAGCTTCATGGTTCCAACGTTCCAACCGGAGTTCCAACACAGTGACGTCAGAAACAGGTCATCTGTCACCACTGAGGGGATCCGTGGCGGCAAAGTTTCTTCAAAGGAATGACCCAGCCCTAGTATTCTAACAGCCCTGGTTTTTATGAGGGCCTTCACATAACACCAGCTTGTTTTCGGCTGTAAATAATATGTAAGGAGCGATTGTCACCACCCCGTTGCAGTAGACCCTTCAAGGCGGTGGATTGGTGGATTCCTTCTCCTGCCCAGGACGGATTAGTGGTGGTAGAGCCTTGTCTCCCAAACACTTCATATCTGTGCATGCTTGCGTTGGTTTAGTTTTAAAATTTAATTTCAGAAAATAGATCATATTTATGTCTAAAACAGCTATAAATACTTATGAGTAAACAGCTAGGGCAATATAAATTATGATTGGGGTAATAAATGCATCGGTTTTACGGAAAATGTTGGGAACCACTTTTAGTTGTGGATGTAGGTTTCACATACCTTTTCCTTCAGTGTCATCTTGGGGTGAATCGAAGTATAGTGGAGCCCCTTCTTGACATTTTTAACTTGATACTTACAACCGGAATCTTCCCTGATAAACTAAAAATTACTAAAATTAGCCCTAAATATAAATCAGGGAATGCAAATAAAGTGAATAATTACAGGCCCATAGCAGATATTTCAGTTTTTGCCGAAATTTTAGAAAAATTAATTTATAAAAGGATAACATTCTTACAAAAACACAACATAATTAGTAACAATCAATACAGTTTCCAACCTGATAAATCCACTGAATCGGCCTTATTTATTTAGAAAATTATATACAAAAAAATTTTGAATAAGAAAATAACATTAGCGTTCTTCTTAGACCTCACAAAAGCATTTGATACCATTAATCATTATATTCTCCGCACAAAGTTAAATAATATAAGCATCAGAGGCATCTCTTTAACTTTACTTAAAAATTACTTACAAAATCGGATGCAATACACACAAACGGTTGAAAATAAATCAGCTATGGGAAATATCTCAGGAGTTCCTCGGGGCTCAATACTTGGCCCTATTTTATTCAATATTTACATTAATGACATTTTCTCTATTAATGCCACCTCACCTCTAACAATATGTGCTGATGATACTGCTATTCTATTTTTGGGTGACAATATACACCAGATCATATACCTTTGCAATAATCAAATACACAAATTTTATGACTGGATAACCTTTAATGAACTATTAATTAATACAAACAAATCTAAGGCTGCGATATTTACAAGGCAGCGCATGAATACAGATCAAGACTTATCAATATTTTTTTTTATAACAAAAAAATTTATATTACTGATAACTTTACATATTTGGGGATTTACTTGCAGAATGATTTAAATGGAATAAACACGTTGATCTAATTTGTAATAAAATTTCTAGAAATATTGGAATTGTTAGTCACATATTTTCTAACCTTTCTATTAAAACTTTAATTCTATTATATTATACATTAGTTCAAACGCATTTAATTTATTGTCTTTCATCATGGGAACAAACAACGAAAATAAAAAAATTACAAGTTCTACAAAACAAATATATCAGACTAATGGATATAAAAATAATTCTAACACTAATATGGGATACCATGCTGATCTTCACATTCATACGCACATTGATTCCAATAAATACGGTATATTAAATATTAAACAACTAATTAACTACAACCTTGGACTAAATATCTATAAAAGAATAATATCAAATGTGAAATAATTGATACCCATAGTGTTACATATAAATACGATACCAGAAAAAAGACTTATTAAAACATGTAAGCCAAAAACTGAACTGATTAAGCAAAGCATAAATTATCAGGGTCCACACTATTGGAATCATTTACTTTCTGAAATAACTATAATTAACAATTATAATATATTTAAAAAGAAACTACACTTCGATTCACCCTAAGATGACACTGAAGGGGAAGGTACGTGAAACCTATCGCAGCGACTAAAAGTAGTTCCCAACATTTTCCGTGAAAACCAACGCATTTATTGCCCGGAATCATTCTTTATATTGCCCCAGCTGTTTGCTTATGAGTATATATAGTTATTTTAGACAAATCTAAAAATGATCTATTTTCAGAAATTAAGTATTAAAATTAGACCAACACACGCATGCGTAGATATGTAGTGTTTGGGAGACAAGGATGCCAATGAGTTGATGGGGAAAGTGTTGACAGCACGACACAGTGGGGAGTGACGTGGATGAACATACTCTCGGCTGTCCCCTTCCCCTAAGGCACAGAGCGCATCTTAGGGTGAATCGAAGTATAAAAAGCTACTTACTTGCACACTAATAATTTTAGTATTATTTAAAAAAAAAGGGGGGGGGGATGGGATTAAACAACAAGCCCAAATGGGGTGGGTGAATAATGTAAAATGAACATTGCCTTTTTCATCCCGATACTTCGGTTTTCTGTTCATGATCTGCAAAACGCTAGGCTCTATTTGACTATGACTTCGTGGTTTCAGGCTAAGTCAGGTCACTATGTAGACCGTCTCCTTGATTCTCTGTGCTGTTTCAGCATTTCCCAGATTGATATGTTAATAATCGTATTAATTGTAGTAATATTTCATGTACAAGCTAAAAATGGGGGGGGGAGATGTTTCTTTCTGTTGTGTGCTCTTCAGCTGAATCTTGAGCAGAGGGAGGGGCGTTTTTCTCTATCTGGAACAGGAAGCAGATTTGGCTGTTCATGCTACATAATTTTATAACCCATTGTGCAGGTGTTGCGAATTTCTGATTCTGTGGTTTTGCTTTCTTCCATTTTACTTCTTTGGGTGGGGGGGCGTAGTTAAAAGAAAGGTACGATTTTTTTAAAGTGCTACGGCGAAGTTTATTACCTAAAAACTATTTTTATGTTATGTTATGTCTTTTTTTTTTTTTTTTCGATTTCAAAATTTTTGTTACCAGATAATTTTATAAAAATGGCAATACCTCCTCTTACCCACAAAACACGAAAAGTTACCGTGGCTCTCATTCTAGGACATTTTTTGCCGAACTGCGTGATGATAAAAACAAAATTGGGTCTCTCTAAATTACCTGGTCAACATATAATAAAGCACACACGTTTCGACCACAGTAGCCGACGACCACAGTCAGCTCGATTTTTTTTTAATTTGATTGGGAGTTTAACGACCACCGTGAGCAACTCAATGTACTATAAAAAGTCTCCCGTCCCTAATTTAGGGCCACTGCTTCCAGAGAAGGGAAGCTCGGTTGCTTTTAAGGTAGTTCCACCTAAAATCTCTGCCTTATGTTTCCAATGGTAAAACTTCTTTACATATTTTCTTCGCAATTAATGTATTCCCAAGGATGAAAATTTGCACATCGATAAAACTAACTATAAGTTATAGCATGGGATTCTTAATACTTGCCAAAAGATAAATATAATTATATTAATAATCAATAATTTTTCTTTGAGTAATGTTCAGACCTGTTAATAAATGGCGTGACCTGTACATTGATGACATCAGTAGACAAACAAATGTTGGATTTCTTAATTATGTTATGTTTGATATGTTTTAGTAAGTATTAAGTGTCCTGTTGCTCAGTCCTGGAAACACATAAATCTGGCCAATTTATGTGAATGTTCATTCAGGACTGACAACAGTCCAACACATTTTCTATAAGAGAAAATGTGTGATCATTTTTTTTTAAGTGGTCTCTCATTTTTCTTGACACTATGCAGGAGGTGGATATATATATATCATCATCATCATCATCATTGTCAACCATTATCAATCCACTGCTGGACGAAGGTCTCCCCAAGTTTCCTCCACAACAGTCTGTCTTGTGCCAGTCTCCTCCATGTCACTCCCGCATACTTTCGAATTTCATCCACCCATCTTCCATGTGGTCTTCTTCTGGGTCTTTTCCTGTCCCTTGGAATCCAATCTAAAATTTCGGCTGTCCATCGATGGTCTGTCCTTCTGGCAGTATGTCCAGCCCATTGCCATTTCAGGGATTTAACTCTGATCATGATGTCTTCCACTCTTGTCATTTTTCGGATCCACGTGTTCCTCTTCTTATCTCTCCTGGTTACACCAAGCATGCACCTCTCCATACTGCTTTGAGTTGTCTGCAGCCTTTGTATGTCTCTTTTAGCTAAGGTCCACGTCTCTGCACCATACGTAAGCACTGGAAGGATGCATTGATCAAACACTTTTCTTTTAAGACATAATGGCATACTGCTCTTGAAAATTATACTGTTTCTTCCAAAAGCTCTCCAGGCAAGTTTTGTACGCCGATTAATTTCTTCATCAATGTGACTCTCACTTGATATCTGCTGTCCAAGATAAACGTACGTGTCTGTTATCTCCAGCTTTTCTCCATCAATCGATAAATCTTCATTTCTTGTAAAAGCATTGTACATCACTTTTGTCTTCTGAAAGTTCATTTTTAATCCCACTTCTTTACTCTTGTCAGCAAGTTCCTGGATCATACTCTGCAGCTCTGATGGGGTAGTTGCAAAAATGACTATGTCATCAGCAAAACAAAGGTGGGTTAGATAATCTCCATTAATCTTTATCCCTTTGTTTTCCCAGTTCAGTGATTGAAAGACATTTTCCAATGTGGCATTAAAGAGCTTCGGAGATATGCTGTCACCTTGTCTCACTCCTTTTCCAATTTTTATGTGTGTTGTATTTTCAAACAGCCGAATCTTTGCACTTGCATTTTCATAGATGTTATTAATAATATTAATATATGCATTATTATTATTAATGCATACATCTTCTTTAGTTGTCCTCATCACTCTTCTTTTTGTTGATGCAAAAAGAAGAGTGATGAGTACAACTAAAGAAGATGTGACTTCCAAAGTGGAATATATAGAGCTATGCAAGACAGTACGAAAAAGTATCACTGAAGACGTAAGGAAATTCAACTGTGAACTAGTAAGGAAAGCAATTGAAAACAACCAAAGCCTAAAGATAGCAAAGGAACATCTCAGTAAGGGAAAAAAACAGATTATGGCACTGAGAAAAGAAGATGGTTCTGTAACAAGAAATAGAGGCGAAATTTTGACAAGAGTGAAAGATTTCTACTCCAAATTATATGAAAGGGATGATACATGTACTCCAGACATCATGAAAGGTACCAGTACCAGAGTTCTTCCAGTCCTTCCAGCAGAAGTTACACATGCAATCAAGAACATGAAGCGGGGAAAAGCTCCAGGAGAAGATGGAATTACTGTAGACATCATACAAGAAGCAAGTGGAGAAATCGAAACAGTACTCGCCCAAATTTTCACTCGATGCTTAATGAAGGGAAAATTCCTGAGGATTGGAACAACGCTACAATGATCTTGCTACATAAAAAAGGTGACATTGAGGATCTCAGGAACTACAGACCTATCAGCCTCCTATCAGTGGTTTATAAAATCTTCACTAAAGTTCTTTCACACCGCTTGAAGGTGACACTGGACATGGCTCAACCGAGAGAACAAGCTGGATTCAGGAGTGGCTACGGCACAATAGATCATATCCACGTACTGAGAGAACTAATTGAAAGAGCGAAGGAATATGAACTTCCATTGTGCATGGCTTTTATCGATTATGAAAAAGCCTTTGATTCGGTGAAACCATCAGCAGTTGCAATGGCTCTGAAATATATATATATATATATATATATATATATATATATATATATATACAAGTGCAAAGATTCTGCTATTTGAAAATACAACACACATAAAAATTGGAAAAGGAGTTAGACAAGGTGACACCATATCTCTGAAGCTCTTTAATGCCACATTGGAAAATGTCTTTCAATCACTGAACTGGGAAAACAAAGGCATAAATATTAATGGAGATTATCTAACCCACCTTCGTTTTGCTGATGACATAGTCATTTTTGCAACTACCCCATCAGAGCTACAGAGTATGATGCAGGAACTTGCTGACAAGAGTAAAGAAGTGGGATTAAAAATGAACTTTCAGAAGACAAAAGTGATGTTTAATGCTTTTACAAGAAATGAAGATTTATCGATTGATGGAGAAAAGCTGGAGATAACAGACACGTACGTTTATCTTGGACAGCAGATATCAAGTGAGGGTCACATTGGTGAAGAAATTAATCGGCGTACAAAATTTGCCTGGAGAGCTTTTGGAAGAAACAGCATAATTTTCAAGAGCAGTATGCCATTATGTCTTAAAAGAAAAGTGTTTGATCAATGCATCCTTCCAGTGCTTACGTATGGTGCAGAGACGTGGACCTTAGCTAAAAGAGACATACAAAGGCTGCAGACAACTCAAAGCAGCATGGAGAGGTGCATGCTTGGTGTAACCAGGAGAGATAAGAAGAGGAACACGTGGATCCGAAAAATGACAAGAGTGGAAGACATCATGATCAGAGTTAAATCCCTGAAATGGCAATGGGCTGGACATACTGCCAGAAGAACAGACCATCGATGGACAGCCAAAATTTTAGATTGGATTCCAAGGGACAGGAAAAGACCCAGCAGAAAACCACATGGGAGATGGGTGGATGAAATTTGAAAGTATGTGGGAGTGACATGGAGGAGACTGGCACAAGACAGACCGTTGTGGAGGAAACTTGGGGAGACCTTCGTCCAGCAGTAGATTGATAATGGTTGACAATGATGATGATGATGATGATATATATATGTCCTGTTAGAAAGAAAAAAAATTGAGAAAAAGTCAGAAATCTTTTCTTTGAAATTTCTCTTTCCAAATTAGTCTGCATCTTCCAGGTGAGTGCTGCTCGGTGTGTGTCCTTTAGGTAACTAGTTTTTTTTTTTTTATGCTGCCAGTAGGTTGGAGTGAGGACACTGAATTTTAGATGAATCGTTGTAACATCACTTCATAAATTTGTTTTCCTCTTTTATTTTTCTGGGGGAAGAAGAGAATATATATATATATATGCATATGTGTGTGTATGGTAATAATGGTGTCGTTCGACCATCTACTTGTATTTATGTAACCACCATCATAAGGAAAAATTCTGTGTCACTATCGAATAAAATTAGGAGAAAATTATTTTTGTATGGAACAGTCTGCCTCTTGTAGAATTATGGATATGTATTTAGAAAAATGCAATGTAAATGTACATGATGACTTTGAGATTTTCCTTTTCTTCCTCCCCCTTCTGCTCTCATGAATTGAAGCTGCAGCATATAGATAGTTAGCCAGAAAGATTCCCTGCCCCCCTTTATTTATGGGAGGGTGTGCAAGAGCTCAGCTTGCTTCCTGGCATCAGTAACATGGCGAACTTTACGCATACTCGGGTTTTCTAGGTGTTGCTGGTACGCAGAGGGGGTGGTTTACAGTATCTCTCTCTCTTTATTTATGGGATGACCAGAGTTGCTCAAGCATTTCTGGCCAGCAACCACCTGCGTTCCCATGAGAAAAAAATTGTTGGAAGTCAGGGTGGTATCAGATGTCACATTTGGAAAGCGTCCCCCGTTTGCGTAAGGTGATAAATTCGGGTCTGGGACCCTGCTCTTTCCATGCTATGTCATAAGACACGAGCGTTAGAATTCGGAGGCCCAATTCGTGGCAGGCCAGCTGAAGCACGGGATAATTTTTTTTGCTGTTGTTGTTTGTGTGTGGGTGGTTGCGTTTTTGCACACACCAGCCGGATGGAGGCAATCTGATTGGAAGAAAGTAGCGTCGTTGTAGAGGGCGCTGGCGTTCTCCCGCACCCTTCGAAAAGACATGTGAGTTGAAAATATTTTTTTTGAGGACACTCTCGATTTATTTGGGGATAGAAAAAGTTCTCTTCGGAA
This sequence comes from Macrothele yani, assembly GCA_039090855.1. Classification (NCBI taxonomy): domain Eukaryota; kingdom Metazoa; phylum Arthropoda; class Arachnida; order Araneae; family Macrothelidae; genus Macrothele; species Macrothele yani. The sequence goes on from CM077018.1 coordinate 70,257,028, forward strand.
AAGAAAAAAACTTCTGTCCACAAGGGACGTCTAACCCTCTGGAATTCCTTTAGCCCTTCTCGGGAAATGGAAGGTGAGCAACTTAAAAAAAGGGGCGGGGGGGGGACCAAACGCAAATTCTTGCAGAGCACAGGCTCAATAAAAAAAAAAATGTGTCTGTTATGTGCATCCGTGCTGACAGGTGTAACCCGGGGCGTCTGTTCTCCGAAAATCCTGGTCATCTAGGCGACCGGAGCAACTTGGACATTCATCTCGTCCTACCGCCTCTCTCGCCCCCAGAAAGGGTTAACACCCTAGGACGTGGTGAAAAGCCGAGAGGACTGCGGCAGTTCCTACCAGCCTTTGGAGTTTCAGAGCAACATAACATGTGCTTCCACATCACTGCTTCGGTTCGGATGTGCTACTTAGCACAAACACTATGCCAGTATTGACTCAGTTCTCCGTCTCAAAACCAAGAAGCTGCAACTCATGAAGTGGTAAGCTGCACCTTTAAATCCTCCTCGTCACACCGAACATTTAACATTCTAGCCAGCTATGTTGGCCCTTCGGAAGTCGACTATTTTCTCACTACGAGACCTTTTTTTTTACTTTTTTTCACCATCTTCCTATTTGAAAAAAAACCTAAACTAATTAATATACATATGTAAACAAAACAAAAAAATCTATTTTGTTCTTGGAGTTACTCCCCAAGAGTGACAGTTCTGTTTGTCAGGTGAGAAAATGTGGTGATGTAAAGTAAAGCTAGATTTTGGAATCTTGGCCAAGATCTCCCATGTCAGAATAAAATTGCCTGAATATATATATATATATATATATATACAAGAAGCAAGTGGAGAAATCGAAACAGTACTCGCCCAAATTTTCACTCGATGCCTTAATGAAGGAAAGATTCCTGAGGATTGGAACACCGCTACAATGATCCTGCTACATAAGAAAGGTGACATTGAGGATCTTGGAAACTACAGACCTATCAGCCTCCTATCAGTAGTTTATAAAATCTTCACTAAAGTTCTTTCACACCGCTTGAAGGTAACACTGGACATGGCTCAACCAAGAGAACAAGCTGGATTCAGGAGTGGCTACAGCACAATAGATCATATCCACGTGCTGAGAGAACTAATTGAAAGAGCGAGGGAATATGAACTTCCATTGTGCATGGCTTTTATCGATTATGAAAAAGCCTTTGATTCGGTGAAACCATCAGCAGTTACAATGGCTCTGAAAACCTGCGGTATTGAAGATGCATACATTAATATTATTAATAACATCTATGAAAATGCAAGTGCAAAGATTAGGCTGTTTGAAAATACAACACACGTAAAAATTGGAAAGGGAGTGAGACAAGGTGACACCATATCTCCAAAGCTCTTTATAATGCCACATTGGAGGGTGTTTTTCAGTCGCTGAGCTGGGAAAACAAGGGGATAAAGATTAATGGAGATTATCTAACCCACCTTCGTTTTGCTGATGACGTAGTCATTTTTGCAACTACCCCATCAGAGCTGCAGAGTATGATCCAGGAACTTGCTGACAAGAGTAAAGAAGTGGGATTAAAAATGAACTTTCAGAAGACAAAAGTGATGTTCAATGCTTTTACAAGAAATGAAGATTTATCGATTGATGGAGAAAAGCTGGAGATAACAGACACGTACGTTTATCTTGGACAGCAGATATCAAGTGAGGGTCGCATTGATGAAGAAATTAATCGGCGTACAAAACTTGCCTGGAGAGCTTTTGGAAGAAACAGCATAATTTTCAAGAGCAATATGCCATTATGTCTTAAAAGAAAAGTGTTTGATCAATGCATCCTTCCAGTGCTTACGTATGGTGCAGAGACGTGGACCTTAACTAAAAGAGACATACAAAGGCTGCAGACAACTCAAAGTAGCATGGAGAGGTGCATGCTTGGTGTAACCAGGAGAGATAAGAAGAGGAACTCGTGGATCCGAAAAATGACAAGAGTGGAAGACATCATGATCAGAGTTAAATCCCTGAAATGGCAATGGGCTGGACATACTGCCAGAAGGACAGATCATCGATGGACAGCCGAAATTTTAGATTGGATTCCAAGGGATAGGAAAAGACCCAGAAGAAGACCACATGGGAGATGGGTGGATGAAATTCGAAAGTATGCAGGAGTGACATGGAGGAGACTGGCACAAGACAGACTGTTGTGGAGGAAACTTGGGAGACCTTCGTCCAGCAGTGGATTGATAATGGTTGACAATGATGATGATGATGATGATATATATATCATGATGATATATATCGTCATCATTGTGATGATGATGATAATGATATATATCTCATGATGATATATATCATCATCACTGTCAACCATTATCAATCCACTGCTGGACGAAGGTCTCCCCAAGTTTCCTCCACAACGGTCTGTCTTGTGCCAGTCTCCTCCATGTCACTCCCGCATACTTTCGAATTTCATCCACCCATCTCCCATGTGGTCTTCTTCTGGGTCTTTTCCTGTCTCTTGGAATCCAATCTAAAATTTCGGCTGTCCATCGATGGTCTGTCCTTCTGGCAGTATGTCCAGCCCATTGCCATTTCAGGGATTTAACTCTGATCATGATGTCTTCCACTCTTGTCATTTTTCGGATCCACGTGTTCCTCTTCTTATCTCTCCTGGTTACCCTAAGCATGCACCTCTCCAGGCTACTTTGAGTTGTCTGCAGCCTTTGTATGTCTCTCTTAGTTAAGGTCTACGTCTCTGCACTATACGTAAGCACTGGAAGGATGCATTGATCAAACACTTTTCTTTTAAGACATAATGGCATATTGCTCTTGAAAATTATGCTGTTTCTTCCAAAAGCTCTCCAGGAAAGTTTTGTACGCCGATTAATTTCTTCATCAATGTGACCCTCACTTGATATCTGCTGTCCAAGATAAACGTACGTGTCTGTTATCTCCAGCTTTTCTCCATCAATCGATAAATCTTCATTTCGTGTAAAAGCATTGAACATCACTTATGTCTTCTGAAAGTTCATTTTTAATCCCACTTCTTTACTCTTGTCAGCAAGTTCCTGGATCATACTCTGCAGCTCTGATGGGGTAGTTGCAAAAATGACTATGTCATCAGCAAAACGAAGGTGGGTTAGATAATCTCCATTAATCTTTATCCCTTTGTTTTCCCAGTTCAGTGATTGAAAAACATTTTCCAGTGTGGCGTTAAAAAGCTTCGGAGATATGGTGTCACCTTGTCTCACTCCCTTTCCAATTTTTATGTGTGTTGTATTTTCAAACAGCCGAATCTTTGCACTTGCATTTTCATAGATGTTATTAATAATATTAATGTATGCATCTTCAATACCGCACGATTTCAGAGCCATTGTAACTGCTGATGGTTTCACCGAATCAAAGGCTTTTTCATAATCGATAAAAGCCATGCACAATGGAAGTTCATATTCCCTCGCTCTTTCAATTAGTTCTCTCAGTACGTGGATATGGTCTATTGTGCTGTAGCCACTCCTGAATCCAGCTTGTTCTCTCGGTTGAGCCCTGTCCAGTGTTACCTATAAACGGTGTGAAAGAACTTTAGTGAAGGTTTTATAAACCACTGATAGGAGGCTGATAGGTCTGTAGTTCCTGAGATCCTCAATGCCACCTTTTTTATGTAGCAGGATCATTACAGCGTTGTTCCAATCCTCAGGAATCTTCCCTTCACTAAGGCATCGAGTGAAAATTTGAGCGAGTACTGTTTCGATTTCTCCACTTGCTTCTTGTATGATGTCTACAGTAATTCCATCTTCTCCTGGAGCTTTCCCCCGCTTCATGTTCTTGATTGCATGTGCAACTTCTGCTGGGAGCACTGGAAGAACTCTGGTACTGGTACCTACTATGATGTCTGAAGTACATGCATCATCCCTTTCATATAACTTGGAGTAGAAATCTTTCACTCTTGTCAAAATTTCACCTCTATTTCTTGTTACAGAACCATCTTCTTTTCTCAGTGCCATAATCTGTTTTCTTCCCTTACTGAGATGTCCCTTTGCTATCTTTAGGCTTTGGTTGTTTTCAATTGCTTTCCTCACTAGTTCACAGTTGAATTTCCTTACGTCTTCAGTGATACTTTTTCGTACTGTCTTGCAGAGCTCTATATATTCCACTTTGGAAGTCACATCTTCTTTAGTTGTCCTCATCTCTCTTCTTTTTTGCATCAACATTTTGGTTTTTCCTGATAGTTTGTTCACATGCAACTTGTTCTTAGACCCAGCTAATTTTGTTGCTGTTTCCATAAGAGCTTTGGTTACTTTCCTGTTAACTTCAGAAATATCCACTTCTTCCAATGTTAGGCCTTCTAAAGCAGAGAATCTGTTTTTCAGCTCCAACTTGAAGGTATTATGGTGTTTTTTAAGGTTGGTTATGTCAATACATTTCGTTTGTCTTATGAGCTTGCCACGTTCGAGTTCAGTGTTGAGGTGCATCTTACATCTCACCAATCTATGGTGGTCACTACCTGTGTTGAACTTGTTTAGCACACTGCAGTCTTCTATGACGAATTTTTTGTTACACATAATAAAATCAATTTCACTTGTTGTCCCATTTGGATGTCTCCATGTCCATTTCCTGTGCGTCTTTTTCTTGAAAAAGGAGTTCAAGATGAAAAACCCTTCTGCCTCTGCAAACTCAACGAGAGTATTTCCACGATGGTTTCTGTTGCCGTGACCAAATTTACCTACTGAAGTTTCATTCTGTTGCCGTTGCCCTATTTTTGCATTGAAATCTCCCATAATTATCTTCAAGTGCTGCTTACCTTTATTATTTAGATGACGAATTTCCTGATAAAATTCTTCAATTTCTTCTTCAGGATGACTTGTGGTGGGTGCATAAGTTTGAATAATCTGAGCCTGGTATCTTCTCGAGAGTTGGATAACGAGTCGTGCAGCTCTGTCAGAGGAACTTTCAACTTCTACAACTTTATCCTTCAGTTTCTTGTTTATTATAAATCCACCACCACTATATATATATATATATATAATAACCACGAGGAACTGCTGCTAAGCTCAAAATTGATGTTAAACTTCAATGTAACTTCTTACCTTAAATTAAAATCTTGGTTTCCTTAATCTTTTAGTGTCTCATAACCTGAGCAGCTGAAAATTAAACTAAAAAAAAAAAAATTGACCTTTCAAACATGTTTTAGGCCTACCTCCAGCTTGCTTCTGTAGAGACCTTCTTAAATATAAAGATAAAAATATATATTGAATACCACTAGGAAGTATACAACAATTTCCTAATTTTCCTTAAGGAATTGAGTGAAAAAAAAAAAAAAAAAACAGGCAGTTCTCCTCTGGAAATGTGTTTTAAAAGTGGTTAGTGGTTACCATGAGTTAAAAATGCTGTGTAAAAACATAAACAATAATGGGAAATTTCTGTAACCTTCCTGGGTGTTTGTGAAAAGCAAAGCAGAAAAGCAAATTACAAAAAAAAAAAAAAAAAAAAAAGAAATTACAACCACTCATTAAATTGTTCATCAATAAATGCAGACAGACTGGTTCTTTTTATAAAATTGAATTCTTGAGTTTTGTTATGTGATGTGTGCTTAATATATGTTAGTCAATAGCATGTGTCCACATTAGCCTAGACTAGTGGGTGGATCGGATTTGGGCTCTGTCCATTTATTTTGCACGTCACAAACAGCAATAGTCCTTGAATAACACAAATTGTTTTAATAGAATAATAGCTATATACTATATTCACTACTGTTTCACACGTTATATACGTTCTGTGCGTTGTGTGCATATTTGCAGCAAAATCATCTTGGCATTTATGTATCATATGAATAGGAATTATATTATAAGTTTTAATTATTATATTATCAAGGACTCACCTTGTATCGGTATTCCTGCTTACTAAGCTTCCTCTTGTATCTTGAAAAATATGTTTATCTAGCGTGTCATTAGCCACATAGAATCATCGTATTAAAAATAGGCCCAATTGAAATTTGCGACCAGGGTTTAAATTCAAATAAAACACGACTATGGATATCATACAAAGAGAGTGTGAAAGAATTATATACAATGTAATTAAGCAACGTGTGTATCTAGCGTGTCATTAGCCACGTAGAATCATCGTATTGCAAATAGGCCCAATTGAAATTTGCGACCTGGGTTTAAATTCAAATAAAACACGACTATGGATATCATACAAAGAGAGTGTGAAAGAATTATATACAATGTAATTAAAAAACCTATACCATCAACAGGTATTGTCAATCTTTAAAAGAAGGAATGGATAAAATCAATGACATTACAAACAGACCTCAAATAAAATTTTCGTCCATTATTGAACAATGCCAGACAATCTCTGTAACACGCACACGACTCCACGTAAACCACCGGACATGTTTCGGCACGACTGACTTTAGGCCATCATCAACGGTATGCATCCTGGATCAATTATCAAAGTTGTTATATATCTAGGTCACCTCGGCATCACCTCCGCTATAGTTGTTCCACGTCGACGTTTTCTGTCATCATTACACATACGTGTATTCATGTGTGAGTCACATCCTCGCCATCTATTGGGTTAATTCTGGAATTGCTGTCGCTGTTTTTATTTCGTAAGTATATGTTATTTCTTTTATTTTCCTTTTTGTTGTTATATTTTATATTATTTTCTTGTTGTATTAGATATTTCCATGGGTACGGGATATCTTTCGGAGTAGACATATTGCAATTGGATTTTTGGGTTTTCTCAATTGTTATAGCCTCAGACCACAAAATTTGATTATGTTTATTGTGGGAAGTTAAGATTTTACTATTTTCCCAATCTGGTATTAATTCATTTATCATACAATGTTGTATGATGTTATCTAGTGTGTCATGAATTGCGAAGAAAATATGTAAAGAAGTTTTACCATTGGAAACATACAGCAGAGATTTTAGGTGGAACCACCTTAAGCATGCCCTGATTTCTGCAGGGGAAACTAAAATTATCTTTTGCAAACAATTTGTATATTGCAATTAAAACTTATGGAGTAATATGTTTCTATCAGTTAACATTAGCTATACATTACTAAAATCAGAATTGATATATTCAAGAAACACTTTTGAAATAGTGTATGTTGAATTTATTATTCCAGTATAAAAAAAAAATCTGTAATTTATCAGTTATAATTTCATACTGAATTCAATACAGCAAACATTTTTCAGATTTATTGAGAAATGAAACAGTTATTAAGAAGGAAACAAGAAATCACCCAGGTGGCCGAGTGGTATGAGCTATCAATCGTTCGTCCGAGATGGGTCTGGGCCTGAATTCTGGGTGAGGCATGGATGGTACGCTTGTCTTACGCCGCTGGTTGTCTCCCTTCCCTGGAACCAGTGACCTCAAAGTACTTGCACTTGTACTAGTTTGAAGTAGTTTTAGGAAGGGAGTGTCTGACCCCAGGTCTATAACCGCCCTTGGAAGTTGGAAGCCAAGAAATTTGAATAAGTGAACTCAATAGGAAAGAGAAATAGAAGAATTAGTGACAGGGAAAGAGATCTGATCTTTTGAGCAACCGCGACACCAGTCCGGGGAGAGGGCACAGGAGGGAGAACAACCACCACAGGTGGACCACCATAGGATACCCTAGCCGCCGAAGCCTAAAGGGAGGAGTGATACTCACGAAAACCACATCCGGATGCCTGAGCAGCAATCAGTACTCACCATCTCACGCCAACCTGAAAAAGAAAGGGTGTGGTTGTTTGTCTAACACCCACCTAATGTTCACACACTTACTCTCCATCCGATCCAAGGCCTTCAGCCCAGGAAATAGTGTTGCCCTCCTACATGCCCCGGTCAAGGGGACAACGATCGCAGCCTTAGTTCTCAGGAACTCGCTGGGAGCATAGTCAACCGTACCCCTAACCAGTTCATTAAGATGGGCTTCCGCCTTCTTGAAGAACTTCTTGGCAAGTCTGGTGGAGAACTCATGTACCTTCTCAACTCCAAGTTTGTTCCTCAGGTTCCGAAGAGGGGTCCAGACGGGAGACCCAGTGATCATACAAAGTGCTCGGCTCTGCACCCTCTCGATTCTCTATCGCTGACTCCAACTAACACCTATCCAGATGGGGGTGGCATAGGCGAGCACTGGCCTGGCCTGACCTGACCTGACCTGACCTGACAACCATCTTATACAGCAGTACTTTGTGCGGTGTTGTCAAGAAGCTTTTCCGGTGGAGTAGCAGAGCTAGCTGTCGAAGGCATTGTCTAGCTTTATTCGTGCACTGTTAAAAATTTTGTGGTAGGTTGCACAAAAAAGTGGTGGTGCTACACCACTTTCTTAGAAAAGGTACACCATTCTGTCGTACAAAACAAACCCAACAACATGGTGCAACCTTCTTGTACCATAACGTGGTGGAAAGTTGAACCACGTTGTTGGGTTTTGTTTGGAAAACACGATGGTATACCTTTTCTCAGAAAGTGGTGCAGCTGGAGTAGCACCACTTTTTGGTGCAACCTACCACAGAATTTTTAACAGTGTGTGGTAGTAGATGTTCGCTACCCACGAAAGTCGATAATCTATTTCGAACCACAGGTACTTAGTTGAAGTAACCCAGAGGATTGTCTCTCAAAGCATGTGAAATTTCGATACTCCTTGGAGTGATCCATGAAAGAACAGCGCACTGCTCTTAAAACGGATTGATCTTTATTTCTTTTTAAGGTTTCCAGTTGAGACAAAGTCCTGGAGGAGCTTCACTGCTCGGCTTTTTTCAGGGACTTGATGACAACACTGTATCATCTGCATACATCATAACCTGCCCATATTGACCTCAAAGTAGGGACGGGCGACTGCTTATATATCCCAGAGAGTTGAATTGTATGTATTCAAATTTAGTCACGATCATGAGGATGGAATGAAAAACGGGCATTGTTTTAAAAAATGTCCCAAGGTAACGATTAAAAATTTATATTTATTTTCTTATGTAGAGATAATTAGTGTATAAATGCCCCCCCCCCACCTTGTTTTTCATTCCAGCATTCCCTGAAATTTTCAAAACTCTACACCTATTTTTTCTATACTTCACTTCTTTTAGAGGACAGGCCTTTGAATCCTTTATAACACGAAAAAAAAAAAATATATTACAAAGCCAATTTTTGTAAAAGAAAAAAATTCAACGTAAAAGAGAATCCATCCCCTAGAAATGAATAACTTAAATACGCATAATTTGAAATACGACGTACGATCAGTGTTCTTTCCCTTAAATGAAACAGGTTACGAAACAAAAAATAATAATAACTGAATTTTTACAGTGGGTAAAACACCCACAAATTCAGTGAATAACTCACATTATGCTATGAGCAATTTTCCTTGTTGTGGACATAATTTTCTCATTTATTTGGAAAGGTTAGGAAAATCGATCTTGATCTTCAGTGGTTTTACATGCAGTAAATGATTAGTTCATCTTGATAAAATATGAAATTTATGCACTTGTGGGCTCCCACTATACTCCGAGTCATCCAAATAACCCTAATTTATCAATAATTGGAGCTGATAAAACTCAACAAATTATTATTCTTGATCAAAAATATTACCATTACAAAATGATTCAAGCCATAGCTGACGTCCCGCATCATATTTTAAAATCTGATCCAACTGCTGCTACAATTGCTGAATTGAGCAGAATGAGAAACAGTGGTTGTCTCCCGCAATCTATCTCCTCCAACATGAAACCCCCTGTTGGCCCTAGGGTTCCAGAAATTTTCGGTAAATTAAAACTTCACAAACCAGGTCATCCACTTAGACTACTTGTCTCCGGGTACGCTAGTCCAACCCGTACTTTGGAAACCGCGTTGGCCACGTACCTTAAACCACTCACACTGAATTCTAGTGTGTCTATTCATAGCTCCATCCAAGCATTAAATTACATTAATTCTTTTGACTCTCAGGGAACTCCATATATTATGGCTTCTTTAGATGTTGTGTCATTGTTTCCCAGTGTACCTCTTCATTTGGTTCAAGATATTATTGATAAAAAACTTCATGAGGATAAATCTGTTCCACCTCTCGAAGCCAACGCAGTCATTGCGGCACTTCAGCTAATAGCCAAAAGATCGTATTTTAAGTTTGACAATGCCATTTATCATCAAACGGAGGGAGCCCCAATGGGGTCCCCACTCTCTCCCATTCTGACCGAGATTCTGATGCAAACTCTTGAAGAAAAAATTTTGTCGGAATTTCCGGTTCAACCATCATTACTTCTACGGTATGTTGATGACTTACTAATCTTTTGGCCCCACCCCTTGTCCTTACTAGAACGTTTTAGGGATTGTCTTTCCAACCAGTACCCTACCATTAAGTTCACTTGTGAAATTGAAGATCAAGGAAAACTGCCGTACCTGGACATTTTACTACTTCGAGACTTAAAAACTCGCCAACTCAACTACTCTGCGTTCCGCAAACCTACTTCTATACCTTGCACGACACCATATTCATCATCTAACCCTTTTGAACATAAGGTCTCCTCCTTCCTCTTTTTGATAAAACGTGCTTTCACTCATTCGTCTTCACGCAGAGCCCGACAACTTGAATTAACCAGGATTTCGTCTATGACACAATCGTTTGGCTTCCCACCTCACCTTTTCCAAGGACTTTTGCGAAAATTCCAGAGACTGAGATTTACCACATTATCTACTCAAACTACCCCTACACAATTTGTTGGTAAGATAGAATTTATTCCCCTACTTGTAACTATTCTGAAAAAAGCATGTCATAAACATAATATGTCCTTTGGAATTTGTACCAGGAATGTTTTTTCACTGGTGAGGAATGACAGAGACAAAGTTCCAACCCCCAATAAATCTGGTGTGTATAGTATACCTATATTACCTGAAGATACTTACAGTGAAGTTAAGTACTATGTGGGCTCTACTCTTCGGACCTTAAATACTCGTCTGTCTGAACATAAATATTCCCTACGTACTGATACTATAAATACCGCACTCACTGTAGCAGTAAAACAGGATGGATACACCCCTGACTGGAACAACACTAAAATCTTAATATCTACAGTCGACAAATGCTCAATTCTTTTGTTGGAAAGTCTCTGTATTCTTTCTTACGGGGAAATGTGTTGCAACATAGAACTACCAACTGTGATTCACAGACCCTGGAGACGAATACTTCATTCTTCACAAGCACAAACGGGTCTTCAGGATTTTGCATAATACTGTACATTTTGTTTTTCTGTACTTTACGTTTAGGATTTAGCGGGAGGGCATCGCTACCTGACTGGTGAACTCATGAACAGATGCGCCTCATATTGCAGTACAAATTGACTGGTTTGTTTCTTGTGCCGTGTCATTGTCGGCCTGAGGATGAAGCCATTATTGTGGCTTCGAAAGTACTTGTCGCTTTCATTGAACGATTTTGGATCGTGAATAAAATGTAAAATTTGTTTACGGTTTGGTAAATTGTTTTAATATATCGTGCTAAAGACAGCAACTTTTAATTTCATACTTAATCAGCACGAATGAAACTGGTTTCACAATTACTCTGGTTTTCGCTCTAAACTCTAGGGACTACTTTTCGTAGCGGAAGTAGCTGTTTCGTACCGTACATAGTGGTAGTAGCTGTTTCGTACCGTACATAGTGGTACACTCTTAGGTTGACACAGAGTACATGTCTGTTGCCTCATTAGTGAAACTTGAATGGTGACAACTCTTTTTTCATATTCTATTTGCCCTAAAAAAAAAAAATTTTTTTTTTTTCACCTAAAGTAATGTCGTAGACCCCAGTTACCTCTTTATAGCTTCCAGTGGTTTAATTACCTCAAAAACTTTTCAGTCCGTATAGAAACCAGTTTGCTATGTTTTCATTTTTATGATATCAGCATAGCCACCGACTTTCCAGAAATCCAATGGGTGTTCGAGCTTTGGGTATGAAATCCAATGGGTGTTCGAGCTTTGGGTATGAAATCCAATTAGTGCTAGAGTTCAGAACGGCAACTCCAATGGGTGTCGGAGTCTTTATACACTGAAGAGCAATTGAATTAGAGACAGCTGGCGTTATGGAAATGTGGCGCTGTGAGCAGCCCTGTAAACGGAAACAACATGACGTATGCAGCGATCCCACAATATAAGGAGTGATGTGATGGGAATCAGTAAGAGTCGGACGCAGTATGAGTAACACGAAGGATCTAAGCACATTTGATCGTGGGCAAATTGTCGGGCCCAACAAATTGATCACTCCATCTCTGAAGTCGTGCAGGCACTGGCATTTTCACGAGCCACTGTGTCACGGGTGCACTGTGAGTACATCGAATCCGGTAAAACCATCCCTGCAAGGGCCAACTGCCGTGGATAACAGCGTGTGGATGAGCAGGGTCATCGTCGGCTAGCTCGCATTGTAGCAGCGGATAGACGAGCCACAGTGCAAGAAATCACTCGGAAATTTAACGCTGGTGCACAAAAACGTGTAAGCAGCCACACCATTCAGAACCATCTCCTCGCTATGGGGTACAGAAGCCATCGTCCCACGAGGGTACCACTGCTGACCGCACATCACAGGGTGCAAAGATTAGCATGGGCGCGGGAACATCGCCACTGGACCCTAGACATGTGGAAAAATGTTGCCTGGACTGATGAGTCGAGATTCACGTTGGTACATGCGGATGGCAGGATACGAGTACGGCACAAACCACATGAAGTGATGGATCCTTCTTGCTAGCAGGGTACTCTTCAAGCTGGTGGGGGTGGCATTCTTGTCTGGGGACTGTTTACGTGGACTGAAATAGGGACCCCTGGTACGTGTGACATCGTCTCTCACAGGTCAACGTTACCGGGATATCCTGGTCGATCATTTGCTCCCGTTTGAGCGACTTCAACATCCTACTGGGGACCTCATCCTGCAACAAGACAATGCACCGTGCCATTGCTCCCAAATTGTATCCGAATGGTTGGATGAACACTCCATCGACGTGACCTCGCTTCCTAGGCCAGCTAGGTCACCTGACCTCAATCCCATCGAGCACATCTGGGATGCCATCGAGAGAGATGTTCAAGGCTCTGACCCCCTCCATCAAATCTTTGTGAACTGTGGGAGCTTGTTCAGGGGTCGTGGATCTGTATGGCTTCCCAACGCTTCCGGTGTCTTGTTGAGTCCATGCCAAAACGAATCGCCGCCGTCATCAGGGCGAAAGGTGTTGCTACAAGTTACTAGACAGGTATCTCTAATTAAATTGCTCTTCAGTGTATATGCACATGCTCACACACAAATGTACAATGGAACGTCAATTATAAGCCAGTTAGTCATACGATTTAATCGGTGACAGTTTTTTAAAATTGGAACGGATATAATTATAAACTTCCTAAGTACTTAATTTTTCTTATTCAGATTTTACAGTTATGAATTTTTGCAGATAAGTGGTGGTGTTTTTTTTTTTTTTTTTCTTTTAATGTTCATTTCAGGATTTCACGACCATTATGCATGAGCAACTCGATGAACTACACTGCTGGACAATTGCTAAGGACGGATCATAAACAGCTATATAGCGCATAAAAAAGTAAGTGTGGTTGGATGCCAAGTGAAATAAAATAATGTCAGAATGCCAGGACATTACAAGAAAGACAATTTATTGTGCTCTGAAATCCAGAAGGCTTTGGAACGTGTTCAAGGGACAAACAGGCCATTTTGTGCAGAATACGTAAACGTGAAAAAAATGCAATTACTGTCCGCAGGCGTTCCAGCGTAAGATGTCAATACGGGATATGGCCACCATGGAGGGCGATGCAAGATTCCACACGTCGTGTCATGCTTTGCACAACATTATCAAGCAGCTGTTGGGGTAATTTATCCCATTCCTCTGTCAGTGCACGGATGAGGGTGTCCTTGTTTATTGGAGGGCATTGGCGACCAGCAAGACTCCTCCCCAAAGCATCCCACACATTTTCAATGGGATTCAGATCTGGAGAACGTGCTGGCATACGAGACGTTGAATATCCTCGCTGTCAAGACACTTCTGGACAGCGACTGTTCGATGACATATTGCGTTGTCGTTCATGAAAATGAATCTATCACCGACAGCACCACGGAACATGCGAACATGAGTTAGCAGAACATCATTAATGTATCGTTGGCCAGTCATAGTCCCAGTTGGAAGCACATAGAGGGACGTACGGCCATTGATCATGATGCGAGCCCATACCATGACACTACATGTCGGATATCGGTCCCTTTCCTGTATGTTTGCTGGACAATATGCAGTACCACTATCACGCCAGATCAGTTGTCGTCGACAATCAGACGATAAGACTGTATCTACTCTCATCTGAGAAGAGGACAGCAGACCAGTCGTTATCAGTCCAATTGCGATGTTGATGGCACCATTGCAAACGGGCGGTACGGTGACGTCTGGACAATGGGATGCACACAACAGGACGGCGGGCGTATAGTCCTCCTTCAGGCAAACGTCTGGCGACAGTTTTTTGGGAGATCCGCTTGCCAGTAGCAGCCATAAACTGATTTGCTACCTCACTAGCTGCGCTGCGCCGGTGTCTTTTTGTTGATAGCACTATGTACCGATCTTCTGCAGGTGTCGTACTGCGAACACGACCTCCCCGTGACGTTCGCTACACTCTCCATTTGTTTTAAATGATTTCCAAAGCCTTGAAACAACACTGTGGCTGACGTCGAACTCCCTGGCAACATCTGTTATTTTTCGCCCTTCTTCAATCTTGCCAATAATACGGCCAAGCGTAAAATCATCTAGGTGCTGTCGGGAAGACATACTGAAAATTGCAAGTTCGTCAATTGATTCTTTCCCTTTCAACTTTGCGTTTGAACAACAACGGTCGATACGCGTCAAATCCTTTATATCTCTTATCAGCGCTATGACGTCACGAACAAGTTCGTCTATCCAAAATTTGCATACCCACAACACGTCTTACTGTATCCCGCACTTATGCTAATTTCCACATTTTCCTGCCTTCCATTTTATGGTTGCTATCGTTGCCATTGTCATCCGTCCTCAGCAATTGTCCGGCAGTGTATAAGCAGTCGCCCGTCTCTAATTTAAGGTCACTGATTCTAGGGAAGGGAGAGAGCCAATGCTGTAAGACTGTTGCCGCGAAAATTCTAATTGCGGGCAGAGTGCACATTGTTTCTGGTAAAGAAATAACCAAATTCGAGATTTAATTACCTAATTAATTACATTAATTAACATAATTAATCATTGCTTTAATTACAGTAATTCTTAATTGGGTACAGGAAGTATAATCCCGACCCAGGCCGCATAAGGATTCGCTGGTTTCTTTCTTTTCTTTTCTTTTTCTTGCTTTCCCTTCGCGTGGGAAGGAGATCGAAACGCAAACTCTAGGCCAGGTGCAAAATTCCGCAAACGAAATGAAAGGTGTGTTCCATTGACAGGCATTTGCAAAGAACCAGCACTGCAGATTACATAATGTAACCTTAGCTAACAATAGGCAAGTGGTGACTATATGGCGAAAGTCCAAGAATCCTAAATCTGGTAAGACGGTAAAGCTTGTGTAATAACTGTCACCCAGGCTTTGTGTCGGGGCACATAATTCAGTCGGGCATACGAGCATATTTAAAGATTTAAAAAGGTTACTTTGGAAGGTCCGATAATAGAACTCCGAAACAGGGGGACAGTTAGGGCCAAATAAATTTGAATTTGTAAACGGCTTAGCTCAGCAGATGGTCAGCTGTCCAGGAGAACATCTGCTCGAAATAGCCACTGGTCAACATCCACTGGACGGAAGATCACTGACGAAAGAGGGGAGGGGGGACCAATGAAGGTGTGGGGTGCGCCTTGAAGAGGGGACCCCCCCCCTTTTTAACACGCCTAGCAGCACAACTGAAAGCTAAAACAAAAATACAACAGAAAACTTGAAGAAATCAGGGTCGATTGTTGGGGTTGTCGTTGTTATTGATGTTGCAGTCGGTTAGCAGAAATGCTTGGGTGTACGTGGGTCGAAAAATCGGACTCACAAATTTTGTAGCATGTTATAGGTGCAATTAAAAGGTAGTAGTGAAAGATGCCAAGTTGATGGTAGGAGTTGTTATATACAGAGTTGTCAATGGCTACCGGACTGCGTTTTATCCACGGAGGATACGCAGCCACAAAATCACGAAAACAAGAACAGCTCATGAAGGAGAAGACCCATCATCAACTCTCGGATCGGTGTTGAATGGCAGAAGATTTTAGAGTAAGACATCATCCAAATATTTCAATCCCTTGCTGCTGAGTAATAATTGAAATTTAGAAATGAAATATTATTGCTCACCTCGTACTAGTTGGATTGCTAGGAACGTTTCTATTTTTATAAATCTTAGGCTAAACCTTAACTTTTTTGTAGCGATGTTTTAATATAACTTAATCTGGTCCCACCACAAATTTGTACATAAATTAAGAAATATGTTACAATAAATTTTATAGTTGTTTTTAAAAACAAGTGTTTTTCTTTACTGCTGCTCTGCAAATGAGTAAGTCGGGTTTTGCTTTATTTTAAAGTAAACAGTTTTTTCGCTTTTTGAAGATACCAAGATTCAAAACAGGATACTGAAAAGTTAGTTTTTAAACTTAATTTCTTAATACGGGGCTAGTAATCCCACATCTTATCAGATGAGCAGTGGTTAATATGGGAAAAACCTTACTTATTTTATTTATTATTTTTTTTGAAATTTATCGCTTTGGCTTCATAAGGTAGAACTAGGCCCACCTTATGAGACCAAAACGTTATTTAATTAAACTGGACAAAAAATATTGGGTGGGCACTGCTCCCCCCCAAGTAAAATTAGTGGAGGGGAAAGATTCACCTTGCCTCCCCACAGTCGGCGTCTATGCAGTCAAAGCTTGTATATGATTTTAAACATATATTTTCATTGGCAACGCTCTTTAATATAGTGGATATATTTTTATCGCAATATTTTAGGACTTGTGTTCTCCATGGTATTTATACACTCATCATCAAAAAAATAGTTGCACCCAGAAGGACGTGTCGGATTGCAGTACTATTCGACAGGAAGGTAAAGTTTACCAGGAACAATAAATGATTAAACACTGACACTGATATGGGGAATATTTATTGAGCCTCACGCCAATAAGTAGTCTCTCTCAGTATGGCGTCGGGCTGCCATGTTTGCTCACACAGCATGCCAGACGTTTCGGCACGGAGTTGTACAGGTTCCTAATGGTGTCCTGCGATAAGCCATCCCATGCAGCTTGAATCTTCTCATGCAGTTCCTGCAGATTGTGCCGTAGGGGTGGAGTGCAGATAGCGCGTCCAATATATTCCCACACATTTTCAATCGGCGATAGATCTGGTGATGCGGCTGGCCATGGCAGAGTGTCAGTGCCTCGAAGGCAAGCTCTCGAGACAGCAGAAGTATGCGGACGAGCGTTGTTCTATTGAAAAATAGCACCGGAGTGAGCGTTCGAAAATGGTAAGGCCACTGGTTGCAGGATTATTTACGTAGCTTTGGACTGTCAAAGTGCCTGTAATGAACACCAAAGGTGATCTGGCATCGTAGGCAATTGCACCCTACACCATGCCTTTTGGACGTGTGATGCTCGACAACAAATCGTTCATCTTGACGCTGACAACGGTGCCTCCACACACGGATTCGTTGGTCGTCTTCTCCAAAACAAAAGCGGGACTCGTCACTGAAGATCACCCGCTGCCATTCTGAGTGGCTCCATGACAGTCTGGCTCGACACCATTGCAGTCTTCGGAGAAAGGTGTTAAGGGCAGTCTTCGTAACGATCTGCGTGCGTGTAGTCTTACGTCGTGCAGCCGTCTACCAATAATGCGGGCACTAATCAGACAATGCATGGAGGGCACCACTGCTCGCTGAATATCCGCAATCGTAGTTGTTGGGTCACTCCGCGCATGTCGGACAACCCGTCGGTCCTTTCTCTCCGAGGTTCGTCTACATCTCGCAGAACCATTCTGTCGCTGCTGCGTGCCTTGTTCTATCCACTGTCGCCAACAGCGCATGCTATGGTGATAGCCGTATGACTGGCATGGCGCGCAACACGGCGATAAGACCATCCTGCTTCCCGGAGCCAGACGACGCGACCCCTCTCAAACTCCTCCAACTGCTTGAATTGCTTCCGAACTTTTCTCTCAGGCATACTTCACTTGCAAAGGATGCAACCAACACAACAGCATGAGTCAGAATGGCAAGCATGCGCAGCGGGACTACCTTCTATAGCCGGTCAGACACAGCGCTACGACTCCTCCTTGATGGACTCATATGCGCTGCCAAGCGTGATACTTGAATCATTTGCATGTTTCACGATGCCAAACCTACCCACCAAGTTTCATTCCTGTCGGTTGCTTCCTTCTGGGTACAACTATTTTTTGTACGATGAGTGTATTTGCATGTCCAATATTTTGAGCCACCCTGATGAAAAATCTTGGGTGTGCCACTACCCCGGAGCACCCAGATAGTCGGCGTCCATGTGCTGTTGTGTCTGATGTATACCGAAAAATATCAACCTGTTGTCTTTGACTGGTGTGAACTTACCCGTTATGAATGTTATGGCATGTACTTATACTATTCCACAGATTATTTGAAAAGTTGTTTAGCTGGGTTGTTCCAGTTGCTATTCTTTTTCGTTTCCTTTAGTTTAACTTCATCCAAACTGCCAGAAAAGTATTGAGCTCATTCAAGTTGAGTACAATAAAGGATCCCGTTCAGGAGTGGATCAGCGTGGCCTTCGGCCGCGGATGGCCTAATGGTCAGCGTTTGTGACTGCCATGGAGGAGCCTCAGGTTCGATCCCGGGCAGGTATGAACGCTCGAACCACTAAATATCCACCATGCGTCTGATTGGCACGTTAAACCATCGGACCCCGGGTACTGGCCCCCGGTAATATATACGGGCATCTTCCTCACCCTTTCTACCTCGCTTTCCTATCGGGCACTCTAGCCCAAATCTCCTAGCTTCCTACTCCTAAGGGTTGTTTAAGATCTAGGGTCAGACACTCCCTTTCTAAAATCCTCTACATATGATATAATACGTATGATATATATATAGATCAGCGTGGAGGAGTTGGTGAGGCAACTGCAATCAGCAGATCCCTTTGGGGTCAAGATGCAGATCGGAGGCTGGTTCGCTGGGCGTGAGTTCGAGTGCCACCCCTGATCCGCTTTTTTTTTTTTTTTTTTAAATGGGAATTTTTCGGGTATGGCTTCAAATCTTACTTATGTCGAGATTAATGTTTTTTATGGGAAACAAGCAATATCTATAGGAAAAGTGGCACGGGACAAACGTGACTGTACTTGCTGTCACTAGGGGTGTTTTTAGGATGCTTTTCGTCTGAGAAAAGGTATTTGTTGGTACGAATCTGAGGGTTTTGGTTATTTAACGAGCGTGGGAAGGGGTACTGTAACCACAGTAAAAGAGGCTACCTCAGGGCACCAGCGAAGAAAATGCATGCACGATTAAACCTGGTGAAAAATGTGTGACCGAAAAGACGAAATACTCCTCGATAGCATTATGTGGATTCGAGGAAAGGGAAACTAAAAACATAAATATGTAGTTTATTTACACTTTCCAACCGTAGGTTGTAGAAGCGCATATATGCTCCAGCTTTGTCTGTCTGTCCGTCCGCACGATAACTCGCGTAAAAATGGTTCGATTTCGATGCAATTTTGGTGTGTGGTAGGGGACCACCTGGGGATGAACCCTATTGAAAACGTGTGAAATGGGGTCAAAGGTCAGGACATAGGAGCGGGATCCATTCCATTGTCCTTATGCGTCATAACTTACGTAAAAATGCTTCAATTGCGATAAAACTTTATCATGTTGTTCCGGAGGTATACTGAATCGGTTCTGTTGAATATCAAGGTTAGGACACAGGAGCGAGATTTATTCCACAGCCATTATCCTTATAACTTGAGTAATGATTTCTGGTATGCTGGAAAGCATATCATAATCAATGCATTGCATGAGTTCACTAACTTGTCCATTTTAGTTAGCACTTATTTTGCCCCCAGTGATAAGGAACCTACAGCACAACAGCCATAAAGTAAATTCAGAGAATATTTTTTTTTGTTATAATTCAAGGGAGTTCAGTGTTTTATCTTTTTTTTCCTTTTTTTTTTTTTTTTTTTTTTTTTCTTTTCCGCGCTTCAGTGGGAAGCCCAATCCACTTTTCTTCGAGCCCACCCTTTAGCCTTCGCAAAATATTAAACGGCTAGAACACACGGCGAGTGTAACCATCTATGATTTTAGGGAACTTGGATACATGTATGTGAATTTTAAAAAAATGTTATAAAATTTATAAAAGAAATTTGTTATAAAAAATAAGTATTATTATGATTTAGTGTTGTACTATTCTGTGGGAATTCTCTGAGCGAATGTCTAAGAGAGTAGCAGAAAGACACAAACCATTTTCGTAATGATAGTACGAGAGAGATTCTCTCAGGTTATAACTAAAAATAGCATGAGAGAGATTGTCAGGTTAAAACTAATATTCATAAACAGCCTTATGATGACAGCAAATGTTTAAAACAGATAAAAAATGGCCTAAGTAAGCTAAAATCACGAAAAAAATGGTAAATAGTTAAAGATCATGGAGGTTCATATCCATAGTTTCTAGTACTACATACATTGGATCAGAGGGGTATACAGATTTTTTTTTCGGGGGGGGGCAAAAATGGAAGAAAATCCACCATGAGAAAATATAAGTTAATGAAAAATATAAGAAAAAAAAAGAGTAATTTTTTTCCTAATGTCAGTTGATGCATTTTTATTAAATTAAAGCATTTTTGTCTAATGTAAGTTGCATTTTAACAAAACACATAATAAAGTGAACCAACTTGGGGGGGGGGAGGCAGGTCCCCTTGGCCTCCTTTTAAATACGCCAATGCATTGGACAGATGTTGCGAATAGTATGTACCTGAAAACTTTTTTTTTTTTTACTGGAGATATCATTAGATCAGATCATATGTAGAGGATTTTAGGAAGGGAGTGTCTGACCCCAGGTCTTAAACAACCCTTAGAAATAGGAAACTAGGAGATTTGGGCTAGAGCGCCCGATAGGAAAGTCACACGGAAGCGAGGTAGAAAGGGGGAGGAAGATGCCCTTATTTGTTACCAGGGGGCCAGTACCCGGGGTCTGACGGCTTAACGTGCCCATCTGACGCACGGCTGATATTTAGTGGTTCGAGCGTTCATACCTGCCTGGGATCGAGCCTGAGGTCTTTTCCATGACAGTCACGAATGCTGACCACTAGGCCACCCGCAGCTCCGGAGATATCATTAGTGTCGGGTTAAATCTATATGAACGGAATTTTTCGGCAAAATTTCTGCCAAGCACTTATTCGGGTCCTCTGTACAATACTGAGCTTCTAGCATCGCCACTTTATCTTTTACCTCCAATATATTCAACTCCACATAGAATAAGTTGTGACCTAGCATTTAAATTTTCAGAACTCCAGTGGAACTAACGGTAGATGGCGGCACGTCACAAAACAATAACAAAAAAAGCCATCTGTCAGATCTCCCAGCAGCCAATGGCATTCTATAAAGGTTTTGACACTTTTCAGTCGGGCTCTGTAGCAGTACTAACGAGCGTTTTGGCCTTCATTCAGGTGACTAAATATTTTTTAGGGGCAAGACATGACTGAAGATAACTGTTTGAGCGATTGAGGTTGCCTCAATGTTTGAACCTTCGGTTCGTGTTCTTGTGTATCGATTCACTGGTCAACACACTTTTTCTGGCATAAGGTATTCCAACTGTTTTAAGGTAATTTTGGGGTGCTGATTCCAAATCTGGCATCAGTTTTTGTCTATCACATCAGGTTTTTGAGATATCAAATATTGCATTTTCAATAAAAACAACAAATTTATGCTCATATACGAATAGCTAAACAGACATACATACAAGAATAAGATAAGATACAATACACAATAATAATGAAACAAACATTTAATGAGCCGTAGCACAAAGTTGTGAGAGTGACTGCATATCAATGTGAGTGAATGCATATTACCATGTAAGAATTGAATTGTGAAGATAAGAAAAATATGTACAAAAAGGTTATTAACAATAGTGATGTTACATCTGCATAAACGACCTCTTTTTGACGATCTCCGATGCACAGCTTGTGGAATGTCTCTCATCAAGGACCAGCAGTAATCTGCCATCATGTTTGAGTCCCAACAACCTTGGTAACGTTCTTCAATAACTTTAATGTCTTGATGAAAGCGTTCACCTTGCTCTTCACTCACGTGACCCATGTTCTCTGGAAACTGGGCCAAGTGACTATGTAAGTAGTGAACCTTGATGCTCATTCTACATCCAAGTGCTTGGAAACTCAAGAGCAGCTCCTCCACAATCTCTCGATAGTTGTCCGCTTTCCTGTTCCCAAGGAAATTCCGCACCACATCAGAGAATGCATTCCAAGCTCTAGCCTCTGCCGCAGTCATTGTTGTAACAAAGTGTGGATCCCTGATGAGTGTTCTTATTTGAGGGCCATCAAATATTTCTGCCTTTTTCTTCTCAGCACTGAGACTTGAAAAGGTAGAACATATATAGCTGAAGCAGTCTCCAGTGTGATCAAGAGCTTTGACGAATTGCTTCATAAACCCAAGTTTTATGTGCAGTGGGGGAAATACAATTTTATTCCTATCAACCAAAGGCTCATTCTTGATGTTCTTGTCACCAGGTGTCAAACTGATTCTTGGTGGCCAGTTCTTTTCAAACCCAGTGTTCTAATGTAGCCCTACTGTCCCAGTAGCACAGGAAACAAGGGTATTTGGTGTGACCTCCTTGCTGACCCCGCAGAAAATTAACCATTTTCAAATCAACACAAATTATCCATCCATGAATATGGTATTCCAATCTGTCCAGAACAATTTTGATGTTGGTTGGCATACTCTTCTTTCATTTTTACAGAGTGCCCTATTGGGATTGAACCATATATATTTCTGTTGTGAAGTAACACACATTTCAGACTTCTTTTACTACTGTCAATAAAAAGTCTCCATTCACTTGAATCACATGCAGGCAGTCCCATATTGAGAAGAAGCCCTTCAACATCATTACAATAAACAAGTTGACCATCTGAATGGAAGTACTTTCGCAGTGCTGATTCTCTGTTACGATAAAAGGAGACACTAGTGCCAGGTCTGAGTAGTCCTTTCTCTTGCAGCCTGGAAGCCAACAATTCAGCAGACTGCTTCGGCAAATACAAATCTCTTACAAGATCATTCAATTTAGGCTGACTAAACAGAGAAATTTTATCACAATCTGCATCAGATGGCGTATATTCGATCTGAGCATCATCATCATCATCATCTGTAGAAGCAGGTAAACTGAGGGATTCAACATCAATCTCTGGTAGCTCAGTAAATACAGGCACAGGTATTTCCTCACAGTGCTCAACTGGTCGTCTGGCAGATGGGATATCTGGGTATTGTAAGTGTTGTTTGTTTTTCTTATTGAAACCTTTTACATCGACAAGGCAGAAGTAGCAGTTATCCAAATGGTTTGTAGGTTCTTTCCAAACCATTGGCACACCAAACTTCAGCTTAGCATTCTTTCCTTTAGACCATGATCGCAAAGTTTCAACACAGGTTTTACACACTTTGTGAGGAGCCCAATTTTTGTCTTGGTCTCCAAGTCATACTTTAAAGTAGGCAAGATAAACCTTCTTGACAAAGGTACTGATGTTGCGCCTTTGATCCTGCAAAGTGAAGCTGCCACAGATGTAGCAGAAGATATCTAGGTCATCACTGCATTTCCTTCTTTCGGATGTTGTAGCCATTGTTAGATCACGACCTGCAGAAGCAAAATATTAAATAAATGTGGATATCTACATAAAATGATATTATAAACACACTATCTTAAAAATACAACACCATATTTTAACACTAAAGCAGTCACTGACTCGCAACAACTTGCAACCATAAGTGACAAAGAGTTAATTTCGGGTAAAATCAATGAAAATTATTTAGATTTGCTCTATCACATCTCATTTTTATGCCGATAGCATAAAAATGAGATGTGATAATGCAAATCTGAGGACAGATTTGAAATCACATGGTTCATACGCTTTTTCAATCACAAAATTCCAGGACATTTCCAGGACTTTTGGATTTTTTTCCAGGACATACGATTCAAACGCTCTTAATTAAAATATAATGAAACCACAGATCTGTTCAACCTGTAACCAACAACTTCTTATATGCTTGGGCAAACTTAAGGCAGAATGTTAAAAATGTTGTTTGCTGCAGCTAATCAGAAACTTAGAATCACGGATAATACTCAAATACCATAACTGTCACTGATTTTGAGAAACTTTAATTTTTTTACTTTGGCTTTAGTTCAATTATTGAAGCAAATTACAGAACAAAAAAACAACAGCATAAAACTCAAAAATACATAGGTATGTGGCATTACTCTTAAAATGCTTTCATATACCACACAATCAATACATAAAATACTATTTGTATTTAATTATTTTGAAATAATGCTTACATTGGAAATTTAAGGGTAAGGAAAGATGAAATATTTGGAACTTTTTCAAAGGACCAAAGGGGTTATTTCTTAAACACATAATCATGAGAGCAAACAAATTGGGTTACATTTTATTTAGGGAAGGAAATTTCAACATGATATTTATGCTGTAGCTAAGTTTTGAATTTGTACTTGCCAGCAAACAAAGCATGCACAAAAATTTTCAACATGAAATGAAACAGAATAACGGAAAAACCTTAAATCCAAGGGCTGTGTACAACTGCATTCATAAGTGATCAAGGCAATTTAGCTGTGCATGATTAGAAAACTAACTTAAGATGAAAAGTGATTAGTTTGCTCAGAAAATACTAAGAAACAACTGGATTTAAGTTTCTGATATTAGAAAGTAACCTAATTTTATGGCAACTTTTTATGTAAATCATTCATTAGTCAATTTCAGTAAAGGTCAAAATAACCCACAAAAAAAAAAAAAAAATCAGCTACTTATAAAACATCAGCTACTTCCACCAGTGGCTAAGAAGTATGTTACGAAAATTAACAAATGGCGCAAAAAACGTTTCGCCTAGCAGAAGGAAGGTATTGGAGACAAAAAGATTTTCAAATCAAACAGTTAAAAGAACAGATAGAGAAGGAAATGTGATATAACTGTATGCCTTTTAGTGGAAGAATTTTGCACAATAGAAAAGTTGAAACAGGCCAAAAGTATTCCTCATAGCAAAAGCTATGCTAAGGAAAAAAAAACTATTCAAATACGTCTCCCAAAAGCAGAGATAGCAAGAAAAACGTTTTGACCTTTACAACCCCTAGGGGAAAAGTACACATTATTTGAAGAGGGTCTTCTTATTGTAGCAAAAATCGTATTCACTCTCCATCTTTATTATAGCTAATGGCACACAGTAAAAAAAGAAATTTCTCATTAGAGTTTCTAGAGGCAGAAATAGGCTGCAAATGGAAGTACATAAACACCACCTGGTGGCAGAATTGTGAACCGCAAACCTCCTCAAATGCAAACTTAGTGTTCCATAAGGTAAATGGTATCTGTTGTAAAAAGAATTTTTCAAATCTGACATTTAGAAGTACAAATAGAGAAAAATAGATTAAATATTTGCACCCCCTAGTGGCAAAATTGTGCATTATTTTGGGAAGAAAATACACACAAGGAATTTTCATAGTTAGTAATATCTGGTCGAAGAGAATATTTTGTCAATCGGGTTATTAGTCCCGTAGATATTACTGTAAACGGAAACGTGAACTTATGCCCTCTAGTGGTGTTCTTGTGCATTAAGAAGTATTTGAAATTATATGAGAAACATTTCGCACCAAAAATGTTCTCCAGCAAAGAAAGAATTTTTCAAATCGCATTGCTAGAAACAGAGATATGGACAAAAATAAGATATATGTATACGTCCCTGGTGTAAAAATTATGCACTATTTAAGCAGGAGGTATTCTCAAAAAGTTTTTGGAGGTGAGCGGTAACTGTCCACGTAGGAATTTTTTCAATCGATTTTAGAGCTCAAATTTTATTGTAAATACATCAGAAGCAAAAATAAACACTGACGCCCCTGGCGGCCAAAACATTCTTTGCCAAAAATGAGGAATTATGTGCAAAACATTTCCCTTGAAGAGCTGTATCCAACGCAGGAAGAATTTTTCAGATCAGACTTTTAAAAGCGGAAATATTGGGAAAATTGCGATTCACAGTTACGTCCCCTAGCAGAAAATTATTTGTCCCATAGATATTGCTGTAAGCAGAAACGTGAACTTACGCCCTCTAGTGGCTCACTTGTGCGTTAAGAAATATTTGAAATTATATGAGAAACATTTCGCACCGAAAATGTTCTCCAACAAAGAAATAATTTTTCAAATTGTACTCCTAGAAACAGAGATGCGGACAAAAATAAGATACGTGTACGCCCACTGGTGGAAAATTATGCACTATTTAAGCAGGAGGTATTCTCAAAAAAGTTTTGGAGGTGAGCGGTATCGGTCCATGGAGGAATTTTTTCAATCGAGTTTCGAGCTCAGATTTTATTGCAAATACATCAGAAGCAAAAATAAACACTTACGCCCCTGGCAGCCAAACCATTTTCCCCCAAAAATGGGAAATTATATGCAAAACATTTCCCCTCAAGAACTGTATCCAACGCAAGAATTTTTCAAATCAGACTATTAGAAACGGAGATATTGGGAAATTCGTGATTTACTGTTACGCCCTAGCGGAAAATTTGTGCATTATTTGAAAAAGGGACTGTAACTAAAATAGTCTTTGATATAAATGCCATCGAAAGGAAAAATAATTTTTTCAATTGGATATTTAGAAGCAAATGTATGAAATAAAATGCATTTTAAATTTGATACGATCTTCGTCTGCTGCGAAGTTGTTCATCATAAAAAAAATGGAACAAATAAATCATCATTCTCACATTTTAAGCTTCCCAATACAAAAAGAATTTTACAAATTGAACTAATAATAGAAGAGATATGGTCTTCCCGGTCGGAGAGACAAAGTGATAACATAAGCACAACGCCAAAAGATGCTAATATAATGCAGCTTCAGTCCTCCTAACAGACAAGAACACCCCCTCCCCCAAACACCTGCAGCATTTTGCACGGGGTGGGGAGGAAAATTTGTCACACATAAGTTATGTCAGTAGAAAAATCTTCAACTACAAAACATCAAGCAGGGACAAAAAGGCTAGAATGGATAAAATTCCAGGACATGTAACAGAATTTTAGGACATTTCCAGGACTTTTCCAGGACAAAATGGAATTCCAGTACTTTTCCAGGATTTCCAGGACACATATGAACCATGTGTCAAGGTCCATTTCTGTAGGCATTCTCATGCCAGGTTACTCATTAGTGAATTTATAACTTTGCATTAGTTGGTTCCTTTGTATCTAACTAAAAATAGTATTTAACTAGCAATCTGTTCTTATATGGGGAATTAGTGATCAATCTCTTGCTTTACTATAATAAAAAATTTCCCATGATTGGGTCATTCCATATGAAATCACCTAAAAAAAAAAAAATTCCTGCCACTCAGTCTCAGATTTATTTGAAAATTATTTCACTGTTAGACATTCAGGTGAATAGCATATCATATTTTTTTTCAGATTTTTTGCATCAGTATTGTCGCCTGTGGCGCCACCTGAAATATGTGCATTTGCACTTTGTTTATGTCTCAAAGTCACTGCTTGCTACCACTTTTCCTCTAATAACTTCAAAAATTTCTAACCAATTCTCGCGATCTCTGTGTTTAATTAAAGATAACATTTTAGGCTACATGATTAGACAATTATCAGTCTTTTTTTTTTTTTTATTTCATTATTGAGATATACCATGACAAAGAAATATTTACATTATTTACTTTAAACAGCTATAACTTCTCTATACTTAAATTTACAGGGTTCAAACTTGCAGGGTTGTTAAGTGGTTAGCTTAGCAATACATGGTAAAAATTTGGTAAAGGTGTTTTCTTGTACAGTGAAGAAGAAAAAAATTAACACATCTGTAGCTCAAACACAATGTAACTTACAATTGTTTAAACATATATTCACTCAAATTGCAATACTGGCACTAACTGGCTGTGATGACAATGAGAAAGAATCAAAACATCTGCATTGCAACATTATATACATATACCTTAATTATAAAGTATGAGCCCCCCCCCCAAGTGGAAATTATTTCCAAGTGTCAAACAAATTAGTTATTTTGTCAGTAATTGTTTGTGATATGGAATATGTTCTTCCAGTTGTGGTTACAGGAGAAGATACTTTCTGCAAAATATTGCCAAATGGTACCCAGCACAAATCTGGCTGCTCAGGCGAAACATAAGTTGGAGTAGGGCCATGAGGATGAAGGAAATGCACATAGCAATCTACATGATTTTGTGACACAATGATTTTTCCAAGCCACCATTTTTTGTTGTACACACAGGCAACATACTCTTCCTTTGAATAGGTTGATAAGGATTCTGTAATGCTGACATCTTGTTTTATAACCTTGGCAATGAAAGTATCAGAACTGGTTGAAATTCATGATACTTTTAGTGTAAATTCATCCACAGGTTTGAAACAATGACTGCTTCTTGTACCTGGTACTGTCTCTCCAATGCTGTATCTTAATTCTTGCTTCATAGCACTTTCTTTAATTTCTTCTTCTCTTACATAATAAACATCAATGCCTTGAATATTTTTTACACAGAAGTTATATAAATCCTGTGGTGATAAGATCATGTGTTCATATGGTCTTTGCAAACTAGCTCTTGCTGCAAGATGCTTCAGTGTGCCACCTAAACCATCACACACATTCTTGCCATGGCTGGTAGCAAAGAAATGCCACTCTGCTGTAATTCCATGATCTTTGTGCCTGCATATGTTCATGAAGTTTTTGAAATTTTTGTACTGAGCACTCGATCCATCACTGAAGTACATTGCATGTGTGATATGAGGAAGCTTTTCTCTAATCATCTGTAGGGCAAGAGTTTGAAATGCAAATAAAGTTGCAGTTGTATGTGCCAAACAGTCACTGATGAAACACATCTTCATTGTGTCCAAAGTGCTTTTAGATGCATATCTGAAGTACACAACAACGGGATGCACTGTGGCTTGAATATTTTCCCAGTGGAAACCCTGGGCAGAATCTTGTACTATGCAAGTGTAGTTTTCAGCAAAGTCAACAAGAATAATGCATGTATCTTCAGCTAGTTCTTCTTTTGATTTTTGAAAGAAGTGACCTTGTGATTTTGAAATGAAATGATGGCAGCTTAGTTCTACTACTTTTTCTACTAAAGTGTTGATGAATTCATCAACACTTACTGTTTTCATTGACATAGTTGTGCAATCTACTTGCTCCCATGTCTAGTAAGTGATGGTGTCCAAGCATGATAGTGTATCATTATTGAGCAGAAATGTCCGAAGTGTATCTTCTGGTGGACATGCAGGACATCGGTGAAGCATACATACCTCAGATTCCAAACTGCACACAAGCATAGCCATTAACTGCTTGTAGTCCACATTTATATGTGCAGAATGAAGCATTAATTTGACATTCTGGTGGTAAATGCAAACACATGTAGAATGAAGACCACGACTGCTGGCTGTGACACACTCCTTTGGTCTTAACTCACAGAATTTTGAAAAGCCAATGGAGACATGTGGAAACTTCTCTTTAAACAGCTCATACAGTTCTTTTAAATTTAGTAGAACTAGCCTCTTCTGTATGAGTTCTCTCTTTCCACTTTCTGTTGGCACTGACACACAGTCTTTCTTGCCTGGCCAGATGCGACTGTTACTATCATCTCGATAAAATTCTTTCACAAGGGAAGTAATTTCTTCACTTAGTTTTGCACCTTTTTTCAATCCTGGTACTCCCAGAATCCCCTGTTCAGTCTTAATCTGTCTTGCCCTTTTAACCATATATTCCGTGGTATGAAAGAAATCAATTGTCTTGCTGATGCTCCAGGTTGTGGGAACTAATGTCAGGATTTGCACCTTACTACTCATTGATGCACTGCAAAATTTCTTTCGTAACTGCTGCATCAGTTCTTCACAGTTTAAACATCCCTGTTTCTGCACTGAACTTTTATCTTCTGCAGGTTGATCAATATGGAGTGCTTCTGCTGATGATGTAATAATTCTTTCACAGATTTGTTTACCCTCTTTCTGTAAGTAATAGAAAGGTTCACAGGCCTTTCATTTCTTTACTTTTAGTGGTGAGCAACCACTTGCTTCCAAACTTTTGTTCAGGTTGTCTAGTATTTTCGATTCCAGTGGGGGCACATAATCACTTTCCACAGAGGTAGTGGGTGGGTTGCAAATTGTTTCATAAATCTTATTACAGGAGATACACAGCTTCTTTCCAGGCACTAGGTCAATTCCACTTACTGCATCTTCTTTACAAAAATTAAATGTTATTGCTTTTAGGGATTTATTAATAAGCCTCTTGTGAATTTGAAATGGATCACAACAATGGTTTTGATGGTTTTCATATGAAGAGCTCAGGTATTTCTTCTTGTGATGATAACATGTTTCCAGCAGTGACTTTAGACCTTAAAAACAAAAGCTGCTGTTCTTCATTACTCAAAGATTCAATGCTCTCAAAGTCACTTGAATCACAGCTGACATGGCTCTCCATTAACAAACCAACACTGCACTTTGCCATTCTTTCTTAAATACTTCAGCCAAACTAAATTGTCAGTATATGAGAGAAATACTAATTCACTGCCTCTGCTTTGTTATCTAAGTCAGCACTGACTGGCTGGGCAGCAGTCCCAGGAAGATGACTCATAGAGCCAAGGGGGAAAGCAACAAGTTACTGACTCATCTGTAGAGGCAGATAAGCAAGAAAAAAAGTTGAGTCAGACTTCCTGTTTTCAGACATGTCATTGTGCACCCACAGTGGCAGCACACATGGTGGCAATTAAAAGCAGCTATATTGACAAAACATACTGACTTCCATGCCATATGTATAAACATCAGCAATGTATCCTGACTGGGTGAATTTTCTTCTGACACATGCACACACAGGGTCTTTGAAAATCTTGCAAGTTGGTAGATAAAGAAAAATTAATCAGGAGCATGGAAAATAACTAAACAATTGTGTAAAACATTATAGATTATTAATAATATAGAACTGTCTTTGTTGAAAGAAACAAAAAAAGATAGTTTTAATGGCATCAAAGGTAATTTTTTTAGGAAGATAAATTTTAAGAACAAATATTTAGCCTATATATCATCATCATCACCATCAACCATTATCAATCTACTGCTGGATGAAGGTCTCACCAAGTATCTTCCACAGCGGTCTATCGTGCACCAGTCTCCTCCATGTCACTCCCAAATGCTTTCGAATTTCATCCACCCATCTCCCATGTGGTCTTCTTCTGGGTCTTTTCCTGTCTCTTGGAATCCAGTCTCAAATGTTGGTTGTCCATCGGTGGTTCATTCTTTTGGCAACATGCCTATTGCCATTTTAGGGAATTTACTCTGATTACAATGTCTTCCGCTCTTGTCATTTTCCTTATCCACGAGTTCCTCTTCTTAACACACACACACGTTAACACTCACATCAGAATGCATGTTAAATAACAATACATACTTTTTAAGAAAAAATACATTCAAACAATGGTAAGTTACATTATGTTTGTGTGTTTGGGCTACAGATACGTAAATTTTTTTTTTCACTGTACAAGAAAACACCTTTACCAAATTTTTGCCATGTGTTGCTCAGCTAACTACTTAACAACCCTGCGAGTTTGAATCCTGTAAATTTAAGTACAGAGAAGTTATAGCAGTTTAAGATAAATAATGTAAATATTTCTTTGTCGTGATATATCTCAATAATTAAATTAATAAAAAGAACAAATAATTATCTAATCATGTAGCCTAAAATGTTATCTTTAATTAGACACCAAGATCATGAGAATCGGTTAGAAATGTTTAAAGTTATTAGAGGAAAACTGGTAACAAGCAGTGACCTTGAGACATAAACAAAGTGCAAATGCACATATTTCAGGTGGCACCACAGGCGACAATACTTATGCAAAAAATCTGAAAAAAATATGATATGCTATTCTCCTGAATGCCTAACACTAATTTAATTTTCAACCAAATCGGACCTGGTGTGGCAGGAGGCCTAGGTGACTTCACATGGAATGACCCAATTGGATCAGATATTTTAGAATAAATATTTGCCATGTGCTGTGAATGCATGGGATAAAGTACAACTATCTGCTCATCACTGAAGTACAGAGGTTGATTCATGTTTATAGTGACAAAGTAAAATGCTCGCCATATGCAAATTGTGTAAACCACGATTACATAACCATGTTTATCATGCAGTAACAGACTTCCACTTTACGAGCATTAGTAATTTTTCTTTTGTAGTGTTAAGATGCCTCCATGAGGGATTCCGTTCTGGGAGGGGTATATAGTTGCCCTTTCCAAAGCAGGTTATTCATATACAGCAATCCTAAAAAAAAAAAAAAAAAAAAAAAGGTGCAAAGAAAATGGTTGTGTGATTTCTAAAATTGGCATAAGCGTGCAAAAGAGAACACAGCTTGCTCGAGTGGCACACAAACACCACAAAAAAATAAACCCTAAACCAAAGAGAACCACTGAGGTGGAGCAGAAAGTAAAGTCTCTTGTAAAGAAAGAGAGTCCAGCAATGCAAAGATGCATTGTATAGTATGTAGGTGTATCACAGGCAACTGTAAACTACATTATCGAATTTGAGCTGCACTTAGAAAAGCGGTTTAAGCCTGACGTCCACAAGCTCCTTCCGCACCACATTTTGGAGCAGATGATGAACTGTAGGACAGACACCTAGCAAGGGAAAGGTGGAAGTTTGTGGTCACTTTAGATGAAGCATGAATATACAGGGGTTGGAAAGAATAATGTGAACAGCACTTTCAGAGGCATGACTTTTAATGTAGCTGCGTACGCCGTAATACACAAAAGTATCCACCACTTTTTGGTTGTAATATCTTTGTTTAGAACCTCAAGATCCTGTTCAAGTGCATTTAAAGTGTCTTGTTGCATAATTTCTTTCACGCAAAATGAACAATCTAACGGACTTTGAAAGAGGGCAAATTGTTGGTGGCTAGCTAGTTGGTGCCTCTGTGACAACAGTCACCAGGATAATGGGGGTATCGAGAGCTACAGTGTCTAGAATCATCACAGCATATTGCGTTCATGGCAAAACCTCATCTGCAAAACAGAAGAGCGGCCAGAAAATGACCCTGATTGATAGACAGGACAGCATCAAAGAGGATTATAACACCTAATAAGACCACAGCACCAAAAAATAATGTGGAGCTAAATCTGCATCTCCAGACCCCAGAGTATCAATGAAAACAGTACACAGGGAACTACATAAACAAGATATTCCTGGCAGAGTTCCTATTGAAAAACTTCTTGTGGTCCGGGTGAATGTACAACAGCAACGGCAGTGGTGCCAGGAGCATACAACCCAGATTGTCTGCTCTCAACAGTGCAGCATGGTGATGGTTCTGTCGTGCTCTGGGCAGTTGTATCATGATTTTCAGCAGGTCTCCTGATATCCTTGAAGGATGACTGGCAGGGCGTATGAAACCATTTTGGCCGACCAAGTCCATCCAATGGCTCAGGCATTTTGTTACAGGGGATGCATTAGATCTATCAAGATGACAATGCTCCAATTCACAGAGCTCAGAATGTCCAATCATGGTTTGAGGCACATGAAGACAAACTTTCACACGTTCCTTGGCTTCCCAAATCACCAGACTTTAACATCATCGAGCCACTGTGGTTTGTGTTGGAAAAGAGAGTAAGATCCTGTTATCCTCCTCCTGCATCTCTAAAGAACCTGGAGCAGTTTCTGCGTGAAGAATGGTGTAACATCCCACTAACCACCATCCAAGATTTGTATGCGTCCATTCCAAGGAGGATCCAGACAGTTTTGATGCCAAAGGTGGTCCTACACCCTATTAGGTACATAAAAACCTTTTCCTAGGTGCTCACATTATTCTGCCCAACCCCTGTACACCTTAGTGACACAAACAACATCCGGGCAATATACTATCAAGGGTGTTAAAAGCATACCTGAAATGGGTTCGTGAACCCAAAGGAAGTTTTTCATGTGGATTTATATGGTTGTAAGGGGCATTTGTTATAATGGCAAGTTAAAGCTGTGAAAGGTTGGAAATGATGCTAAAATTAATGCAGCTCATTATCAGACAAGCATTCTTGACCCAATTCACCATGAATAAATTCCATCCTTATACAGTGCTATGGCTTCAAATGTATGGAGCCACCAAGATAAGCCACATGGCTAAGTCCACAGTGACACACATGCGGAAAATGGAAGCTGAGACCGGGATTCTCACTATGTCATTCTCCTCAATTCCTGTCAAATCCCCAGACGCCTCTCCCATGGATTTCTGTGGCTTTGGGTTACTTAAACGAGCCTTCAACAGTAAATAACCCCCGCCCCACCAAAAAAAAAAAAAAAAAAACAGCCTTCGAAAAACGTGCAAAAAGAGGAGTGGAAGAGAATTGATCTTGCCTGTCTGCAAAGCAGCTAGCTGCAGTGGACGTTGCACTGCAGAAGAATAGTACAGGAACACACAGAACACAACAGAAGTTAGTGCTATGGTATTTCATAACTATATCAAACTTTGTCCCTATAAACATGAATCAATCTCTGTATAATGAAGGGATTCTGTCAAGTTCTCATCAAATATCTAAGTTTCTGGTTCATTTCCCATACTAAAAATTGCATAGGCAAATATCAGTAAAAGCAAAACTTCATCACACATGCATGTTTCGATGAATACACATCTCATCAGTGACAGTTGGTTTCCCATTCCAGATGCTCCTCCAACAACCTCACATAAGTGCTGCAAATAATTTAAGTAATCCAGTGGTTACTCTTTATGTACAAAGGTGCACTTCGGGGTACTGGAGTGCACCCGTGTATGTATTGAGGATGTCATCAGTTGATAAAATTGATGAAAGTCAACTGATCTAATTTATGAATTTTAGTATTGACACCAAAGCAGTCAAGACATTGCAGCTACTAAATAATGCATTTATACAAAGCAGCACACAGGAGGCAGAGGTGTATAGAATTGGGGGGAGGGGGCAATGAAAAATGGAAGTTTTTGAAATCCACCAGAACAAAATAAAAGTTAAAAATAAAAGAAAAATTAAAGTGTTTTTTCTAATGCAAGTTGGTGCATTTTAATTAAATTAGGTTGCACTTTAACCCAAAACATATAAAATGAAACACTTTTGGGGGAGGGAAAGCCCCTTGGCTCCTTATCTAAATACACCCCTGAAAGGAGGGCATCTATAAAGCAAAACCCCTCTGCCATACATGCATGTATTAATTACTACAGATCTGTGACAGTTGGCCTCACACACCCTTCCAATCACATGTATGTGCTACAAATAATTTGATCAATTCAGTGGTTGTATTTTGCAAGCACAAATGCATTTGCATCATCTCTGCACCACTCACATATGTATGGAGTGTGTTACTAATTTATGCTACAAACATAAATACATGTCTAATTTAAAGATTTCAACATTTGCAAAAAAGCAGTCAAAATGCCATTGGTTGGTTCATTCTTTTGCACTAAGCGGCATAACACAGAACAATATCTGAGAATGATCCCTCTGCCAGTCATGCATGTCTTAATGATTACACATCTCTTCAGTAACAGCTGATCTCATAGCACAGGTGTAAATTATTTGAACAATTAAATACCTTTTTATACCCACAGATGCACTTTAGACCACCATGAACTGCATAGAGGATTTGTAATACTTCCTTTCAACATTGGTGAGAGCTTAGTCAGTAGTAACTCTTATTGTGCAGCACACGTAGATGCTTTTTTACGAAACGATCCATCTGTTTGTAAAAAACAAATATGCTCTACAACAAAACGTCACAAAAAAAAAAACAAGGACACTAATGAAACAAACTTAATACGTATGAAACACAAAGTTGATTCCACTGGTGAGGGCACAATAGGTAACATTGCAAGATTTAAGTTCAAAATTTCTACCAAAAACAATCAGTCACTTGCATTCAGAACTGCATAATGCTTTACGGACAGGAAATCCGAAATTTGCAAAAAAAAAAAATACATCAATTTTCCCAAATTTGTCACTTCCATTTTCAGGAATTTCCCCTCCCTTATCAAGTTTAAATGCAAAAACTATATGGGATGGGGAGGGGATATTTAACAATGCATGAGAGTACAAATATAGCGGGGGGGGGGGAATTATGGGAGAAATCTTTGTTCTGTCCGAATTCAGGTTTTGGAAATTTCCCTCCAATTTCCAAGCTGAAATGAAAATATTTACAGTAAAATGTTTTTAACAATAATACTGGACAGAGGCAACATTGCAAGAAAAACAAATTACAATTATGGAAAAAATCTGAACTCCGTCGACCTTCCGTTTTAGAAAGTTTCGTAAAGATGGAATTCCGCCCTCCAATGAAC
The DNA here is from genome assembly GCA_039090855.1 of Macrothele yani. Classification (NCBI taxonomy): domain Eukaryota; kingdom Metazoa; phylum Arthropoda; class Arachnida; order Araneae; family Macrothelidae; genus Macrothele; species Macrothele yani. The sequence goes on from CM077018.1 coordinate 70,293,477, forward strand.
ATCATCCCTCTGGTTTCTGTTCACTTGCGCCTCGATCTCATGACTGACCAAAAAAATAACAAAAAGGGTGGAATTCCTCTAATTCGCAGAAGAATCTTATGCCTGAAGATTACAGGGAAATTTTCACGGCATTTAATTTCCATTTTTGCAAATTGTTGCCTACAGTTTCAAGCTGAAATACAAACATTTATGTGATAAAGTGATATTTTAACAAGAATACTGCACACAAAGGCAACATCGGGAGAAAAAATACTATTACGGCAAAACTTTTTAATCTGTTTAACCGTTTCTGAAAGTTTGTAAAGAAAATATCGTCGCTAGACGGAAACCGATCCTCTCTCCCAAATTCTCTTCAGTTTTGTCTCAATCTTCAGCACGATCTAAATGATGAAAAAAAAGCGGAATTCCGCGAATCTGCTTAAGAATCTCATGTACACTGCTGCCCACCCAAAATGCAACACCAAGAAGGAAAGCATCCGATTGGCCTGAAATTTGCAGCATGTGTCGCCCGCGAGAGGACATGCAAATGATTAGCATTGCAGGGCATATGCAAATCGTGTGCGGCCGGCACACAACCGAGAAGCACTATAAGAAGGGTGCACAGAAGATGGGGTGTAAGTAGTGGAAGTGTGTTGTGCTGATGGACCTGTGTGTGGGAAGCTTCCCGATGCCTCGTCGCAGAATACGGCAGTCATTCCAGCACGTTTCGGAGTTCGACAGAGGACGAATAGTGGCTTATCGCGACAGCGGTTTATCGTACCGAGACATCGACACCCGTGTGGAACGACATCCAGCCACAGTGAGTCTAGTATGCATTCGGTGGGTGCAGGAGGGACGGACCGACGTGAGCAATTTGCCACAGTCGCGGCACGCCACCGAATGAGAGGACCGCCATGTTGTGCGGCGGGCATTGACGGCTCGCACCGCCACATCACAAACATTAGCGCAAGAATTAGGGTGTGTTGCGCAACAACCTGTGTCAGCACGTACCGTTAGACATCGTGTGTCGGAGCGGAGACATGTTGCACAGCGACCATTGATCCGATTACCATTGACGTTACACCACCGGTGAGTGCGGCGAGTGTGGCGGCAGTGGGCCATTGAACGCCGCACCTGGACTACGGAATGGCATGACATTGTTTTCTTCGACGAATCCTGCTTCTGCCTGCAACAACACGATGGTCGGATCAGCGCGTGGCGTCCGTTGCCTGGCATTATGGTTTGGGGCACAATTGGATGACACCCACACCCCTCTGGTAAGCATCGCCGGTACACCCAACAGTCACCGCTACATCTCCGACGTTTTGGAGCCTGTAGTCCTCCCTTACCTGCAGGACCTGCCAGGGGCCTCGTTTCAATAGGACGTGGCACGCAGCGTGCAACAAGTCTTCACAGCCCACCAGGTGTCATTGCTGCCGTGGCCCACCCTTTCTCCAGATATGTCGCCCATCGAACACGTCGAGTTGCTGATCGGCAACCGAATGGCCCGGCAAGCACCACCCGCGGTTACGCTTGATGAACTGTGGTAACGTGTGGAAGCAGCCTGGACTGACATACCCCAAAAGCCCACATACAAAGCCTCTTTCGTTTGATGCCGCGGCACGTTGCGGCCGTTATTGCCAGCCATGGAGGCTATACAAGCTATTGATGTCTGAGTGTTCCGCAAGACGCACGGGCCTGTAAGCTCAATCGTTTCATCTTTGTATCTGTTATCTGGCTTTGCTATCTCGTGTCCTTCTTGGTGTTGCATTTTGGGTGGCCAGCAGTGTATTTCAAAATAATAGCAAAATGGAAAAAATGAAAATTTGTAGAATCCATAGTTTTGACAGTGAGTTCTGTAGTCACACAACAAAATTTGTAGAAACTACAGACATTCCATAGTAGTTGGCAGGTATAATTTAATTAACAGACATCTTAGTGACAGCTTCAAATAATCCATCTCAACCCTACATAAGAGTTGAGATGGATTATTTGAAGCTGTCACTAAGAACATGAGTGTTAATTAAATTAAAACATGCAAATGTCTGGCAGAGAGGTCTTGGATTTTACAAATGACACCTAATATAGGTGCCCATGCATGAACTAAAAGCTTTCATACTTTGACATAAATAATATTGGACATGCCCATTAAACATGTTATTCTAATACACATGATTGGTTGGTTGGTTGGTTGTTTGATTTTTATGGCGCAAGGGCCATGTTTGGCCAAAGAGCACCAGACATAAGACAGACAAACAAACAGTATTAAAAAACGTGCTATGAAGCTTAAAATATGGCTGATCAAATAAAACTGAAGAATGAGATTGATGGAAGGGCTAAAAAAGATAATGAAACAAACAGTATTAAAAACATGATACAATGATTAAAATCTAGCTAATTCAGTAAAACTGAGAAGTGAGGATGATGATAGGGCTAAAATCTAGATACGTTTAAAATAGTCAATTTCTTTAAAAAATGAAAACACAGCAACAGTATTGCAGTGGTCATTTAGGAGCTGCTGCAGTGTAGCGGCCTCCTCGTTCAACAAATGAGAATGAAAGAAATGAAAACGTACATCACGAAAACGAACACAGGTACACAGAAGATGGGTGACGGTGAGTCGGCAATTGCACGTCTCACACATCGGCGCAGTGTCGCCACACAGCAAAAAGCGGTGAATGAAACGACAATGGCCAATGCGGAGACGCGCAAGCACCACTTCCTCCCTACGGTTCCGACGATATGAGGATTTCCAAATTTCAAGATTAGGTTTAATACGATGCAGTTTATTTTCCACCTCTTGGTCCCACAGACCTTGCCACGTTCGCTTGATATCGTCGCGAACAAGAAAGCGGAAATCCCGGTGAAACAGTGGCAAGGGTGTGACGACCAAAGAGGAAGCAGATCTAGCAGCCGCATCAGCACACTCGTTACCCAAGATTCCAACATGCCCGGGAATCCAACAAAATTGTATCTGGACACCGGCCTCGAGCAAAGAACAAAGAAGCCTTCGTACGGTAAAAAGAAAAGGGTGGTCACAGCAGTCCAACGATGACAATGACTGTACAACACTCAAAGAATCAGTGTACACCGCAGCCAGTTGATGAGAGCCTGACTGAACATGAAGTAGTGCAAGATACACAGCATGCATCTCCGCCGAAAACACCAAGGCCTCAGCTGGGATCCGCGCAACAGAGAAGTCATCAATACAAACCGCCGCGGATCCAACAACTCCATGCATCTTGGAGCCATCAGTGAAAATGGGAGTGTATTCAGAATTGAGGGCACGGTGCTCAGCGAAGAGCTGCTGGTACACTGACGCAGGGGTTGAGGATTTCTCGAAAGATGTAAAGGTGGTATCAACCATGACACCAAGTGGGTGCCATGGAGGATCCCCAAAGCCCCTGGTCTTTTCAACAAGAGACAAGTCGAGACCTACATCATGGGCTACGGCAGCCATACGAAGACCAAAGGTTGAAATGCACGAAGGCCAGTTCCTGAATAAACGAGTATGCTGGGGATGAAAAACTGCATCGTATAAAGGATAGTCTGGAAGAGATCTAAGTTTCAGGTAGAATTGAATAGACAGCTGCAGACGACGTAATTCAAGCGATGGTTCGTTCAAGTCAGCGTAAAGGCTGGGAATTGGAGATGTTCGAAATGCTCCCGAACAAAGACGCAGTGCTTGATGGTGAATAGTGTCCAAAGGCCGGAGAACGGAACGACGAGCAGAGCCATACACGATACAATCATAATCCAGTTTTGACCGAATTAATGAATGGTAAATGCGAATTAAAGACATCCTGTCTGCGCCCCACGAGACTCTCGAAAGGATCTTAAGAATAGATAGAGCCTGCAGACAGGAAATCTTGAGCCGCCGAACGTGCGCACGGAACGTAAGCGCACGGTCGACGGTCAGACCAAGGAACTTGGTCTCCGGCAAAACTGGTATGGCTGCACGGTCTAAATGCAGCTCTGGGTCAGGAAGGACGCCACGCCTCCGGCAGAAATGGACACACGCTGTCTTGTCGGGAGAAAGAATGAAACCATTGCTATTCGTCGCCTTAAAGATCTGGTTAATTGCAGACTGCAACTGCCTTTCAATAAAATGCATGCTTGAAAACGAGCAGAAAATGTGCAAGTCATCAACATAAACAGTAGCCGAAACCGCAGGAGGAAGATTTGTGAATAGACAGTTAATGCGGAGGATGAACAATGTGACAGATAAAATGCAACCTTGAGGAACACCTTGTTCTTGATGGAACGGTGCCGAGAGCGTCGTACCCAGGCGCACCTGGAACACCCGATTGCGAAGAAAATTAACGATGAAAGTCAGAACATTTCCTAGCAATCCGCATGCGTGGAGGTCACTGATAATACCGTGCTGCCTACGCACGAATGCCTCGCGCACAGATGTCTCAAGGTGCAGGAGATTATCGTAAGGTGAACGATGACTGTGAAAGCCGCTTTGTGATGGTGAAAGAACTTGATGATATTCTAAAAAATGAACTAACCGGGAATTAACCATGCGCTCAAGAACTTTACACAGACAGCTAGTGAGAGCAATTGGACGATAACTAGAGGGAGACTTGGGATCCTTGCCAGGTTTGAGAAAAGGCAGAACAAAAGCTTTTCGCCACGATTCCGGGAAACTGTGCTCCGACCAAATACGATTGTACAAGATTAAGAGATTCTCGAGAGACGACTGCGAGAGATGACGGGGAATGTCATAGTGGATGCCATCAGGACCGACAGATGAAGCGCCGGACTGATGCAGAGCCACCCGTAGTTCAAACACGCTGAAGGGGGAGTTATATTCGGTGTTACGAAAAGGCGCAAAGGAGACTTTCTGGCGTTCCGCAGTGGATTTAATCCTCAGAAAGGAGGAAGGATACGCCAGGTCACTCGACACGGAGGCAAACGCCTCCCCCAAACAATCAGCAATCTCCCCGACTTCAGCATATGTGCAGCCGTTACTCTCGAGAATGGAGATATGGTGAGAGCTGTAGTTACCCCGGATCTTACGAATCTTGTCCCACACACTTTTCGAAGTGGCACGTGAAGTGAGAGATGAAACATACTGGATCCAAGACTCCCTCTTGCTACGTCGACGCACCAACCGAGCATAGGATTTTGCTCGTTTGAATGTAACGAGATTAGCATCGGTTGGATAACGCCAAAACGTAGACCAGGCCTTATGTTGAGCTCTCCTAGCCGCTGCGCATTCAGGGGTCCACCAAAGCTTCGGACTTCTGGAGAGTGTCGTCAATGTTTTTGGTATAGAAAGATCAGCTGCCTGAAGAATACAATTTGTGACTTCAAGAACCGCTGCGTCGATTGACTCTTGGGTCACCATTGCAGAAGATATCACTGTGGACGATGCGAAGACCTCCCATCTCGCATGTTCCATCCTCCACTGAGGAGGGCGGGAAGCATAAGATGGCATGTTCGCATGATGCGAGAGGACAATTGGAAAGTGGTCGCTCCCGTGGAGGTCGTTACACACCGTCCACAATCAGTCAGCAATAATCGATGGTGATCCTAAGGCCAAATCGATCGCACTGAAAAATCTTGTCAGCTGCTCATGGAAGTACATGTCAGCACCGGTGTTAAAAAGGCACAAAGAGGCCGAGGACAGAAGAGACTATGCGACAACCTCTCGTGCTGATGCTGACACTACCCCACAAATGATGATGAGCATTGAAGTCACCCAGTAAAAGAAAGGGTGAAGGCAGCTGATCAACCAATCTCTCCAGAACAGAGACGCTTACGTTCTCGTCCGGTGGCAGATAGACACTGCAGACAGTAAGAGACACAAGCACAGATATACGAACCGCCACGGCCTGCATAGTTGTGGATATCGCAACGGAAGACACCGGAACACTGTGAGGGACAAGAATAGCGACTCCCCCACAGGCGATGCCTCCCGATGCATTATCTGTCCGATACGCACTGTAGCCTCGAACTGAAAGCAGGTCTGATGGTTTAAGTTTTGTTTCTTGTAAACAAAAGCACACCGGAGAGTACAACGAAAGCAGATGTTTCACTTCATCAAAACTCGTCCGAAAACCTCGACAGTTCCACTGAATGATTGAAGCCATGGTTAAAAGTGAAATGAAAATGATCAAACGAAGTCAGGCTCCATCACCCCTGATGGGGGTTCCCCCAGATCTGGAGGCGTGTGACCAGGGGCCAAGATGGGAGCGTGCTTTGTCCCAAGTGTCTTAACGGGAAGTGCACAACGTTGAGTCGTTTGCTCAGATTTTGGAGGAGAAGAAATGCTTTTCTTATCCTGGGCTTTGGTTTTCTTGCTAGAAGTGGCCTGAGTTCCCTTGCTGGTGGTGGAATGAGTCTGCTTCGGCGAAGTGGTGGGTGGCGCTTTCAGACCCCTAGCTCGAGACTGGAGTGCCTCCAGTCCGGCTGCGATGATATCGTCCAGCTTGTAGGGACATTTAACAGGGATCTGAATGTCGGTTTGAATAGCAACCGTAGATTTGGCAACCACCACCGATGCATAAGATCGCCGATCAGAAGAAACTGGAACTACTCTTCTTCTGGCCTCAGGATAGGAAATATTCTCAACTGTTTTCAGCCTTTGGATTTCTTTCTCCTCCTTCCACTTGGGACAATCTTTGGCTGATGCTGCGTGTGAACCCTTGCAGTTCACACAAAACTCTGCCTCGGCCACACATTCTGCCAAAAGATGTTCTGTGGCACCACAGCGTCCACACCTAGGATTGCTCCTGCACGACTGCTGAGAATGGCCGTAAGACTGACACCTACAACATCTCAGAGGGTTAGGGATGTACGGAAGTATCTTAAGGTGAAGATATCCTGCCTTGATGGACGTAGGCAGGGAAGGGCGGTCAAATGTTAAAATGATGTTCCGGGATGGGACGGACTGCCCATTCTGCCTAAAGAGAATACGCCACACACCCGTAACGTGTTGACTCCTCAGTTCTTCGAGTAGTTCCTCATCAGTACAGTCAATGAGGTCCTGAGAGGAGACAACACCACGAGATGAATTTAGGTATCCATGAGGTGTTATTTTGACCGAAGTCTCAAGCAGTGTGGTAGGGTTTGTTAATAAGTGTGGAACAGTAGGCCACAGTGGACATTTCTACCAGAAGATCTCCAGATTGGAGCTTCTTGATGCTCTTAGGAGAGCTTGCTATGGATTGAAGAGCTTTATTAATACAAAATGGACTTTTGGCACTCAAAGGCGTTGAAGGGTCCAATGAGTGCACAAAAAAGAAACTAGCATTCGAGCAATCAGGCACATGCTTTTTAGCGGAAGGGGACGAGCCTTCCTCATTACTTCTTTTGCTTTTTGGTTCGTGGGAAACTTTATTTTCATCCAAAAAGAAAAATTAATAATTCGTCCGCCGACTTCCCCACCCACAATAGAGCCCAACGAGGGAGAGCCGGAGGTCCGCAAGCCCAAGTGGACGCAGGACACGGCTCTAGGGATAGTAAGCGGATATAGCAAGTTGATAGGGCAGACAAACGCTCGGCGTGCACCCAGACTTTCCTATGCCTGGGGAACACCCCTTTGGCATGCCCACCCTATCTCCAGACTCACCCTGTCGTGCGAAACGACAAGCCGTTAGAGGTATGCGCTCCACTCGGCCACAGACCTCATTGACTAGGAGTGGGTTAGTTCCTAGCCGCCCGTTTAGAGTGAAGCAGGGGTCAAAGAGGAGTGTTGGCAACTGGCGACAACAACACCCTGGCCTCCAGAAACCTCAGCTTCCAGCATCCCCTTTTCCACCTTATGGGTCACCGCACACAGCAAACGTGCAGGTAGGTCTAGCTAACCAGCTCAGAAGAACAAAGAAAGGAACATGAAATGGAGAAAATAGGATAGAAAACGTGAAACTAAAATCCAGAGCTGGCGCATAATCACAACCTCAGCAACCTACAACTGAGGCGGGAGCGTCTCAAGTGAAAAAACATAAAAAAAATGTGAAAATCATCACATATAGCACATGTCGGCTCGGGCCGTGGGGACGCCATCCCCCAGCAGCTGGATGAACAGCTGTCCCTTCGGTTACATAATTGTTCAAAACGAAATGAAAAATTGATCCGTCACAAGGTCAGCTCGGGCCGTGGGGGCGCCGCTCCCCAAATAACTGGAAAACCAGTTATCCCCGTGCGGGGCTAATACACATGAAAACAGCTTTATTAAGCTAGACAAATTTGATTAATTTTATTGCTCTGTGCACTTACTTTTCAAAATTTGTGCTTGAAGCATACAATTTTCATTTTGAAATGGGGCGACAAAGATAAATCTGGAACAAAACGAAATAATAATATTGTATTAATTTCCTTTTAACACCAATATTTGAATATCAAAGTTGAGTACTGATTTCAATAAATACTTTATTATGATTTTCTTGTTTTTTTCTTCATATTTTGAAGAGCTGGTTTTACAACAAAAAGCCAAAACATTATAACCATCTGCCTTATATTATATTAGTGATCCATGTGCCACTCAACTGGTTTGATGCCTGGGGAATTAGAAGCCCAGGACAGTACCTTGAAGGTCTTTCTCATCAGGGCTTGAAAAATATCTAAAAATTTACATGCCCAGATGGCCATGTGCAAAAATTATTTACCTGCCCAGATAGTAAAAGCTGCATGCCCAGGAAAACTTACCTTTTAAGATAAAAAAAAATTAGAACCCTTGTTTTTTTATAAGTTAAAAAATATGATAAAATAGAAATGCAAAATAAGTTCAAGTTTAAGCTGCTGAAATTGGTATGAAATTGATGATGAAATTGGTATTTGATAAATTTAGTGATTCCGCTATGTTCCTTTCGTCGAAATTTTCGCCCTTTGTCACTGAACCATCATCAGAGGCATGCATGCATCCATCACTGACTATAAACATTTGGAGCAAAACTACATATGGTTCCAATTCCTGGACCTAGGTACTCTGTAACAATAATACAACTTCTGGTTATTAGCAGTGAAATGAAACATGACATATGACGACTCTTTTTTTTTTTTTTTTTTTTTTTTTGTAGTAGGGAATTCTATTCCAAACTTTTTTTTATTTTTAAATGTAGTTCCCCAGACAGGGCACCTAACTAAAATTGTTTTTTACCTGCCCAGGTCAATAATTTACGTGCTCTGGGCATGGTATTTTTCAAGCCCTTCTCATGTTCCGTGTACCATTCTCAGACAATTAGGGCAGTCCGGCATAGTACATTATCCTTCTGAAAGAAGGAACTATTAGAAAAAAATACTATTGCCATGAAAGGATGCAGCTGTCTGCAATTATGCTTAGGTAGGTAGTAGAAGTCATAGTTTCCTGCAAATGTACGACTGGACCCAGGGTTTTCCAGCACTTATTCCACTGGTTTATCCACTGGTGCATTCCAATGATGTACATGGACTGCAATTATGTTTAGATAGGTGGTAGATGTCATAGGTAGACTTTCTCACTTCAGAATAAGAAAATCACATGTGTTAAATACATAAATTAAAAGCAACAAATTATTGTCGCCAGCATGAAATTTTAGGCGCTGTGGCAACCTGCACCCAGGTTTTGTCGAACCATGACCAAAAAAATGCCATTCCGCAGCTATTTCAAAATCCTGAAGGTGACAAGACACTTCTTAGGATGGCTCTCTCCAAAATGATTTAACACAAAAGATTTTAGGCAATAATTTTTTAGCACTGTTGCAAACTGTTTTCTTACAAAAACATTTTTACTTGTTTACAGTTTAGACTATTTTTAACACTCATTTTTTTAACTCTGATTTTTTCCTTTGAAACATTTTTTTAGATTTTCTGAAAAAACATTATAACATTTTGAAATATTTTTTCAAAGTTAAGAGTTGAAACCTGTGTATTCTAAAGCACATGTATGATTTAAGGGCATAATCTGCTACATAATGTGAATACATAGGTTTTTTGACAGGAATCCAGTAATTTTGTCCAGCATTAGTACATGAAGCAATTTCTGTTAATCAGTTTTTCCAGCATGCTCTTGCTATCAAATTTATAAAAGAAAAACTGAGTACCAAATTTATATTAAAAAAAAAAAAAGTGGGTTATTTATGTTTTCCTAGCATAAATAACTTTTTTTATATAAATTTAGTACCCGTAACACAATGATTATGTTGAAATATATTCATGAAATGAATAGCTTGATAGTATAGAACTCCCAGGTGTACAAGGAGGATAAAAATTATTAGCATAAAAAAACAATGGGAAGGTGGTCGGGACTTCTTAAATCACAGAAGTTCAATGGGAACATCCCCCACATTTATTTTTTAAAAATTAGAAACAGTCAGAGATGCAAAATAAACCTTTCAGGTGTAAATCTAGAAACATTGGTCCTTTCATTGACACAATTTTAAAACTTTTATCACCTTGCCCACATCAAGTTTTAGTGGTGTAAAAATTGGCAATTTTCAATTTCTTTGAAGTTCAGCAACCCAAAAAGGCAAGAAAATTTTGGAGTATGAACCTGAAATTAATTGTGGAGACAAAGTAGTTCTAACTCTTCAAATAAGCCAAGCCCTACGGCTGGTGTTATTGCAAGTCAAAGATATAAATTTCTGATTTTCAAAAAAAAAAATTTAATTTGAAAAAAGTTTCTACTAAAGAATGTTTGAAAATTAAAAAAAAAATTACCTGACTTACTTTTTTAGAAAGATGGCAATCTTATCTTTAAAATGGCACCTGAATGATGTTTAGGGGTCATTCCATGTCAAATCAACCAAAAAAAATATGATTTGACACCCATGATCTCAGATTTTGATAAAACTTAGCATGTTTGTTCCTTTTATGGATTTAAGTAAGCATACAAAATATTTTTGGTCTATCTCAAACTGTTTAGGTTTTACAGCCTGTTAAAGTTTTTGGAATTTCCCGTTTTTTATCGATCGGGCGCAGGAAACACAATTTGTTCTTTTATAGAAAATAAATTATATCTTCCTTATTTACCAACCAATGTTAATGAAAATTTTTATGAGTATACATTAATATGTAAGGAATCCAGAAAAAATTTTATTAAACCAGCAAAAACCTACACATGGTCAAGAAAAAATTCTGAAATGTTATTTTGATAATTTTTGAAATGAAATACGGAGTTCCACGCTAAGTGGAATATCATTGAAAGGGAAAAAAGGATAATCAAAAAAAAAAAATTTAAATTCTTGTTATAAAAGATATGCTCTGCCACATGAAAAAAAATAAAATGAATGTTTTTTTCACTCTATTTTTTACTTCATAGACAAAAATAATTTTAAAATTCATGTGTTTGCTTGCGGTGTGTTAAATTAAAATTTCCTTTTGTTTAAAAAATACAGCCATTTTGCTTTAAAAAATATGAAAAGTAACCACTATTGTGTAATACAGCCAAGACTACAAACTTGGCTTGAAGAAATAGGATTTTAAAAACAAATAACTAATAAAGTAAAATTTTTTATCACAAAGTTAGGCACATATTTACAATGTTTGTTGGAATGGAAAATGTCTTGTTACAAAACTAATCATTAAAAATATTTCAAATTGTAGGTCATTGTTTATTTAATTTCCTCCAGTGTTTTCAAAACTTGATTAACATGTATCATGCATTCTTGAGAGAATTGGTAAGTTCTTCAAGTCATTGTTTTTGGGGCTTCCACGATTGCAATGACATGAGGGATGGGTAACCGCACATGCATCTTCCCTCTTGGGCCAGAAAAATGATAGTGATGGTCCATGAGGATGTAAAAACTTTACAGTGACATCTTCTTCTGCATTCACCTCACTCACCATAGGGTCGGGTCATTCCATGTCAGTTCAACCACACCATGACACCCATGATCTCAGATTTTGATGAAACTTGGCATGTTTGTTCCTTTTATGAATTTAAGTAAGCATACAAAATATTTTTTGCTCTATCTCAAACGGTTTAGGTTTTACAGCCTGTTAAAAGTTTTTGGAATTTCACGTTTTTTATCGATCGGGCGTAGGAAACGCAATTTGTTCTTTTGTAGAAAATAAATTATATCTTCCTTATTTACCAACCGTTGATGAAGAATTTTTTTATGAGTATACGTTAATATGTAAGGAATCCAGAAAAAATGAATTAAACCAGCAAGTACCTACACATGGTCAAGAAAAATCCTGAAATGTTATTTTGACAATTTTTTAAATGAAATACGGAGTTCCACGCTAAGTGGAATATCATCGAAAGGGAAAAAGATAATAAAAAAAAAAAATTTTAATTCTTGTTCTTTTAAGATATGCTCTACCACATGAAACAATAAAATGAATGGTTTTTTCTCTCCATTATTTTTTCTGACTCCTTCAAAAATAGAAATCACTTGACTCACTCATTTTCTTGAAATCATTAAATTAAAATTATATAAAAATGTGAACCAAAAATGTCACATGTCAACCAATTTAAAATTAAAAAAGGAGTTTTAAAATAAAAATAAAAATTGTACTAAAAGATTTGGTGGTACGTGATTAAAATAATAATAGTAGATTTAATAATGTTAATTAGGCTTGTACAAAAAATACATAAAATGTTATAAAATAGGTTATCCAAAATTATATCTAAATTGAGATTTAGAAATAAGATAACTGATTTCCTTGTTTTCAACAATGAGGCCTAATTAATAGAAAATTACATTACAAATTAATTTAGTTTTAAAAACTAGTTCTAAACTCTGATAGTCAACTCACTAGTAACTGCTATTTCAAGAAATCTTATTATAAGCAATCAAACCAAGCTGTAACAAGACCATTAAGTGGTGCTCTGTCTACAGAGCAGGCACACTTGTTTAGACATGTCCAAACAAGTCAAGTCATGTCTGTCATGTCTACACAAGTGAGCCTGCTCAGCAGACAGAACCTGGCATCCACTAGTCAGTCAGTCACAGGCTATTGCCAGTGTAACATGCATGATTGGTGGTTATGTTTTACAGTTTTTTTTATCTGATTTAGTTTTTTACTGAACTGTGCTGGATTTTGTTGTACTATAACTGTTTGGTTAACAACTAAGTGTGTGCAATTTTGCTTGGTACCTAATATTAATGATATTTTGAAAAGAATCTATTGTTAATAAGTATTTTTTGATTGTTGGAAAAACGGAGAAGTGCAGTGTGGGGGAAGTTACTCACAGCGATTGTCATTTGTTGAACTATGTCAAGAAAAAAGCCATACAAACTATTGAAAAGCTGTCTGAAACTGATTTAACTCTTAAAATTGAGAACGGAATCAAGTTATGAGTTAAAAACAGAAAAGTGATTGATCAATTAAATTCTTCATTCCATGAAATCGGATGTTCCCCAATGAAATTACATGCACTTGGTGAACATAGCAGATTATCTTACAGTAAAGAAAAATTACAAAGAGTACATGAAAATGTAAAAAGAAAAATTCAAACTGTTCTTGAGGTTGATTTGCCTCTGGCAAAAAATTAGCAAAAAAAAAATGACTAGGAAAAAAGTGTAATAAAAAATCTGAAGATCTGGACAAGCTCATAGATATAATTAAAAATTAATTAAGTGGTACATCAAGAAATAAACAGATTCAAATGCTGACAATTCCAGCTTCACTAATGTGGTCTAGAAGAAAAATATAAGAGACTTTCAACACATCTGATTATTCTGTTCGTAAGGCTCAAAAACTGTTCAAAGACAAGGGTTGTTTAGCAGAACCAGATTGTAGATGTGGGAAAAAGTTGAGTCCTGAAACTATTGAATTGGTAAAAAAGTTTTATCAGAGTGATTAACAGTCTAGAATTTTGCCAGGGATGAAGGATGTGGTGAGTATAGGGGAAAAAGTATACGAGAGAAAACGTTTGATTTTATGTAATCTTAGTGAGCTATACTCAAATTTTAAATGGGAATACCCTGACTTGAAAATAGGTTTTCCAAAATTTAGTTCTCAGAGACCTAAGTGGTGTGTTTTGGCTGGTGATAGTGGCACAATACATCAAAATGTTATTTTATTGATTCACGGAGCAGGTATTGAAGAGGATTACAAAGAAATTATGTCGTATATTGTTTGTGAAGGAGTAGGAAGAGAATGTATGCTGAGGCATTGTGACAAGTGCCCATCAAAAGATAACCTTGTCCAGTTTTTACAGTCCAAATTTGAGGACTATGATGATGAAGACCCTGTCGAGTACAGTCAGTGGGCTTCAACTGATCGAACTGAAATGATACGTTGTTCAAGCTCAGTTGATGAGTTTATCGATAAGTTAGTAGAAAAACTGAGCAAGTTAATACCACATTCACACATTGCCAAATCACAAGCTTAATTTTTTTTTAATTTAAAGGGAACGGCTTCCTCAAATACAGCTGTTATCTCAATCGATTTTAGTAAAAACTATGCTTTCATAATACAAGAGGCTCAAGGTTACCACTGGACCTCCAATTCATGCACTATTCATCCTGTCATGATTCACTGCAAGGATGCAAGCAATGAAAAACTGATTTTACCTCTTTGTATCATATCTGATGACCTTAAACATGACGTGAGTATGGTATATGAGATCCAAAAAACTGTAACTGCCTTTCTGAAAGAGAACTACCCACATATAACAAACATTCACTACTTCAGTGATTGATGTGCTGGGCAATATAAAAATAAATACAACTTCATGAATCTGTGTCTGCATGAGAAGGACTTTCAACTCAAAGCCCAGTGGTCATTTTTTGCAACCAGTCACGGTAAAACAGAATGTGACAGAATAGGGGGTACTGTAAAACATTTAGCTCGAAAGGAAAGTCTTCAACGACATCTGGGCAGACAAATTATAACAACTAATGAACTTTTCGAGTTTTGAAAAATGAACATTACAAATATTAACTTCCAACTTATTTCTAAAGAAGCGGTTGATTCAACTCGCCCGACTTTGAAAAGTTGCATCAAAGATGTTCAAACTCTTCCAGGAACAAGATCGTTCCACAGCTTTCAGCCAATAGATGACTTGGGAATGATTGAGGCTAGAAGAATCAGCTCTCACTTTCAACTTATGTAACAAGCAGCAGACTTTATTTGTGAAAATAGAAGATTTATATCCTGGATGTTTTATCGCTTGTATATATGACAAATTATGGTATTTTGGTACATAGGAGAAATACAAGCAATTTTATTAATAAAACAATGAGCACCATTTTTTTCAAAAATATGACCTTGAATGAAGATTTAGAGGGCAAAATCCCCCCCATTTTAATTACAAAAAAATTGAAATTTTGGATTTTGTCTTTTCTCTATATATACTATCCATGATTAAAATCACAGCAAAATCTGTGACTATGAGGTAACCCTCATTTGTTGATTTCGCATGGAATGACCCATTTTTCGATAAGGATACTTGGGTTATTATTATTACAAATTCTATCTCTATTTTTTTCAATCAAAACTGATTCGGCTATGAGTAGGTCTCTCTCATTACCACATGATTTTATTATTTTAATCTCTTCAAAATTTGGGTATGTTGGTTATCTATGCAGTATTGTATTAATGCTGTTAATGCTTTTTTTTTTTTTGCCAATTTTTAATATGCTGTTGTAGACGATATTTTAATTGGTTTTTGGTACTCCCAATATAAGATATTGGTGGGATTCTGGTTATAGGTATTTCATATACACCTGCTTTTTCTAAGATACTATAATCATATCTGGGTCATTCCACGCGAAATAGTCAGATTTTGAATTAATTTTCCCCCAACACATCTCCGATTCTTACGATTTTTTTTTAATGCGTAGCTACTCCCAACTTATAAAAACCCTGAAAGTTTCAATTTTTTTATTTCCGATAGGTTAGAAGATATAATTTCTTGAATTTTGGTGCATGGCGGACATATTTTGCGTAAAAACGCAAATATCTCCGTTATTTATAATAAAAAGAAATACATAAATCATCATTATTTCTTAATTTTTACCAAGGAATCCATTGGTGCAATGCACGTGTTTCTATCTGCTTTAGTTTTCAAGTTATAAGCAATGAGAGAGCCTTTCTTCGATGCTTAAAAAGACAATGTAGTACACAAGGAGGTTAGAAGCAAGAGGTGGCGGCATCAGCCCCTCTCTCTGTGCTTCTGGCGTGACGCCATTTTTTGTCAGCTGACTACGCCAATGCGCCCAACCTAAGAATCTCCTGTATATCTCTATGGGGAAATCTTGATTTTGAACGGGTTTTTCGGACCCTTACTCTACCCATACAGGCATGAAAAAAATTGAAGCTGAAATATTCATTCCCATAATAAAAAATTTCCAGAAAAAACAGGAAAACGTGTTGGTATTTCTTTAAAAAATTCAACAAAATAATGATTTTTTGAGCGGAAGTGCAGAGTGCGCATGGTTACTTACTGTCCATATGCAAGTAACCATGTATGCTGCCCATGTGCAAGTAACCATGTTTAAAATATAACCAAAAGCCTAATGTTAAGAAATAAGAATAACGAAATATGCCTTCTTTCCATCCTTGGTTTGCATGCGCTAAGCAAAACTGCTTAAGCCACAGGAAGTGACGTCACGTTCCCGAACTCCCGCAGCACAGACTCCCTCCGCCTCAGAAAGAGGACAGAAACAGCTGATCTGTTTTGGCTTCACTCAAAACGGGTCCCTTCACCTCCTCTTCTTCTAACCTCCTTGGTAGTACAGCACTTAAAAAGCTGTGGTTATTATTCTTTGCAAAGAAAGGTTTAATCTATCAAATGAAGAAAAAAAAACCCTTGGGCTTTTGCCTGAGCGCCGAGAAAATAATTTTTAAACATGGTGCATGGCCAGTGCATTGCCACGGTGACAGCGCAATCGGCGTCGTGGCCACGGCTGTGCGGAGACTTGGTACCGGAAGAAGAACAGCATTCTTCCCACACGCAAGAAGCAATCACCCCCATCGCGCGGACGCATGTATTGTCGAACTCACGTTATGTTTATATTTCGATGCCTCACAACGCTGTGATCAACTCCCATGTCAGGTTTTGATTATATTTAATCAAATCAGATAAAAGGAAGTTGATCTTCCGTGGAACGCATTTTTTTTTTTTTACGATAACGAATTTGGCGATTATCATAAAATTTAACATCTACAGGTTTTACAGTGTTCGCCAGATTTTCCTGCGTTTTGTGTCATCATCTGAATCATTTCTTGAAATCGATGCAAAACCAAAATTATTGGGGAGGGCGGGGGGGGTGATTGCTGCCAATGCTTTCGCTTTAGACAAGAGATTGTGGTGAAATTTCTTTGGCTAATTTTGGGAATAGTCTTGGTTTTTTTTTTTATTCTCGCGATTATGTATGTATGTATACATGGATAAAAAGTTCCGTCGTGCTTAGTTTTCAGATTTATCATGCCTACGATGAAATGAAGCCTCTCTCCTTTTTAGATCTTTGTAGAGGGTTACTGCAAATGACCCGACGCTCCAGAACTTTTGCGCACTTTGATCAACATCCCACAAATTTATTGCTCCTCCTAAAGATATCGTTAAGTATAAACTTGCCGCCCCGGTGGCGCTGTGGTCTAAGCGATGACTTATGAATATGATCATTCGTCCAAATTGGGTCCGGATTCGAATCCCGGTGAGGCATGGATGTTGTATTTGTCTTACGGCGCTGGCTCTCTCTGTTCCCTGGAACCAGTGGCCCCAAATTAGGGACGGGCGACTGCTTATAGCCCACTGAGTTGCTCACGGTGGTTGTTAAACTAAACCTCCAATAAAAAAAAAATAAAAAAAGTAAACTTGCCGTTCGCCGTAGGATGAAAAATGATGTTGACAAAAAAGTGTTAGGAAGATTTTATATGCGCACGCAAAATATCCGATTATTTTCTGTGAAAGTAATATACTTTTTCTGTAGCGTGGAAACTAAATATGACCCGCGAGAAAATTTAATGTTCGTGTACCGATGTAAACCAATCTGAATCAGTTCTAAACTTTTGGCTTTTTGAAGTTTATGAATTGTAGCCTCTTAAATAAAAAAGCAAAATGGCATTCCACATGGCTGTTAGTTTTTGTACTTATGGGAGGGAAGAGGGGGAGTCCTCTGAACGAATTTCTAAGAGAGCAGCAAAAACACGCGTTTTGCATTTTGGAATTATAGTTGAAAACGATCTGAGAGATTCCTTGTCAGGTTACAAACTGTACTTCATAAATAGCCTTATGAAAGAGAGACCTAAGTAAGCTAAAATTGCAAATAGTAACTTGCCATAGAGATTTGTATCCATGATTCCCATACTACGTACAGTATTCACTTGAAAACTTTTTTTGACTAGGGTAACATTATCAGCGTAGAGTAAAGTGCACATGAACGGAATTTTTGAAAACATTTCTGCCAAACACTTCAAAGTGTGTGCCTCTTCTCCCATCACGTTTAGCCCCCTCCCCTTTCCTTAATGGCCCACCCAGTTCTGAGCAGCTAGCGTCGCCACTGCCCTGCGTTTGTTCTTATTTGCCATTATGGTATGACGTTTTCCGTTTGCCACAGATGTAGGACTGTTTATTTTTCTTAGAGACGATTTACTCTCTTTATCCGTGCTATGGCCGACACGCTTGCTTCTAGTTTTTTTTTTTTGTTTTTTTCTCCTTTAAAGACAGGATAGCCCCAGACCTCGAATCCCTCAGATACTAATTTACGACCTATGGCAAACAGAGAACGAATTTCTAAGAGAGCACCGCAAGTGGAAAAGCTCCATAGTGTATTTTCTCAGATCTCTTTATTCTCTTGCGATTTGAAAGTTGCTGCCTATTTTTTCAGCGTCTTTGTGCATTGTTATTGTGGCGTAATGCGTTAAACTAAAACAAACAAAAAAACTAATTCTTAATTCAAGAGACAGTTACAGTAACTTGTCAATATGAGGACGATAACTGCGCTGCTACTGATAAAGAGAAACAGAAGCTAATAAAACAGAGCGGACAAATTACGATCGCCAAATAGTAACGGGAGTTCCATACTTGTTTTTCATAAATTCGTAATCAATAATTGCGATACATTGGGTATTACATTAACGAAAACATATTCATACGTTCCAGGTCTGTTAATGTTTCTCATTATATCTAAATTTATTGGCATGATTCATAAAAAAAATAATAATAATAACAGAAATAAATCCAATTGCTACCACCGACACGGGATGTGCTTACAGGAGGCATAAAATTTTTCGTTCAGTGTAACCGTCAAACTGTATTTTCCTATTTTTGGGCTACACCTCGAACAGTTAAACTGCGTTTTTCTTATTTTAGGGTGCTGTGGTGCGTTTTGTTTCATATGAGCTTTTGAGAGTTTCGTGAACTCCCACCTGACGCGTAATCTTTAAATAAGCAACTGAAATAAAAAATAAATAAATAAATAACAGGCAAGATGACAACTGTGAGATATACTCGTTCATTTAAATACCAGATCTACCAGAAAATAATCTAAAATTTTTTCTAACCCGACGCTGAGCCTTGCTAACGTCATCATCTGTGATCGTCAAGTATCTGACGTTAACTAAAACGCAGTATATATCTCCTCTACCTCGCAAGAATAGGCACCGAGCTATATATCCCTGATTACTTTATTTCTCAAGCTGTCATTCCTTGATCATTTTCTCTTACAGCAGGCGTGGACAACTAGACAATTTATTAATTCTTGAAATAGAACTATTTCATGTCTAAAAATTCTGTCTGATATTGCGTGAGCTGTAGAAATCATTAATCAATATTCAAAAAACTATTTTCAACGTCAATTGCATGATTTATAAGCGTCAGTACTGTATATCGTTAAGCTATACGGGGAGAAAAAGTTTATATTAGTTCTTCTCGTCTTTGATTGGTAAGAACAATATATTTCCGACGTCTGTTGCATAATTTTTATGCATTATTTGTGTGTAACCTTTTTCGCGGTATAGCTCATATTGGTAAGCTGTACGGAGAAAATGATTTTTATTAGTTTTCCTCGTCGTCGAATGGCTAAGAATCTGACGATTTGGCGTGAAATGACCCTTCGGTAACATTTTACAGTTGTATTATTTGAAATGCCTTTAAAAATAACATTAATTCACTATCCTTCCTCCTTCAAGCATCACATCAAATTATCGTGCGATCTGACCAACGCGTGCAATAGTATATTGATCTCCAGCCCGTCCGAAGGCAAACATCCACTCCCGCTGCTGTTGGCTGCGTGCCAACGCTATTCGCCGCGCGCAGTTTCACAATGGCAAAATACGAGATGTGCACCATATTTAAAAATTCTTTTCTCAGCGCGCACGCGAAAGCCCAAGGTTGTTTTTTTCTTCATTTGTTAGACTAAACTTTTCTTTAAAAACGAAAAACAATTGCCATCTTCTAAGTGCTGTACTACATTGCTTTTTTACATTTTGAAAAAGGCTCTCCCGTTGCACGTAACTCAAAAACTAAAGAAGATAGAAATTCGTGCAATGCACCAATCGATTCCTTGGGGGAAATTATGAAGGAGTGGTGATTTTGGTACTTTTTTATCCAAACAATGGAGATATTTGCGTTTTTACGCGCTTAAGGCCCGCCATGCACCAGAATTCGAAAATTAATATCTTCTAATCTACGGGAAATAAAAAAATGAAACTTTCAGGATTTTCATACCCTGGGGTGATCTATCCATGAAAAAAAAAAAAAATCGAAGATGGTGTGGTGGATAGCATCTGACAATTTGGCGTGGAATGGCCCATCTCTTACTGTTAGTGCTTTGTTTCCTATCTGAATTCCATATTTATTTCTGTAGATATTCCTGGAATGTAAGGTAATGCTCCAACATATTGTAATTGCTTTTTTTTCCTTTTTGGGGTAGAGGTATCTTGCATCTTAACTTGTACTTCATATATCCATTTATTTATTTATTATGGAGGGTACTTTATTTATTTGTACTTCATATAATTATATGATATTTCTTTAATGTAATTTATTTCTTCAGTAAAAAATTCTTTAGAGGAGTGTGTGATTGCTCTTTTAATTAATGTTTTAACGCTATTGCATTTCTGTGTGTAAGGATGTGTTGAGTGAGCTATATGGTATCAGAACGGGAACATACGTCTGTTTTTTATGTACCCTGTATTTTTTTTTTTTTTCTTCGGTTGGAAGATTTGTGTGTATGTAAATAGGTAGTTGGTTTTTATTGTAAGTTGTTGGTCAATGTATGTTTGTGTTGGGTTGATGAATTTTGATGTTGAAAAGTCATTTTGCCACCTTGGTTTTGAGTTCACATGTCAGTAAAAGTGGTTTTAGAGAAAATGGATAGTTCTTAGGGTCAAATGTCATTACTGCAAAGCACTTCAGGGGCTGAATCATTTGTCTGGCATTGAATGAAATAAAGACTGAATGGGACCAACTATAGACTACAAAAAGAACCAAATGTGCAGTGAAATGTATACCAAAGGGCCCGGTCGCAGAAACAGTGCGACTGGCGTCGCAGATCAATTTACTCTTTTCTTTTCCGATATAATTCACACCAAAAAAAAAAAGGTTCTTTTTTTTTTCTTTTCTGCAGTTTTGCTTAACAAATCTGCAGACAAATAAATGGATCCAAGTACCGTTTCCCCCACCCCCGCTGCCACCGCCTTCATCCTGTAGATGAAATGTCAGTGCCGTGTGGATGGGTGGTCAAGGCACATCTCGGCACAGCCGTAACCACAGCGAGAGAGATTACGTTCTCCAGGGTGGAATGTTGCAGGGCTTATAATGTTAACTCCCGAGGGGACGCTGCACGCAGCTATCAGATTTCCAGGAAAGATCGAAGTCACAATTTCTGAGGGAGCAGAAACTGCTCCCTCAGAATTGTTCGCTCGCAAAAAGAAAAATATTTCTCCAGTCCGTATACACCCCTCAATTCTTATTTCATGATAAATCAACCAGATCAACGGGCAAGTTTTATGAATTTTTAAGCAAATGAGTGAATCTGTTTTCTAAATTTATTTTGTTCTGCTGCTTAAACAAACATTTCTGATGGCAGAAATTGTAATTCACATGTTTTTTCAGTCATGGAAATTTGTCAAAAATATGTGGCCGCTGTTCGGCGGGAAAGTGCCTTCCTGTTTGTTTATGCTTTCACTGCTCTCGTGTGCGACTGTTAGTATCCGTAGCTTCCTCGCCCCCCTGCTTAAGATTTCTAATAGTGTATTTTTAGCGGAAATTATATTTTTTCACATTTTTTTTCTTTATTTATACAACTTTGTCAAAAATACGTGGCCGATGTTCCGTGGGAAAGCCACTTCCAGTTCATTTAAATTTTTGCAGCTATCTTGTATGGCTGTTATTTATTCATAGCTTTCCCTGTCCAACATATAACAGGGGGAAAGTAACATAACTTTCATATTTTGCATAGCAAAGCCCAGGTACCGTATTTTTTTACAAAATGCGGCATGACTATCTAAGCCTAACATCTTTTATCGTTACCGATGCGACAGTAAGCGATGGATTGAGTTTGCGCTTCAGTCAAAATGCAAATAAACTATATGATACTGTTCTTACATTTTCCCAGTTGTGTCCTCAACTGCGCTCTCTCCCGTATGGGGCGAGGCATAGATATGGGTAATAACTCTCACCTATGATAGCCGGCGGATTCGATAGTTGTACAAGCGTAAACAAATGGGACCCGCCGAACATCTGCAACATATTTTTGACGAAGTTGAATGGAAAACACCTGAAATGTATTTTTCCTCGCCAAAAATTAATTTGATCGGCAGTGGCAAGTGGGAGACAGAAAATTTTGTGCCCTGAAACTTCTTGATTACAGCATAGTATAAATACAATACTGTAAGTTTTTTCTGAAATATTTTATTTCTAAAAAGGATTTTTTTTTCTTTAAAAGAAACTTCCTGATTATTGTATCAGGGGTTAAAATTCAGGGCAGGATGGCGGGATTCCCGCAGAAAATTTTAAACTCCCGCCGAAATAAAATTGTTACCCGCATCCTGTGTGTAGAATTTTTAAGAAAAAATATATAAAATCTTGGGTCCATTTTTGGACCACTCGCAAAATTCGCGCATTAAAAACTTATCCTTCGTAAAAATAGGTACGTTAGAAAAAGACCGTTCAGAGTTTTGAATATATTGTTCATGTTGGGAACATAATCAGTTTATGGACACATGAATCGGCTTCCATATGTAGCTGCATGAGCAGTTCACTTTGCGTATCATGGACTGTTAGGAATCAAGCACAAGATATTTCTTCGGATTTGCGGAATTCTGCTTTTTTTGCCACATTTCGGTTATACTTGAGATCGATGCAAAAAAAACAAGCAAACTGAAAATATTTTTTTTTAGGATTAGTGTGTGTGTGTGTGGGGGGGGGGTCGTTTTCCGTCTGGGGAATGGAATTCAGTTTTTCAGAACTTCCGAAAACGAAAGTTAAATGGAGTGAAAATGTTTCCTGCAATCGTAATTTCTTTTTCTCGCAAAGTTTCCTCTGTCTAGTATTGTTACTAAATATAAATTTATTGCATAAATGTTTGTATTTCATCTTGAAAGTGTGGACAACAATTTCCGATATCGGAAGTTTGACGGAGCAAAAGTTTCCATGTAACTTTAGGCACAAGTTTATTCCGCAGATTCGAGAAACTCCGACTTTGTTGTCATTTGCATCGTTCTCAAAACTAAAGATAATTACTTTCGAAAAGTGAAGTTAGACGAACTGCAGATTTAATTTGTAATTGTAATTTTTTTCTCTCGCAATATTCCCTCTGCTGAGTGTTGTTATAAAATAATTTTGTTCAATAACTGATTGTGTTTCAGCTTGAAAAGGAAGGAAAAATTTCCGGAAACGGAAAGCGGAGGGAGAAAAGATTTTTTCCGTAAGCATTTTTTTTTTTTTTTTTTTTTTGCGATGTTTCCAATGTCCTGAATTAAATTTCATTTTCCCTCCATAAATAGTCGCAAACGAAAAAACTGCACATTCATCATATCAGAAGAATGGTTGATTCAACCAAGTCTCAATTATGTGAACTGCAAACATAAAATTAAAGATTTATTATTTTTCAGAGCTGATGGGAAACGTGTTCAAAAACAATAAATTAGTTGACCCTTGTAGTACTAAACTTGCACATCACAATGTCCAGTGAAGGTTTATTTTATCTTTTGTAATTGAGATAGATTGTAGATTTCCTTCTTCCACAATGGAACTCTTTTTGAAGTTTTAGTGTGTAGAGCTTGAATTCCTGAAGCAATACACACACACAAAAGTTTTGGTAGACGAAAAGCTTGGCAGACCAGTTTTTTTCTTTTTTTTTTTTCAAAAATGAATGAAGATGAAGTTATGGAATATTCACTATTAAAACATAGCTGAAAAAATCAAGAGTACATTTGCCAATGTCCAAAGTTTTGTAAGAGTTTTATAAGCACACATTTCCATTAGTGTCAAAAGGTTTTGCTTTAAATGTCTTATGTTGTGTTTAAGAAACTTACCATGTGAACGTGGCTTTAGCACAGAAAACAGAATTCAGTCAAAATTTAGAGATTCACTGAGCAGCAAAAATCTTAATGCATATTAATTCTAAAATTGGGCCAGATAAGCCCTCAAAAGTAAAACAGCTGATCAAAGCTTGCCGACTGTGGCAAGGAATGAAAGACAGACATATATACTTCAGGGCCTGCGGGGTGGGTAGGAGCGAGTGTCCGCAGACTAATTTTGGGTTTCCAATATCTGTGTTGCAGACAGCTTAGCAAAATTCTGCAACTGGGCCAAAGGAGCTGGCCTTACACCAAAAGGTAAGCTACATATTAACTTTGATATTGTTTTTATTTTTTTTAATGTAAGCATGTTTTAAATGTAAGCAGTTCCCTTACAAATTGTAGAACATGTAGTACGAAGTCACAAAACAATGAAATTTAATTTATTATTTCATGAAAGAGGAAAAATGTATTGTTGTTATAATAATTTAAAATTTGCAAATCTCTGTCTGTGCAACAAAGGGCAGTAACCTATTTGAGAGTACAAGGGGGGATTGATTGCAAGTAAAAAAAAAACATTACAAAAACATTTTTAAGGGCTTCGCACTTCAAAACTATAAGCAGTAAATATAGAGAATTCTAGCTAAAATTATTTTGTTTTTATTTCCGAAACTGCAGGTTCCAGCCGGCCCTGTTTCTGTTATACATCTGGCAACAGTATCTGACTTTGACATATGGACTTTATTCATGTGACATCAGAAGTGGGTTGTGGACCAACATGACTGCTGATTCAATGGTGTGCCCATTAGATTACCCCTTGCTGTTGGCCAATTTCTTAACGTCTTGGAGTAAGCAAACAAACTACAGGGTGAAGGAGGAGAAATAAATTTCTTAAAAAAACAAATCAAGGGTGCAAAAACACAATTTGCATTTGATGTTTATTTCAAAAAGATGCAGACCACCACCATCTTCTGACTATTTGTTCGAGATGGGTCTGGGTTCGAATCCCAGTGAGGCTTGATTGTTGTGTGTACACTTGTCTTTTTGGCACTGGCTTTCTTTCATTTTTCCCTGGAACCAGTGGCCCTAAATTAGGGACGGGTGACTGTTTATAGCCCATTGAGTTGCTCACAGTGATCATTAATACTATACCCCCACACACCCTAGCGTTCAAATTACTCAGTGGTCCGCTGGCCATTGGCCAGTAAAAATTCCATCGAGCCAGTGAACTATTTATGTTACTGGCCCAGGTGGCCACTAATTTTTTTTTTTTTACTCCTGTTTGTTTTCGAATTTGCAAGTTTATAAAGAACCAAACCAAATTTCAAAATATCCAGGTTTGGCTATGTCAGTTTTTGGATTTTTCTGAAATTCAGATATTTATTGCTCAGAAACTGAATATCGGAATTTCAAACCATACTTTACTTTTATGAAAATTTTGGACTAGGAATCCAAGGTCTGAATCAAAATATTTGTATTAAGGCAGTAACCACTTGCTTGCCCTAGTAGTGACCACAGAGAAGAGTCTTTTACAATGCTTCCCAACTGAAGATTGAAGAACGGTTCTTTGCCCATCTATCATTCTGTCTACATGGAGGAACCTCCTGCCTTTCACACTGAAGCAAGGCATTTCATGCAGGTGGCTTTTGTTAAGTTGCAAAGCGCTTCATAATCAGTAAGCACACTGTATGGTTTTCCTCTTACTTATTTTTCTTTCTTTCAGCTTCATGTGCCATGCATGACTTAAAAAAGAAACCCTTTGATTTTTTTATCAACTTTTACGCCATGCATTTTTGCTATTAGAAAATGAAAATATCTGTGTAAATATCACAATTTGATCGATAAATTCTAAATTTAATCATTCAAGATCAAAATTTTGCAAAAATATGCACCAGAATAAAAACTGTTCTGGTGCATATTGTACAGCAAAGGCTAAACTGTGAAGACAAAAAAAAAAAAAACATGATAGGAAAGCCACAAGGACAAATAAGAGGTTCTGTATCTTTTGAAACCAGATGCGAGCCAGCTTTTATTTTCTGCCCAGGGAGAGACACCTGCAGAAGAGGTCAAATGGATGTGTGTAAGTCATCTTTGTAAAACAGCATGTTGCATTCAACATTAGTATTTCCCTATGGGACTAAAATGTGCAAGGACCTATTTGAACAGAAGTTTATTGTTGCAGTGGGCAAACCGGGATGCGCTAGTTTAAAAACCAGCGACCCAGGTCATTTTTGCCTTTGTGAGTGACAATCAAAATATTGCATAGTATTTGTACAATAAACTTTAATTTGAAATTAACTATGTATACATTATGCTTCAGGATGCCATCCTTGATATTAGTACCATGTGCATACCAGATGTATTAGTATTTGTTCCATTTCTGGACCAGTAAAAATGAGTGGACCACCACATTTTGGTATCACTGGTACTAGCAAAATCCATACCCCCCCCCCCCCCACTATGTCCAAGACCTGAAGAGAGTGGAGGGTAAATAGTCCACCCAGCCCCAACTCCTCTATCAGTTATCGAAGTAAAACAAGCAAAAATAATGAAGGAGGTAATAATCAAAATCTTAAATTGTTTATCCGAGGAAAAGCTATATAAGGTGCCCCTAATATTAAAGGAACTAACCAATTTCCAAATCCCCCAATCAAAATCGGCATCACCATAAAAAAAATTATTACAAGAGCATGAGCTGTTACAATCACGTTATTACTTTTTTTGGTTTTTACATATTTCTACGACTGCTTACTGTGCTCTATGTTTTATTAATTACTGTTATTTGTTGTTTGCATGCATACAAGTACGCACTCTGTTGCTCTTAATTTGTGATATACAGCTCCAATGAAATATGTTATTTTTTGCATATACCGTAAATGTGGAAGTTTTCTTTTACAGACCTGTGATTTGCAAATCCGACTGGTCCGCTAGGCCTGTAGAATATTTATCTCTAATTCCAACACTGCACACACACACAAAAAACATCACAATCAGTCATGAAAATTTTGATGAAGCATTTCTCATACATGAAAAAGTAAATTTTAATAAATCTGGGAAAGTTTTTTTGCAAGAACAAAATATTTAGATGCCCAGACAGATGTGTAATATGAAAGCAAACTAGGATTTAAAAAACAAAAACGATAAAACTTAACACTGTTGCACACAAAGACATTGGAGATGAATAGACTGGCTACTTCCAGCATACATAGGAAGCCGCCATCATAGAGTTTCTAGTATGTTGCCGTGTTTATGCATGCATTTCAGTTCTAAATCTTGAAGATTTTGATATATCTTTAAGATTTAAGTGAAAGTGATTAATTTTCCTGTTTTGTAGTTTGTTTTTTATTATTATTTCCCTACTCTGTGTACACAGCCACCCATGATATAGCCTTGTGGATTATGACCATTTGTCCGAGAAGTTGTTGTCTTTTTCTCTGATATGAGCATTTGTTAATTACAATTTGATCTAGAAAGTTCTGGGTCATATGCGACCATTCTTTCGACGTGATTTCTGCAGTAAATTCTGAATTGAACTACACATTCTTGCTTTCCAATAAGTCATCTGTTCACTGCCAACTCCCACCATACGTAGATGGTGCTGGGTTTTTTTCTATTGGAGGTTAACGACCACCGTGAGCAACTCAATGGGCTATAAGCAGTCGACCATCCCTAATTTAGGGCCACTGGTTCCAGGGAAGGGAGAGAGCCAGGGTCATAAGACAGACACATCTATGCTTCACCAGGATTCAAACCCGGACCCTTCTCGGACAAATGGTCATAAGCCAGAGCTTCGAACACTGCACCGTGCTGCATGTTCAATTGATCTCTGTCATTTCAGAACCACCAGCAGTGATGTAGAAGAGGCTTAACACACCTTAGCGGCACTAAGGCACTTTCTGTGGTTACATGCTAATAGAAGGGGGCAAAGGAACTTTTTTAAATGATCATGAATGCAAAAATAGGGACAATGTGTTCTGTTTGCAAACGTACTCGTATCTTAACTGAATGTTCATACTACAGAAATGGCCACCCTGGTGGTAGAGTGGTCTGAGTGGCAGACTTCTGACAATTCTTCCGAGCTGAGACTGAGTCTCAACCCAGAGTGTGTCACGTGTGGTGTGTATGGCCCCAAAAGCTGCTGGATCTGTCTCTTCCCTGGAACAAGTGACCCGAAATTAGGGACCGGCAACTGCTTATAGCCATACGAGTTGCCCATGGTAGTTGTTAAAACTAAAAACAAACAAAAAAAATATTGTGTAGATTGATCTATGTAGTTGGATTACACAATAGGGTATCTCACAAATCATAAGATTCTATCATAAAGAGAATGTGAACTCCTTCATCCAAACAGTCAAAATAAATGTGTAGGAGATGGTTACTCTGTAGGGTTAAGATTGCAGTGCTCAGAGAGAAAACAGAAGTGATGGACATTTGTATTAAACAACTTACCATTGGTATCGAATCCAATAAAAGTAATCCCCTGAGCTCACTCTCAGACTCCTTACAGGCAATACAAAAATCTTCCACACGTACTACATAATCTTAGGACAAACGCCGCATTAGTCATATTGAATTGATGTTACTTTGTTAGTTCACGAATATTCCCAATGCATATTTAAAATTGTATGGGACGCCACAGAGCCGTATTTGAACAAAAATTTTATAATCTTAGCACGTCTCTGACGTTACATTCTTCCTGTTATTTAAAATTGCTCAGGTTACACAGTTTTAATATGAATTGATATTGGTAATTAGTAACAAAATTAAAAAATAATAATGAATATTAAAAACAACTAATAAAATTTTGAGGGTATTTTTTCCTAGTCCCTCCACCGCTAAGGCACTTTTTTTATTTAGAACTGCATCACTGACCGTCAGGATTACATTTGCCAGTCTATGCTACTCCAATGTCTTTGGTTGTGCAGTAGGCAATCTATTTAAAAATATTATGAGGAATGTTTAATACTTAATAAAAAAAAATTATAGATATGTTTCATACTTAGGGGAAAGAAGGTAGAACTTAATTTGTAACTTATCAACCTAATCATGGAACCTGTTTTTCTTCTTTTAAATTAAATATTGAAAGAACACTGAGGTTTTAACTGCTTCTTTTGACTGAGAGTTTAACAACCACCATAAGCATCTTAGTGGGTTATAAGCCTAATTTGGGGCCACTGGTTCCAGGTAAGAGAGAGCCAGTCCCATATGACAAACACATCTACCAAGATGCGAACCCTGAATGGTCTTCACAATGACAGGTCCTTTTTTTTTTTTTTTTTTTTTATTGAAGGTATAACGACCTGTCCTTAATTTAGGGTAACTGGTTCCAGGAAAGGGAGAAAGCCAGTGCAGTAAGACAAACAGAACATCCATGCCTCACCGGGATTCGAACCCGGACCCTTCGTGGACGAATTGTCATAAGCCAGTGCTTAGACCACTGTGCCACCGGGGCAGCCTCTGAATGGTCAGAAGCCATCATTTAAACCACTGAGCAGCCGCCACCACAACAGGATAGCTAACTGCATTCGATTCCTAGTGCGACAATGATTAAACTTTTCCTCGTTAAACTGGAGAGAAGATATTTGAGAGAGAAAAACGAGAGAAGATACTTGAGAGAGAAAAACGAGAGAAGATACTTGAGAGAGAAAACTTATTAAAAGTTATCCTTTCCTCTACACATTTTAGGTGACAGAATTTGTTGGCATATCTATAGGATGAGTGAGCAACAGTTAGACATGTCTTTAATAAATATACGAAAAATCGCGATTTTCCTGTGTCCTTGTAAGTAACTCCCCATTAAGCAATGGGGAAAACTTATGTAAACAATTGTTGGCCCACAACCACAGAACATTTTTTTTTTTTTGGATAGGAGGTTTAACGACCACAGTGAGCAACTCAATGGGCTATAAGCAGTTGCCCATCCCTAATTTAGGGTCACTGGTTCCAAAAAATGGAGAGAGCCAGTGCCGTAAGACAAACACAACATCCAGACCTCACCAGGATCCTCGGATGAATGATCAGAGGCCATCGCTTTTTTTTTTTTTTTTTTTGATTGGTGGTTTAAGGGACCGACCACCACCCAGAGCAACTCAATGGGCTATAAGCAGTCGCCTGTCCCTAATTTAGGGTCACTGGTTCCAGGGAAGGGAGAGAGTTAGTGCTGTGAGACAAACACAACATCCATGCCTCACCGGGATTCGAACCCGGACCCCCGTTTGGACGAATGATCAGAGGCCATCGCTTAGACCACTGCGCCACCAGGGCGGCCCATCGCTTAGTCCACTGCGCCTACCGGGGCGGCACAGAACATTTTTCCTATGATGCAATGCGAGGTGAATAAGGTCCAATTATAAGTTGTTTACATTTCAAGATACAAATGGCGCCGCGTGTGACACAATGGCAATATATGTATAAGAAAAAACTTCGTTTTTTGTTTTAAATTACGGTGGACAAAAACAATTGACCACGGCTTTAAACTTGCTATTGTATATGTTAAAAATGAAAGTAACCCACATAAAGGTCTGAAAACATGAGAAAAAAAAAAACATGCATAAAAACCATACAATTATGGTAATTAAATAAAATATAGTACCATTGTGTAAAAGCCGATATGTCCATCTTGTGGAAAGAGGGGGAAAGTTTGCATACATTTGTGGGCAAACGCTGAAAAACAAAAACTGAAGTAACACACTTAAAAATGCTGCTACACTCACATGAAGTAAAATTAGATTCTTAGGTCCATGTGCATTGTGTTTGTGTAACACTAGATTGCATCATTGTAGGTTGCGGGGAGGGTTTTTTCCTACAACATATGGTTCAAAACGATTCGTGTGCTGTTTATCGATATATGTGTGATGGCTTCATCAGAAAACAATCCATGTCATCCATGGAGGTATGTCCAGAAAATGAACCACGGCAATCTTATACGGATTCCACGCAATGCTGTGATTGGCTGGTCACTGCTTTCGAGAGTATACGGCACTGGCTCTCTCCCTTCCCTGGAACCAGTGACCCTAAAGTAGGGACGGGCGACTGTTTATAGCCCATTGAGTTGCTCACGGTGGTCGTTAAACCTCCAATCAAAAAAAAAAAAAACTACGTCACCGGATCTAGCTAGTGATGTTGCTCACAGCGTTGCTTCGTTACCTTCTCCGGGTATCACATTAGCCTCCACTTCCATCTGGTTCTTCTGGTGTGCTACGTTCTACAGGTGCCTCTCACTCGACCTATGCTACGGTGACGTCTTCCTCTACTGCTGGCTCATTCTCTCTTACAGTAGGTCCTCTTGATTCATATCTTTCCTGTATTGCTGATGGCCTCCTGCTTGATGTTCCTCCAGACTGCCCTGCTAGTCGACATTTCCTTTCCGCGCTCGATTTGGGGGTGCGGTTTGAAGCCCTACCTGATACCCCTCTTAAGCGCTATTTCACTGCCTTTAAGTCCCTGTTACACGGCAAAGCCATTACTCATATGGCCCGGCAGAATAGAACTGTAATTGTGTACTTTGCCTCTCCTGCTTTGGTTTCCTTAGTGCTCTCCCGGGGCATTACCCTCGATACCCGACATTTATTCCCTGTGCCTATTTCCCTTTGCCCTGTCTCAGTAACTTTCTATCCTGTCCCTCCCGAAGTGTCCGATGAGATGCTTCGGGCGACGCTTAGTCGTTGTGGACAGGTGGTAGGCCCATTTGTAACATTCTCTGCAGCACCACGAGATTCTGATGATCGTGACATTGCCAGCTTTCGCCGCCAAGTCAGGATGGCCGCCCCGGTGGCGTAGTGGTCTAAGGCGTTGGCCTCTGATCATTCGTCCGTAAGGGGTCCGGGTTCGAATCCCGGTCAGGCATGGATGTTGTGTTTGTCTTACGGCACTGGCTCTCTCCCTTCCCTGGAACCAGTGACCCTAAATTAGGGACGGGCGACTGCTTATAGCCCATTGAGTTGCTCACGGTGGTCGTTAAACCTCCAATCAAAAAAAAAAAAAAAAAAAAAAAACAAGTCAGGATGTTGTTTTCTTCCGATGCACAGCTTCTTCCCTTCCTTCTGTTCTGCAGATTCGCTGCGGCCATCATCAAAGTCGCGTTGAAATCCTGCCTTTGCTTTGCTGTACGTTGTGCTCCGGTTCTGGACACTTGTCACCCTAGTGTACGTGTGCTCCAACTTCTGCTTCCTCTCGAGGTATGACGTATGTACGCACTGCTCGATCGTCGTCACCCTTCCCTCCCAAGAAATCGTCTACAGATTTTCGTCAACGGCGGTCATCTCCAGCCTTTCGTCGACAGACTTTCACCCACAAGTGTCACCTACTGCCTCTCGCCAACAGCCGTCTTCTGCTACGTCGTCACAACCGCTGTCTCGGCCTGATCCTAGTTAACAGGACTCCTCCGTCATTTTGCCTGAGAATTCTGCAACCTCGCTTTCCTGTAAGGTGTCACCGGCCTCTCCTCCTCTGCGGTCTCCGGATGGTGTTTTTCTGCTTCCTCTGCCGGTTTCACAGCCCTTAGCTGACACGTCTGCCAGCACGCGCCCGACTCCTGTGGACGTCTCCGTGAGTTTTCTTCCCTGACACGAGATGAGTCGCCCACTCTGTCGCTGGCCTGCTGCTCAGATCATTCGGATTCTACCTCTTCTGATGTATCTCTCATTCCTGATGTTGCGGATGTTCGCAAGCGGTCGTCTCGCACTCTCCCTCCTTCTGTGAAAATACCTCGTCTCCTGGATGCTTCAGCCTCCCATCAGACCTTGCGTTCTCGATGTCCTCCAAAGGATGCCCTTGTTGTTCCTGATGTTTCTTAACCAATCAGCCACTCCGATGCTCCTTTTTCGCATTATGAGCTCGCGTCGCTTCTGGTTTCGGAGTCTGCGCGTCTCAGCCGCTTTCTGTTAATGCAATACATTTTTTGCTTTTTGCTCCACTTCACCGTCCTGCCACACGACTAGTGGGTGCGATTCTCCATCCCGCCCAATCTGCTCTTCTGGTTACTCAACTTCGCTCTCTACGTGCTATGCTCTCGCGGAAAGCTCGGCACTGCCCACTGCTTAAACCATGGCTGCCTGTTTTACGTTATTGGTGCCGTCACCTGATCAATTTCTACGTACATTCCTGTTTTGTTATTGCTTCGCTTGTCACATTGTGGTGGACATGGTTTTAGTGCTCACTGAACTACTCATCTTCGGCTTTTTCTTACTGTGTCACATAGCTCGCTGCGGGTGTTTTTTTTTTATTATTATTTGATTGGACGTTTAACGACCACCGTGAGCAACTCAATGGGCTATAAGCAGTCGCCCGTCCCTAATTTAGGGTCACTAGTTCCAGGGAAGGGAGAGCCAGTGCGTGCCGTAAGACAAACACAACATCCATGCCTCACTGGATTCGAACTCGGACCCCGTTCGGACGAATGATCAGAGGCCATCGCTTAGACCACTGCGCCACCGGGGCGGCGCGGGTGTTTCCTACTTTTGTATTTGTACTGTTTAACATTGCCAGTAAACAAATCTTCATTGTAATGAACGCTTCACCTTTTGCTCATCTTTGTGACTTTGGTGTCAGCATATTCATCTTTCCACAGTGAATTGCTTCGAGTTGTATGATTTTGTTTCCTTACCGGTGGACATTCTGGTATTTGTGCATTTTTATGATATTGTTTCCTTACTTTGACAGTGGATGTATTACACTTTTCTAAATAAAGAATGTTTTGACCTCCTAACACCTATCGTTGTTGTTTATAGTGCAAAGTTTTTGGATATGAACACTGTCATAATTACAGGTGGGTTATTAATAATTCAAAGACGATTGTCTTAATAATGTAGCTATATTGGACATCCTTTTAAACGTGGTTCAGTTATGAATACCCCTCCGATTGCATAACCTACACTATTCCAGAAAAATTTGCTACAACTTTCGTAAACAGATCTGTATAACCTACATAAACCTAGCGACTTCTTTAATTTTGCTACAAATTTAGAACATTACATAACATACTAAAAGCAAGCAAATCACAGCAAAATATACAGTTGTCATTCACAGTAAATTGCAATCGACGATTGAATCCCAAAGAACTTAATTAAACCTAGTAAACGGAAAATAAAGTGATACTAACCGGTGGAATGACATACCTGGTCTTTTCTTTTTAATTTATTTGCACAGCTGAATGCCCCGCAGAATCCCATGGAAACTAAATATGAACAAGCTAAAGTATGCTGTCAAACACAGAAAAAAATCTACGCTGACAAACCAGTTTAACAAATAGTATGAGCTTCTAAAACATAACAAATTTTCAAAGCTTTCCTATGGCAGACACGACCAAGTGAGTAACCAAGCACGCGGAGGAATATCATAGCAGTTAATAGGTCAGCTTCAGAAATCTGCGGGTAAGGCGTCTCCTATATTTCCTAAATCCATGCCTGAAGGTTATGATCTTTTTTTTTATTGGAGGTTTAACGACCACCGTGAGCAACTCAATGGGCTATAAGCAGTCGTCCGTCCCTAATTTAGGGTCACTGGTTCCAGGGAAGGGAGAGAGCCAGTACCGTAAGACAAACACAACATCCATGCTTGACTGGATTCGAACCCGGACCCCTTGCGGACGAATGATAAGAGGCCAGCGCCTTAGACCACTGCGCCACCAGGGCGGTAAGGTTATGATCTGGAACCTCCTTGTCTGGAACCAAGGAGCTTATATTAGGTCACGGCTAACGGGTATTATCAACTGTAATTGCTCAAGGCTCTGTCACTTCGGCGATCTCTTCGGGATTCACGTACAAAAAAAATGCCACTTTTCGTCGCTTGAGGGTACAGACGCCAACTTCGGTTAGTGTTTTTTTTTGTTTTTTTTGCCGATCGTAATTAGTTTTTTTTTTTTTTTGTTTGGAGGTTTAACGACCACCGTGAGCAACTCAATGGTCTATAAGCAGTCGCCCGTCCCTAATTTAGGGTCACTGGTTCCAGGGAAGGGAGAGAGCCAGTGCCGTAAGACAAACACAACATCCATGCCTGACCGGAATTCGAACCCGGACCCCTTACGGACGAATGATCAGAGGCCAACGCCTTAGACCACTGCGCCATAGGGGCGGCTAATTAGTTTTTCATGTGCCGTTCTGTTTAAACGTGCATTATAGCGAGGTAAATCGAGGCTGTTTTAATCTCTTTTCGTGAAGTTAATCATTTCAGTTAGGCACCCGTATGAACACAAAATAAAGTGCAAAATTTATTTTATAGCCTATATCGTATTCAAATTGCAAACGTGTTCTTGGTTGAATTCAGTCTCTACCACCTTATCGTAACTCCAAAAAGTGAAAACCAAAGGTTATTGAGAATAATTCGGTTATTGAGTATCTTCGGTTATTGTGTGGCCAAGCCACACAAAAACAGAACAATAACCTTAGACCCAGTGGAGAGTTTCTGATTCGGAAAGTTTGGAATTGCGAGATTGCTGAGTTGGCGTTCCAGTTATGCTTGTTTGTTCGATCACACACACTGCTTGGGCGATGTTTCCTATTGCAATTTCGTTTCGATTCGATTATTTCTGATACGTTGTTTTTCTGATAGCCATACTTTGAATGTTTTTTCTCTATGTATATCGTGTGGCTTCTCTATATGATTTGGAAAGTTTGTGATTGGGATATTTCTGGTTTGGATTTAGAAAAATAGGTAAGCCGTTTATTTATTAAATATCGAGTATAATTTAGATTTTTTATGAAGTCAATGCTGTATTTTGAGAAAATCATTGCTTCAGGAAAATTATTGTTTACGTTCCAATACTTTGAAATTCCGAAAAAATTTATTTCCTCACGTTTAACGACAAAAGTGCTCAATTTGTTTTACATTTTGAGAAAAATGTCTTCATGGGAAATTTCCAGGGAAAAAAATCCCTCAAAAGGTTTTTCTGAGAAATTCTGAAGTCCTGCCATGTCAGACTTGTTCCACTAGTAATATAATTTTAGACTGTTAAAGTATAAGACTTCCACTCGTTAAAACTACAGAGACTCCGGAGGAGGAAGAGAATGCTAGTCAGATATTATCTGTAACAGCTTTGGGTGTGGATACACTGCAATCCAATATGGTACAGCCGCCCCGGTGGCGCAGTGGTCTAAGCGATGGCCTCTGATCATTCGTCCGAAAGGAGTCCGGGTTCCAATCCCGGTGAGGCATGGATGTTGTGTTTGTCTTACGGCACTGGCTCTCTCCCTTCCCTGGAACCAGTGGCCCTAAATTAGGGACGGGCGACTGCTTATAGCCCATTGAGTTGCTCACAGTGGTCGTTAAAACTTCAATCACAAAAAATACGGTACATAGTATTAGGACCCTGCAATCAAAAATAAAACTAAGCTCTCACATTAGAGATCTACTTTTTAAAATTTCGTACAATATTACCCCGACAAGAAAATGGTTGCATAGAATTAAACTAATATCTAATCAATTGTAACTACTGTGGCTCAGAGGAAACTCTTCAACATATATTTGTAGATTGCAATTCTGAAAAATATTTCTGGGATTGGTTACGACAATACTTAAATTATAGACATAAATTTACTGTATACCATTTTGTACAATGTACCTCAAGACTGCTCTGAATCTAAAAACCTAACAATTCATTATTTAATAGCAATAACAAAATATAATATATGGAAAACTCGAACAAAAATAATAAACTACGGAGCAGATTAAAATATCTATTAAATGTGATCTCAGAAGAATACTGGGATTTGATACTACAACGTTTGGAGCTCACAAAGTTTTTAATAAATGGAAAGTATTAGCACCAGTAATATATGAAAAAGGAAAAAAAAGTACTAAATAAAATAGAATAAAGCGCTTAAATATAAAATTTTATTAGTAAAAATGTGAAATATAATAAAACTGAAAAGTATAAATTAGGAAACTAAACTCTTAAAACATATAATTTCTGTTCCCGATATCGTGTCAGTATTTTGTGAGAAAAATTTAAATATAATATTAAAATCAATTTTGACCATATCACTAGGATTTCAATAATGTTGACAAATATTATAATGTATTCAGAGAAATATCTAACCATAATGGAATATCATACATAAAAAAATTCATTTGTAATAATATAATTAAAGAAATTCTATCCATTGGTGTTTTTCCATCTTATCTTTAGTATTTCCTATATTATTGTGTAACACCCCTTTCCTATTCTTTCATGTTTAAAAAAAGAGTTATTTTGTTTATTCTAATTTTTGACAGTTTTTTTATCTGAAATAACTTCTTACTAAGTACATGTGGAGTTCAAAATAGTGATTTCTAAATAAATTGTAAACTTCCTGTAACAAGCGGAAACTCTTGTGCAGGCTCCCACCCTCCCAGTTGGTTGTCTGCTCTGTCTGGAATTATCAGGAAATGACAATTATTAGAGGGTCCTATAATAATAATAATAAAAGTATCCACTTATTGTCTTAATTTACTAAAAGGATGTATGAATGTGTGTTTAAATGGAAAAATTAGGTAAAAGATTAATAGATTCCTAAACAATTCTTTAACAGTACCTCATGCGTCGGCTTTTAGTAAGAGTCGGACATGAGGTATAAATTAAAGAAACAGAATTTTTCTTACTTTTCCATATTGTCGAAAAGCTAAGCTCTGATAAGCTTTGAAATTAACCATTTTTTTTTCTTCTTTTTTTTTTGGGGGGGGGGGGGGGTGAGGTTTAACGACCCCGTGAGCAACTCGATGGGCTGTAAGCATTCGCCCGTCCCTGATTTAGTTCCACTGGTTTCAGGTACGGGATAAAGAAGCCAGTGCTCTAATACAAACACAACCAAAACATTTATTCCTCACGGGATTCGAATCTGGACCCATCTCGGACGAATAGTGAGAAGTCAGCCTTTAGACCACTGCGCCACCTTGGCGGGGAATCTACATTTTGACGATATCCACCCGAAGTGAGTGAGCAAAAGTCACGAAACAATTGTCTTGCCTGAAGAACGAGCTAATACGTGCTCCTTAATTGTTATTTTCTGTTTGTATTGCATGATTTTTTTATTTTTCCGTTCACAAAAGCTGAATGCTGTCGTTTTAAATTATCCCTAAGATTTGACGTATTTCCCGACGTCCTGTAGTTCTTCCTGCAAATGCTACATTTTGCGTAAACCTTATCCTAACCAAAAGAAAAATAATGTTGCGCAAAAGATATTTAACGTTTACTTAGTGGTGGCTCGTGATAAGCTAAGAGGGAGGGAGGGGGGCTGCATCTCAATTTTGTAGATATCACTTCGAATAAGCTAAGTTACTGAGCCTGTGCTGATGCTGTCCGTTTAATAATAATAATAATAATAATAATAATATATATATATACACTGCTGGCCACCCAAAATGCAACACCAAGAAGGACACGAGATAGCAAAGCCAGATTTACTAGACACATAACAGATACAAAGATGAAACGATTGAACTTACGGGCCCGTGCGACTTGTGGAACACGCAGACACCAATAGTTCGTGTGGCCCCCATGGCTGTCAATAACGGCCGCTACACGCCGCGGCATCGAACGAAAGAGGATTTGGATATGGGCTTGGGGTATGTCGGTCCAGACTGCTTTCACAGGTTGCCACAGTTCATCAAGCGCAGCCGCGGATGGTGCTTGCCGGGCCACTCGATTTCCGATCAGCGACCATACGTGTTCGATGGGCGACATAACAGGAGAACAGGCGGGCCCCGGTAGCAGTGACACCTGGTGAGACGTGAGAATTGTTGCACGATGCGTGCCACGTGCGGGCGCGCATTGTACTGTTGAAACGTGGCCGCTGGAAGGTCCTGCAGGTAAGGGAGGACTACAGGCTCCAAAACGTTGAAGATGTAGCGCTGGCTGTTGAGTGTACCGGCGATGCGTACCAGAGGGTTGCGGGTGTCATATCCAATTGCGCCTCAAACCATAACGCCAGGCGACGGACCGGTATGGCGATGCATAATGCAGGCGTCATACAGTCACTTGTTGCGGTGCCGCCACACGCGGATCTTACCATCAAGGTGTTGCAGGCAGAAGCGGGATTCGTCGAAGGAGACAATGTCGTGCCATTCCGTAGTCCAGGTGCGGCGTTCAACGGCCCACTGCCGCCGCACTCGCCGGTGGTGTAACGTCAATGGTAATCGGAGCACTGGGTGCCGTGCGACAAGTCCCCGCTCCTGCAGACGACGTCGAACGGTACGTGCTGGCAGAGGTTTTTGCGCAAACACCTTAATTCCTGCGCTAACGTTTGTGATGTGGCGGTGCGAGCCGTCAATGCCCGCCGCACAACATGCCGGTCCTCTCGTTCGGTGGCGTGCCGCGGCTCCGGCAATTGCTCACGTCCGTCCGTCCGTCCATCCGCCCCTCCTGCACCCACCGAATCCATACTCGACTCACTGTGGCTGGATGTCGTACCACACAGGCGCCGATGTCTCGGAACGATAAACCACTGTCGCGATAAGACACTATACGTCCTCTGTCGAACTCCGAAGCGCGCTGGAATGACTGCCGTATTCTGCGACGAGGCATCAGGAAGCTTCCCACACACAGGTTCGGCAGCACAACAAACTTCCACTACTTACACCCCGCCTTCTGTGCACCCTTCTTATAGTGCTTCTCGGTAGCGTGCCGGGCGCACATGATTTGCATATGCCCTGCAATGCTAATCGCTTGCATGTCATCTCGCGGGAGACGCATGCTGCGAATTTCAGGCCAATCGGATGCTTCCTTCTTGGTGTTGCATTTTGGGTGGCCAGCAGTGTATATATATTGATCGAAAGTGCTTTTTTTACAAGAAATGAATATTTAGATTTTATATTTAGCGATTGATAGGGAAATGTAGAGGTACCGATACCTAAATTAGGCAACAGATATTAAGCGATGGCCACATTGCCACATTTATGAATTAAATAATCGAACTATAAAACTTGGTCAAATGCATTATTTCTGAAAAAGAAACTGATTAATCAGTGCCTCCTTCCAGTTCTTACGAATGGAGCACAGACATGGAGCTCAACTAAAATAGGCATACAGATGTTGCAGACAACTGAAAGCAGCATATAGAGATGCATGTTTGATGTTACCAGGAAAACTACAAATAGAAACTCGTGGATCGGGAAAATGACAAGAGTGGAAGACATTATGATCAGAGTTCTTGAAATTGCAATGAGATGGAC
Source organism: Macrothele yani (assembly GCA_039090855.1). NCBI lineage: Eukaryota > Metazoa > Arthropoda > Arachnida > Araneae > Macrothelidae > Macrothele > Macrothele yani. Next base: position 70,333,950 of record CM077018.1, read on the forward strand.
ATATTGCTAGAAGAAAGAGCCACTGACGGAGAGTTGAAATATTGAACTGGATAGCAAGGGAAAAACAATACCCAGATGATGAAAAAAGGGAGACAGGTGCATGAAAGAAACTGGCTCAAGGCAGACTGTTGTGGAAGAAGAAACTTGAAGACTCATCGAAAAGTGGATTGATAGTGGTTGCACATTTCATATACATGCTATATTCACTATCTACCAACAAGTAATTGGACACCTGTGATAGCAAAGGAAAACGAACTTTATTCACCTTCAATAGTTGGTGGAGCCTCCACGAGCGGCGATAACAGCTGCAACCCTCCGGGACATACTCTCAACCAGGCGTTGTACGACGGCTAGCGGTATTTTCTTTCACTCGGCTTGGAGAAGACAGGTCAGTTCTTTCACCGATTTCGGACGGTGTGGGCACCCCTTAAGTCAACGCTTCAACTCGTCCCATAGGTGCTCGATAGGGTTAAGGTCCGGGCTCTGCGCAGGCCAGTCCATTCGATTAACCCCATTGTCACCATACCAAGCCATGGTGGACTTCGCAACATGACAGGTGGCATTGTCATCCAGAAAGTAACATGGGTCCACCCCGTGAAACTTCCACAATGTAGGAAGCGCATGGTCATCCAAAATGGTGCAGTAGGTCTCGGCCTTGAGTCTACGAGGAATTGCGACCAAGGGTCCCGTGCCATACCAGGAGAAACATTCCCATATCATAATCCCACCGCCGCCGAACTTTACAGTTGGCACAATACATTCCAACAGGACGCGTTCTCCAGGCAGACGCCAAACCCAGACCCTGCCATCCAAACGGTAGAGGGTGAACCTTGATTCGTCGCTCCAGAGAACCTGTTTTCACTGTTCAACGGTCCACTGTCGACGTTCTTTGCAGCACGTTAGCCGAGCAGCGCTATTGGTCTTGGTGATCAAAGGCTTGTGGGCTGCAGCACGTCCATGATAACTGAGCAGATGGGCTTCCTTACGGATGGTATTCATCAAAAGAACACTCCCAGATTGCTGTTGAAACTCCTCGCGGATGTGGCCCATCGATTTGGTGCGGTTCTTTTGAATTTCTCTGTCCAGCACCCGTCGGTCTCCAACTCCCAGTTTTGTGGGTCTGCTGGGTCGGGGCACATTCCGACGATCACCTCTCATCTTCCACTTGCCAATCACGTAGGCCACTGTCGATTTTGGGTACTTCAACTCGCTGGATATGTTACGTATGGATCGGCCATTTCTGTGATACCCGACGATTACACCTTTCTCGAAATCAGAGAGCTCCGAACTGCGTGGCATCTTGCATGTGACTGGTTGCGTTTTTGTTTCCCACGCGATATTTAACGGCGGCAGCCGTGACGTGTATCAGGACCGCAGATATCGTCGATTGCAGGGGTGTCTAATTACTTGTTGGTAGATAGTGTATATATATATATACAAGTATATAAGGACAAAAATGTAAAAAATTTAATGCGTGTGGCAGTGGCATCGGAGACACACCCAAGGTCATGTACGCATTCTCAAGTGTATCATTGTGACCCCTAGAAACATGACAATAAATATTTTTCCTTCTGATACTCTGCCTTTGACACTGCGACTTGATACCGACCACTGCAACTCGGACGGCGATGAAAAACATTTTGTAGAATTTTGAAGGGTCTGCCAGAATTTCGCGATGAGTTGTTATTGCGATACTCACACACCAGCATTCTCTTTAATAAAAACGGATTGAAAACATTCAGTCCAGTTTTAATTTTGAAGCCATGATAACAATTTAGTGTAGAAAAATTTGTTTTCCAAAATTTACCAACTTTGTAAATTTTCTAAACAATGATATCTGATTAAATGTTCTTTTCAAAGTAATTAAGTATAATGCACTACCTGAATTGAAATGCGCAGCTTAATTTTGGGAGGGAGGGGGATGCATCAGAAAAAAAATTGTACCCTGTGGAGTGACTTCAATGACTTTTGCTGAATAAAAATTTACGTGAGTTTAAAGGCGAAAATTTCGTTGTGCTTGGTAAGTGAAGAAATCAATTTTGTGTAAGTATTTCGCTGCAGAAATAAATATCTCTTTTTTTTTCAATTTATCCAATACTGAATTCTATTCTTAATCGCAATTTGTTCACATGCCCATTTTGACCAGAAGAGAAAATATAAGTAAAACTTTTTTGCAAAAGTCCCGGGCAGCTCTGGGGCGCAGTGGTCTAAGCAATGGCCTCTGATCATTCGTCCGAACGGGGTCCGGGTTCGAATCCCGTGAGGCATGGATGTTGTGTTTGTCTTACGGCACTGGCTCTCTCCCTTCCCTGGAACCAGTGACCCTAAATTAGGGACGGGCGACTGCTTATAGCCCATTGAGTTGCTCACGGTGGTCGTTAGACCTCCAATCAAAAAAAGAAAAAGCCCCGGCAACTGAGTATTTGTCATCAGCAAACACAAATATTTTACAGTTCGATGGTGTTAGAATTATTACGTTGAATAAAAGCAGGAACAAACCAAAAATTGGAAGGAAAAAAACAACAGGTTCAGTAATACATTCAAACATACCTTATTTAATACTTTATTTCAACATTCGTCATTATTTTAATTCATTCTCCTATTTTATTCGGAAGAACAAGAACCGTATTAATCAACAAAGCCCAAAAGCCCTGTGATGCATTCCTACCCAACGAGAGACTGCATTTGCGAGCAACCCGTGCTAGCGAGACTGCCATCAATGCAGTCCCCAGGGAAGTTTTATTCAAAGGAAACGAACTGATGTGGGAATATGCAGAGTTTCACACATGAGTTGGTTTCAATACGCGTCAGGGCTGCAAGCAGCGCAGTCCGCCAACGTTCCTTGCGCTCCCTGTGGTGTTATGCAGGTAAAACTTCCAGATGAGTTCAGAAAACTTCTCTCTTGGTACGGCATGAAAATTAAACTGCTTTGGGTAGGGGGGGGTGGCTGCAGCCCCACAGCAGGAGCTGCACCTGATACTCATTCAGTTTCAGCTGTGTGCATTTTTAAATTGCATGGTTTTTGATAGCAGTAATAGTGTCAATATCAAACTACAGTGAATTATGCTTCATAAAAGAGTGAAGTTTTTAATTTTAACGTTATATTTGTTTTGAACTTGCACGAACGTTTCATCAATTTGAGTTCGAAATAGAAATGGGTAAGTGCCTCAAAATAATTACGATTTTTTTTAATTCAGTAGCGTTTTCTCACACATCGGCGGCAAGTTACGATGAACAATTAGAAATATTTGCTACGAAAAAATGTGATTCCGTGAAAACAACATGCATTGCAATAGCCTTGGAAACCACTAGCTTTCCCACACTTTAATGACTGACGCTCGTGGTAGTAGGACAAGCAAAGTAGTACTGCCCGATTAACGTTACATTTGTTTTGAACTTTCACGAAAGTTTCATGGCGGCAGCCTCCAGATATCTGATTCTAACATCCTTGGGTATAACTGACTGACACATACCATCATGCATATTCATTTGGGTACAACATGCATTCTAATATGAAGAATTACCTTTCGGCCTCATTTTATAATGTAAAATTTTCAACCAAATTGTGGACAATTCCCTTTGTTTAATTTAATTAAAAATTGGACAATTAGACCAGAGCATTACGCTCCTCCTAAATAAAAGTTTTCACTTAAGAAATTGCGGAAACAGCAAAGCATAAAGGGGTAGTAACAAAAATAGTCGATCTTGTTATTTAACAAATGAGTTGTAGAGTGGTTGTGACGTCCTGGTGTCATGGCCTGGAGTCGTTGGGATAGAAATTACGTCATTAGAAAATTTGAAGTTTCTTACGTCATTAGAAAATTTGTATTTTCATACGTCATTAGAAAATTGCAATCGCTCACGTACTGAAGTTAGAAATTATGATAGCATAAATTGTTTTATATTGTAAAGGAAATTGTTGTGTATTTTATTTGTATAAAATAGAATTTATTAAGTGAGTTATGATTGAGGATCTGAGAGTGGAATATTCTTATATGCAAAAATGTACCGGAGCTGACTCCCTCGTAGTGGAGTGGCCTGATTGGAGCTCAGGATCTCTTGGCACTATATATTGATGATTTTTTGGTTCTCGTGGCTGTTGCAGGTTCCTTTTTTCTTTATCTTCCTTTTTTTTTATCCTTTTCCTCGAATCAGGCTACTTTGAAATCTAGGTGCCCCTGGAATGGCGGACATCCAACATTTTCAATGAAAGCTCACAGGATTGTCCTCGTCGAAAATCATCCGCCAGTTTCTGCCTCCATGAAGCTGGATTACAGGAGCACGCCACAACTCCCAGCTCCTGAACAAACATGTGAACATTCTCGGTGGGTTTACCACTAAACCTTGCTTTAATGAAAATTTGGTCACTACTACGAGAAAACTGTCCCTCCGATTCCATTCCGAACGACGTACCCCTATCTCGAGTGGGACCAAACCCACTCTCCCTTAGTTCTGGAGCAGGAAATCCCCTCTCACGCCTTGGACTATCCCATGTCCCTTTCAAATTCTGAATTTCAGACTGAAGATCCGAAACTTGCTGTACCACCTGGAAATGGTAATGACAAGCACACACACACACACAACACTAATCCCAACAACATATAAGGGAGAATTTCCCACAACGTGAAAACAACCATGGTTTTTTTTTCCTATACCCTGAAAGAAAAAAAAATGACTGAAGAGTTTTTACTACTTCTCACCTCGAAGTCACAGCCGGGAGTCAAAAAAAAAATACTACACAGTAATACATCATATAAACAACTGGCAGAGCAAAAAAAATATTTTTAACTATGATACAAAACAAACAAACAAAATTTTACAAGTTCGAGCCCCACGTTGAGCGCCATTTATGCAACGCTAGTAGCCATTTCTTCCCCACCAAAATTTACTGTGCCCAGCTAACTATCTCGGCAATCTGTCTCTCTTTGGATTCGAACCCACGACTAGAACGTTAAGTGCAGTGGACAGATTTTGAAATAATCTTACAAAAACAAATAACAATTCATACACATTTTACTCTGCTAAACAACTTTTATCATTCAATAATTTTGGTACCAATACAAATCCATTATTTCGGAACACACTAAACTAAAGTTAAATTCCAACATACTGTAAATGTTCACTCTATTTGCTTCAATTATTTTATCACACAAAAACAGGCAATACAATTCCAATAACACCAACTATTTAAACCCCATGAGAATACACTAATTTCAAATGACTCAATTATGCTACAGCCCTACGTAAACTCTGCCAGCAACTATTAATTAAACAAAAGGAAAAAAAAAACTTTTACACTCACGTACTGGGATCTAATGGTATAAATTCAGAGTCCTTGCAGCCTGGCAGACCGGAAAGCAACTTCACTAGCAGAACGCACGGCAACTTTGTTACTTCTGATACTCAGGAACAATCAGGTAAAGGGTCCGAGTCCTTGCAGCATGGCAGACCGGAAAGCAACTGCACTAGCAGAACGCACGGCAACTTCACTACTTCTGATACTCAGGAACAATCAGATAAAGATTCTGAATCCTGGCAGCATAGCAGAACGGAAGCAACTTCGTTACTTCTAATACTCAAGAACAATCAGATAAAGGTTCCGAATCCTGACAGCATGGCAGAACGGAAGCAACTTCGTTACTTCTGATACTCAAGAACACTCAGGTAAAGGTTCATAGTCCCAACAGCATGGCAGAATGGAAACAATTTCACGGCTTCTGATACTCAAGACAATCAGGTTCCGAATCCTGGCAGCATAGCAGAACGGAAAACAACTTCTGCCCCAGCAGGTTACACACAGAGCAAATGTGCAACGATCATATAAAAAAGGAACCAGCAGCAGCCACGAGAACCAAAAAATAACCAATATATAGTGCCAAGAGATCCTGAGCTCCAATCAGGCCACTCCACTACGAGGGGCGTCAGCTACGGTACAGTTTTGCATATAAGAATCTTCCACTCTCAGATCCTCAATCATAACTCACTTAATAAATTCTATTTTATACAAATAAAATACACAACAATTTCCTTTACAATATAAACAATTTATACAATCATAATTTCTAACTTCAGTACGTGAGCGACTACAATTTTCTAATAACGTAAGCAACTACAAATTTTCTAATGACGTAATTTCTATCCCAACGACTCCAGGCCATGACGTCACATGGTTTAGTACCATATAAAGAGAATTTGCAAAAAAATCAAATTAGTATCACCCTAATTTGTCTAATTAGACGTATACATATTGAACCGACCACCCGACTACAATTATTTAACAGATCATGAAATTTGTAGGTCCAATTTCTAAAAATGGTGGTTCCAAAAGTGTGCCACCACCCTTGAAAGAGTTAAGTGTGGAAAGCGTTCAAATAAAGAAGAAAGTAGGTAGTTATGTAATATTACCTTTCAAAATGATTTAGGAACAGTGAATTACTAAAAAATATACGTATATTAAAATTCTAAATAGCAGGTCATCGATGTATTTATGCGATTTAATTTTGTATGACACCACACCGACCTGCCACCAGCAGCGGATAATCGTTGTTGTTTTCCTCAGTAAAAGTGCCATCTGGTGAGCTTTCCGGCGTAAATGATCCGTTGGTTCGAAGGTTTAAACAGCAGACTTCCGTTATTTCACGAGCGTGATCCCCATATTGTGATACTAATTTCATTTTTTTAAAAATTCTCCTGATACGGCCAGCAATTTTCGTTCCTAAAGAAAAAGAGAGAGTTCCCAAATGGCTGCAGCCACAGAAAAAGTTGAGGTAAGAAAAGGATTTTTGTATGCATGTATCAGTTAGAGGGAGTGATGTATTAATTGTTCTTTTGTTTCATAAGAATGTTTACTGAGACATAGAATGGTTGGTTAGAAAATTAGATGAGATAAAGTGCTGTGTTATTCTTTCAAATTATACGTAGGAGTAGCTTTTAAAATTAGTTTATTGAGTATAAGTAACTTTGCACGTCTGAGGAAAAGCAGTGATTGTTTTGTAAACATGATATCTGTAGATCCCCTTTTTTTGTTTTATGCGATATTCATTTTTCATGAGCCTACGGGGTAAAAGTATTTTTCAATAAAACAATTTGAGGAACAAAATCGGGTGATTAAGGGTAACATGAAAAATCTATAATTCGGTATATTTAAATTTGCATTACTGCAACTTCATGTATCAGGTGTTCATTGTATGTAGCGGCGTATTTTCTGTTTCATAGCTGATTTTCATCGAAATTGAGAACTTTCTAATTAAATTTTTATCTAGGAATTTATTGGTTCGCATTCACACCTGAATATTTCTTCTGCGCTATTTATACGACATATTATGCGTTGAATCGAACACTATATGGACATTTTCCGATAGCTATGCATTTCCCACAAACTCCTCGTGGTTACAGATAGTGCTGCTATCTCAATTGCTGCTCGTTGCTTCCTTTGGAAGAGAATGGGCGTTTGCCAGTGAGTCTATTCTCCTCCAACGTCTTTGGGCCGCCCCGGTGGCGCAGTGGTCTAAGCGATGGCATCTGATCATTCGTCCCGGGTTCGAATCCCGGTGAGGCATGGATGTTGTGTTTGTATTACTGCACTCTCTCCCTTCCCTGGAACCAGTGACCCTAAATTAGGGACGGGCGACTGCTTATAGCCCATTGAGTTGCTCACGGTGGTCGTTAAACCTCCAATCAAAAAAAAAAAAAAAAATCAACGTCTTTGGGTACAGCCGAGGCTGACGAGAAAGACAGGCTTCGGTGCGAAAGGGCATCGACGAGATCACGTGACCAACTTGGCGCTGTTGCCTCTGCTTGGGCTGCCGAGAGCAATCGGTGACCGAGTAGAGCTATATTTTCCAACACGCAGCGAATATAAGGTGGCACATATAATCATTGCATATTAATTTAAAACTATTAGAGAAGAAAACGTTTAAAAGGAACATTATTAAAATGGGAGTTCTACTGAACTTAATCGTTTAACACTACTGAATTAATTTTTTTTCGTTTTCCGTGTAGTGTGGATTTTTGCGTTTAGCCGTTCCTTTAGCAAAGTCGTATCAAGAGACATATTCGAAAGTTTTGTTGCTTGATTTAATGAAATTAACTATATTTTCTCTGTTGTCCGTGTAGTTCTTTTTTTTTTTTCTTTTTGCCTTCGTGATTTTCTAGCAACAATGAAAAGCAAATTCGTTTAATAAATAGCGTACAGAATAGTAATAGCAAACGGAAAACGTCAAGCGAAATCATATTGAGGTCGAAGAAAAAGTGTTCCCTCATATATATAAATATCTGGCTAAAACGTTCCTTACTAAATTAAAAAAAGTTATATTTTTTTCTTGTTCTGGAAAAAATAATTTTTTTTATATTATTGCATGTATTTTGTTTAATGGGGTTATTTCTAGGACAATGCTTCTGTACACTAAAAGTACATAATTTGGAAATAATTCATTCTTAAAAAAAATGCTTAGGATCCCTTTTAATACAAATCATCTCTGTGCATTAGAGTTTATTTAACTTATTTCTACTTGGGGGAAGAAAAAAAAATTAATCCTTATCTGTATATATTTCAACACTTTAAAATTATGTGACAACACATTCTGGCACAAGCTATTTTCTTGGTAATTCAAAAAAAAAGTTGAATGAAGGACACTGTCACAAAAAACGTTCTCATTGTTTTGTGAAAAATTAATGCAAGAATTTTTTTCATAAAATTATTCATTTTTGTCACTATTAAATTTTCCTTTCATTTGTAAATTTACAATTACTATAATTGAACACTGTTAGGTAAGCCAAAAATTGAAAAAACTATTTCCATACTAGAATTTAATTCAAACTATAGCTCAGTAAACAGAATTCTTGCTCGCCATTAACAGAAATTTAATTGCATTATGAGCCAATGAGCAATCTGAAATTGCAGATTTAGCGCTACTGACTAACTCTTTCATACCAGAAAATTTGAAAAATTCATCACCAGCCATGGAGCAGGAAGAGAACCTGCATTTCCCAATTTCCATTCGAGCACGCTACCATTACACCATCCAGGATGAGGAAGTCCCAAACATCCGAGTGATTTAATCTGAATAATCTCAGATTTTCGCCAGTCAAAGCGAGCCCTGCTTCATCGTAGCTCAGCTATTTAGAGTCAGGTCGATGCTTAGCAAATTCCCAGTTATTCAGGTAAACATTGGGGAAGAAATATTTCTTCTTATTATATATGGGAAATATATCTCTATAAGTAATCTGAAATCACATATTTACTGTTATGTAACTGAAATCAAACGATCGTCCATGGAATGGAAACATGTCACCTTTCCAACAAGGAAGACGTGAAAAGTCCAACTGTCTCTGTCTGCGGGAGAGGTCATGGTGACTGTGAATCTGTTGTTTACACAGAATTTCTGTCAAAAGGGATGACCATCAATAGTGACTCATATTGCCAAACACTATTAAATTAGCGAAATTCAATTAAGGACAGATGCCTGGGTAAGTTGAGCGAAGGTGTCACTCTGCTGCCCAACAACGCTACACAGCACGGAAAACAAAGGGAATTGCTGTAGTCATTCAAGTTGGAGGTGTAGCAAAATCCATCTTAGAGCCCCAACTTATCCCCATGCGGCTACCATTTGTTCGGTAAAATGAAACAGGACCTTAGTGGACAACGATTCCCAACCGATGAGGCTGTTAAAAGTGCAGTCCTTAACTAGTTGCACCAAACTGGACTTTTTCTGTACAGGTATGGGAAAGTTAATCGCACGTTCCGATAAATGTTTACAGTCCTTAGGCGACTATGTCGAAAAATGAATTAATGTTGTACCTTTAAACCAACATACATCCCCTGAGTATATCTTTGTTTGTTTGTTTTATTCAACAGTGTAACTAACTTTTTGATCCACCCTCATATTATTAAAGCACTTTGCTGCAATTCAGAAATCAAATTTTTAGTTTGCTTTAAAAATTCGCATAAATACTACATTTGGAAAAAGTATCAACTTACCTACTAACTATCAATTTGTCTTGTATCTTCAAGCGGAACGAAGTAAAAAATACTATTAAAAATAAACAAATCGGTCCATTTTTTTACATAAATGTACCTCAAATGTCTGTTTCAAATAGTTTGAAAGAAGGAAGTCATCACAAGCTGCAACTGTATTCAGCTTCAGATTGTTTACCCCAACTTTCCTTATGTGATAGCATCTGCAACAAAGTTATAGATACACACAACAAAATAAATAAAGAATTCTTGCTAACCAATGGCAGAAATTAAGACATCTGTTTCAAATAGTTTGAATCATCACAAGTTACATCAAAATTATCTCAGCTTTAGATCCTCCAGTATGTGTTACAATCTGAATATTTTATGTATGAGTTGTGTCCATTACTTTCTTTACCTAAAATCTACTTTTGTTATGTTCATACCTAACTGTGATCTACTTTTTTATAAAACATATTTGATATCACATTTTGGATTAGACAACATTTCAACAGTATAAATAATTATTTCCCACACATTTCTAAAGGAATTAAGCACAATTGGTTAATTTTTCATAACACTAGGGAATTTATACATTTTACTAACATTCTTTAATAAAAGCCAAATCTGCTCATTATGGTAAAATTAAATTTTTACTTTCAATATACCTACTATAAATGTCAAGCTAAGCTCTAGTACACACACACACCAGTGCTGAGATGGGCCGAACCCGAACCGGGTGCTGGCTGCGTAATACTTACTGGAGTTCGAGCTTGGAGGGGAAGAATTTTCTTCCTTTTTCTTTTAATGTGATTTTATATGATTTAGCACACGAGGCTTTTTTTACACTTTCTAGTTGTTAAAGAGAATTCTTCAGCAACTGGGTCTAAATAGGGAGTAGGAATTCTGCAGGGCTATCCATTCCGGGCTTGGATAACAAAATACCATAGACCATGAATTACAGGATTTCTGCCAAGGATAAGTTTTAAGAAGTATAGACAGTAGATAGCAAGCTGACGGAATATTGCTCCTTACCTCAAAGGGGCAGCTCCCTGCTAATTCTATTGAGCAACATACGACGTAGTTTGTTGTGCCTCCAGATGTTTCCTGATACACCCTCCCCCCCCCCCCAAAAAAAAAAAAAACATTTCAGGAAGAAATGAATGGTTAAAGAAATTATAGAAATAGATAGACATCCCTTCCCCACTCTGCAGTTGAGAAAGACATCGGTTAATTGCACGGGTAGGAAAGAGTGTAAGTCTGGAAAACTTTTTAATGCCTATACAGGTTAATCATAGTTTTCGGGCTCGTTCGGGCTGACATACTTCAGGCTCGGGCTCTTAAAATTGAGCCCGAACTCAGCTCTGACACACACACAGTAACACTTCAATTAACTTCACACAGGTGTTTTTATCAAAAATTTTATGGCAATGAAGTCATAGTGGCAAGTATGAAAAATAAGAGAAATTTCCTGGAATTTTTTAGTACAGTATTAAAACGTAAACAAAAATGCTACAATATTACTGCTAACATTTATTAATCTGGAAATAAGTGACATGGAACTCTTACGGGTATGGTGTCTTTGAGGGACTAGCCAGACCCCATGACGTGAAAGAGTACAGCATCATCTTCCATGGAAAGAAAATAGTCCATAGATTTTCAAATGAATTTGGACTGATGAAATCAAAACTGCTATTAAAATGAGGACCTCTGGCCCATTTTGCTGTGAAACGGCTTGGCAAATTAAGATACATATCTTGGGATAGAAGAATATAAAAAAGGTATATCACAGGCACATTGTGTAAGACGGGCAACAACTGCACAAACAATATAAGTTCCAATTTGAAAAAAAAAAAAAAAAAAAAAGACACCACCAAAAATTAAATACAAATCTTCAGTACATAATGCCACCACCACTCAGCATCACTATGTGAATAATATGTGATGAAGCAGAAAAAAGATCGTAAATATGTTACGAGACGCTAACTGAAGTACTGCTTCCTGGTAAACAAGTTTCAAATAAAATGAAACCAAATATGACATATCTTTACTTTCTAGTTTCAAAGATAACTTTTCAGAAATGTTATCTTCATTTACTACAGAAGAAAAATACATTTCAATGCTTTAACCAACCTGGCTAAACACTTAAAATGTATATAAAATATTTGATAAGTTTGAACTCTTTTTCCTATCTCAGGACTTTGTGCACACTATGCACAAAGGAAAGACACGGAAAACTAAGCGTTCATACTTTCAACTTCTTAATTTTTCTTTCACGTGATTTCAAATCATTTCGATTATCATGTTTGGCTTTTACTAAGTTGTTCAAGAGTATTTTGCAGCTGAGGAGTTATGTTTTCCTATTTAGTTTTCAAGTTACTCATACACAAACATTCAACAGAAAATGAATAAAAAAATCTTAAATCAGAACTTTGTCTGTTTAAACGTATGCAGCAGATTTTGTATAAGACAAAGTTTGTCTTATACAAAATCTGCTGCATACATTACTTTGGTATGGCAAAAGTTGTAACAGTCTCCTTTTCACTTCTATAATTTGACTTGCAGCCACTAACACTGCGAAATTGTGGCATGGCAATTCCTCTAAAAATAATTATACCTTTTAATACAAGTGAAGAACTAGATATGAAATTTTTAATCGAAAGTAGTTCCCTATGTTTTGTACAGTTAGAATAAAATTGATCATGCAGTTTTTCAACATAATCTGTCCACACTGTTCAGACAGCTTTAGTAAATTCAATCAGACAAATGCTATATCACAGTTGCATTAAGTTACGAAATTAAAAAATGTCCTCTTTGATTCAGAGACACATTACAATGCAACAGTTCAAGCATTAATTTCGTAAAGAAAGGGCTAACGATTGTTGGAGATGCAAATGTTATACAAATTACGAAGGCTAATTACCTGAAAAGTTGCCCTGATTTCTGGTAATATTCAAGCTCTATGTGAATCGGCATTGGCAAAAAATATTAATTATTCTATTTGAAATAAGAATTCAACACCACAGAATAACTCACTTCTTTATACTTCACTATTCACCAGACATGAACAGATTTCAACACGTGTAAAACTAAGATCTACTCATTAAACCTATAACTATCACTAAAACTAAATAAAACGTTTACTAAGAAATAACTTTATCTTAGAAATATAAAAATACTTACCTCACAAAACTATACGTGTATCCAAATGACAATAAACGGAACACTCACTCAATACAAATAACTGTGAACAAACAATGCAATGGCTGTTCAACCGATTGACTTAACGACAGCACCAGGGCGGCCAACAATCTAATCTTTACATCGCCAAAATCACAAGCAAATATCTCCAGAAAATCACCAGATTTAAGGAAGAAATCAGCAGTGCCGTATTTCACAAGTCTGAAACGAAATATAAGTTATATTAATATGTCTATATATAATTCATATATAGATAGATAGATATAGATATAGACATATATATAGAGATAGATGAAAACACAATGTAAGCATTTATGTTGAGAATTTTAAAAACCTCAATGAACGCTAAGACCAAACAACATGCGAACTTTTAAAATCCGTAATGAATGTTAAGCCCAAAGATTTAGAGTAAAACAATATGTACATGCAATAAAACTCTGAGAATAAAATCATGATAAAGTTAAAGTAACAAACGACGTTGAAACCAAGAATGTAGAATTAAATTATATGCAAATACAATAAAATTCAGAGAATAAAACAATAACGTAGTTAAAAGAACGAATATATATATATATATATGTTGTTAATATTGTGAACTCAACTGGCTTCTTTTGATATACTAAACATTTACCACAGAATATGAGATCTCAACAGCAGGAGAGTTAATTGGAGGACCCATAAGAAATGAAAATGTGATATAAGATGGAATTTATCCTCATCACATGAAAATTTTGTATTAATATTTGAAACAATTTCTTAGTGTATTACTTACACAGCTAAAGCCTTAAATATACTTTCTGTCATCCATGTATAATTTACAAGTTTGGACATAAATTTATCTTCTGGTTAGCTTTGTAAGAAAACTGAAAATTTTTACAGTATATAAAGGAAAACAATGTTTTTTTCAGTCAGTCTACTCAAAAGTTTTCAAATTCATCATCTGAATATGGCATCTGAGAAGATGACGACTGACCCTCGTTGAATATGTCATAACTTGCCATTGTGGCAGTTTTTCAATTACTTCTTTTGGAAGCTCATATTCATGATACTACTTGCCCTCACGTTTCAAAGCAAACTTTATGATCAGTATGCTGACTAAAGTGTCAGTTTTCATTGTATTTCTGGTTTTATTTTTTTACATAATTTACGTAACTGAATACTCGTTCAACATCTGCATTCGAATGTGGCAGTGTTAAAACAAGTAATGCAAAATCAGAAAGTTCCTTAAAAGGATTTTCTCCTGTTGAGTCTTTGTATGATGCTATTTCACACCACAGCTTTACAGTGTCATGAACTTCAATCCATTTGACATAATGAAAATTTCGCTATTGCCTTTCAATCTGCGTTAATATAGATGCAGCGGAATAAAAAGGTGCTCTGAAATTGACAACAAAAGCCTTCAGTGGTCTTAAACATTCTGATACAGATAACAAAGACATATGCTGCAAAATCTCAATGTTCGATGGTAATCGTTTCCTCAGCTGTGCTACAAGTTCCTTCAAGAACAGAACACATTTTTTTCGCATATCCTTTTCAATATTTTCTGGTGTTAAATTATTTTTAAAATTTTGAAATATAAGATAATTATAAGATAGGATCCTTTAATGACAAACATTTTCTCATACTTCAATTCGGAGAAGACAACCAACTGAGGAAGTGGGAGCCCACGCAAGATTTACCGCTTACAACAGGAAGTATACAATTTATTTAGAAATCTCCTTTTAGAACACTCTACACATTCGTATGAGGTTCGAGTCAAAGGTATTTTAGGAAAAAAAAACTGACAAAAAGTAGAGAAAAGAAAATAATTGTTTAAAACATGAAAGGATAAAAAAGTGGTGAAATACAATAGAACAGGAAATGCGAAAGATAAGATTGAAAAACATAAAAGGATCCATTTGTTTATCAGTTTTGTTAACAATTACCCATATTTAAAATGAATAAGTGTGTATATTACATTTACTTTCAGTAAATTCTTGAAATATAAAAATTTGGTCAAAATGGAATTAAATATTTCATTTTGACTTTGCAAATAAATACTGCTATTTTCTAGCGAGCTTAAATAAAATAAAATATGTTCGAGAGTATAAGGAACCTTTAAGTTATATTACATATTACATTTTAGCTACAAATATTTTAAATTTAAAAAGCTTAATCAATAATCTTATTTAGTACTTTCGATAATATTTTATAAATTACAGGAGCCAATGCTTTCAATTTATTAAAGGTTTTTTGAGCACCGTTAGATCTCATTTCAAATTCCAGAAATCTTCTGAGGTCACACTTTATGGCAATTTTTATCTGCTCTGTATTTTTGGATTTTTGTTCAAAGGATAATGCATTCTATTTTCCAAATATTATATTTTGTAATTGCTATTATATGATGTATTATTAAATTTTTTGATTCAGAGCAGTGTGACGGTGTGCGGTACAAGATTTGGTAGGTAATAAATTTATCTTTATTCTAGAGTTTCCTCTGATCTTTATTCTAGAGTTTCCTCTGAACACAGAAGGTGGTTTGGATTAGGTAATTTTTTAATTTTAAACAGCCATTTTCTTGTAGGAACAATATTATGTGAAATTTTGAAGAGTAAGCCTGAGTACTTAATTTTATTTTGTATTGCTGTATCCAAATATTTTTTACTGTATTAGATAGTAGTATATATACCTTTTAATTTTGTTGAATGATTTTTGTTTAACGCTAGGTATATTTTACATAATTTATCATCATGGGTGATATTTTTTAAAATGGATTTATCCGTTATTTCCTTCCAAATACTTCTCATTTTTGTATATTTATTTCCTGTGATATAAACAAATGTTTTTTGAGGTGTGGATTAGTTGACGCACTGTATTTCTCTACCGACCTGAAATTTTAATAATTTAAATGCTGGGTGCTTCTCATTTTGAAAACCATTTCAAAGTGTAAGGAAACCGAGTAAATCGCTTTTCAAAGATGGTCTCACAATACCCAATCCCCTATATTCAAAATTGTTATACATTACGTTTCCTTTTATTTTATCCCCTTTTCCTTCCCAAATGAAACGGAAAGGAAGTCGTTTTGCCTTTTTTTGACATCTTTAGGAATTTCAAAGGTTTTGGCAAAGTAATAAAACTTTGAGAAATGTAAAGAGTTTAAAATAAATTCATTCCATTTTGTAGTTAACTTTGGTTCCTCATAACCAGATGTACATGGAAACCACCCGGTCGCGGTCTTGTAGTTGGAATAATCGAAATGGACATTCACGGTTAGGGTTGCAATTTGACAAAAAAAGAGAGTAAGACTAAAAATCTCCAGATCTTTCGCTAGATGAGAAACGATATCTCTAGTATTGAGACATGTCGCTGGAATGATAATTTTGTCACCAGATGTAAATCATTATCCCCAGATCTGGCGACAAAATCGCTAAGTTGGTCACCCTGGACAGCACTAAGTTGTGCACGTGACTATTTCGCAATTCGCACCACAGCCTGTCTTTTTCGTCAGCCTCGGTACAGCTTTGTACTGTCAACGTTTTGTCTGGATTTTTATCTTGTAAAATAAATAACCGCGAGCAAGAGAATCTGCTTCTGAGAAGCAATTTGGGAGTGATTGGCAACGGTTGGCTGGTATGAAGTTGGCTCTCCTGTTTCTAATCGGTGAACCCCGTAGGATACTGTGTTTTTTGGGTGTGTCGTCGTTGGCGAAAGCGTTCTTGTTTCGCTGCATTTTTGAAACAGCGGCTTGCTGTTTCCTCTTCTATTTTCCTTTTTTTTTTTTTTTTTTTTGTGATTGGAAGTTTAACGACCACCGTGCGCAACTCAATGGGCTATAAGTAGTCGCCCGTCCCTAATTTAGGGTTACTGGTTCCAGGGAAGGGAGAGAGCCAGTGCCGTAAGACAAACACAACATCCATGCCTGACCGGGATTAGACCCCGGACCCCTTACGGAAGATTGATCAGAGGCCAGCGCTTTAGACCACTGCGCCACCGGAGCGGCCTATTTTCGTTTCTTTGCCTGCCAAAGTTTTGCAGGCGGTTGGTTCTTCCCATATCCAAGGTAGGATATTTGTCTTAACATGCTCTTGTCTGTTGTGGTCTGTTGATTCGGGGTGGGCCCTAGCTGCCGCCGGTGGGTCCGGCGGGGATGGGGACTCTGATTCCTCGACTCCGGCTAAAAGAATGCGTTTTTCACCGGGTGATGAGCTTCTCAGCTGGGTGGTTTGCTAGTTCCAGTTAATGATTTTGTTTGTTCGATTCAATGGCCTCCTCAGGAATTGCTGCGTAGGGCATTTGCGAGCGGAGTGACTCGTGGTGAAATACTTATTTCCGCGATTTCTGGGAAGCTACCCAGAGTCCGTCCCATGTTGTTGAAGAGATTCTTCGTGGACAATATTTCAATGCATGACTCGATTTCAGACGTTCAGCTTTTACGTTCGGGTGACTTATTGGTGCGTTCCTCGAATCTCATTTGCTTGCTGGAAATTTGTCAACTTTCTAATTTTCTTCAGGTACCTGTCAAAACTCAGGTCCTTACTAAGCTTATGACAACGAAGTTTTTAGTTCGAGATGTGGACATTGAAGCCCCTGTTGATGAAATTGCTTCGGAATTGTTGGACCGTGGTGTGAACTGTCTTCGTGTTGTTCGGTTCCGACGTTCGGTAAATTCCTCGAGGGTCCCTACTTCTTCGATCCTAGTGGAAGAACTGGGCTTTACTAACCGTGACACTATCTATCTGTCGTATTCCAGATGTACGGTCAGACCCTTCTTGGATTCGCCTAGGCAGTGTAAAAATTGTCAGCGTTATGGACATCTGCTGTCAACCTGTCGTAGTGCCGCTCGCTGTTCTCGTTGTGGTGAAGAACACGACTCTTCGATATGTTCGGCGTCGAGCTTCCAGTGCGATTATGCAAAGGCTCTCATCCTGCTTCTGACACGAACTGCCCAATTTACCTCCAAGAAAAGCGGATCCTAGATATTATGGCTTCGAAGCATCTCAGCTATCCAGAAGCTCGGGACTCTGTGCGTCAAGTCCACC
The DNA here is from genome assembly GCA_039090855.1 of Macrothele yani. NCBI lineage: Eukaryota > Metazoa > Arthropoda > Arachnida > Araneae > Macrothelidae > Macrothele > Macrothele yani. The sequence goes on from CM077018.1 coordinate 70,352,124, forward strand.
AGGCCTCATATGCGGCGGCGGCGGCTGCGACTCAGGCTCAACCTCCGTGTGCTTGCTCCTCTGCCTTCCCTCAGCTTCTGGACATTATCTCTAAACTCACCAGTAGATTGGACTCTTTGACGAATCTTCTTTCACCTCCTTTCCTACATGCTGGCCCCACATCATCCGTTGCACAGGTGCCACATGCTGAAATTTTGCAGAATCCTCCTACTACAGTTGCAGCTTGCCCAGCTTCTTCAGTGCCTACTGAGCAACCTCCTGACACTGGCCTAAGCGCCGATGAATTCCTGTCATGCGAAGAATCTGTGGTTCCGTATGTGGAGTCTGCTGCGGAATCCGTCAAACTTTCTCACTACAGAACCTTCTCGTGTCCTCCATGCGCCATGCCCTTCTCTTCTCGTCCAGCCTTGCTGTCACACCTGAAAGCTCATCGTGACAATGGTAAGTTTCTTTGTGGCCTCTGTTCCATGCGGTTCAAGACGGCATCTGGCTTAGCGGATCACTTTTCTCTTCATGAATAGTTGGTCGCTGGTCCAATGGAATGCGCAGTCCCTTCGCTTCTTCAGGCTCTGGCGGCCCCTCCTGTTTCGTCTGCACCCTGCTACTCGATTATTTGCTCGGGTCTCCCTTTTCAGCAACGATATCTGCATCCGATGCTTCTGAGACATTGCTTTGGGGTGTTCTTGGCCCAGTTCTCAGCGTCGCACCACATCATTGCTACTGACGCTTCGAAGATTAACTCCTCGGTGGCGATCGGGCATTTTTTTCCACGGAACAAATCCAGCCGTTCGTTCTCCTTCTCGACTATTTCCTCAGTGTTTTCGGCTGAAGCGTGGGCCGTAATATCAGCGCTTGAATTTGCTCCCGGCCCGTGCTGTGGCCTCTTGCTGCTTACGGATAGTCGTTCTGTTCTACAGGCCTTGTTGGCATTAAATCGCAAATCTCAAGACATTATCGTTCTTCAGCACGATTATCTTCAACGCCTCCGTTCTTCTACGAGGACATTGTGCTCGTTTGGTGCCCGGCTCATGTTTGGTCTTCCAGCGAATGAGGCCGCTGACGCTGCCGCCCGACGGGGTCATGCTGAGGGCCTGGCCTAGAGCCCCCCAGTGACAGCCTCTGACGCTGCTCGGCACAGTGGTAACGTGCTCATCTCCTGTTCTGTTTCAGCCTGGCTTTCGTCCGGGTGGGCAGAGCTATATTCGTTCATCAGCTTCCGTCACAGATGGCCTAGCGAACACTGTTATCGTAGTTCCTCAGCCATCATAATTCAAAAATTACGCACGGACACGGCCCCTTTAAACAGCTACCTCTTTCTGATACGAAAACGTTCTTCCCCGATGTGCTTCTGTGGCTCCGGGCCTGAGACTGTTCCTCACTTTCTCCTCTCCTGCCCTGCGTACAGTGCATATCGGAGGGTTTGTTTTGGAGTGACAACCCCTCCTTCCTCAACTTCCGTCTCTGCTCAAATGTATTCTTTGTTGGACTTTCGGGACGCTTCCGTGGCAAAACGTAAAGTTGGGCCTTGGAGAAATTTATTACGCTCTCAAGACGTTTCTCCGTGAGGACGCTCCATTTCTAACCTTCCTTCTCATGAGCGTGCCCCTTTGATGGACTTTTGTGCTGCTACTGTGACTTCACGTGCGGGTCGCAAGGAGGTTCTCCTCCGTGGCTGGTCGTGCATCTTCAAGAGTCTTAGTGATCAGGAGATATTTTAGCTGTTTCCGCATGGCCAACTAGTTGCTGTGAGCCACAAAGCTTAGCCTCATCGTCTTATTAAAATAAAAAAAAATAAAAAAAAATCTGCTTCTTGTTTGTCCGTTAACCGCAGATTTGGAAGTTCGAGCTCATATTAAATGGTTCGAATTCGAACCTTGCTACTATCACAGCACGATGTTAAAGAAATATTACATGCTGTTAAGATATTCTAATTGCTTTACAAACAGTTTTGTTGGAGCCTTGCATTTGGAGCCCTGCGTTTGGAGCCTTCAACGTTGCAGTTATTTTGTTTCTAAAACAATCAACAGAAGAGAACATTTTAGAATTCGTTCAACATCCAAATGTAATTTTTTTCCTAATACAGTTGAAACGAGTATTTTTAACATAAAATACGAATTTACCAGGAATTATTCCAAAAAGAAAAAAACTGCGGTTCCAGTTGATGAGGTAAGATTTCTGGTCCTGGTGAATTTTGGTTGCTGTGAATTTTCTGTATTTCGGATTTTTACTTCTAGTGACCTCCAGAATTTTTTTGTAAGGTTCGAAAGTACACCACTTTGCATTTGGAAATACGTGGATCTGGAGAATACTGGAACCATAGATTGGAGAAGGTTGTATTTATTGATTTTCTATATTTCAAAGAGAAAGTAAGAAACCAATTGAACTTCCTTTTTTTTTTTTTTTTTTCCTTGGACGTGCTGGAGGTTCATGAAATGCCCACAGTATTTTTACTCGGGAAAGTTTCAAGACTTTCCTCTGTGGGTGCTCCTGGATTAGGAGCATAGATTAGGACCCAGGCTAACATGTGGTGGAACCTGTGCCACCTTGGTGATGCAGTGGTCTGATGGCTAGCTTCTGACTGTCCGAGATGAGTTCGAATTCCAGTGAGGCATGGAATCAATGGGTCTAGATTAGGAATGGGTGACTGCGCATTGATTGCTCATGGGGGGTCAAATGATCATATGTAGAGGATTTTAGGAAGGGAGTGTCTTGCCCCAGGTCTTAAACAACCCTTAGAAATAGGAAACTAGGAGATTTGGGCTAGAGCGCCCGATAGGAAAGTGACACAGAAGCGAAGTAGAAAGGGGAAGGAAGACTCCCTTATTTATTACCGGGGGCCAGTACCCGGAATCCGACGGCTTAACGTGCCCATCCGATGCACGGCGGGTATTTAGTGGATCGAGCGTTCGTACCTGCTTGGGATCGAACCTGAGGCCCTTCCCGTGGCAGTCCCGAACGTTGCCCACTCTGCCACCCGCAGCCTTCATGGGGGTCATTAAACCTCCAAACAACAAAAGAACCAGAAAATTTCCCAATCCATAATGGGGGGGGGGGGGGTTGCTAAACCTTCAAAGTTAGAGATTGCTAAAGTTTTCCCTCACTGCATTATTTTATATGTATTAAAATGGTTTTTCTTATGTAAATATAATTTAACATATTTAGAAAACCACTGGTAATTGAAACACAGAACTACTTTAAATGCTCTTAAATTTCTTTGAATTGTAATAATTGTATGCCTGATAAGTATATAGGGGCTTACCAGAAGAGAGAGAGACAGAAAAGTGTTTTTCATTTTCTTTTTAATAGTTTCACACACGAAATATATGGGTCGTCCAAATGAATCGTAGGCTCGAGTAGATAAGTGGCACTGCAGTACCCGCTGAAGGAATGGTGGTGCGGTAGTAATCACACAAAAGAGGAATGCAATGTGCAAAGCATTTAGTTGGTGCAATGGCCAAAAGCTACCACTTAACGAACTTCATTACCACATGTGACTGTGTTCACTCTATTTCTATGTTTATGGAAGAATGCTTTTGTACTTTCTCAAAACACGACATAATTAGCCTATAATAATGCAAGTAATTTTTCTGATGTTGTGGAGAAGTTTATTACCATGTTAAGTTTACTGTGGTGAAACTGTAAAAAAAAAAAAAAAAAATCTCAAATGCACGTTTTGCTTTTAAAAGAAAATCCTGTGTGATTTTTTGCTCTTAGAAGAAAACTTGAGCATATCACCAGAGTTACAGAATGTAGACATATGCTGTACGCATATAGTTTCTAAATTATTAGCAGATTTTGCAGATACAGTGGCTGCCGGGTAATTGAATAAAGTTTGTGCCATTGAGGTTTGATGCAATAATGGGCTAATTCCAATAGATGGTAAGGGTACAATTTCTATTTTTTTTTTACTCAATGTAGTCTACACGAAAAAGTTTTGCAATTTCTCACTTTTCTGAATTCATACATAAAATTACGAATTTAAAGAATGAAAAAAAAACTTTTGTACAACGTAAATAAAATTAGTACATAATAAAAAATACAATACAGTACATAAATGAAATTGCAGAAAAAACACTTTACATACTTACTTTATTGAAAAAACATTTGTATTGTTGATTGTTTTTTAGTGGCACTAATTAATTTTTCCATTGTTTTCAATACCATAAAATGAATTAATAGTCATCGCAAGATGCTCCTCTTTCTAACGTCCTAAGAATTTGAAGAGCCTGACGAGATTCGCTAGCTGTTGTTGGTGGCAGTACATCACTTCCCACTTCTTCCACATCTGCTTCTTCAGCTGTTTCTTTGGATTTTTTAATTGATAAAACAATGTCTTCCGTTTGTTCAGCTGATGTCAATACATTTGCATTAATGTCCACCCAGTCCCAAAATTCTTCGTCAAGCTCCTCGTGATCGCGTGGGTCTTCATGCTCCTGCGGAATATTGTTCTCTATTTTAGCAGTTTACTGGTTTGGTCTGTAAAATCCCAATTTTTTTAAACAATTGGAAATTGTTGGAGTAACATTTTTCGGTAAATGTGTAGATTAGTGTCCCAAATTATTTCATTAGAAAAATGTTAGTACCTCGAAAAAGTGCAATGTACAGATTTTAGAGTATAGAATATAATGGCAAATGGTGCAGAAATTTCATATTTTAAATGTGTTTTAAAGATTTTTATTGTAATATTTACCTGTAAGTGCGATGGTGTTAAGAAACGCTGCAGTAGGCCTAGCGCATCACTGCTGTTACAATGTCCATTAAAAGGAAGGTTCAGGGGTCCGGGTTCGAATCCCGGTGAGGCATGGATGTTGTGTTTGTCTTACGGCACTGGCTCTCTCCCTTCCCTGGAACCAGTGACCCTAAATTAGGGATGGGCGACTGCTTATAGCCCATTGAGTTGCTCACGGTGGTCTAAACCTCCAATAAAAAAAAAGGAAGGTTCGTTGCTACACTGAAATTACTGGTGGAGGAGTACAAGGGAAAGCAGTTATGTTGTTCGCAGGAGAGAGATTAATGTTGTAGTGATACACTACAGAAAATAGGTCCAGATTATCCACCCTTTTTTTTGTTGTATCCTGTATGTTGTTGGCAGGAAAAACCAGAAAAAATCTCCTTGATTTGTAAAAGATACGTATCAGTGAGATAGAAACTGACCTGCGAAGAAAGTATTGATAGGAGAACCAAAAGTACAGTGGCACAGCAAATCAGCTACGAATGGAAGCCATTCAAAGCAGAACCAAACGTTATACTTCCTTAGTTTCCTGTACACATAGAAAGGCATATTCATACTTTTTATTTGGTATCAGGGAATTACTTGTGAAAGAACGAAACATTTCATAACATCTGCTCTAAAAACAACGGCAAAACATAAACTATATTCTGTAGCGTACAAGTACATGATGCTTCGCTGCCCTGGCAAGAACGTACTTGGCTGCACTTGTAGTAATCTGCACATGAATTACACGCCACAGCGAATCTTCCTGTCAACAGAGCAAAGCTTGACATTGCAGCGATGCGTTAGGCCTACTGCAGCATCTCTTTACAGCATCACACTTGCAGGTAAATATTGCGATAAAAATCTTTAAAAGACATTTAAAACATGAAATTTCTGCATCATTTGCCATTAATTTCCATAATCTAAAATGTGTACGTCGCACTTTTACCAGGTACTAAAATTTTTACGACGAAATAATTTAGGACGCTAATCTACACATTTACCCATTTTTTCCATGCATTTACTAACATGTGAAAGGCTGTCAAGGAGGCCGATTGATTTCGCTACATCGCTAGCAGTAGTAGGCTTTGTTGGATCAATTGCCTCAGCAATTTTCATTCTTATGTCCTTGTGATAATATGCTTTAAAAGTTTTTATGATTCCGTGATCCAATTGTTGTATAATCGACTTTGTGTTGGGTGGCAAATAAAACAGTTCTATGTTATTTAGCTCTAACTCCAAATGGGAAGTATAATTGTCAAGCAAAACTGCAATTTTTTCTGTTCCAAGCTCCTTATCCCATTTCTCCATGTACTCTGTGAAGATTTTGCTCGTCATCCATGCCTTTGTATTGTTTGCATATTCTACAGGAAGCAGCTTCACACCTTTTAAGCAATGTGGATTCTTGTTTTTTCTATGATGAATGATCGTTTCTTTACTGTTCCAATCATATTGCATGTGAGGAGAACTGCTATTCAAGCCTTTATTTTTTTTACCCCCGGAACGAGTCATTCTTGAACATAAGGGTATGGTCTGGTAATGCACAGTAATGAAGTGCAGTCTCATCCATATTGTAAATTTGATTTGCAGAGTATCCTGACAAATATAGTCCTGACAAAATGTCTTGCACTCATTTGTTTACAGCACTAGTATCGGTACCTGTCTTTTCACCATATTGTTTTTTGTAAACTGTTGTTTCGATCCTTCCACCTAGTGAGCCACCCGTCAGTAGCAGTAAAGTTATCAATTCCAAATTTTTCAGCAAATTCTTCGGCTTTCAAGCCCAATATTACCCGTGACAGTAGGGTGTTTTTAAGTCGTGAGGCCTTGAACCATTCTAAGAGAGCTGCTTTGACGTCTGCGCTTTTCCAACCTGTTGATATTTCCGATTCCTGTTTGCATTCGATTCATGATCTAAGATTTTACTCTTTTGCTTCAAAAGACGACAAAGTTGGCTGAGTTATTCCCAATTTCAAAGATGCTTCTCTCTGATTGCACTTTGGCAGAACATCAAATTTTTTAAGAAGTTCATATCTTTCAGACAAGCTAAAATCCTGATGTTTTGCCTTCGATTCACGAAGAAGATCTTACTGCAGCAGGAGAGACTGATTAATGAACAAATGATGTGACCACTCCTATCCCTCCCCTGTATTTTCATTCCAACCTTCCACAGACACCCTACGGGTTCCCTTTTCCGAGAAATTTGGGTGGGGAGTGGCATCTCAGACACCCTGTGCGTTCCCCTTTCTGAGAAATTCGGGTCTGTCTTTGTTGTGCCCCGTTGGTAACTGGTTTGTCAGGCTTGGAGAAATAAGTCCAGGAAAAGCTGAAGTTGGGAAGGACAACTGACACCTGCACCAACAGAAAACCATTTTGATAAAACACCATTCACTTGTACACAAGCTCTACTGCCAGCATACATGGCTTTTACACTATTAAGTAGATTCCCACGAACATCATATTCATTCCAGGGTTCTCGCCAGGGTTCCAGAATCAGGGGTGAAAATGTCCCCCAGGCTTTTTTCTGGGGGTGATTTTGAAAAATCAGGGGTGAATTTTAAGCAATCGTAAACTTAAAGAAAAATACTACATTATGGCGGCAAAAAACGAACAAACACAAAAATAATATAAATATTTTATACATATCTTCTAATTTTGTTATTAAATATTTCAGCAGCTTTGTGAAATGGAAAGCTTTCTAGTGTTGCATTTGCTGCTGATAGTCGAATCAATTTTTTTAAAGTTTATTCTTTCAGTCTGTTGCAAAATTTATCTTCTATTTGATTTTGTGTGCTAAAAGAATGTTCTACTAATGCAGAACTTATTGGCACAACCAAAGCAATTTCATACAACAACACTGTGCTTGGATACACATCTTTATACCTGCAGATGAAAAGTTCTGCAACATCTGCAAATTTAAAACTAGCATAGTTATTTTTTAGCAGAATAAATATATATGGATATTCACTCAACAGGCATTTCAAATCTTCAAAATCTTTGAAGTGGTCTAACAACTTCAAAACAAATTTGCGTGACACCGATGGGGATATCTACTTCCCATCACAAAAGCGTTTGAGCGAATTGGCTCCTTTCACAATGAATAATAAAATAAACATAGGTACCTTTACAACGTCGAAAACAAAAAATCACTTTAACACTGTATGATTTAACACTTTAACACTGTATCATTTTCATCGGTTTCGACTTCAAGCCAGTCGTACATTTTGCGCCATTTCTCTTGAAAGTTAAGATTTTTTAAAATTTAGTTGGAGGTACAGCAGGAACAGCTTCACTACATTTCTCAGGCAATATTTCACTGTTTAAAATCGTAGCACTCAATGCCAAACTTCCAGAATCGTCAGTAGAATGCTTCCTCTTTCTAATGAGGAACTTTTCCATTGTTATAGTAAGAACAAATATCAGAGCTTCCAACTTTTCAAAATCAAAAACTGGGACATCAACGCGCGTTCAGCAGCGCGTATTTAGACTTCATAAGTAATAAAATTATATATTATAGGTTGCTCTATTTTTTTAATTACAGTTAATTATTTAATACAAATAAAGATATATTTACAAAAAAAAATTAGTATTTAAGTATGAAATAAGATTAACAAACCTTGTTAATGAGTTTTATTTTTAGAGTGAGACACTATTTTTTTCAGTGAGTCACCAATTTTTCTCCCCACCATAACAGAAGTCTTATCGCCTAAGGCAAGACAGTTCATCCACGGAATACCAAGATACTGAAATTCTTCAGACACAAGTTTGGCAATATTTTCACCTGTTGAACTGGTTTCTAGGCATGGCAAAGAGAGCAAGCAGCTTGCATCTCACTCGCTTGCAATGATTATCAAAGTATGTTACCACAATTGCCCCCCCCCAATTCCTAAATCAAGAAGATTGCTTGCAAAACTCAAGATTTACTATAAAATCAAGAAGATTTGAGACAGTACCAGAACTGTTAATTTGTGATTATCTATTATTAGGGGAGAGCGGTAATGTATGGGATGTGCTAGCAGTATGTTTGATGATACTTGTATTCAATTATTTTTCTGTATGTCACTCATAGATGGAGTTCAGAAATTGTGATGATTTTCAAGGTTTTGAATTTTTTTTTTTAATTGAATGATACAATTTTAGAAATAACTTGATTTTGTTTAAGCAATGACAAGACAGTGACTTGTTTGTTTAATACCCTTGGATGGCAATTTTATCCATCACGAATGCACGATAGCGCTATTTTAGATAAAGGATGAATAGTGTAACTTTGAGAATATGAATACTTTTGAACACCATGCATCAATTCTCACAAATTTTCAGCTTCTTCACTTTCGTTTTTAGGAAAAAGAATTACGATAACGGGAAAAATCTTTATCCCCCCTCTCTTTGTCAAGCTGAAATGCAAACCTTATTTTGGGGGATGGGAGAATATTTAAGAATACAGGATACATGTTCAGAACATCATTGGGGGGGGGGGTGCAATTACGGGAGAAATCTTTGCTACGTCCAATTTTCGTTTTCGGACAGTTTTCCTCCATTTTCAAGTTGAAATACAAATATTTATAAAATAAAATATTTAACAACAATACTAGGCAGAGGAAACATCGCGTGAAAAATAAAATTACGATTATGAGAGAAATCTTCACTGCGTCTAACTTCCGTTTTTGAAAATTTTGAAAGACGAAACTTCCGTTTTCGAAAGTTTCCAGCGAAAAACATTCTCCTCCGCTACCAGTTGCCCCGAAATTTCTGTTCAGTTATGCATCGATCTCGAGGAAAACTCCAAGTATGACAGAAAAGGAGAAATTTCTTGAAGCTGTTGCACGCTCATGCCTGAAGATTACAGGGAAATTTTGGCACCGTCAAATTTCCGTTTTCGGAGATTTTCCCTCCATTTTCCAACTGAAATACAAATATTTTTCGAATAAAGTGATGTATAACAACAATACTGGACAGAGGCAACATCGCAGGAAGAAGAAATTACGATTATGGAAATCTTTATTTCGTTTACTTCCGTTTTTGAAAGACGAAATACCGTCTCAATGCGTATTTTTACGCGTTGGTAAAATTGGCCAGCAAGATCCCCGGACCTATATCCAATCGAACACGTGTGGGACCTTCTCAGGAGATGCTTGGCAGCACATCACCAGCCGCCAGCAACGATTGGCGCTACAAGAGGAATGGGCCGCGATGCCTCAACAGCTCCTTGACAACTTCGTCCTCAGCATGGACAGACGTTGTAAATCCTACAACGTAGTCAGGGGTGATACTAAAGACTGGATTTTTCTTGACAGCCGCCTGTCACATGGACGTTTTTGTCTTCTGTCCAGTTGTGCTCAAAGCTACCTTTTCAATAAAGTGCCTTTGTATCCTTTGGATTCCTTGTTCGGACGGTTTTGCTCACTTGTCCCATATTCTTACATCTTGGGGATCTTATGGTATGATTTGAGTCGATGTGGAGCACTTCTGCACGACGTTACATTCGAAAACCTGTCTCGTCCTTAATTTTTGCACGCCAGTGTATTTGAATAACAAAATATGTGGGAGATAGTCAATGTATATTGGGACAAAGTCCCATTACTGTTTTTTACACATGTTATTGTACATGAGCCCAAAAACATGTTATTGTACATGAGCCCAAAAACGACAAGTTGACATCAATGACAATGAAATATTTATATCTGAACTAACGAACATCTGTACATATTCAGTCGCAGAGCTGAAAGATTACCGGGCACCTAGAAATTTGGTCCTGGGGCCCAACTTTTTTACTTCAAATTTCGTAATTTGCAGTAATTATTTTGAGTTCGTAGATGCAAAATGTAACTTCAACAAATTATAATTTAATAACATCAAACTCTGAAATTTTCCGCTTTGATTGCATTTATAAATTCTGTCAGCTTTTATGTGAACCGTGTGTTTCAAGCAGAGAAACGTGATGAAAACCCCCGGTCACGTGACCGTCAGATCGCGGAAGCATTGAAGATCACGCTGTTTGGTTTAAGCTACCGGCCCGGAGCAGAAACAGCGAGACCTTTCTGAGAATCTGCCCTTCGCAGATTCTCAGAAAGGTTTGCAGACTGTTTTTCTATTTTCTAAACATTAATTGTGCCAGGTCCCCCGAGTTCGATGTGCCACTAGGCCTTACGGAACCCGAATCTCTCAAACAGGTCTGACGTAGGTTCTTTTGAGTGCCGTCGAGTTGAACTCGACCACTGAAATACTGGAACGTGTAGTCAGCAATTCTTAAGATCTACGATAATGAGGAACTCCAATAACAAGTCCTTGATTAGACGAAACAAACTTTAATAGATAAAAGAATAAGTTCCGTTCGATTGGCTATCTCCACGTGCCAGCAGGTTTCCAGCTGGCGAACACTTCACTATCTCATGTGGTTTGTGAGTCAAATATTCAATAAATGCTGTACATCAAAACGTGGTTAATTGCATGGTATTATGCACATTGGTATACAATGTTACTTATTACTGTTTCACACATTGTATTGTTTCATTAACTAAACTAGTTTCAACTCTTCATTTTGCGAGTCATCCTCAGTAGCGTACGATGTTTGCGTTTCCAAAGAGGTCGTTGTATCACTGGGTCACTGATCATTCTCATTATCTGCCGTGTCATTGTTGCACATGCGTATTACGGTTGTGCTTTATTTTGTTTCATTGCAGTATTCCCTGGTGGGGCTATTGGTTAGGGTGCGGGTTTGTTTGGACATCTTTTTTATTTGCTTCTCATGTTCCACCAAGAATTTCCATGCATATGGCAGGTCGTAGGGGGTGTTGTTAGTACAATTTATATCATGAGTTTTCTCGATCAATGCTGCCCCTGCCATTAGGATTTGTTGGTGTGTATTGTGTGCTGTTAAAATTTTTGCGTTTTCCCAATCTGGGATAACATCATTCTCTTGGCAGTGTTGAATTAATGCAGTTTTCATCTCTCTCCTGTTCCAATTTTTGACATGTTCCATAAGGCGAGTTTTGAATCGTTGTTTCGTGCTGCCTATGTGCATAGATGCCAACCTCTAAAAGTAGTTTTCAGTAACCAACATGTTCATTTTTCAGTAATTTTCAGTAACAATTTTTTTCAGTAATTTTCAGTAATCCAGTCTACAGTGGCAAATTTGGGTATTTAACACTGCAACAAATTTTAATCTGTCAGAACTATTAACAAAATAATAATAATAATAATAATACACTAAAAAATAATTTGCTAGTGGGAAAATTTAAAATACTGTCTACCAGAAAAATGTAATAAATTACCTCCAGACATGAAGAAAAATTATTCCTTGGAATGTTGGCCAAATTATTAAGAAAACTGGCTGTAGTTGCCATTTTTGTCTTCCTTAGTTCAATTTGCAAAAACTTCTTCTGATAGCATAGTTCACTGTGTGCAATGCTGTTTATTTTTTCTACTAATAAAGAAGACAGCACATGAGTACTTAAATTAGGTCTGAATTCATTCATGTTTTTTTTTACAATACTGAAAATTCTTTCTGTACTTTCATTGCTATGAGGGACTATTAAAATAATTTTCATAATTTTGCTTAATGATTCATACTTTAACTGGCCACTTTCATTTTTCATTAAAGAAATTCTGTGCAACACTTCATACATTCTCCCAGAAGTAACAGCACAGTTAAAATTTTCAAACTGGTAGTGAGCAAATTCAGATTCCACCTTGTCAGATTCTTCTGGTTTCAAAACTAGAAACAGGTAACACATGTATTGGACTGATGCAAAAGAAACACTTTGCCTTAATGCTACATCTGCAATTTCAGCATGACTCAGAAATTCATCATTAAGTGGAAATTTTCTTAAAATGTAATTGCAGCCTGCCTTGTAAAATTCCCTTACCTCAGAATAAAAAGTAGCCACCGTGTCTTCACTCAGATCTGCAGTTTTGCCTATATAAGATCTCGCTTTTGACCCAATTACGAGATCACAGTTATCTTTTTGATTTCTCCTTCTTTCAAAATTTCCATCTGCAAGAGATGTTGCTGTCACATCAAATGCCGATAGCTTGATAAATCATACAAGCATTTCAGATAACAGACTATGAAGTTTTCTTTTTAATACATGCACAAGCTGAGCTTCCTGCTGCAAGAACACGTTAACAGATGTAAACAAAGGAAGAGTAGCAGATTAAAAAAGACAAAGTTTAGATGAAGGATTTCCAATCATACTTGCAAGGTTCTTATACTGTGAATTAGCTTCTTCATTGTCACTGAAATAATGTTCTAGAGCCTCCCACTGTTCTAAAATTCTGTCAATGGATTCCAAAAGTGATAACCAGCGAGTATTGACATGCTTTAGAAATTTGTGTGGTTTAGTACCACAAACAGCTTGACTCAGTTTTAGATTGTTTCCTCTTTGAACTTTTCTCCAAAAAAAGTACAACTGTATCAGAAATTGCTTAACATTAAATCCTTTCAGTTGAGTAGCAGATTTCTGTGCAGCTAAATTTATTAAATGGCATGAACATTGCTGCACTATGATTGCCGGCTGAACCTTCTTTATGTGAGAAACAACACCTTTTACTTGACCTATCATAGTGTTAGCATTGTCACAGGAAAATGACACACAGTTGCCCCATGAGATATTTTTTTTTAACAAACTCATTGTTCAAAACGTTGAATATTCCTTCACCTGTATTATTACTTGATTCAACCAATGATAACAAAACAGTTGAATTTTTCTCTATGTTTTCGTCAAAATATGTTATTGTAATAGGATACAGTTTATTTGCTTGAGCATCATTACTTCCATCCGTAGATAGAGAAAAAGGATTTTATTTTTACTTCAGATACGATGTTACTTGTAGAAACACTGGCCATGTGCTGAATTAGTGCAGTAGCCTTGGTACTTTCACATGAATATTTTTTGCGATCGCTGAATCGGGAAACATGGCTTGAAATAACGGTTTTTCAAGCCTTCAGTTTTCGGAAATTTGTCCAACATTTTCAAGCTGAATTGACTTCAGTTTTCGGAAATTTATTCAACATTTTCAAGCTGAAATACAAATATTTATGGAATAAAATGATATCTAACAATACTCGGTAGAGGAAACATCGCGAGAAAAAAATTACGATTACCAGAGAAATCTTACCTCCGTCTACTTTCCGTTTTCGAAGGATGAATGAAATTCCGTCCTCCGATGAAGAAAACCGACCCCCTTCCCCCCACCGCCGCCACCAATCCTCCCAAAATTTCAGTTAAGTTATGCCTCGATTTTGTACATGGTCCAAATGATAAAAAAAAAAAGACGGAATTCCTCGAATCAGCGTGAGAATCTCGCCGCCGAAGATTACGGGAAAATTTTCGGGCGGCCTAACTTCCATTTTCGGAAATCGTTGCCTACAATTTCAAGCTGAAATTATGCAATGAAATTATATTTAACAATACTGAACAGAAGTAACATCGCGAGAGTAAAAAAATACGATTACAGGAAAAATCTGAACTTCGTTTAACTTTTTGTTTCCGAACGTTTAAAAAGATAAAACTGTGTCCCCAGACGGAATACGACCCCCCTAACTAATATCCCAAAAATTTCTTCACTTTTGCATCGATTTCGAAAACGACAAAAAAACGGAGGGAACTCCACGAGTCCGCGGAAGAATCTCACGTACGAATTAACCGCTATATCGATATCGAATGTCGTAAGATAACACTAAAATATCGATGACCAGTAAATTTTAACTTTTGGCGCAAAATTGGCTCATATTTCGTCGAAATGGCGATTTTTTTAGCAGGATGGTGCAAGAACAACGTTTGGGCGCGGGCTGGTGCAATTGGCGCAGGTCTGGCAGCCCTGAAAGTAGCATTTAATTTTTTTCCTCCAGAAAAACTTGAACTAACAAAAATTTTTAAGTTGATGAAAATTTGCTTTCTATCTCAGAAAATTAAATCAAATGGCGATTTTCCGTAATTTCAGCGGTGTTTCCGTACTTCTGTAACAGCAACCAAAAATCCGTAAAATTACGGAAAATCCGTACTAGTTGGCATCTATGTATGTGTATTTTATCGGTGTGATTGTTGTCTGCCTTTCACTCCTGCAGCTTCTAGCATGGTTTGGTTGTTGTAGTCAGTTGTCAAAAATTTCGATATGTCCTTAACAGTATCGGCAATTTTATAATTAAGTTTCTTGCATTCTTTTTTAAGGATGTTGCTGATTGGGTGCATATATGGGAGTTTCCCACAGTACACTTTTTCTTTATGCATGGAAATTCTTGGTGGAACGTGAGAAGCAAATAAAAAAGATGTCCAAACAAACCCGCACCCTAACCAATTGCCCCACTAGGGTATACCGCCATGAAACAAAATAAAGCACGACCATAATACGCATGCGTAACAATGACACGGCCAGGGCGCGATTTCACCGATTAGCAACTAGCAAATAGCTAGTGAAAAATCGAATTTGCTAGTGAAAAAAAATCGCAGTAGCAAATATTGCTAGTAAGGTAATTTCTTTATTTAAAGTAACCAAAAATCATTATTAATCCACGAAGTTTACATAACAGTTTCTATTATCACTTGTTAAAACAGCGACGATCAGCGATTTTCTTTCGCCAATTTCCTTTTGACACTTAATACCCATCCTCCCCATATCTTTCATCCCTTCCAAACTGTCGTAGAAGCACATTGAAACTCCTCTCCATCGTGCCCTCATTGGTCTATTACAGAAACTGAACGTGACGCCGGCAATGGTTGCTGTGGCAACCCAGAGCTCTGGGATGGATCGGTTGTTTGACCACCTGGTCTGCCACCCTCCCTTCTTTTGCCCCACGAACTTTGTCCTCAACTCCTGTCGTACCCTAAGCCAAGCGATCGCCTTTATTGCGTGGCATAGATAGACGCTTTTTTACGAAACGTGTTCGTGGAGGGGGCAAACGATTACGGAAGAAACTTTTGCTTCATCCGACTTCTGGTTTTGGAAATTTTTCTTGTATTTTCAAGGTGAAATACAAATATTTATCCAGTAAAATGTTAATGAGCAATAATACTTGACAGAGGCAATATCGTGAGAAAAAAAAATTATGATTACGGAAAAAATCCGAATTCCGTTGACCTTTCGTTTTCTAGTTTCGTAAAGACGGAATTCCAATAATAACGAAAAAAGCCGGAATTCCTTGAATTCGCGGAAGAATCTCATGCCTGAAGATTACAGAAAAATTTTGCAGCAGCCAACTTCCGTTTTTGCAAATTGTTCTCCACAGTTTTAAGCTAAAATGCAAACATTTATGCAATAAAATGATATTTAACAAGAAAAGTGGACACAAAGATAACATTGGGATTACAATTTGCGATTACGGCAAAATTTTCTTACTCAGTTTCACTACTGTGTTCGAAAGTTTTGAAGCACGAAATTTCGTCTCCAGATGAAAGACGACCCCCCTCCCAAATATCGATCTTCAGAATGATCTGATAACAAAAAAAATAAAAATAAAGCGGTATTCCGCGAATCCCTGTAAGAATCTCGTGTATATCATAAAAATAATAGCAAAAGAAAAATTTGAAACAAAATGAAAATTTGTAGAATCCGTAGTTTTGATAGTGAGTTCCGTAGTCAGACAACTAATTCCGTAGAAACTACGGCATTGTGTGGTAGTTGGCAGATATGAAGTGTGTAGAAGTTTAGCAGAAATTTGTGCGATACTTGCACTTAGTACTGCATGTTGTGAGGTGGGATTCAGTTTTTTAAAAAGAATACAAGGGGATTGGAGGAACAATTTGTCTGTTGAAACTTTAAATGCTCTGATGACAATTGAAATAGAAGGGCCACAAGAAGAGATTTGTAATCCACGGTCAGCAGTTATAAAGTGGTATGATGACAAAGTCAGACACCCTGAGCGTAAACCATATGGGAAGAAATCTAAATTAGAATGTCAGTGAAATATATTCATGTGGTATGAGAATTTGTTAGAAATTAATAATAAAGATAGTCACTAAACTTATCTAAGATTCTATTCATTATTCAAAAAGGTAAGTCAAAATATTTATACACATATTTAAATTTCTGTGTAACTTTATTAGAAAATAAGTTACGATGTGATTTAGTTTTATTTGCTAGTCATGCAAATGTTTTGCTAGCAAACTATTTGGTCACTAGCAAAATTTGCTAGTGAGCAAAAAAAGATGAAATCTTGCGGTGGACATGGCAGATAATGAGAACGATCAGTGACCCAGTGATACAACGACCTCTTTGGAAACGCAAACATCGTATGCTACTGAGGATGACTCGCAAAATGAAGAGTTGAAACTAGTTTAGTTAATGAAACAATACAACGTGTGAAACAGTAATAAGTAACATTGTATACCAATGTGCATAATACCACTTCACTATCTCACCGATATCCCGGAAGGCCCTCCGCCACGTGACTTGAGTCGTTCCGTCTAAAACCCGGCCGATCTCTTATCGCCAAAAAAAAAAAAAAACCCTGACTATTCTGTCAGTGAAAACGTAAACCCTGAGAGGTCTAACCGACACTCTCTGTTTTAAAACATGACTCCCAACTCCGTGGAAGGTGAAACACGAAAATCCTCCTAGCGAACGTGTCGCTTCCTTTTATATTCTTAATCTTCTTTCCCCACCCCCACCCCCTTTCCGCCTCTCGAAATCCAATTGGTGTGGAGTTAGCCATTCACCGGAAGTGGTGACCTTTGTCCTATACATCAGACCTGGTCGTGGTTAACGGGTCCTGCTGGTCTCGTGCTTCGCTCAGTGTTACACCATCCGTCATACAAAGGAAACGTACCACGTGTCAACACGTGCATTTGAATTTACATTACATTGCCTTTGAAATTGGAAATAATTACAGAAAACATTACTACATGAAATTAATTCGTCACCTTACAAATTGTTTTTAAGATTTCTTTAAATTTTAAAACAAAGGAAGGGAAATTTACGTGTTTTTAACGTTGGCTCCCGTTTAAGATGTAAAGCTGTAATCAATAGATCGCGCAGACAGCTATAATCGCTAGATGCCACTTGTCCCTCATTTTATTTAAGCTTTCATTCTTCTATATTTTTCAAACAGGTAACTTCAACTTGATGAAATATAATTGCGTTTCTTGAGCTTTGAATCACGGAAGCGATATTTTGATGCGCTTTTAACTCGCCATGCATGTGTGTTGTCGTGGTGGTTAAAAGGGCATAAAAAAATTTCGGAAGCTAATGGTCGCTATTCCTCCTTCTCTCTCTCTCTTTTTTTTTTTTTTTTTTTTTTTTTTTTTTTTTTGGCGTGGAGGCCTAAATTTTAATCTAACCGACAGTTAAATTAAAGAGCGATTTTTTTTTTTAATTTTATGAGAGCCATACCATATTTTTAAAGCGTTTTCTCTGTCTCCGCGGTCGTCGGCTTTCCGTAAGTTGACGTCAGAACTTTTTTCCCCTTTTGCTTCTCTATGTAGCTTCACTTCAGTATTCAGTTAGATTAATAAGGTGTCTTTTTTTTGTTCCTCTTTATTTTTTTGAAAACCATATTTTTACACATTTTTATCGCCCATCTTCCGTTTTCCACGATTGCATTTCGAGGCATTTCGGAAGTTGATCGCAGGTTTTGCATTTTTTGGCTTCAGACAGCTTTATTGCAGTTAGATTGTTGCTGTTTTTTTAATTTTTTTACAAAATCCATATTTTTTAAGCGTTTTCAACATTCCCTTTCGTTTCTACAGCATTTCAGAAGTTTACTTCGCATTTTATTTTATCTATCTTTTTTACTTCCAGATGGCTTTATCTTGGATTTTTTTTTTTTCTAAAATCGCATTTTTACGTTTTTTTAACGTCCCCTGCTTCGTTTCCAAAGCCTTATTACGCGGTACTCCGGAAGCTGACGGTCGCAATTTTTTTTAGCTATTATTTTCTTCCAAATAGTTTCATTTCAGATTGATGAGCTTAAAAGTTTTTTTTTCATATTCTTTTTTATGTTTAGATTTTTATCAAAGCTTTAGAACCCTGAGATTTATAGACCGAATTTTAATTTAATTTAGCGGTAAGTAGTTTGGGTAGTAGGCAGTGCTTAATACACTTATATTATTACTCTTTGTTCTGACATCATCACCCTGCATTACGTTTGTGCATGATACTTTGAAATTTACTTTAGTTTCACCTGGCTCCTAGATCTGGAGCTTATTTTTCCAGCCCTGCATATATGTATTTCAATGAAACAAGTAAAATATGTAGGATAGAATGTGAAAAATCTGTGAAAAGATAATTTTCTGCAGTGTAAAATCAATGTTTCTTGCAGTGCTCATACTCCATTGGCTGATGGAAGGAGTGCTATTTCTCTGATATCTTTAGAGTAGAATAATCATACATGGCAGTTATTATTATAACTGCCATTTATAATAACTGACAGTTATGAATAATAACTGCCCACAGCTTAGGATATAACTGACAGGTCAGAAAACTATCGCACAGTGAGAAGCTGCAGTCTAAATAATAACCAAAACCCAGCTGTGGTCTAAAACATGTTAAGTAGAGAAATGTTAGTGAAATGTAACTTGAGTTTGCTGATTGCTAGTGGAAAGCAGGAACAAAACCAATCGACACTGCCTTCAATGGGCAACATTTAAGGCACCATCCTACTGCCGCCTATCGCAGGGAAGGGGGTGGGGGCCTGAAACATACACGGGATATGGAACTTGCCTTAAGTAATTACTGCCACATGTTGAATTGAACTTTAACTCCTTTATTATTGCTTAATAAGCATTCCACTGTACTCGCCATAATGCATGTGTAGCAGCACATTCTTTGTGTCTCTCTTATTCTTCCAACTAAAGTGCCGAAGAAACTGAGTAAAATTCTTATGTGCAAAGTGTCCATTAAACTTCCTTCAGGGCAGACTGGGTTGACTGTTGTCGAGATGTCCCATTGTTCAGAGGTTATGCGCTAATGTTAATCCTGCAGTAGCTGTTTTGTACCGACGAAACTTGCTGTTCAGAGGTATCCGTTAATGGAGGGTTTACTGTACTATGGATTGTCCCCAGTTTCTATTGATTTTTAAGTCTAATGAACAATGGTAATGTTGAAAAAACTAGGAGTATTCATTTGAAAATAACACAAAAGTATTTAACAATGAAAGATAGTTTCGTATTTCTTTGGACTTTTGGTCATCTTGTGAATCACGACTGTTCTGTCAGAAATTATGGTACAGGATCAACATGACAGGTGCCAATATTTTATTTCTGAATTTCATGATCTGTGGATAAGTCAATGCGGATTAGACGATGGGGAAACTTGTGTTTTTCTGAATTTTACAATATGCAGCTGCAAATTTACGCTTAAGAATTTTTTATCCCTGACACAGATTATGCGCAAGATTTTTTTTTTTTTCTTTTAAATTTGTTTCTGAATTTTGTAGCCTGTAAATCATAATGCTGCCCCGGATTATAGAAAGAAACATGAAATACTTTGATCTTATATGTGCAAAATTTAATTTCAATAAATTATACTTAACAAATGAAAATCTAAAATTTAAAGTTTTTGAGAGCATAAAATGAAAATCGAAAATTTTAATATTTTGAGAGCACCAACTAAAAAAACATGCATAGTGGAGTGGAGTGGGGTGTGGCCCAAATTGGAATTTTATTTAGCAATAAGTGATTTGGGTTTTAAAAAAATGGCGGGGAAACACTAAAGATCCAGACTCACAGTCACCAGGTCGCCACTGGCGATAAACTTCATCGTCGTGGCGACTAAAAATGTTTGATTAAATCGCCAATTCTGTCGACCTGTACCGGAACGGAAAAAATATTTATGTATTTAATTTTATTTAACTTGTGCTGTACGGATTTTTTTTTTTTTTAACTTGTACAGAGCTCTCACATTTTTGAAAAATGTTACTCCAAATGTGCGGAAATCTCGCGTACAGAAGCTATTCTGCTTGAACAGCAGAAAAGAAAAAAAAAGTTATAAGAAAAAGGCGAGGACGTTGCGTCGGTTTTTGATCACAAAGAATGCGCCAAGCAAGGATGATGGGTCATCGTGGGAGAAAGAGTTCGCAAAATTGCGGGGCAATGAAAGCTTCTTCCCTTTGGGGAATTCGTACTGGGATAATTTTTTACAAAACAAAAATTCTCCAATTTTTTAAATTACCGAATGCAAATTTTACAGTAACCAAGACACGTCAAAATAAACTTCCATGTGAAATTTCGTCAAAATCCGATTAAAACTTTAGAAGTTAGGCATTTCTTTTTATTTTTTATGAATGTTCGCTGAAAGCGCTATACACTACCGTCTCCAGTGCAGAATTTAGCGTGCACCTGCAGGCTTTTGAGCATCGCAAAGCGGCCGGCTAAAAAGAAACTATTTATTTTACGAATTAATACCGACCGAGTTTCCATCCGCTTTCCGTGTTCGCTTAAAAAAATAAAATAATAATTGGTTAACTTTGCTTTTTATCATTATTTTTACCAAATATAGTGTTGTGTATTCAGTTAATACTAGGTTTGAATTTTAACCAAACTCTCTATAATCCGGAAATTTCTAAATTTCCGAATCGGGAAAGTCCGGACGATTTCGGATTTTCGAGGTTGTACTGTGAGAGTATTATCATACCTGCCAACTACTACAGAATGTCCGTAGTTTCTACGGATTTAGTTGTCTGACTATGGAACTTCACTGTCGAAATTACGGATTCTATGAATTTTCATTTTGCTTATTTTTTTTTTTCATTTTGCTATTGTTTTATGATATACATGAGATTCTAAAGAGGATTCGCGGAATTCCACGTTTTTTTGTCATCATTTAGATCGTTCTCAGGATCAGTGTAAAACTGAAGACAATAATTTGCGGGGGCGCGGGCGTTTTCCGTCTGGAGACGGTATTTCGTGTTTCAAAATTTTTGAAGACGGTAGTTTAACGGTGTAAAAACATTATCGTAATAGCAATTCTTTTTCTCCCGATGTTGCCTTTGTGTCCAGTTTTCTTGTTAAATATTATTTTATTGCATATATGTTTGTATTTCAGCTTGAAACTGTAGGCAGAAATTTGCGAAAACGGAGGTTAGACGCAGCGGAAATTTCGCTGTAATGTTAAAGCAACGGGTTCTTCCGCGAAATCGAGGAATCACACCTTTTTCGTTATTATTTTGGTCATTCGCGAGATCAATGCACAAGTGAACATAATTATTTGTGTGGGTGGGGGTCTGTGTGATTGGGGGGGGTGATGTTCGTCAGAGGACGGAATTCCGTCTTTACGAAAATTTCGAAAATGGAAGGTCGACGGAGTTCAAATTTTTTCCGCAATTGTAATTCCTTTTTTATCGCGATGTTATCTCTGCGCAGTATTATTGTTAAATAACATTTTACTGCATAAATATTTGTCTTTCAGCTTGAAATAACGGGAAAATTTCTAAAACCGAAAGTCGGACGGTGCAAAGATTTCTACTGTAATGGCACCCCCCCCTCCCGCGATGTTCCCACTCTCCCGCATTGTTAAACACCCCCTACCCCCCGTTCCGTCCCGTAAGTTTTTGCATTTAAGCTTGATAAGGGAGGGAGAAATTCACGAAAATGGAAGTGACAAAGTTGAAAAATTTGTAAAAATTGATGCACGATGTTCAAAAGTACTGATATTTTCTCAAAGTTACACCATTTATCTAAAATAGTTAAAGCTTTGATATCACACACTCATGGTCTCCAGGCTGAAAGTTCTTTCAGCATGATGGATGATGTTATCAGAGGGCATAAAAAAGAAAGGAAAGAAAAGCGTCAATGAAGAAATAGGGAGAGAAAGATTGCAGGAAGAAAAATTAAGCAATGGATGCTGTGCAGCTACAGAGTCGACAAACTGACAGTAGTCCACATTCTTGCTGTGTGTTTTTAATTTTCACCCAGTTAAAACGTTCAGTGCTTTTTTCCTTCTTTGGTCTCATCTTGACATAAACTACAATTTTAGAGACAGTATGATCATACAGTAAGTGGAGGTTCATGCACTGTGGGTTCACTTGCTTGGATTTCCTGTCTGTCAAGCATTGTGGGATTTAGAACACATCTGACTGATTTTTACTGGTGGAAGTTTTGAACTTAAATCTCGCAATGTTACTTATCCATGCCCTTGCCAGGGGAATTAACTTTGTGTTTCATATGCGTTAGTTTCATGAGTGTCCTTGTTTGTTGTAACGTTTTGTTGTGGCACATATCTCTTTTTCACAAAGAGATGCATAGTTTCGTAAAAAAAAGCAACTATGTATGCCGCACAATAATGCTGTTTACCACTGACAAGCCTCTTGTCAATGTTGGCAGGTATAGTATTCCTGTGCTAAGTACTTTTTTCTTTTTACGCCAGTTCTGATGTTTACAAGATCAGCGAAGATTTTTTTTTTTTTTTCGCGTGTTAGACTGCTTTTTTTTCACCTTACCGTCAGCAGATGATTTATTTCAAGTTTTGTCCGTTAGTGTTGTTTCTGTAATATTGTTCATCCAATTCAAATACAGTCTGTGTGGCTTTTAAAAACATTATTGTCTGCAGATGGGAAAACTCAGAATTTAATTTGGCAAAATGAGTGGTAATCCCAAATTACCGATAATCTGCATATCATTTCCTGATTTATATCTATGACTTATCACGGTCAGCAAAAAGCAAAGACTTTTTTTTTTTTTTGCACATTATCTGCCTTCCCAAGCACTTTTTACTGTAATCAGTGTGCTTTTAATAGTACCTCAAGAAAAACATCCCACTTCCTAATTTCCGTGAAAGATGAAGTATCTATGTTGGAACATAATATTCAGTTTTTTAACATTCTTCATGTTTTTCAAACTCCTTTTTGAAAAATGTGAAACAGATTCACATTAAACTACATACATGAGTTTTTTACCAAAATACATACTTGTGGTAAAAATAATTGAATCTGATAGTTTCTTAGACATGATTAAAAACTTCTAAATTGCAAAAACAGGCGGTATCACAGTTAAAAAAATATGAATGAAACCCATAAAACTTCTTACATGATCATCTTTTGGAATTCCAATTTCTAGCTCAGTTTTCTTAAATCAACTTTTGGTTATATATATCCATTCAGAGGATCAATGGATTTTTGACATAATCTCATGTGTTGTTGAATGTTCTAGAAAGCTGGAAAAAACTGATGTGGACATCAATAGTGTTTTGCACTATGTTACTGAACTAGAGTTTGCTGTTTTAAAATCTGCAGACGAAGGGGCAAATTGGTCCTTTTTTAAGGAATCTTTGTCTCAAAAGGATGACATGCCATCAACATTTCAAGGTCACCAAATCAGCACAGCATGTAATCAACGAAGATGTGTTGCAGATGATGAAGATATAGGACTACGTTCTACAGAAAACAGCATTGATTTATTGAAAAAGAATTGCACAAAAACTTGAATTTTTTTTTAATAACATTTGTCCAAACATCTGTTCTCTGCAAATATATGTCGCTCTTTAGATAAGGTGTTATTTCCCAAATCTTCTGAAGGCCTAAACAATCATGGTGATGATGCAATAACTGATTGTTCTTTGGAATAGTGGCTTCAAATCAAGAAGATTCTTGTTAGTTTGAATCCTTAACAGAATTTCATGTGTTTCAAATGCTTTGTTACACAAATTGGAGAATTCAGATAATCTAAAGCCTTTTGAAATCATGAGAGATCCAGTAACTGTGCTTTTAACGGCACTGCTGTTAAATGCTCATGTAGAATGTCTTTGGTCAGCAGTTAAAAACACAATTAGGTGAAAGAAACCTTCTAATGAAAAAGAACAGACTTGAAAGTTGCATTAAGGTCAAAACATTAGGAATAAAAATGAGTAATGTTGACCCTGAAAATGGGATAAAACTATAGTGGGTGGATAGCATGAAATCTTGTTGACCAAACTACAAATATTAATTTATGTATTTTATTACTTCAGTTTCAACTTTTAAGTATAATGCAATTGAAATATGCAAAGTAAAACATATTGATATTTAGTATGCAATTTTATAAAAATAATAGCATGAAATATACAATTCGATTTTTTCAAAGTTTGGCCACTGACTTTTTTTTTTTATGGCCACTAACAATTTTGGTCTTGGTGGCCAATGTCTACTAGCAAAATTTCTATCTTTAGGAAACATACTGTATAACTTTTTGTTCCACTATCATCACACATTACATTTCTGTGTGATTCTTTAAAATTTGAATTTGCTTCTGCTGGCACCTAAATTTTGGAACTGGCTCCTAGATCTGGAACATATTTTTCCAGCCCTGTTCAATCATACACGAGATTCTTCCGCAGATTCCCGGAATTCCGCTCTTTTTTTTTTTTTTTTGTGATCATCTGGGATATTCTCAAGATCGATGCAAAACTGAAGTGAAATTTTGGAGGATTAGTTGGGGGTAGGGGAGGGGGTGTTTGTTTTTTGGTCTGGGGATGGTGTTTTTTAAAACTTTCGAAAACGGAAGTTAAAGGAGTGAAGTTTTTCCCCCGTAGTCGTGATTTCTTTTTCTCGCGATGTTTCTTCTGCGCAGTATTATTGTTAAATATAATGTTATTCCATAAATATTTGCATTTCAGCTTGAAAATGGAAGAACATTTCCCTGTGGTCTTCAGGCACGAGGTTCGTCAGTGGATTCAAAGAATTCCGCCTTTTCCATCGTCATTTCGAAGGTTCCCGAGATTGATGCAGAACTGAAAAGAAATTTGGGAGGGATTGGTGGTGGTAGTGATGGTGATGGGGTCGTTTTCCATCGGTGGGCGGAATTCCGGCTTCCAAAACTGTCGGAAACGGAAGTTAGACAGAAAGAAGGTTTCTCCCGTAATCGTCTTTTTTTTTTTTTTTTTGCTCACAATGTTTCTTCTACCCAGTAGTGTTGTTAAATATAATTTTATTCCATAAATACTTGTTTTGCAGCTTCTAAATGGAGGAAAACTTTCCTGAAATGGAAGTCGGATAGAGTGTAGATTTTGCCGGTAATCATAATTTTTTTTCTCCGCGGTGTTACATTTATCCTGTGTTTCTGTTAAATGTAAAAAAGAAAAATATTATATTTTGAATACAATGATGTGCTCCAGCTTAATATTTACATAATAAATTTCAGTGAACAATTTTGTCTTGCTCACGCCACATTATTATATTTACGCTATTTCGCAGCACATTCTTATTTTTCACCTGTGTGGTTAAAAAGTTCAGCTTTTTCCCCCCTTTGTCAGTCCGTGTATGATTAAATTTTGTAAACTTATGTATATTTTTGCCGGTGAGAAAAAATTGTCAGTGAGATATATCGAGCTGCACACATTATGCTCGCCTTATTTCAGCTTCAGTCCTCCTTGTTTATACATATCAGGTGTAAACATAACTATTACATTTCAGTTCAACTTTGCCACTTGTCTGGTGTCCGCTGTTGCACTACACCATTACCTGGCCGCTAAAGAGGAGCACAGAGTGGCCTGAAACATGTCCGGTGATACGAGCGTAGAACGACTTGTTGACTTTTAATTTTGATACTTCGCAATATTTTGACATTGAGCAGTGAAACAATTGTTGTTGAAATTCTTACTGTTCCAATGAAGTCTGGTCTTAACAATAGTCTTAGACAGCGTAGGAATTAAGCGGTATCACATCACAGCTTGCGATGCATAAATAGATCAATGCTAAATGAAATAATTTTTGCATCACAGTACTTGCAACGAATCTAATCCATACGGCACATTTTTTTCTCCCAATTTTCCGCAGTTCCGTTGGAATCTCACACGGACTCGACACCCAATATACGGAACAACGTTTTTTGGGGAAAATCAGACAGGTGGTGGCATGTTCCAACGCGGAAAACACTTCCTTTGCTCCTTCCCCATGTTGACAAAGAGCCAAAATCTGGCAAACCGGTTGTGATCACTTGCTTTCACTGTTTCGTTGATTTATGTGATGGGGAATGTACCATTGGCAACGTTAGTAGGGGCAGAAAGACCGCTTCCCTCTCTCGATGTTTCAGGAGCCTGAACATCGCACTTGGGTTGCTCCCGAGGAAGCATCGGCTACGGGTGAAAGAATTACCGTAAAAGAGGGGAAAACGTCCTTCACTCTAGTGTTGGGCATAATCAATTGAAGTTAAGAATCGAAAGGTTGCAATCGGGAGATCTGACAAATTGAGATATTTATTCAAATGATTTTTAATTTTAGAATTTACTGGTAGATGGGGCGATACGCTCAGCGCCGCCATCTGCGTTTGGCAAATCGAGATATTCTTTCGAGGGATTTCTGATTGGTGCTATACACTCTGAGCTTCTTTCGCTGGATGGAATTACTCTAAGGACGCCTAAATTGTATCGAATAGCATAACCTGTCTCAAGAACTTAGAATGAACCCAAGTGATCCTTCCTGCACGAGATTTTCGATCACACGAAAAGCGAGTATACTTCCGAACTTCTCGGATCTCGGTACCACACAAGATGTTTTTGGGTAGACGAGCGATTTCACCTTTCAAATGCACTCGTTCAAAGGAGACAGCATAGGAGCAATCGAGAGTTCTCTCTAGAGGTTTTTTCATTCGAATGAATTTGGTGTAATCGAATGTTTCGAGAGAATTTTATAATAGAATGAATCGATTATTTCTACTCGATTATGCCCATCGCTAAAGTTCACTCATCACTCACTCCAGAATCACACCCACAGACTGCGTGCAGTCCGAGAGCCATGTTTGGACTTCTGCACTAACCAATGAAAGGCTCGAATGGTTTCCTAATGCTAAAAGTCAACTAGAAAAGAAGATTTCGCACGCAAATGCAATAGCCCTGAAATACCGGAAGAGAAGTCTTTGTCAACGTATCAGCAAGTGGTGGAACTAATCATTTTTGAGAAAATCACGTTTAGCCATGACTGTGCAGTTGCAAACAATAAGAAACTGGATTAATGTTCTTGATCCAAGTAAAAGTTGTTTAGATTATGAACTAAATTAAAAAATCTTGTGGTTAAGGTATGCTGCACTTTGTGTAAATGATATAGGGATCAACTGAAGTACAAAAGAAACTTCAGTTCAGCGTTTATTACTGGAATCAGCGGTTCTGCACTCAAGAAGGACAATGTTGTGAAGCATATGAAATCTGATATGCATATATCAGTTGTAAATTTTGACCTAAAGCCAAGTACTATTGTTCAAATGATGCAGACTCGAATTGGAAGGAGTTTGAACCGAATCGAAGAAAATGATAGAGTAGGTAAGCTTACTGATATAGCCTACTTTGTAGCAAAAGAAGAGCTACCATACTCTATATTCCCCAGAATTGCTGAATTGGAAAAACGGCATGGTGTTCAACTTGCTGATACTTAAGTTATCTTAATCAGAAAAAATGTGCTGAATTTATTGACTGTATTACCAAAACCTTGACTAAAGAATTATGTGCTGAACTGGAGAACTCCAATTACATATCGGTTTTGTTGGATGAGTCAACAGACGCGAGTACCTGTGAGAAAATTCTTGTGTATGTAAAATACATGGACTCTAGGGGAAATATGCAGACTAAATTTGTTGCCCTGCGTAATGTTTCTTCTGGAAATGCAGCAGATTTAAAAATATCTTTATTATGTATATTGGAAGACTACGGAATTAACTTGAAAAAGAAGCTCGTTGCATTTTGTTCAGATGGTGCAAATGTCAACCTAGGTATTAGGCAAGGACTGGCCACAAAACTAAAAGAAGATTGCCCGTGGCTTGTAATAATGCATTGCCTCAATCATCGTCTTGAACTGGCTGTTAAAGATTCCATTAAAGATACTTTTTTAAACTGTTATAAAGATGATGATGAACCTTTATTCATATTATAAACATAGTCCAAAAAGACGAAGGGAACTACAGGAATTAGTCGATATATTGGAGGAACAAGAAAATACGGAAATGTATAATCCAAAAAACGTTCAGGGCACACGTTGGATCGACCACACACACACAAAAAAAAAAAAAAAAAAAGCAGTCACAGCACTTGTAAAGTCTTATGCCCTCATCATTGCTCATTTGGAAAATACAGCTTCGGAAACTAGTGGTGATGTGGAAAAAATAAAGGGCTATTTAAAAATTTTAAAATCAAGGAAGTTTGTGTACTATCTGCTTTTGATGGTAAAAATATATAGTATCATCTTGAAATTATGCCTAGCTCTACAGAAAGGTAGTTGCAACCTTATACATGCCACCACTTGCCTCTATAAACTAGAGCATGCCCTTCAAAATTTAACTGCTAACGATGATGATACAGCATCTAACATTTCTGCAGTTATAAAAGGTGAGCCATTTGCCAGGATATCATTAACAGGATAGGATGCTCATTGGATACAGATGCAAATAGAGTAACAAAATATGGTACTGAACTTCACGAATGCATTAGACAAAGGTTTTTGGACATCAAAGGCAAATTATTTCAATGTGTGAAAATTCTGGATGGTTACACTGTGGCCAGAGATCTTGCTAGGATTTTTTCAAAAGAGTAAAAATACTCCTTCACATTTTTTTGAAGGAGTATTTTTCTTTCCAAAGTTAGGAGTAATTTTTGGGAACGAACAATTATCACAGTAAAACAGTAAATTTTTAGCTGAATAACATTTAATATAAAAACTAATTATATCTATATATAAATATGTCAACATGAATTAGCATGTAATTGAATTTCTTTTATATAAAATAAGTAAATCATAATTTATCAAAATCTTACCTACTTGTCTTGTTTTATCCATGTGGCTGCAAAAAGTTTTGCTTTTGAAAGACTGTACCGAAACTTGTGTGTGTGTTGCTTCACAGATTAAGATTCTACACAATCAAACTTCAAAAAGAGTTCTATTGTGGATGAAAAGAAGGAAATCTAGTCTATCTCGATCACAAAAGATAAAATAAACCTTCATTGGACATTGTGATGTGCAAGTTTAGTATCACAAAGGTCAACTAATTTATTATTTTTGAACACATTTTCCTTCAGCTGTGAAAAAAAAAATATCTTCTTGAATACTCATTTTCCTTCAGCTGTGAAAAAAAAAATATCTTCTTGAATACTATGTATGAGATGTTTACAGTTCACATAATTGAGACTTGGTTGATTCAACCATTCTTCTGATATGAGGAATGTCCAGTTTCTCCCTTTGCAACTATTTATAGAGGGAAAATAACATTTAACAATAATTTAGGACAGTGGAAACATCGCGAAAAAAAAAATTTCGATTACGAAAAAATCTTCGCTCCATCCGACTTCCGTTTTCTGAAAATTTCCCTCCGTTTTCAAGCTTAAACACAATCAGTTACCAAACAAAATTATATTGTACAATAACACTGAGCAGAGGAAATATTGTGAGGGGGAAAAAAATTACGATTACTGATTAAATCTGCAGTTTGTCTAACTTCAGTTTTCTAAATTTTGAAAGACGAAATTTCGTCCCCAGCTGGAAAATGCTTCCACCATGCATGCACCCCCCCCTCCCAAATTATCTTGAGTTTTGATGACAACAGAGTTACTCTTCGAATCCGCAAAAGAAACTCGTGCCTAAAGTTTCCAAGGAAATTTTTGCTTCGTCGAACTTTTGTTATCGGAAACTATTGTCTCTACACTTTCAAGCTAAAATGGAAACATTTTTGCAATAAATGGATATTATTACAATACTGGACAGAGGAAACTTTGCAAGAAAAAGAAATTACGATCGCTGGAAAATTGTTCACTCTAACTTTCGTTTTTGGAAGTTCTGAAAAACGGACTACCATTTCCCAGGCGGAAAACGACCCCCCTCCCAAATAAAACATTATCTTCAGTTGTTGTTTTTTTTTAATCACCCTCAAGTATAACTGAAATGTGGAATTCCGCAAATCCGAAGAACAATCTCATGCCTGATTCGTAACAGTCCGCGATATGCAAAATGAACTGCTCATACGGGTCCATAAACTGATTATGTTTTCCGACATGAATGATGTATTCGATTACAATTTTAGGAACTCTGAACGGTCCGTTTCTAAAGCACGTATTTTTTTTTAACAAAGGATATGTTTCTAACGCGCAAATTTTGCGAGCGATCCAAAAACAAAACTGCACCCAAGGTTTTATATTTATATATTTTCGTTCTTAAAATTTCGTAAGGCGGGAGACTCCCACTTAACAGCTTTGTTTCGCCAGGAATCCCACCATCTCGCCCTGAAATGGCAATTAAACAAACTTCAAAACACATCGCTGTTCACTTCCTCCACGCCAAGGTTTAACAGCACCATGCTGCACCGATACACTAGCATCTCAATCCTGATGCGGCTGAATCCTACGTACCTGTTGTAATGCACATGCCCATAGGTTGAGCTGCTCTGAAGTCCCACTCTGCCCTGAAGGTTCTTCCGAATGATTGGCGAAAGCCGATCCCTAGGCTGACTAGGTCGGCAATGGGAACCAAATCATGATTTTTCATAAACTGAGACATAAAAGTTAACATATAATTTCTTGATAAAAAAAAAAAAAATTGGTCATTTTTATGACAAAATCCCGGTGTAATCACTGATTATAAAAGGAAATGTCACATGGAAAAACAATGCGCAAAAATACGCATTTCTAAATTTTATAGCGTACTCGGCGTTTCTAAGGCGTGAAATATGCTTGTAGAGACGTTATCACGATTTCTGACTGTGGCCTAATGAAATGGACATTTTAATGATCTATGGACAAAATGAAATTGAACTGGTAAAAAAACATTTTGAATCACTTTTTTTAGGGAATAATGTTGCCCTTTCGCAAATAGTAGAGTGGCAGGAGCTGAAAGTGTTTTGGAACCAAAGCCTCAGACTCTTCAGTCAGCAGGATTTATGGACTTTTGTTTTGAAAACAAATAGAGAAAAATTTCCTACCATGGCTCATGTATTTGAGATACTCTTGGTCTTTCCTGTCTCAAATGCTGTTGTGGAAAGAGGATTTTCCTACATGGGAAGGATAAACACTGCAAATTGCGATAAACTGCAAGAAGAGGCATTGGAAAACTTGGCTCGTGTTAGTATTGAGGGCCCTGCTATTGAAGCCTTTTCACCGGAAGAGGCTCGAAAGATTTTCTTCCAAGCTTCTCGACAGCCCAACACTTTACCGTACGGCAAAAAAAAAAAAAAAAAAAAAAAAAAAAGAGGGATTCTGACTGATTATTTGTTGGGTGGACTGGAAACTAAAATTTAAAGGAAAGTGCAACATCAACAAAGGCAATTCAAATCTAATATGTACTTTTGTTTTGGTTTTGTAATTAGCAGTAATGTTTAATGTAATATTTTATTCTACATATTCATCTGTCATTAATATGTAGAAATGTGGAATAAAATATATCTAGAAACTCTCTACAATGCCATCGCAATTCATTACCCCATGATATATTGCACGCATGCTAGTGCTACACAATATTTAAAAACTGCTACACAAAAAAAATTATGCATAGCAGTACTGCTATGCAACAAAAAAAAAAAGTAAATCCAACGCTGGTCTTAGAATGATTTTAACTCATCACTCCATTTTTTAGAATTGTGCAATTGTTTGTGTTGAACTATGAACATTGAATATCAGTGGCGTATTTTGTGTCCAAGATCTGGGCTATCTCCCCTACCCCCAGTACTTTTTTTTTTTTCTAAATTGCAAAGTTTAATTTTTAATTGTTAAGTAATAGAAGTAATTTTTTTCTAAATTTTAGGTACAAGTCATTGCTAACATGATACCAAATAAATATGAGGATTAGGATTTGAACATTTATTTATACATGAACCTCCATTCTTCTTCTGAATACTTTATTTGTACATGAACTCCATTCTTCTTTCCTTTTGTATGAACTTGAGTGCAACGTTTTCATAAAATGTTTCTTCCGATTACTTTTTCATATTTAAAAGAAATGTTTTTCTCTATTGACAAAACATCCAAGTTTTTCAAATGTGCATGTCCTTGTGTGGTTCTAAGATATATCTTGATTCTTTTTAATGCTGAAAAACCTTTTTCGGCAGTTGCAGTTGTTGATGGAAAGTTTATTATGAGATCTGCTAATCTGTACACCTCACTAAACACTATGTCCAATTTATTCAACTTTATGTAACACATATGTCTCTTACTGATCTGTTTATGTATTCATCAAGGGAATAAAACACCTTCAGTTCATATTTTAGTCGAGCTGAATCAAAATTTGAAGCATAGAGTTCTTTAAGTTCTGACAGTAGATGTTCGGGAAGCTTTCACAAAATTTATCAAAACAGTTTGAATTGAACAAAGCCACGAATCTAAGATATAATATCTCTGATTTTAATTCATTGACACTTCACAAAAACTGAAACAACTCTCGCGAAACTCTCTTATGGGCGGGAGTATGCGAGTGACTGAGATAGTGATAGTCTAACTCTTCTTTTTTCTGAGCGAACCGTTTCCCAAAGCAATGGCCCATTTCCCTCTACCAACTGATTTATGTTGTCACGGAAATGCTAGCAGGCGATGGTACGGAAGGTTTTCGCATCAGAACTGCGAAGACTAGAAAAGCTGTTTGCGTTATGCCATTGGTTTTCGCTCGCCAGACAGAGTCAAAGAAGCGAATCTGCACATGTTTTGTTTTTGTTTTTTCACACCGAAAGTATCGACATATTTTAATGTCGTTGATAATTGACTTTTATTTGTGTATATTTAATTCAGTTTTATTTGTGCATCCTCTGGGCTTCGTAGCTAGCTTAGCTAGCCTCGAATATACACCGCTGGTGAATATCCTTTAATGGTGTAGTGTAACAGTGGACACCAGACAAGTGGGAAAGTTGAACTGAAATGTAATAGGTATGTTTACACCTGACATGTGCAAACAAATAGGACTGCAGGTGAAATAAGGTGAGCGTAATGTGTGTAGCTCGATATATCTCCTTGACGATTTTTTCTCACTGGCTGAAACATACACTGTTGCTCATAATTATAAGGACAGTGGTATTTTGCAGATAAGTACACAGGAATCGCACATTGACGCATTATGCACATGACGTGGGATACTTAACCTACATGAGTTTCAAACGTGAGATTTGGAACCTCAGACAACTTTTATAAAGGTAGTAAAATAACTTTTACATTTTTTGAGGTGTCCATAAATATAAGGACACGAAAAGAAGTTCCAAGAAAAACGAATAAACGTCCATGATGTGCATGTGTTATGCTAATAAGACATGGTTCGTACAGGTGCTTAAAAGTGCTGAATTTTGTGAAAAAAAAAATTAAGGGCCCTTAATAGTGCTTGATTTTTGTTTTGGGTGCTTAAAAGTGCTTATTTTTGTTTTTCACCGATATTATCCACCCTGAACGGGAAAAACATGGTTGAGTTTCAGCTCACTGCCGCGAAACTCTATAACTCCCTCCTGTCCTCTGTTTTCATGGCGTGTGTGTTTGTTCTATGGCCGTAGGTGGAGCTTAGGTAGCGTGATTTGGCCATTCGACACAAAGTTGATTATCGACCGAATCCTTAGAACACCCCGAGCTACAGACCTCGCTGTTGCCGGTTGGTCACATGAACGCCTGGCCTGATCGCCGACTTTTACGGGAGGGCACGCTAGACATTTTGTTTTTGTGTGCAGTGTGTGCTTTCTCTACCATTTGATGATAAGTTAAATATTTGATTGTATTAAGTTGGTTGGGCTTTTGATGTACAATGCCTGGGGGGAAATGTATTTTTAATCCACTGTGTATTCAAAAAAGGGATTATAAGGACTGAATATCCTTAATTAATACAGATAAAAGGAAAGCAAGGTGCAAAATTTGCATAAAGGATGTAGAGATTGGAAGCATGAAAGAATTTGCCGATTTTTACACATCTATTTTTTTGCTTCTTTCGCCGTGGCCTAGGATTACGTCGCCCCGAAGCCTCTGAATAAAGTTCATGACGCAGCTGTTGTTTCTTTTCTTTCTTTTCCGAGGAGAAAGAATTTGTTTTGCGTGTTTGAAAGCTCGGCGCCGGGCCGGTATTACGTTGGCCCGGTGCGCTTCTTTCGCTGTATCCCGGGATTGCGTAGGCCCGATGCCTCTGAACCAAGTTTGTGACGCACCTCTTTGTTTTTTTTTGTTTTTTCTTTCTTCTGAGGAGGAGGAATGTGGTTTGCTAGTTTGAAAGCTAAGTGGAAAGAAAGCAACGGCTTCGGGCCAGGATAACGTCGGCCCGAAGCTTCTGAACAAAATTCGTGATGCAACTCTTTGTTTCTTTTCTATTTTTTTTTCCTATGTAGGAAGAATGTGTTTTGCGTGTTTGAAAGCTAAGTGGAAAGAAAGCACAAGCCTCTGAACAAAGTTCATGATGCAGCTTTGTTTTTTTCTTTCTGAGGAGGAGGAATTTGTTTTGCTTGTTTGAAAGCAAAGTGGAAAGAATGCGCCTGGCTCTGGGATTACATCAGCTGTTATCATTTGGGGCTTTCTCATGATCGATGCACAAACTGAGCAGAAATCTTGGGGGAGGGGGGGGGGCATGGCAGGGCGGGCAAGTATTATTTTTACTAGGGCAAGTTTGATAGCAGCTTAATTTATGAAACACTGAAAGAAATAATTTGTAATGCTTTTTACTACAGGCTGCAAAGGTACTCGTGCATCCCATCCCCCCTCCCATCTCCTGGATGCATACTCATTAATTTTGGAACTGTTTTAAGAGTGGTCTTTGTTTTCTGGAATACAAAAGAATCCATTGTTTGGAATTATTTTTTTGCTAATATTCCGCCCCAATTTTTAATAAAATTAGTAAAACCTAAAGAGTTAAATTCCCGTATAATGAACATGACACACTGCCATCAGCACCAGTAACATGGCCCCATTAAAAGAAAATTTCATGCCTAGGAGAAGAGTCTTAAAGTAGATGTTTTTGTGGGTTAGGATTGAAGAGAAATAAGGAGACGCAAACAATACATTTCCCCTCCTTAACTCCTTTCCTTCAAGCCATCAGCCTTGTTTTGCACTCATCTCTTCCAAAGTAGTCGTCAGCCATGACCTACTCCCTTATTGCGCTAAGGCAGGCTTAACAGCTCTGGTATAGCTTTAGACTCCACATTCCGTGTTGGAATCCCCTACTTAGTCGCACAAACAAGCAGCAGGGCAATTACTGATGACCTCTAACTACACCAAAGCTATTACTAATGATTCAGCGAATTCCAGTTTACCCTCTTTATGTGCCCCTGATAACTTGAAAAAAAAAAAAAGTTTAGATTGAGGATTTGGAAGAGTGGAAAACAACTGAATTTTTTCATTGCCCTGTGGATGCTTATTTGGATAACCTACGGAGAAGGAAAAATACACTTCCTAGGATGAAATATGTAGGTCTATACGATGAAAACGTGGGAGTCAATATTTCCTGGCGAAGTTCAGATTATATTTTAAAGTTAGAAAAAATTTAAAATATGGCACATCTTAAACTGGGCAGGGTGGACAAGATAATTTTCAGGGTGGGCTAAAGCCACCAAAGGGGTGGGCTAAAGCCCACCCCTTTGGTGACGTCCCTAGAGGGGGAGGGGTCATTTTCTATTTGAGGATGTAATTGCATCTTCTGGAAATAAAAGTTAGTTGGAGTGAAGATTTCTCTCTTAATCGTAATATTTTCTCATGATGTTCCTTCTGCCCAGTTTTTTTTTAAATATCCATTTATTCCATAAATACTTACATTTCAGCTTAAAAATGGAGGAAAGAGTGTTTAGATCAGTCTTGTCAAAAATGTTACAAATTATTAATTTAAATGTTTGCTACACTTGTAAATGTATGGGTAGTTTAAATATCTGTAATGTTGGTAGTTTTTTAGGGTGGTTAAAATTTAGATAAAGGTCCTTAAAAAGTGCTCAACTCCTTAATTTTGATCCTTAAAAATGAGTACGAACCTTGTAAGAGCAATGTTAGCATAGGTGAACATGTTCTCGAAGACACTGCACTGCGTATGTCGTTTTGTGTAATAACAGAATGCCTCGTGGAAAGGAGTTAACTGCAGCAGAGGCTCAAAAGATATGGAAACTTTGCGGTGAAGGGAAATCACATTGTGAGATAGCTGCTGCAATTAAAAAGTCAAAAGGTGCGGTAGAAAATGCAATGGAAAGAGGTATCAAGGGATCTGTTAAAAAGTGTTCCGGTCGCAAACGAAAGCTGTCGTCAACGGATATTTGACGCATCATGGCCATGGCAACCAGGAAAAAAATGTCTTGTAAAGAAATTGCTGGCTCCATACCCGCCAATGTTCCCCGTCAAACTGTTTCACGTGTGCTGCACGGCTCAACTGTTGCCAAATACTTGAAACGAAAGCGAGACACTCCTTCACCAGAAGACATAAAGAGATGAGGAAACCAGCTGTACTCCAGTGGATGAAGAATAACATCAGGGGAGATACAATTTATTATTTTTTCCGATGAAAAGCTTTAAATTTAGATGGCTTACTTACATTATTGCTGGCATGATCTCCACAAAGAAAAAGATGTTACGGCATCAAGGTGATCCGTTGTTGATGTTCTGGGGTAGTGTTTCTGGTAATGGGAAGACCGATTTAGTCCTGATTCCGTCAAGTAATGAATTCTGAACAATATATCCAAGTGTTAGATCAACAACTGTTAACATATTCGTGGCCTTTAGTTGGTGATAATTTCATCTCTCAGCAGGACAATGCCCCATCTCACACATTCAGAGTTTGTAAACAATGGTTTTCGGACAATAATGTTCATGTTCTGAACTGGCCAAATTCTCCAGACTTGAACATCATTGAAAATGTTTGGGGTGCAATGGCTAGATTAGTATGTGCTAATGGCAGACAATTTTCCACTGTTCCTGAGTTAGAAAAGGAAGTCTTAGTAGCATGGGACAAGATCACTCCTCAGTATTTACGCAAATTCGTTGAAAGTATGCCTAACAGAATGGCTCAGTGTCTAGAGAACAAAGTTGGCCATACCACCTATTAAAGGTAATAATATTGTAAAATTAATTATCTTTATGGAAGGGCAAGCTGTCCTTATAATTTTGGACTTGTGTCCAAATAGCATTTGCTTTGTTTCTTGTAATTATAATGAAAAAAACATACAGAGTAATGTTTCTGCTATGTTGTGTCATCAATTATGTAAAAGCTTTTCCTGTTCCTGCAGTTATTTTGTATTGTGCATCACCAGTATTTATGGTGTCCTTATAATTACGAGCAGCAGTGTGCATAAGCTTATGAAATTTAATGGAAATATATTGAATATGTGGAGATGTTCCAGGGGTTAAAATTTAGGGCTCAATGGTGGGATGCCCGCCGAAAATTTTAAGCTCCCGCTGTACGAAATTTTAAGAAAAAAAATTATATATTAAATCTATAAGGTTTTTTACTGTAAGACCAGTTGTGAGAGAACGGAAGAACGTAAACATATGGTTGAGGTATCAAAATAAAGGTCTTACCATGTAGATGTGCCAGTCGAAGAGAAAAATGAGATTGGGGCAACTGTTCAGAAATTGTGGGGCGGCAAAGTTCCGAAGTAGAGTCAATGGGAGAAGCGTGCAGTTGACATCCGATTGCCTGTGCTTGACTCACACACTGTTGAAGGCGGTAGTACGGAGGGACTCAGATAGTCCAAAGTCTCTCTTCTCAGCAAACCGCTGCTTAAAACAATGCCCCTGCAAGAATTTGTTTGAAAGTTCTTATTGGAACAGCGAACACTCGAAGACCTGATTACGTTGTGACATTGGACTGTGTGATGTATATATACAATTTAGCATTCACTTGATCCAGTTTATTCACGTAGGTAAGACGTTTCCCCATTATGTAAAGATGTAAATAAACGCTTCATATGAGTTTATCCCTTTAAAAAAACACCCAAACTATTCGTCGTTTCCGACGGGTTTCGTCTACAGGGTTCGAATCCTGGTGAGACATGGATGTTGTGTTTGTCTTACGGCACTGGCTCTCTCCCTTCCCTGAAACCAGTGACCCTAAATTAGGGACGAGGCTTATAGCCCAAGTGTTGGCTTTTGATCATTTGTTCGTGAAGGGTCCGGGTTCGAATCCCGGTGAAGCATGGATGTTGTGTTTGTCTTACACCACTGGCTCTATCCCTTCCGTGGAACCACTGACCTTAAATTAGGGACGGGCGACTGCTTATAGCCAATGAGTTGCTCATGGTGGTCGTTAAATCTTCAGTCACAAAAAAAAAAAAAAAAAAAAAAATCATCGCGGACCTGGACTATTGTCTTTACTGAAGTGGTTGAATGAATTTGTCAATCAAATAAAGTTTACATTTGTTGTTTCATACGAGTTCATTATTTTCAAAAACAAAAACAACTTACCATAGATTCCGACTGGTTTCATTTAGTATATAAACTGAGTGGCCACTTTATTATGACCACCCCCTCAGTACTTTGTTGGGCCACCTTTTGCCTTTAATACTGCGTCGATTCTTTGTGGCATGGACTCAATGAGATGTTGATAGGTGGTTTGTGGAATCTGAGACCATGCTTGATGAATAGCACTTTCCAGGAGTGTGAGATTGCAGGGTTGTGGGTGGATCCAGCTGTCTGATGGCTCGTTCAACTTCATCCCACAAATTCTCAATGGGGTTGAGATCTGGAGATTGGGGGCCACCTAAGCAAAGTAAACTCACCGGCATGTTCCTGAAACCAATCCTCTACAATACGAGTACTCTGGCAGGATGCATTATCTTGTTGAAAGTAGCCATCGCCATTGGGATAAACCATCCACATGACAGGATGCACTTGGTCCGCAACTGTGTTTAGATATGATATGCCAGTCAGACGTTGATCAACACGAATTAAAGGGCACAAAGCATGCCAGGAAAACATTCCCCAAACCATAACGTTGTCTCCACCAGCTTGAAGGGTTATAGCAATGCATTTGGGGTCCATGCTTTCATGCTGTCTCCGCCAAATTCTCACTCGGCTATCGGCATGGTGCAACTGAAAACGTGATTCATCGGACCACATAATTTGTTTCCAATTATCGACTGTCCAATCCTTGTGCTCCTGTGCGAACTGGAAACATTTTCTCTTGTTGACTGCAGACAGCAAAGGTGTTCAAACAGGCCTTCGGCTACCATATCTCATCCGATGCAGTGTGCGGCGAACAGTGCATGCAGAGATCATTTGAGGGGATCCTTGGTTAAGATGGGTTGTAATTTGCTGCACTGTTGCTCTTCTGTTGTCTGTTACCAGTCTGGACAATCTCCGTTCTGCCCGAGCAGTCACTAGTCGATGACGACCACACGTTGCACGTATGGAGACCCAGTTTTTTGTCTTTAAACACTTTAACAATAGCTGCTCTGGAACATTTCACGAATGCGGCGGTTTCAGTGATACTTGTTCCATGGCTCTGAGCTCCTACAATCATCCCACGTTGAAAGTCCATCAAATGGCATTTTTTACCCATCTCGTCACCCCCAAATCACTTGTACTACTGTCGCAAGCACTAAGCTTTTGCTTTTGATACTAGCCTCGCCCTCTGGTGGCAACAGCGCACAGCCATAGCTAATTTGCTTAAAACTGTCAGGTGGTCATAATAAAGTGGCCACTCAGTGTATAAATATAAAATCTTGGTTCCGTTTTTGGACCACTCACAAAATTCGCGCGTTAAAAACGTATCCTTTGTAAAAATACGTGCTTTGGAAATGGACCGTTCAGGGTTCCGAAATTGCAATCGAATACATCGTTCATGTCGGGGACATAATCAATTTATGGACCTGTGAATCGGCTTCCATGCATAGCTGCATGAGCAGTTCATTTTGCATATCTCAGACTGTTACGCATCAGGCATGAGATTGTTCTTCGGATTCGCGGAATTCCGCTTTTTTCACCACATCATTTCAGTTATACTTGAGTTCGATGAAAAAAGAACAACTTAAGATAATGATGCACTAATCCTCTCAAAATAATTATCTTTATCAACAACTGAAGATAAAGATAATTATTTTCGGAGGATTAGTGTGTGTGTGTGTGTGTGGGGGGGGATTTCCTTTTCCGTCTGGGGAACAGTATTCCGTTTTTCACAACTTCTGAAAACGAAAGTTAAACAGGAGTGAAAATTGTTTCCGCAATTGTAATTTCTTTTTCTCGCGAAGTTTCCTCTGTCCAGTATTGTTATTAAATATCAGTTTATTGCATAAATGTTTGTATTTCAACTTGAAAGTGTAGACAACAATTTTCAATCATGGAAGTTCGCCGGAGCAAAAATTTCCTTGTAAACTTTAGGCACAAGTTTCTTCACGGATTCGAGAAACTCGGACTTTATTGTTATCATTTGCATCATTCTCCAGAATGATGCAAAACTGAAGATAATTTTTTTGGGTGTGGGGTGTTGGTGTGTGGCAGTGGAAGGGGTGTGGGGTGTGTTCCTGCTGGAGGACGAAAATTCGTCTTTCAAAACTTTCGAAAACGGAAGTTAGACGAACTGCAGATTTAATCTCTAATCGTAATTTTTTTCTCTCGCGATATTCTCTGTGTTATTGTAAAATATGATTTTGTTTAATAACTGATTGTATTTCAGCTTGAAAACGTATCGAAAATTTCCGAAAACGGAAGTCGGACGGAACGACGATTTTTTCGTAATCATAATTTTTTTTTTTTTTGCGATGTTTCCACTGCCCGGAATTGTTGTTAAATGTTATTTTCCTTCTATAAATAGTTGCAAAGGGAAAAACTAGGCATTCCTCATATCAGAAGAATGGTTGAATCAACCAAGTCTCAGTTATGTGAACTGTAAACATCTCATACATAGTATTCAAGATATTTTTTTTTTCAGAGCTGAAGGGAAACTTGTTCAAAAATAATAAATTAGTTGACCCTTGTAATACTAAACTTGCTCATCACAATGTCCAGTGAAGGTTTATCTTTTGTGATTGAGGTAGACTACAGATTTCCTTCTGCCACAATGGAAATCTTTTTGAATTTTGAGTGTGTAGAATCCGAACCTGTGAAGCAATACTCACGCACACAGAAGTTTTGGTACAGTCTTTAAAAAGCCTGGCAGACCAGTTTTTTTTTTAATTAATGAAGATGGAATATTCACTATTCAAACATAGCTGTAAAAAATGAAATATTCAAACATAGCTGTAAAAATGACGAGTGCCAATGTCCAAAGTTTTCTAAGAGGTTTATAAGCAACCATCTGCACACATTTCCATTAGTGTTAAAAAGTTCTTCTGCAAGTAAGTATTGTATTATGTTTAACAAATGTACTATGTAAACGTGGCTTTAGCACATACAAAACAAGATTCAATCAAAATTTAGGGATTCACTGAGCAACAAAAATCTTAAGAAGAAGGTAGTGTATAACACGCTAAGTTACGTATAAAAAGTTTAGGGCAAATATATTTCAGCCATTACTATGGCCTTCATCAGTGCGACTATGATATATAAGCCTTAACTTTTTATACATAACTTAGGGTGTTCTACACTACCTTCTTCTTAATTTGTTTGTTAGTTACGTGCGTTGCCTACCACTCATTTATGAACAAAAATCTTAAAGCATATTTCTGAAATTGGGCCAGATAAACCCTCAGAAATAAAACAACAGCTTATTAAAGCTTGCTAACTGTGGCAAGGAATGAAAGACAGACATACTTGTATATACTTCAGAAGCAATTTTATGATATCAACGTACTGCAAAACGAACAACTCTAGTTTTGTAAAATGGATCATGGTAATTTGTATTAGATTTGTAGTAAATTTTTTGATCTAATTCGCCTGTTTGTTTTAAGAACCAAGTATAGCTTATATTGTTTGAAAAATTACTACTGTTTTCCCAGTCTTTTAGTATTATTTAGTCACATATATTCAAAACTCCCCACCTAAAATTTTCAATCCCCTCCAGTTACAAACACAAGTGGGGCGACTCCCTTCCATTTCAAATTTGAATTTTAATCCCTGATTTCTTAATTTCAGATATAAATATTTCATTGTCACTGATGCCAACTTGTCATTTTTGGGCTCATGTACAATAACGTGTGTAACAGTATTTCATGGGACTTTGTCCCAATATACACGTATTCACACGCATTTTAAATCACTATCATTTGCCTCCTTTCTCATTAAAAAAAAAAAAAAAAAACGTATTCACACGCATTTAAAATCACTATCATTTGCCTCCTTTTTCATTAAAAAAAAAAAATTTGTGCTTATGCTGTACATAAGACCAAGATCAGGTAACTTCATCCTTCCCTCCATTTAAATTGTTTTGTAAGGGAATTTCTGATACAGCTGATGCAATTTCACTTTGCATGAATTGTTTAAGAACACCTGTTTTTTTTTTTTTAATTTTAACATTTCTATAGGATGTGTTGGCCGCTCCGGTGGCGCAGTGGTCTAAGCGATAGCCTCTGATCATTCGTCCGAACGGGGTCCGGGTTCGAATCCCGGTGGGGCATGGATGTTGTGTT
Source organism: Macrothele yani (assembly GCA_039090855.1). Classification (NCBI taxonomy): domain Eukaryota; kingdom Metazoa; phylum Arthropoda; class Arachnida; order Araneae; family Macrothelidae; genus Macrothele; species Macrothele yani. The sequence goes on from CM077018.1 coordinate 70,395,135, forward strand.
TGTCTTACTGCACTGGTTCTCTCCCTTCCCTGGAACCAGTGACCCTAAATTAGGGACGGGCGACTGCTTATAGCCCATTAAGTTGCTCACGGTGGTCGTTAAACCTCCAATCAAAAAAAAAAAAAAAAAAAAAAAAAAAAAGGATGTGTTGTTATGATCCAAATGTTTTTTCACATTGTATTTTCCAGTTGGTTTTGTACTTTTCGCTTGATGCAGTCCCAAGATTTACTACATGTACAAGGTGTCTACTCATCACGAAAACCATGAAAGTCACATACATGACATTCTTCCGCGGATTCGCGGAATTCCGTTTTTATTGTCATTCTGTGGGTGTTCTCAAGATCGATGCAAAACTGAAGAGAAAATTTGAAGGATTAGTTGGGGTGTGTGTGTCATTTTTTGATCTGGGGATGGTATTTCATTTTTTAAAACTTTCGAAAATGGAAGTTAAACGAAGTGAAATTTTTTTCCCGTAATCGTGATTTCTTTTTTTTTTTTTGCGATGTTTCTTCCATGCAGTATTATTGTTAAATATAATTTTTTCCAAAAATATGTGCATTTCAGCTTGAAAATGGAAGAAAAATTCTGAAAACAGAAGTTGGCGCAAAAATTTCCCTGTGATCTTTAGGCATGAGATTCTTCAGTGGATTCGAAGAATTCCGCCATTTCCATCGTCATTTCGATGGTTCTCGGGATCGATGCAGAACTGAACAGAAATTTGGGAGGGATTGGTGATAGTAGTGATGGTAGTGGGGTCGTTTTCCATCGGTGGGCGGAATTCCGACTTTCAAAACTTTCGGAAACATAAGTTAGACTGAGTGAAGGTTTCTCCTGTAATCGTAATCCTTTTTTTTTTGCAATGTTTCTTCTACCCAGTAGTGTTGTTAAATATACTTTTATTCCATAAATATTTGTTTTGCAGCTTCAAAATGGAGGAAAACTTTCCTGAAACAGAAGTGGGACAGAGCGTAGACTTCGCTGGTAGTCGTAATTTTTTTCTTCACGATGTTACATTTATCCTGTGTTGCTGTTAACTGTAAAAAAATAATAATAATAAAAAATATATATATATATATATATATACATTAATATTATTAATAACATCTATGAAAATGCAAGTGCAAAGATTCGGCTGTTTGAAAATACAACACACATAAAAATTGGAAAGGGAGTGAGACAAGGTGACACCATATCTCCGAAGCTCTTTAATGCCACATTGGAAAATGTCTTTCAATCACTGAACTGGGAAAACAAAGGGATAAAGATTAATGGAGATTATCTAACCCACCTTCGTTTTGCTGATGACGTAGTCATTTTTGCAACTACCCCATCAGAGCTGCAGAGTATGATCCAGGAACTTGCTGACAAGAGTAAAGAAGTGGGATTAAAAATGAACTTTCAGAAGACAAAAGTGATGTTCAATGCTTTTACAAGAAATGAAGATTTATCGATTGATGGAGAAAAACTGGAGATAACAGATACGTATGTTTATCTTGGACAGCAGATATCAAGTGAGGGTCACATTGATGAAGAAATTAATCGGCGTACAAAACTTGCCTGGAGAGCTTTTGGAAGAAACAGCATAATTTTCAAGAGCAATATGCCATTATGTCTTAAAAGAAAAGTGTTTGATCAATGCATCCTTCCAGTGCTTACGTATGGTGCAGAGACGTGGACCTTAACTAAAAGAGACATACAAAAGCTGCAGACAACTCAAAGAAGCATGGAGAGGTGCATGCTTGGTATAACCAGGAGAGATAAGAAGAGGAACTCGTGGATCCGAAAAATGACGAGAGTGGAAGACATCATGATCAGAGTTAAATCCCTGAAATGGCAATGGGCTGGACATACTGCCAGAAGGACAGACCATAGATGGACAGCCGAAATTTTAGATTGGATTCCAAGGGACAGGAAAAGACCCAGAAAAAGACCACATGGGAGATGGGTGGATGAAATTCGTAAATATGCGGGAGTGACATGGAGGAGACTGGCACAAGACAGACCGCTGTGGAGGAAACTTGGGGAGACCTTCGTCCAGCAGTGGATTGATAATGGTTGACAATGATGATGATGATGATATATACACTGCTGGACAATTGCTAAGGACGGATCATAAACGGCTATATAGCGCATAAAAAAGTAAGTGTGGTTGGATTCCAAGTGAAATAAAATAATGTCAGAATGCCAGGACATTACAAGAAAGACAATTTATTGTGCTCTGAAATCCAGAAGGCTTTGGAACGTGTTCAAGGAACAAACAGGCCATTTTGTGCAGAATACGTAAACGTGAAAAAAATGCAATTACCGTCCGCAGGCATTCCGGCGTGAGATGTCAATACGGGATATGGCCACCATGGAGGGCGATGCAAGATTCCACACGTCATGTCATGCTTTGCACAACATTATCAAGCAGCTGTTGGGGTAATTTATCCCATTCCTCTGTCAGTGCACAGATGAGGGTGTCCTTGTTTATTGGAGGGCATTGGCGACCAGCAAGACTCCTCCCCAAAGCATCCCACACATTTTCAATGGGATTCAGATCTGGAGAACGTGCTGGCCATACGAGACGTTGAATATCCTTGCTGTCAAGACACTCCTGGACAGCGACTGTTCGATGACATATTGCGTTGTCGTCCATGAAAATGAATCTATCACCGACAGCACCACGGAGCATGCGAACATGAGGTAGCAGAACATCATTAATGTATCGTTGGCCAGTCATAGTCTCAGTTGGAAGCACATAGAGGGACGTACGGCCATTGATCATGATGCCAGGCCATACTATGACACTACATGTCGGATATCGGTCCCTTTCCTGTATGTTTGCTGGACAACATGCAGTACCACTATCAGATCAGTTGTCATCGACAATCAGACAATAGACTGTATCTACTCTCATCTGAGAAGAGGACATCAGATTAGTCGTTATCAGTCCAATTACGATGTTGATGGCACCATTGCAAACGGGCGGTACGGTGACGTCTGGACAATGGGATGCACACAACAGGACGGCGGGCGTATAGTCCTCCTTCAGGCAAACGTCTGGCGACAGTTTTTCGGGAGATCCGCTTGCCAGTAGCAGCCATAAACTGATTTGCTACCTCACTAGCTGTGCTGCGCCGGTGTCTTTTTGTTGATAGCACTATGTACCGATCTTCTGCAGGTGTCGTACTGCGAACACGACCTCCCCCGTGACGTTTGCTACACTCTCCATTTGTTTGAAATGATTTCCAAAGCCTTGAAACAACACTGTGGCTGACGTCGAACTCCCTGGCAACATCTGTTATTTTTCGCCCTTCTTCAATCTTGCCAATAATACGGCCACGCGTAAAATCATCTAGGTGATGTCGGGAAGACATACTGAAAATTGCAAGTTCGTCAATTGATTCTTTCCCTTTCAACTTTGCGTTTGAACAACAACAGTCAATACGCGTCAAATCCTTTATATCTCTTATCAGCGCTATGATGTCACGAACAAGTTCGGCAATCCAAAATTTGCATACGCACAACACGTCTTACTATATCCAGCACTTCTGCTAATTTCCACATTTTCCTGCCTTCCATTTTATGGTTGCTATCGTTGCTATTGTCATCCGTCCTTAGCAATTGTCCGGCAGTGTATATATTTATATTGAATACAGTGATGTGCTCCAGCTTAATATTTACATAATAAATTTCAGTGAACACTTTTGTCTTTCTCACGCCACGTTATATTCACGCTGTTTCACAGCACGTTCTTATTTTTCACCCATGCGGTTAAAGAGCTCAGCTTTTTTTTTTCCTTCATCAATCTCATGTATGAAATCAAGAAGTCACGAATTTTGCTTTGGGGTCATGAATTTATTTTTAATTTTAATAATTGTTCATATTTTGGCAAAAAATTTTAAGAAATTTTCCTTGCACTGATCACATAAGGCAGAGATGTGATTTACATCTAATAATTTAAGATTTTAAGTCTCAAAAAGAGGGGGTTGGAGGTAAAGCATTTGTTCCCTCCTCCACAAAGAAAACTGATAGAGAAAAAAATGTCTTAGCATAGAAATACATGCACATAATGTTTACAAAATTTTGAGATCAATTTAGCAATTAAAATTATGCACATTTTTCAGGTATAAATGTTTAAGAAGGGCACGTGTAATGAAATCTTGTAGCAAAATGGTGCGTATTTCAACTTTTCCCATTAAGCACACTTGAAGGGGGACTTTTTCCTTCAACCCGGGCTTAAAATTCAAATTTGAAATGAAAGGGAGTCTCCCCACTTGTGTTTCTAAATGGAGGGGATTGAAAACTTCATGTGGGGAGTTTTGAATATGTGACTTAATAATAATAGAAGACTCTGGGAAAACAGTAGTAATTTTTCAAACAATATAAGCTATACTTGATCATTAAATCAAACAGGTGAATCAGATCATTCAGTCTAATGCAAATTACCATGATTCCTTTTACAAAACTAGAGTTGTGCGTTTTGCAGTATATTGATATAAAATTGCACCTGAAGTACGTATGTATGTCTGTCTTTCATTCCTTGCCACAGTTAGAAAGCTTTTTGTCAGGTGTTGTTTTATTTCTGGGGGTTTTCTGGCCCAATTTCAGTAACATGCATTAAGATTTTTGTTGCTCAGTGAATTTCTAAATTTTGACTGAATTCTGTTTTGTGTGCTAAATAGCCACGCCACGTTCATATGGTACATTTGTTAAATGCAACACAAGACTTACTTGCAAAAGAAACTTTGACACTAATGGAAATGTGTGCAGGTGGTTGTTTATAAAACTCTTAGAAAACTTCAACCATTGGCACATACACTCTTCATGTTTTATAGCTATGTTTGAATAGTGAATATTCCATAACAGCATCTTCATTTATTTTCAAGAAAATCAAAACAAAACTGGTCTGCCATGCTTTTGAAAGACTTTACCAAAACTTGTGCGCATGCGTATTGCTTCACAGATTCAGATTCTGTGCACTCAAACTTCAAAAAGATATCCTTTGTGGCAGAAGGAAATCTGGAGTCTATCTCAATCACCAAAGATAAACCTTCACAGGATATTGTGATGTGTAAGTTTAGTATTACAATGGTCAACTAATTTATTATTTTTGAACAAGTTTCCCTTCAGCTCTGAAAAAAAAAGAATATCTTCTTGAATACTATGTATGAGATGTTTACAGTTCACATAACTGAGACTTGGTTGATTCAACCATTCTTCTGATATGGGTGTCCAGTTTTTTCCTTTGCAACTATTTATGGAGAGAAAATAACATTTAATAATAATTCAGGACAGCGGGAACATCACAGGAAAAACAAAAAAAACAAACAAACTATGATTATGAAAAAATCTTCGCTCTGTCCGACTTCCGTTTTCGGAAAATTTTCTTCCATTTTCAAACTGAAACACTATCAGTTATCAAATCAAATTATATTTTACAATAATACTGAGCAGAGGGGAACGTCGCGCGAAAAAAAAAATACAATTAGAGATTAAATCTGCAGTGCGTCTAACTTCCGTTTTCAAAAGTTTTGAAAAACGGAATTCTGTCCCCAGCGGGAAAACGCCCCCACTCCACTGCCACACACACACTAAATAAACCCCCAGCCCCCAAAAAATTATCTTCAGTTTTGCATCATTCTTGAGAACAACGCAAATGATGACAACAAAGAGTTCCTCGAATCCGCGGAAGAAACTCTTGCCTAAAGAGTTTACGTGTAAACTTTTGCTCCGTCGAACTTCCATTATCGGAAGCTGAAATACAAACATTTATGCAATAAATTGATATTTAATAACAATACTGGACAGAGAAAACTTTGCAAGAAAAAGAAATACGATTGCAGATTTTTTTTTCACTCCGTTTAACTTTTTGTTTACAGAAGTTCTGAAAAACAGAATACCTTTCCCCATACGGAAAACAACAAACTGCCCCTACACACACAGTCACACTCATCTTCTAAAAATAAAGCTTTATCTTCAGTGTTTTTTGCATCAATCATGAGTAAAACTGAAATGTGGCAAAAAAAAACGCGGAATTCCAGGAATCCGAAGAAGAATCTCTTGCCTGATTTGTAACAGTCCACGATATGCAAAATGAACTGCTCATGTAGCAACATATTGAAGCTGATTCACACGTCCATAAACTGATTATGTTCCCGACATGAATAATGTATTCTATTGGAATTTTCGGAACTCTGAACGGTCCGTTTCTAACACACGAATTTTTACAAAGGATGCGTTTTTAACGCGCGAATTTTACAAGTGGTCCAAAAATGGACCCAAGATTTTATATATATCATCATCATCATCATTGTCAACCATTATCAATCCACTGCTGGACGAAGGTCTCCCCAAGTTTCCTCCACAACGGTCTGTCTTGTGCCAGTCTCCTCCATGTCACTCCCGCATATTTACGAATTTCATCCACCCATCTCCCATGTGGTCTTTTTCTGGGTCTTTTCCTGTCCCTTGGAATCCAATCTAAAATTTCGGCTGTCCATCTATGGTCTGTCCTTCTGGCAGTATGTCCAGCCCATTGCCATTTCAGGGATTTAACTCTGATCATGATGTCTTCCACTCTCGTCATTTTTCGGATCCACGAGTTCCTCTTCTTATCTCTCCTGGTTATACCAAGCATGCACCTCTCCATGCCTCTTTGAGTTGTCTGCAGCCTTTGTATGTCTCTTTTAGTTAAGGTCCACGTCTCTGCACCATACGTAAGCACTGGAAGGATGCATTGATCAAACACTTTTCTTTTAAGACATAATGGCATATTGCTCTTGAAAATTATGCTGTTTCTTCCAAAAGCTCTCCAGGCAAGTTTTGTACGCCGATTAATTTCTTCATCAATGTGACCCTCACTTGATATCTGCTGTCCAAGATAAACATACGTATCTGTTATCTCCAGTTTTTCTCCATCAATCGATAAATCTTCATTTCTTGTAAAAGCATTGAACATCACTTTTGTCTTCTGAAAGTTCATTTTTAATCCCACTTCTTTACTCTTGTCAGCAAGTTCCTGGATCATACTCTGCAGCTCTGATGGGGTAGTTGCAAAAATGACTACGTCATCAGCAAAACGAAGGTGGGTTAGATAATCTCCATTAATCTTTATCCCTTTGTTTTCCCAGTTCAGTGATTGAAAGACATTTTCCAATGTGGCATTAAAGAGCTTCGGAGATATGGTGTCACCTTGTCTCACTCCTTTTCCAATTTTTGTGTGTGTTGTATTTTCAAACAGCCGAATCTTTGCACTTGCATTTTCATAGATGTTATTAATAATATTAATGTATGCATCTTCAATACCGCAGGATTTCAGAGCCATTGCAACTGCTGATGGTTTCACCGAATCAAAGGCTTTTTCATAATCGATAAAAGCCATGCACAATGGAAGTTCATATTCCCTCGCTCTTTCAATTAGTTCTCTCAGTACGTGGATATGATCTATTGTGCTGTAGCCACTCCTGAATCCAGCTTGTTCTCTCGGTTGAGCCATGTCCAGTGTTACCTTCAAGCGGTGTGAAAGAACTTTAGTGAAGATTTTATAAACCACTGATAGGAGGCTGATAGGTCTGTAGTTCCTGAGATCCTCAATGTCACCTTTTTTATGTAGCAGGATCATTGTAGCATTGTTCCAATCCTCAGGAATCTTTCCTTCATTAAGGCATCGAGTGAAAATTTGGGCGAGTACTGTTTCAATTTCTCCACTTGCTTCTTGTATGATGTCTATAGTAATTCCATCTTCTCCTGGAGCTTTCCCCCGCTTCATGTTCTTGATTGCATGAGCAACTTCTGCTGGGAGGACTGGAAGAACTCTGGTACCTTTCATGATGTCTGGAGTACATGTATCATCCCTTTCATATAATTTGGAGTAGAAATCTTTCACTCTTGTCAAAATTTCGCCTCTATTTCTTGTTATAGAACCATCTTCTTTTCTCAGAGCCATAATCTGTTTTCTTCCCTTACTGAGATGTCCCTTTGCTATCTTTAGGCTTTGGTTGTTTTCAATTGCTTTCCTCACTAGCTCACAGTTGAATTTCCTTACGTCTTCAGTGATACTTTTTCGTGCTGTCTTGCATAGCTCTATATATTCCACTTTGGAAGTCACATCTTCTTTAGTTGTCCTCATCTCTCTTCTTTTTTGCATCAACATTTTGGTTTTTCCTGATAATTTGTTCACATGCAACTTGTTCTTAGACCCAGCTAATTTTGTTGCTGTTTCCATAAGAGCTTTGGTTACTTTTCTGTTAACTTCCGAAATATCCACTTCTTCCGATGTTAGGCCTTCTAAAGCAGAGAATCTGTTCTTCAGTTCCAACTTGAAAGTATTATGGTGTTTTTTAAGGTTGGTTATGTCAATACATTTTGTTTGTCTTATGAGCTTGCCACGTTCCAGTTTAGTGTTGAGGTGCATCTTACATCTCACCAATCTATGGTCACTACCTGTGTTGAACTTGTTCAGCACACTGCAGTCTTCGATGACGAATTTTTTGTTACACATAATAAAATCAATTTCACTTGTCGTCCCAATTGGATGTCTCCATGTCCATTTCCTGTGTGGCTTTTTCTTGAAAAAGGAATTCAAGATGAAAAATCCTTCTGCCTCTGCAAACTCAACGAGAGTATTTCCACGCTGGTTTCTGTTGCCGTGACCGAATTTACCTACTGAAGTTTCATTCTGTTGTCGGTGCCCTATTTTTGCATTGAAATCTCCCATAATTATCTTCAAGTGCTGCTTACCTTTATTATTTAGATGACGAATTTCCTCATAAAATTCTTCAATTTCTTCTTCAGGATGACTTGTGGTGGGTGCATAAGTTTGAATAATCTGAGCCTGGTATCTTCTCGATAGTTGGATAACGAGTCGTGCAGCTCTGTCAGAGGAACTTTCAACTTCTACCACTTTATCCTTCAGTTTCTTGTTTATTATAAATCCAACACCACTAGTTCTGCCAGTATCTGTCCCACGATAATAGAAGAGATGTCCACTTTTCAGTTCAATGAGATCTTCTCCTTTTCTCCTTACCTCACTTAGCCCGACGATGTCCCACTTGATCCTTTGTAGTTCCTCTTCCAATTCAAGAAGCCTTGAATCAGAAGATAGGGAGCGTCCGTTGTAGGTAGCCAAGGTCAGCATCAAATGGCAGCCTAGTCCGGTCCTCCACATATATTTGTTTTTTTTTCTTAAAATTTTGTAAGGCGGGAGATTCCCGCCTAACAACTTTATTTCGCCAGGAGTTTTCAATTATCGGCGGGAATCCCACCCTGAATTTTAACCCCTGACCAACAAAGACTTGTGGGTTTCTGCTGTATTGAATTTCTATGCACACCAAAGGAGATATTGAGTTTGTATCTGTCAAAATTTACAAAATTTATTTGATTATTGTAAGTTTCCTATTTGCAATTTTTGAGGGAAAAATGTATTGGTAATTTTCAGAGCTAACTGTGGTGTATTAATACGATTGCTCTTCTAGAGTTAAGCCCAAAAAAATATTTTTTATTTGAATGTATAATTAGTTATTTCGGTGTGCATGCAAATTCTATATAGCAGAAACCCGACACATCTTGGGTTGGTGTAGAAATGAGGAAGTTTTGATTTGTGTAGGCCCTTGATAAAGCCACTAGCAGAGCTGTCAAGTAAACCCGGTTTACCTGGATTCAGCCCGATTTCAAAATTATTTTCCGGAAACCCGATTTTTCTACAAAAAATCTGGTTTTGTGGTTTTCTTTTTTTTTAATTTCTTATGCATGGTATCCCCCCCCTCCCATTAATGATATCAGCGATCATTTTTCTTCAGCATCAACACTGGCTGTGGGAGTCTGTAATGAATGGAGACAAATGTCTTTTTGTTAATCCATAGCACTTCAAGCGCCCATGTCGTGAGCCCCACGATGGTAGCAAGACAGTCAGTGGCTTGGAAAGTTGAAGTACTGTTTCATGACATCACATCCAGGATGCTTGTACAGTGCTTTGCGCAGGGATGGGAATTCTGTACCAAAAGAAAATTCACGCGACATCTTGCTACAAAAGGCAGATTTTGTGTCATTGTGTGCCAGGACCGCCGTGCCCCATCGTAATCTCTGGGAATTTGGCACAGCAAATTCTCCATGCAGCACACCATTCCATTTGACGCTGAGTAAGACTATTCGGTGGGAAGAAAGATTAAAAGACTCCAAGTGCTATGGAATTTACGTAGTTACTATGGAAATTGTCAGCCCGCTATGGACTAAGGAAAACATCGAGTATGCTATGAAAATCAAAAATCTCAGTGAAATAACGTTATTAAACATCTGTGTAAAGTTTATTTTTGTATTTTCATAATGTTTTGATTAAGAAAACCGGACAAAAGTTGGCAATTTACGCAAATGTTCGTAATCACACCGAAAATGACTGCTGTAGCAGCGATGAAAATGTCACATCGTTTCCCACTTGGGGGGGGGGGATATTAAACTATATGATTATATATAATTTATAATAATATATCATTTTATTATTCGTTAATTGTAAATTCAACCACCGCTGAGCGCGCTTTGATGTCCTGGTTTTTGATTTTGAAAAGCTGGCAGCTCTGCACTAGTGACAGCTGGCAAGGTTTTCTGCAATCCTTATATCTCCTATTAGGCATTTGCCCAAATCTTGGTTTCCTTCAAATTCTAAAGTGGCATAAGTATGTACAATAATCTTTGTATTTTATGTACACTCCTCAACATAATTAGGGGAGCACCCTTTTTAAACGATTTTATTCAAAGCAGTTGGGTAAAATGTTATTGAACTGTCCAAAGATTCTCTCCGAATATTGAAAAACAGCCGTAGAAAGCAGTTCAACCTGCAAATTAGCAACAATGACTTCAAAAGTGACGTCGTTATGATAATCACATAAAACGGGTGGTTCTTTCGGAACTGTATTCTTGTACTGCTGGTCCCGAGAGAAGCAGTTTGTTGTGTTATCTCATGTTAGCATGCCGAATCAACACGATTTGCCAGAAAGCACCGCGTGGCGAGCCATAGGAAGGTTCGAAGCCAATCAAAGTCAATGTATAGTAGCGTCCACCATTGTAATTGCACGCTTGTGGAGTCAGTTCCAAGAGACGGGAGGTGTTCGAAGACGTCAAGGTCGGCCACAAGTTACCACCTCAAATGATGACTATTATTTGTCATTAACAGTCCTTCAGAACAGGGGTCACAATGCCACGCAGCTGCAAAGACAACTTTTAATGGCAACCAGAAGAAGCGCATCGACACAAACAATTCATAGGCATCTTCATGCATGTGGATTGTATGCACGTAGGCCAGTTGTTTGTATCCCACTGGCCTTCCGACATCATATGGCTCGAAGAAACTTGGCTGAAGAACACTGTGATTGGGGACCTGCCGAGTGGAGCCAAGTTCTCTTCTCCGACGAGTCCAGATTCAGCCTAGAGCCGGATAATCGACAACTTCTGATCTGGAGAGAACGTGGCACCCGATACAATTCAGCGCATGTCCGAGAAAGAGCGCTTTGGTGGAGGCGGTGTGCTTGTTTGGGCAGGGATAAGCGTAGGTGGGCGTACTGACCTGTACGTCATTCGGAATGGGTCCCTGACTGCTCAAAGGTACAGGGACGAAATTCTTAGACCCTTGGTCGTGCCTTATGTTGCTGCTATCGGCGATTAAGCCCTTTTTATGGATGACAACGCCTGACCTCATTGAGCGTGCCTTGTGAATCAGATGCTTGAAGAGGAAACAATAGAGCGTATGGAGTGGCCGGCATGCTCCCCGGATTTGAATCTGATCGAACATGCTTGGGACACATTAGGCAGATGCATTGCTGCTAGACCACAACCTCCATTGACTCGCCTTCAGTTGACAAATGCTGTGCTTGAAGAGTGGGGAAGAATCCCCCAAAACCTCCTCGACCACCTGATCAATTCAATGCCCCACAGGTGTGAAGCTGTCTTGCACGTTCAAGGAGGTGACCACACACCTTATTAGACAGATGACAAAGTTCGTCAATGCTTATTTTTTCTTCTACAAAAGATATGGGTAATGATGATTTTTTTATGTCACCAGGTGTGTTTCCTGTAAAAATGATCTTTTTTACAGTAAAACATGATTTTTCACTTGTTCAATCCTTTATTTTCTTGTTCCTTTCATAAATATATTTTTATATTGTGCTGCATATTTACCAGCAGTTGTCTGTTCTTCCTAAATCATCTGCTCCTCTAATTTTGTTGAGCAGTGTATTTTGCTTTTTTTTTTTTTTTTTTTTGAAAATTATCCTTTGCAGCTACTTGCAGATTTTGATTTTCATAGTATGTATTTTGTGGTTTGTAGGGGTTTATTTTTGTTTTTATATGCAGCCCTATATAATTATACACACGCCCACAAAGAAGTCTTTTAAAAGTGATGATAATTTTTTTTATTGGTCATGAAATTGTGTTACCCAAATTTGGTAGACACCCTGATGTATCATTAAGAAATAATCTGTATACATATGCTGTTGGTTGCTTATATTTCACTGTTTCATTATTCTTCCAACATGTGAGAAGGTTCTTTAGACCCACCTTGTGATTAAAACTTGAGCTAAGCTGCTCCGGTAGCACAGTGCTCTAAGTATTGGCTTATAAACATTCGTCCGTGAAGGGTTCAAATCCCGGTGAGGGCATAGATATTATAAATATCGTACAGCACTGGCTCTCTCCCTTCCCTAGAATCAGTGGCCCTAAATTAGGGACGGGCAACTGCTTATAGCCTATCAAGTTGTTCACCGTGGTCATTAAATCTTCAGTCAAAAAAAAAAAAAAAAAAGACTTGAGCCACATTTGAAAAATGAATCTATAAAATGCAGACAAACAAATGATATAGGTTTTAAGTTATTACTTTTTATTTGATTGAATGTTGAATTTAAACATTCTTGGGACTGCACCAGATGGATGCTCAACTATATGTATTGTTCAAAAATTCAGCGTGAAGAACCACTTACAGTGTGTTAAAATAAATGCAACACTTCAAAAATATTAAATTTAACATTTTCTGCTTTTATTTTTTTTACTTGGTGCATGCAAAGAAAGTTATAAGAAAGTTATTTTAGGTGTGATGCTCTTTCCAAGTCAATCCACATATAATGTGCTGGCCAAAGTATACCAGTATTAATTTCTTAACTGTTCATTGTAATCCAAAAGAAAGTAACATCCATTTTAGAATTGAGGTTTCTGTTCTATAATTTTACATATTAAAATAAATCCATTGCATGTTGTTGTTTTTTTAATTTTATATTTCAAATCATGCTTTTGAAATCCACTGAAAATATGGAGATGTATTACCACAAAATTATTTATTTGGTTTATTTTGTTCTTTGTGCCAAGAGTAGTCGTCAGATGAAGAGGAAGCAAATGAGATTTTGCATACGGAATTTCCAGACCAAGAGGAACAGGATCTAGGATGTAAAGTTATCATTAAGAATGTTCCTTCACTTCGCCTTGACTGTGTTTTGAAAACTGGTCTTGGTTGTTCAACGAAGTAAGTTGACTAATTATTTTTCTTGTACTGAATCAGTGTGCACATGCATATTTTGTAGTCTTTAATTTCTCATGTAACCAACAAGTATGCAGATTAACTTGTAACTGTCCATTATGTAAGGATTCTTAGTCAACTTTATACAGAGAGGATATGAAAGAACATTCGTGTACCCAACCCAGAAAATAGGTTGCGAATAAGACTCTCTCTTAAGAATATGCTCGTGGATATTCAGGACTGTTGCTTGCTTCACAGTATACCATAGATTAGAATGTTATAATTAGCACAAAAATACTGAGATAGCAGCTTGCAAATAAAGCTTACATGTCTACCACTGTCTAATCCAGGGTTCCCACGGTTCTTGAAAGCCCTTGAAAACACCTTGAACTTAATTTTCCTTTTTACAGGCGCTTTTGAAGTCCTTGAATTTTGTAAGAGCCCTTGAAAAGTACTTGATTTTTTTTTATTTTTTTTCCTGTTCACCAAATTTGAGAATAGCCGCACTTCGTTGAAAAGAAGCTATCGCCAAAATGTCACAGGTGGCTGCGCTGTATTGTTGAATGTTCTCTTGGAATCAGGAGTACATAGCTGTCACATTTCCGGTTTTCACGCAGTTGTAATTCTGAACTACAATAAGCGAATGCGAGGGAATTCTTCTGAACTACAATAAGCGAATGTGAGGGGGTGTAAGTGTAAGGTACCTAGCATCTCGAACCGGGTTTACAATATGCTGAATGCTTGTAGCCCAGGAATCCAGCCTAAAATTTTGGTTGACCATCGGTGGTCTGTCCTTCTGCCAATATGTTCGTGCGATTGCCATTTTAAAGATGATCATGATATCTTCTATATATACAGTGTATACCTGTAGCTCTGTGCAAGAGATCTTGTGGAACAATAATACCTCACCAAAGTATGTCCCTATGTTTAGATATAACTATACTTTTAATTGAGCTTTTTGTCTGTTTGTTTCAACTTATTTTAGTGTTTCATGAGAGTTCTTATTGGTCATGAATATAGTCTTAAAATTTTTTAGTCCTTGAAGAGTCCTGGAAAAGTCCTTGATTTTTGTGGTGGAAAAAGAGTGGGAACTATGTAATCTTTAAGAAGCAGGTTCTGGCATACCAGATCAGATATGAAAAATTATAATTGAAAGGTGAATGATTTGAAATTGATAAATGGGTCATTCTCTATGCCAAATCATGAGATGCTATCTGCCACACCATCTTCAATTATAATGATTTTTTTATGAATAGATTATCCCAATGTATGAAAATCCCAAAAGTTTCATTTAAAAAAATTCTGATAAATTACAAAATATTAATTTTTGAATTTTGATGCATGTCAAGCCTTATTCTGTGTAAAAATGCAAATATCTCTGTCATTTGGATTAAAAGAAGTACCGAAATTACCATTTGTTCGTAATTTTCCCCAAGGTTTCTATTGGTGCAATGCACGGATTTTTGTCTTCTTG